>OX421271.1:32500-741899 GCA_949125355.1 Agriopis leucophaearia
CCATCCATCCATCCATCCATCCATCCATCCATCCATCCATCCATCCATCCATCCATCCATCCATCCATCCATCCATCCATCCATCCATCCATCCATCCATCCATCCATCCATCCATCCATCCATCCATCCATCCATCCATCCATCCATCCATCCATCCATCCATCCATCCATCCATCCATCCATCCATCCATCCATCCATCCATCCATCCATCCATCCATCCATCCATCCATCCATCCATCCATCCATCCATCCATCCATCCATCCATCCATCCATCCATCCATCCATCCATCCATCCATCCATCCATCCATCCATCCATCCATCCATCCATCCATCCATCCATCCATCCATCCATCCATCCATCCATCCATCCATCCATCCATCCATCCATCCATCCATCCATCCATCCATCCATCCATCCATCCATCCATCCATCCATCCATCCATCCATCCATCCATCCATCCATCCATCCATCCATCCATCCATCCATCCATCCATCCATCCATCCATCCATCCATCCATCCATCCATCCATCCATCCATCCATCCATCCATCCATCCATCCATCCATCCATCCATCCATCCATCCATCCATCCATCCATCCATCCATCCATCCATCCATCCATCCATCCATCCATCCATCCATCCATCCATCCATCCATCCATCCATCCATCCATCCATCCATCCATCCATCCATCCATCCATCCATCCATCCATCCATCCATCCATCCATCCATCCATCCATCCATCCATCCATCCATCCATCCATCCATCCATCCATCCATCCATCCATCCATCCATCCATCCATCCATCCATCCATCCATCCATCCATCCATCCATCCATCCATCCATCCATCCATCCATCCATCCATCCATCCATCCATCCATCCATCCATCCATCCATCCATCCATCCATCCATCCATCCATCCATCCATCCATCCATCCATCCATCCATCCATCCATCCATCCATCCATCCATCCATCCATCCATCCATCCATCCATCCATCCATCCATCCATCCATCCATCCATCCATCCATCCATCCATCCATCCATCCATCCATCCATCCATCCATCCATCCATCCATCCATCCATCCATCCATCCATCCATCCATCCATCCATCCATCCATCCATCCATCCATCCATCCATCCATCCATCCATCCATCCATCCATCCATCCATCCATCCATCCATCCATCCATCCATCCATCCATCCATCCATCCATCCATCCATCCATCCATCCATCCATCCATCCATCCATCCATCCATCCATCCATCCATCCATCCATCCATCCATCCATCCATCCATCCATCCATCCATCCATCCATCCATCCATCCATCCATCCATCCATCCATCCATCCATCCATCCATCCATCCATCCATCCATCCATCCATCCATCCATCCATCCATCCATCCATCCATCCATCCATCCATCCATCCATCCATCCATCCATCCATCCATCCATCCATCCATCCATCCATCCATCCATCCATCCATCCATCCATCCATCCATCCATCCATCCATCCATCCATCCATCCATCCATCCATCCATCCATCCATCCATCCATCCATCCATCCATCCATCCATCCATCCATCCATCCATCCATCCATCCATCCATCCATCCATCCATCCATCCATCCATCCATCCATCCATCCATCCATCCATCCATCCATCCATCCATCCATCCATCCATCCATCCATCCATCCATCCATCCATCCATCCATCCATCCATCCATCCATCCATCCATCCATCCATCCATCCATCCATCCATCCATCCATCCATCCATCCATCCATCCATCCATCCATCCATCCATCCATCCATCCATCCATCCATCCATCCATCCATCCATCCATCCATCCATCCATCCATCCATCCATCCATCCATCCATCCATCCATCCATCCATCCATCCATCCATCCATCCATCCATCCATCCATCCATCCATCCATCCATCCATCCATCCATCCATCCATCCATCCATCCATCCATCCATCCATCCATCCATCCATCCATCCATCCATCCATCCATCCATCCATCCATCCATCCATCCATCCATCCATCCATCCATCCATCCATCCATCCATCCATCCATCCATCCATCCATCCATCCATCCATCCATCCATCCATCCATCCATCCATCCATCCATCCATCCATCCATCCATCCATCCATCCATCCATCCATCCATCCATCCATCCATCCATCCATCCATCCATCCATCCATCCATCCATCCATCCATCCATCCATCCATCCATCCATCCATCCATCCATCCATCCATCCATCCATCCATCCATCCATCCATCCATCCATCCATCCATCCATCCATCCATCCATCCATCCATCCATCCATCCATCCATCCATCCATCCATCCATCCATCCATCCATCCATCCATCCATCCATCCATCCATCCATCCATCCATCCATCCATCCATCCATCCATCCATCCATCCAATGAGGTTTTATATTCGTAATTTGGTTGTAGCGTATTCCTTTTATATCTATTTATTTTATTTTACATGGAAAACAAACAGCTGCTAACAAACACGGTAGATATACAATGAATAGTTATACAAAAGCCAGAAAATAGTTTTCACTAATATAAACTAAAATTGTCTAAATGCATCGTTGCAACACCATAGCCACATATCCAGGCCTATGTTTGTGCTGCAACGAGGCATTTACACTATTTTAGTTTATAACAGTGAAAACTTCTGTTTGGCTTTTGTGTAACTATTTATTGTATATCTACCGTGTTTGTTAGCAGCTGTTTATTATCCATGTAAAATAAAATAGCATTAGGTGTGGTGTGGAATTAAGGAAAGGCCGTGAGTGGTATGTGCAGCTATATTCCATTGCACGAGTGCGCATGCCCGTATGCACGGGGCGGGGTCGGAGTCGGGGGCGCGCGGCATTCGGCACGCGGCAGAGATGCAGGCGGCGGCGCTGCTGACGGTGGTGGCGCTGGTGGCGCTGGCGGCCGCACAGGGCCCGCAGCGCGCCGTGGTGCCGGGCGCGGTCAGGTTCGGTGCACTGTTCGCGGTGCGCAGCGCGCCGGCGGGGGCGGGGGGGGCGGCGGGCCGCTGCGGTCGCGTGCGCGAGCACTACGGCATCCAGCGCGTGGAGGCGACGCTGCTGGCGCTGGACGCCATCAACGCGGACGCAGCGCTGCTGCCGCGGCTGGTGCTGGGCGCCGACCTGCGCGACTCGTGCTGGGCGCCGCCCACAGCGCTGCGCGAGACCATCGACCTCGTGCGCGACGCGTTGCCCGGCGCCCGCGCCCCCTCCCAGCTCCATTCGGACACGCGCGCTTGCCAAGTATGTCATCCGTCTTGCTCTACTCAGCTGTCTGTATAAGAATGCCTTTAGTTTGTCTGCTCTGATACTACACACACCACACAATTTTACTAAATCTCGATCCGTAATCCACTCTACTCCCCAGTTCAGTCCCGCACGGATGGATCACGCTAGCTAGAAGAACACTATTCACTCGCGACTTGAAGCTGGCTTCAAAAACTATCAACGTAACTATTTCGTGTCCGCTCTGGCAGTCCTATAAACAAAAATGCAGGAGGAAATTAGATCATGCAGATCCGATGCACACTCTCCGAAATGTGTTTGATAAAAAACCAATAGAATAACAACTTTGCGCCGATCGTAGAAGAATAGTTTTTTTTAACACCGCACCACCACATACACGTGGACAAGTCAAAAAGTTTAAAGTGGGCAACAGCTAGTATAAATTATAAGTATGAGAAATAACCGTAAATGGTATTTTATTTCATTATTATTTTATAAATCTGAGAAATAACCGTAAATGGTATACCATTTACGGTTATTTATACTTATTTTCTATTCCTTGCTGCGGTCTCTGCATGCTCGACACTCGACCACGGAACACTGTAGCACTCGACACTCGACACACGACACACGACACTCGACACTCGACACTCGACACTCGACGCTCGTCACTCGAGAGCACTACTGTTAAATTGTTTGGAGTTTTCACAGTTTCGAGTGTTCTTGTTGGCCTAGAAAGTTAATACCTACCGCAGCCGCAGTGTACATTTAAGCATTATTATTATGAAATGTTACCTTTCGATATGTAGATAGTAAGTAAGGTAGTTTGTTGGAGACCAAACGCTCGCTTTTGTAAAAACTGTCTGCTTGCAGAATTACCGTCAAGCTCGAAGCCATTTTTGTGGCGTAAAAGAACTTAGATTGACGTTGTTGGGTAATTTTGGTGAAAATTGAGTTGAATTGTCAATTGATTGATTGTACTTGTAATTTGGGAGCCACGTAATTGCGCAGTGAATTTTGGATAAATTAGAGTTATTGCTGCTTTTGTGATCAATTAGATTGAATTAACATTTTTATGGTTGTGTAAATTTGTGGAGACTTCATATAAATTTGGATGCTTGCTTTTATGCAGCATAGTCTCATATATTGGAAAAAGTAACTTCGGAGTGTTTGTGACGAGATTCCGTTTGACCCCCGATACCGTGGCGGTATTTGATATAATTAGAAACTACAGTGCACTGTAGGTAGGAGGCCTAGGCTTAGGCTAGGCCAGCCCTGAACCCGAGCTCGCCGCCTCGGAACGGTGACCCCGCGTCAGCTCCAGGCTTGAGGGTCAACGAGCCGCATCGACGTCACTCGAAGCACGAGCTTCTCCGAGAATTGTGTGTAAGAACATTATATTGGTTGCGCCGCGACATCGCGGTAGTGTGTAGTCCCTTTTGGAACATTAAGCTCACCGGTGTCACGCTCACCGGTGTCACGCTCACCGGTGTCACGCTCACCGGCTACCACAGTTCGGCGATGTACATAGTTGGTAGCAGGAGCTTCTGGAACGTATTTAGTATTAGTGAGGATAAACCTCGCGAGTTCACCTACTCTGCGTCGCTGCACTGCACTAGCGCGGCACTCGGCACGGCAGAGGATGGTCAAGCTGAAGAAAGCGCCGGGTTATGACGGTATCCCGAGCGCCGCCGTCAGACACATGCCCACGAGAGGCCTGGTATGTCTGACCCGGCTGTTCAATGGCATCCTCCGCACTGGACACTTCCCCACCTTATGGAAGACAGGAAAGGTCATTGTCATCCCCAAGCCTGGCAAGGACAGACGGCAACCGGCCAGTTACCGCCCGATCACTCTCTTGCCCCACCTCGCGAAGCTGTTTGAGCGTTTGCTGTTGCGGAGAATGCGTCCCCACCTCACACGAGGGACGAGCAGTTCGGCTTCCGCACACGCCACTCGACCACGCTCCAGCTTACGCGAGTGATTCACCACCTGGCAAACGAAGCCAACTTGGGGAGACGGTCCGTCGCCGTATTCCTAGACTTGGAAAAGGCCTTCGACCGAGTTTGGCACGAGGGTATTGTTCAAATTGATGCGCACCACGACGTCGCCTGCGCTCATCCGAGTCGCCGCGTCGTTCCTCTCTGATCGCCAGTTCTTCGTGTCCGTCGAGAACGTCAGCTCCGGACACAGGGCTATCACAGCGGGAGTACCGCAGGGGAGCTGCGCATCACCTGCCTTCTACGCTGCCTACACGGATGACATACCGGTTCTGGAAGACCTCCTTTCAGGGGAGAGGGGAGTCATCCTGGCGCTGTTCGCTGATGACAGCGCCTACATAGCTTCATCCCGAAGTCCAACCATCGCCGCGGGCACGATACAGAGAATCCTCGACATCCTGCCCGAATGGCTAGACAAGTGGCGCATGGCCGTCAACGTAGGGAAGACGGCCGCGCTACTGACCGGATCGCAGCAGCGTAGAGCTATGCCCAGACCACTTCAGCTTCGAGGACAGGACGTCGGCTGGAAAAAGTCGGTCAAGTACCTCGGCGTCCTCATAGACGCAGACCTCAGCATGCGCTCGCACGCCTCACACGCCATCCACCAGGCGAAGGCTGCTAGAGCGATGCTGCGTCCCGTTCTCCAATCGAAGCTGGAGCTGGATCCCCCCACCCCTGGAGGTAGTTGCCCCCAGAGCCTAGCCTCGGCAAGGAGGGTCATCCCTCGCCGCCGATTTCCCTACCTCAGCAACACAGCTAAGGAAGAAGACCCGATGATGATGATCGGCACGGCACTAGCACGTCAGACGTCGACACAAGCACAAACAAACTGTCAAAACTCTTCGAAACCAGCTGGCCGTGCGAATCTCAGGTACACTAGTGCTAATATTATATACCTACGGAAAGTGCGAATAACTACTACGAATAAAATACGATCGATCGAGTGTCCTTCTCTCCAGTTGGGAATCAGCTTCAAAATAATCACTTTTTCTGCTGTGGTTGGGCTCTGGGGGTCACTGCCCCCACTTGAACTTGACGGGCGAGCGCCCGCCCGGTAGGTTTCCGTTCTGTCTCCTAACAGGGTGTAGAACGGAAACCTATAACTTTCGAGAAAACAATAAAAAGATTTAGTAATTTTTAAACTTTCGCGATTCGAACACATGTTTTCATATTTATCGGGACTTATCGCGCACTATTAAATATAGGTAAAAATAGATACCTTTCGCTCGACGTTTCGACCATGTTACAATGGCCGTGGTCACGAGCTGACTGAAAACTGCGGGTGAGTCCGGCGAGAAGAGCGGATATTTTGTTCTCCTACCCTCACTTGATCTTGAAAAATTGCAGGGTTGTCACTACGACACACAACACGTGACTGTATCGATAAAAGTCCTAGTACCTACACCGCGGTTTGTACATTTGCTTACTATGGGATTCCACGACGCCGCTAACTTAAATCCATCCTCCCGGTTGAAATTGCGATGTTTTCTGATTTCAACCGCTTCACGAACCATTCTTGAAAAATAATGCCGTTCAGTGGAGAGGACCTTCGGGTCGTGGAGCTCGATCCAGTGACCGGACCCCGACTCAAGCAAATGTTCTGCTATAGCTGACTTCTGTGTCTGGCGATTTTTGACGGCTGCGATATTTTCTTTGATCCTTTCTGCTATGGTACGCTTTGTTTGACCTATGTAGGAACTACCGCAGCTACAATCAACCTTGTACACACCAGGGGTCTGAAAAGGAATAACGTCTTTCGGCGACCTCACGTGTCTCGCCAACTTTGATAAGGGGGTATACACTGTTTTGATGGAGTACTCTTTCAGCAAGCTCCCTACCTTATCCGTTACTCCTTTAACGTAAGGCATGAAAGCCGGTTGCCGCTCGACGTCAGTCCTTCTCTTGTGGCATTTGCGCTTTGCCCGACCGCGTTTAGTCACACCATAGCCATTTCTTTTAAGTACCTCCTGAACATGCCTTTTTTCAGCCTCTACATATTCAGGGTCACAGAGGGCGTCAGCTCTGTCCAACAGAAAGATTTGATGTTAAGTATGGAAAAAATGTTTAGGAATGTACTTTATCGACTGACTTCGCGATTCAATTTATTTTTATTTATTGGATGGTCACCGTCAACTGTCACTGTCAACTGTCACTGTCAACTGTCAACTGTCAACTGCCACTGTCAACTGTCACTGTCAACTGTCACTGTCAACACTTGCCTGACGAACCTACCGAGTTCTAAGTAGTCGGGCTTGCAACAAAATGTCATTCTTATAGTCAAACTAGCTGTTGCCCGCGCCTTCGCTCGCGTGGTATAGACATCCACTTTACTCCCTTCCACTCTTTCACTTTCAGTCCCGCATCCGTCCTGTAATCCACTCTAGTCTCGTTTCGGCTATATAGCCGAAAGGGCGGGATGGGAGTAGAGTGGATTACAGTATGGGAGTGGAGTGGATGGACGCGGTACTAGATTGGAAAGAGCGGGACTGAAGTAGAGTGGATTACGGGATTTATTAGCCGAGTTGGATCGGAAAAGGCTGTTGCAGTGTAGATTACTGGACCAATGCAGGACTGGCGCGGTAAGGACGGGACGGAAAAATATTGGATAACGGGACGGATTAGGGGACTGGAGCGAAAGAAGCGAAACGGGACTAGAGTGGATTACAGGACGGATGCGGGACTGTACATAGTCCCGCATTCATCCCGTAATCCACTCTACTTCAGTCCCGCCCTTTCCGCTCTATTCCCGCAATCGTCCCATACCTTAATGAACTCTATTCCTATCCCACGCTCTTTTTCCTTTTCGTCCGAACATCCGTCCTGTTACTCATTCTACTCCAGTCTAGCCTCTTCTAATCTAGTTCAGCATTTGTTCCGTAATACTCTAATTTCGTAATTTTTTCGTAAATTTCGGAACAAACAAGCCTTAAAAGTTTTCACAAGTGATAAAACAATATATATTAGAGGCTGTAATAAAACAATACCATAATTACATTTGTATATTATTTATTACAATTATGCATCTTCCATCAATACTTCATTAATTTAATCAATTTTAACAATTATATGCAATAGTTATAAGCTACTGATAGTGAATCACTATTAGTATAATGTAAGTATAATTATTTAATACATTTTATTTATTTACATGCCAATGACCAAGTTTTATATTAGACCGAACTACAACTTAATTTAACAATAAACTTAATAATTATGTGTTACTTAACTGTCCTGATTCGTCCTTTTCTTCCCCTTTACACAATTTACCACTGTTTGTATAAACGTTCAACTTGCTTCTTCCCTCCAACGCTGTCGCTCGCAAAATGTGTCCGTTCATTTATTTAATTTTTTTCTAATGTGACTTATTGCTGTTGGCCTTGCGGCCTCTACAGCTTGACCGGACTAGTTGGTGAACGCAGAGGGCGTTGGGCCAACATGATTTAGATTTTGGGCGACAAGCGCAAGGGCACCTCGGAGGTACGAGCCTCGGCTTGGACCGTCGCCGGGAATGGGGGATTAGACTTGCCCTGGCACCCCAGAAGGGGTGTGCCCTGGGGCCCTAGTAGGTTGTTGAACTGAATGATTATTTGGAGAGAATCTAACCGATCTTCTAACAGATCCTGGGGGTCTCCGATCCCGCCGGCGGGATCGTTGTGTGTGTGTGTGCCTGTGGTAACCGACGCCTATACCAAAAACTGAATATTTCCTGTTGCCAGGAGCAGTCGGATCGGACGAGCCCAACGCCGCCGAGGTGACGACGGCGATGGGGTCGTCCGGGTCGCCTAAGATATTTCTGGGGCGTCTACGGAGGGGTGGAGTGTTTGTCGTGTCTGTCGAGTAGTTCGAGGCCTGGACTACGAGAGGGTTGGGATGGTGGGGCGCCGCGTCAAAGTAGCGGCGGGAAGTGTGCTTCATATATTGAAGAATGGACGGGAGTTTGAGATCGCAGTGCAAATCGGCGTTTCGCATGTACCAGCTAGCGCCGACCGCTCTGCGTATGAATCGGTTTTGGATGACCTGAAGCTTGTCCAGGTCAATGCGGGATGCGTGGGCGAACGCCACGGAGGCATAAGTCATGACGGGACGAATGCAAGTTTTGTAAATTGTCAGCTTATTCCTAAGTGACAATTTACTACGCTCTTGCCAAGGATGGGGCTGAGACGGCCTAGGAAGAAAGCCGCTCGGTTGCGGACTATCTGGATATGTTTTGAGAAAGTGAGGCGACGATCGAGGGTCACGCCGAGATATTTGGTGGAGTGTGTCCAAGGGATGGGCTTCCCGTGAAGCGTGATGGGTTTAGCGGGGGGATTTTTGGATGGGTGGAAGTACATTGCTGCACTTTTGTCAGGATTGACCGTGATGGCCCACTTCTTGAACCAGTCACCTAGGTGAGTGAGGGCTCGTTGAAGGTGGGCCCGCTGGATGATCTTGTTCCACCCTCTGGTGTAGAGGGCGGTGTCGTCAGCGAAGAGAGCTATGTTCACGTTGGGAGATCGGGGAATATCGCTTGTGAAAATCGTGAAGAGAACAGGTGCCATGACGGAGCCTTGAGGGACACCGCCACCAATGGAGTGAGGTGAGAAGCGAACTCCCTCGACGCGATAGCGAAAGCTTCGAGCCGTGAGGTAGTCTTGTATGATGAGTACAAGACGGTCTGGCATTCCGAATTGATATAGCTTGTATATCAGCCCGTTATGCCAGACTTTGTCGAACGCTTTTGCGACGTCGAGGAAGACCGCAACTGTGCCCTGATAGATGGGCTTGTGGGTGAAGCCGTGGGATGGCTTCTTATTGAAACCTTCAAGGATGTACTCCGTGATGCGGTGCACTTGTTGGACGCAGGAGTGTTTGGCTCTAAAGCCAAACTGCTCGTCGGGGAGGAGGTTGTTGTCCCTGATGTGGGACCAGATGCGCTTCAGAAGGATGCGCTCATAAATCTTCCCCAGAGTACTGAGGAGACTAATGGGACGGTAGCTGGAGGGCTCAGAGGCCTTTTTACCTGGTTTGTGAATGCCGATTACGTCGGCAGACTTCCAGGCATCGGGAAAGATAGAATTGTTGATGGCCGCATTGAAGATGCTGACTAGAAGATACACAAGCGAGACTGAGAAGTGCTTGAGCACTTTGTTTGAGATGCCATCGGCACCAAGGGCTTTCCTGACTTGGAGGCCCTTGATGATCGACTCGACCTCAGAAGCCGTGACTGGCTCGAGGGTATCAACGGGCGGGGTGGAGGATTTGTGTTTGACTTCGCTGTCCACCGCTTCGCGGTGGGCAGGGTCGACCTGAGTTAAAGAGGGGCAGCATTGCTGCTCGAGACTTTCGGCCAGACATTCGGCCTTTTCCTCGTCTTCGAAAGCGGGGGGGAGATCAGGTCGGGTGAGGGGGGGCATGGCAGTCACGGTGTCAGATTTCAGAGATCTAGCCAACCGCCAGTATGCCTGGTGGGTTGGCTGAATCCCTGAAAGTAGGTCATCCCACCTCTGATTACGGAGCTCACTGATGCGGTTTTTTACGGCACGCTCGTAATACCGCAGAGCAGCTCTGTTATCTTCGGTGCGATACCAGTCAAAGGCCCTAGCGGCAGCGTGTTTCGCTCTCAGAAGCTCCTTCACGTCCTCCGGCAGGACCCAGCGTTGGTCTTCCTCGGCTGGGACCTGCTTGGAGGATGTACCTATAGCGGTGCGAAGATGGCTAGTGAGAGCGTCGATTGAGGTGGTGACGTCGTCAGGGGTCACGATGTCGTCGGGGATTCTGTCCAAGTCTGGAGAATTGATCGCCTTTAGGGCTTCGCCTAATTGCTTCCAATTCACCACGGTCTTGGTTTCAGGAGGTCTGTCAGTCGGGTCGGGGCCTAGTCGCATAAGGACGGGTCGGTGGTCAGATTCAAGCTCGTGTAGCACCTCTAGCGAGCGTAAACGAAGTGTTACGCCTTTAAGAAGCGCTATGTCGAGTACATCAGGTCTTAGGTCCAGGTTGGAGGGAAAGATTGTCGGGGTGCTGGGAGGGAGGATATCAAAGTTGAGTTCGTCAGAGAGGGAGTTCAGGAGGTTACCCTTCACATTGGACACGTTGCATCCCCACATGAGGTGCTTGCTGTTGAAATCGCCAGCCAGAATGACGGCGCTTCCTAGAGACAGGAGGGCCTCGAGGTCGCTCCCGTGGAGGGTCTTGTTACCGGAGAGGTAACAAGATACAAGTGTGATGGACTGGTGACCGGTCATCGAGAGACGGCAACAGGACGCTTCCATAGCTATGAGGGGAGGAGTAGGGATAGGAATGCAGTGAAGAGACCTTTTGTAATAGATAAGAGTCCCGCCTTTCATGGCGGTAGTCCTATCATTACGTACCAGCAAGTAGTTTGCGATCCTAGGATCCCTCTTGCTTGGTTTTAGAAAAGTCTCGTTCACAAGCATAGCATCGACCTGATGGGTCGAGAGGAATTGGTGAATCAGGGGGCGTTGGTCCCTTGATTCAGTGGAGAGGCCGTTGGCATTGAACCATGCCAACGATAAGGAACGAGGTCTCAGTCTTTTTGGTGTACTATCCATGATAGTTACCAGAATTAAGACGAGGGGACAGACGCTTGATTGAATCAAGAAGAGTGGAGTGCTCTGCCAGGACGTCGAAGACGTCGGTGATGTCAGCATTCCGAATTTTGCGGGCTACCAGCCGTACTTCCTCACAGTCGAGGGTCGTGGCAATTTCTACCAGGAAGGCGAGGTCCGACTTTAGACCAGAATGGCCTGAAGAGGGAGGGGCTGAATGGGGCGCGAGAGAGGGACGGACTTTGTTCTGGACGCGAGCAGATGTGGTGGCCGGAGTTGCAATGGGCGGCTGGGAGGCCTGAGGGGCATGCGGGGGCTTGGTCCATGCATTGGTTGACGGTGCAGGGGCGTCCACGTATTTGGGAGCCTGCGTGACGGGGAGTTTCGACTTAGAGCCGGCTCCTTTGGAGTGAGAAAGCTGGTGGGGACGAGGGGTTTTGCCCTGCCCCCTTGCGGCCCTCGGGGCCTTGGGGCAACCACGATAATTCGCGGTGTGTCCCGTGGTCCCGCAGAGCACACAACTGGGCGGGGTTTGGTCGCCCTTTTCCCGCGAGCATTCGGAAGTGCTGTGCTCGCCGGCGCACTTGACGCAGCGAGGAGCAGCATGACAGAAGCGGGCAGCATGCCCGTAGAGCTGGCAGCGGTGGCACTGCCCGGGAACACCTTTGCGGTGCGGGGTCTCGACCTTGAGGCCGGAGAGGCTAAGTACCGCCTTCAGATTGAAGATGGTTTTCCCCTCTGGTGTTTTGTCTAAGATGACCAACACGAGGTCAAGAGGGGTTTTGGCCCTACCGCGGTACATGCGGTGGACCTCTCGGGCGGGGAAACCCTGGTCCTTGAGATCTTGGCGGATCGAATCCACGGGGATCTCTTTGGGAAGGCCGCGTATGACGACGCGAAGGACCTTTTCTTCCTCAAGCGGGTGGTTGTGGAAGGCTAGGCTCTCTTCCCGGAGGACTCTGGTCAGGAGACGGTAGTTGTCAGAGGTGGTAACCCTGATGCTAATTCCGTCACTGACGGATTTTGCGACGAACTTTATGTCATTGTCGGACATAATCTGAGAGACGCGCTCCCAGTCTTCTCTTCGTCGTAAAACAAGAGGAGGGGGGGGTTTGGAGGATGTTGTCGCGGGCGCTGGAGGAGCGGCGGCAGCATCGGTGGGAGGCATAGCTCCAGAAGATGGGCACTGGGCCTTGGACGGAGGAGGGGGGGAGGCCAAAGGAGCGGGGCGCTTCTTGCCCTTACCTACGACGGTGAAACCGTCGGTGTCCATCTCCTCCTGCGAGGGGATGGGGTCGGGAGAGAGAGGGCTATCTAGCGGGCCATATTGATGATTGACCTTCAGGGAGGCACGCGAGGTGCTCCTGAGGTCGAGTTTCGCCTGGGGTGCCACGGATCGTGAGCGACCTCTGCGAGAGCGAGAGCGGATGCACCTGGGAGAGCGCGAGCGAGAGCGGCTCGTTGAGGGAGCCCGGGACTTGGGAGCAGAGGCTGGGCCTTTAAAGGAAGGCGTCAGCTTGGCCGCCGCGGTGCGGTCATGCCCAGGCTTGGGCTTGGGTGGAGCCTTACGGGTAAGGGAGGAGGACGGGGAGGGGGAGGCTTTGGAAGCTTTCCCGGTAAAAAGGGTGGCCGCGAACGTCGCTGGGGAGCGGAGAAAGTTCTCCGCGTCTGCCGGATTGGCAATAAGCTGAGCCAGGAAGGGGCCTGAGAACGCTTCGAGGGCGGTCTCAAGATCCTTCCTGGTCGCCATATTAGCGGAAGGCTTAATTAAACAAAGTTAAAAACAGAGTCAAAACAAAGTCAATATTGGGTTGGGGGGAAGGGTCCCCCCAACAGGCTAAGGTGAATGTAGTCTCCCTACCGGGGCAGGGAGATGAGTACCGGGTGAGTGAGTAACAACAATGTGAGATGAGTACACGAAAAAACAAGTGAGTGATAACGTGAGGTGAGTACCTGGTATCCACGAAAACGGCAACGGCTGGAGCGAACTAAACAATGAACTAACACGCACGCGCACTATTCACCCAACACACGCGGCGGCACAACGGGGGGTGGCCAGATGGTATGGCCACCTGTCAACGACTGCTCGCCCGCGTCAGCGGCGATGCAGGGTCAGCCGGGTGAAGTCTCCTGAGAGAAAGCCCAGCTTAACCCGATCAGCGACTGAAGACACGGGACGAGCGTCTAATGTTTAGTGGCGGGTGCCTGGCAAGGCGGCGCGGCGGTAGGACCGGACGCTAGAAACGGCAGCGGCGGCGGACACTACGAGCACAACACACACACACACGAACACGCGCGCGCGGCACAGCGGGATGCGACCCGCGCGGGGGCAGGGCCTCCGGCGGATTGAGGCGGGGGGCAGCGAGCGGCGGTCGGGCACGTCCGTACGGTATGGTGGCGCAAAGCGAAGTCAGTGTGTGTCCGTTCAACGCGATACCCTCTTTTTATATTTTTTTTTTTTTTTTTTTTTTTTTTTTTTATAATTGGTTCACTAAACTGGCCGTAACATCTTCAGATACATTTTCTTAAGTAGGTACATTTAAATATGGCAATGCACGACCTCCTAGAAGTGAACACTGCATGCACGAGAATGAATATAATACTAATAATACCTATAATACACTAAACTTAAATTAAAGATAGGAATTATAATGTTTTTTGATTTTGCTTGATGTAGTATTGAAAATATCTAAGTTTTTACAAATGTTATTATAAGAGGAAGACATTCGATACATTGGTGAATGTTGGTAGTAATTTGTTCGACAGGATGAGAGGCTGAATGTTTTTCTATTGACAAGGCGACTGCTAGAGCGTGGAACTTGCAAATTACATTTTGCGAGTAAATCAGGACTATCTATTTTTCCGGTTATTATTTTGTGCAGAAACACGATATCAGCTATGTTCCGTCTGTGCTCAAGAGGAGACATGTTAAAATGGGCTAGTCTAGACTTGTAAGATGGTAGTTTTCGGCAGAGATTGTTCGCAAACGAAAGGTGGTAGAGAAATTGTTTTTGGAGTCTTTCTAAACGGTTAATATGCACTGCGTATGATGGGCTCCAGATTGGACTGGAATATTCTAAGAGTGATCTTACGTAGCAATTAAATAACAAGATTGGAATTTCTGGGTCTCTAAAAAATTTCGTCTGTCTAATCACGAAACCAGCCAGTCTAGATCCCTTCCTGCTTATGGCATCTATGTGATCACGAAAGTCAAGCTTAGTATCCACTATCACGCCCAAGTCACGCATGCTAGTGACTTCACTAATCAGAGAGTTGTTAATATAGTAGTTAGCAGGGCAGCATATTCAGCCCGTACCCGTGTCTGTCATGTTGACATTGACACACATACAGGCTTTTTTCACTCCGTTTACTGTATCATTAAATTGCCAGTGGTAAAATATTTTATATAATTCCGAGTAGATTAATAACCAATATTAAAGTGTATATCATAAATCTTATTGTAAAAATGACTATATAATATTAAGTACTATGTTTTTTAATCTTAAATGATACTAAATATAACACAAGTAAAAGAGAGTTACAGTCCAGTTCCGTGAATGTTGAAATGACAAATAAAATAACTATCAAACAGTACATATAAATAACTTTAAAAAAATACATATATGTACATATATTATATGTATTTAGTCAAAAGTTGTAAAATGAAAGCCATATCAGTCTAACAATGAAAAAAGAAATACAATTTATAAATGTATATATAAATAAAATAATAGTCATGAAAGTCAATCAGAAGAAAAAAAAAGCTGAAAATGCATAATTTTTGTTGAAGTTTTGTCCCGCTGTAAACAGATCCACGTCCTTGGAATAATTACAATTAAAGTTGTTACATATTCTAATAAAGTAAGAATTTTGTCTATAATTAGTGAAACATGAATCCACACCACATGACATGATGATGACATATAGTACGAGATAACTCGGTTCCGTCTGGTCACAGCAGAATCATTACACTCTGAGATTATGGAGGAAGGTCGGGCTGCAACCTGCAACCTCCCGTCGCTTCGACAAAGGAAGATGATGGTGCTTACAACTTGCGCTGTAATCCGCAAACTTCAACCTGTTCCTGACTTCCTTCGAATCTCTTCTATACAATCCTTACAAAGTTCAGAGCGATGAGATGCATACTCCAGTTAACACATATAATGCCTCGTCAGCCACATATGGCTGACATTTTCCAAACCAATTGGGCCGTGTCAGCCATATGTGGCTGACGGAATATGCTTGTTTTGAAAGCGCGATTTTTCGTCGTCAGCCACGTTTTTGATGTTAAACTGTATGTAGTATGGTTGACAAGGCCTGGTAAATTATAACTATAATGATGGCATTGATACTTTTACTTACATTTTGAGAAATATCAAGTTTGTTAGTGGAAGTTTCGAAAACAAAAGAGTGATTACAAAAATAGTTGGTTTTTGCAAATAAAATTTATAGGTAAATGTTTTAATTGCTTTTATTCATATTTAAGTTGGCATTGGCAAAATAATAAATCAAATCTACATCAATCATCATGTTCAAACACGTTTAAACTCAAACATATCTATGGTCTAAATTGAAACAGCTGATACAATAGTGTGGCTCATTCGGGCAATCTTCGCAGTATGTTACCACTCTTTTAGTTTTATTTCGAGCATGAACTCTTCCAAATTGGGCACAGTGTTCTTTATAACACCTCACACAATATTTACGACAGGCAGAGGCCAATCCTTGTCTTTTCTTCAATTCATGCTTTACTCGCCTAGGTCTAGAGGAGGCACTAGTTTCCGAGACTCCTGTATGCACGAGGTAGTCAACCAACGCAGTTCTAAACTGGACGACAGAGAGCTTCTTCTTGGTTGTTAATTTATATAAAATATTTGAATTTACAATCGCTGTATTCAATAATAACTCCATCGCCAATCTTTTGGGCCATTTCGTTGTCTTCCGAAGAGGGGTCGTGTAAGAGGACATTTGGTCTGACAGATCAACCGCTGATTTTGCATGATTATAATCTACCACAATCAACGGTTTAATTTTTTCTTTTCCTTTTTTAGTTATTCTTCTGAAACTTACGGAGTGCTTAGTAGACAGCAGCAGTACATCCCGCTTGTCTTTCCATTTCATAATTGTTATTCCATCGTCATTTTCTTGAGCTGAGAATTCTCCTGTCTTCAGTTTGGTTTGGACAACTGTTTGAGGTAAACCTCGTCTATTTTTTCTAAGTGTGCCTATGAGATGAGTTTGTCCTGCTAGTAGTTTTCGTGCCAGATCCAAACTGGTATACCAATTATCTGTGCAAACCGTATGTCCTTTATTTAGATAATCGTCACACAAGGCAAGGACAACATTAGTCGGTGTAGTATTGACATTGTCATAATTTTTGCCAGCATAAACTTGCACTTTTACAGTGTATCCTGGGTTTGAGCACAGCTTAAAAAGTTTTATCCCGTATTTGTGTCGCTTATTTTTATTGTATTGCCTAAAAATAACGCGGCCACGAAATGGGATTAGACTTTCGTCAACACACATTTCTTGATTAGGTGTATAATGACATTTAAAATTAGCATTTAGCATATCTAATAAGTGTCTAACTTTAAACAATCGGTCGTCCTTATTGTGATTTATTTCATTATTGGCAAAGTGCAACATCCTCAAAATGAGTTCAAATCGATTTCGGCTCATAATGGACTTGACAAATTGCTGTTCAAAACATTTGTTAGTGCTCCAGTACAAAGATAGTTGAGGTAGTTTCACTATCCCCATCCAAATTAAAATGCCAAAGAACCGTTTAATTTCATGGCAATTTGTTGGCATCCATTTCTGCATTCGGTATGATTTTGTTGCACTTTTGTTCAAGGTTTGTAAAGCAAAGCGATTTGTTTCTTCGGCTATGTACTCGAATATACTATCAGGTACTAGCAATGAATAAAATTCTGCTGGTTTAGCTGAACTCATGCTGGATCGCAATGAAAATGGCTTAAGCCCAGGACATTCAGTATATGGAATAATACTTGGTTGCTTACCCAACGGATTGAACCATACTTCAGTATTTCGTGAGGATGGTAACACGGGAATCTGATCATCTTCACTGTCGGATAAAATCTGCCATCGATGATGATTTTTGGTCCGTGCGATTGATACTGTATCATCGAGATCAACGTCAAATACTTGTGTAGCATCACTATTTGATAATGTGTTACATTCTTGATTATACTCTGTTAAATCTAATTGCGATAGTTCGTAGTCCAAATCATCATCAAATCTTCCATTTTTTGTTGAAAATCACAAATCAGTAACAAATAACTTGCTAAATCACTAACGGAACAACTATTTACTGCAGTCTTCTTCGATGCACAGCGACAAATGACGCGCGGGGGGCAAACACACGCTGCTAAACAATCAAAATGGCGCCGGCGGCGGCGAGCGACGCGTTCGTTTCGCGCGCTTTTGAAATCATATGGCTGACAAAATGACTGACGCGGCCCCATTGAGAATTTTATTACAGTGGCGCCGCGTCAGCCATATATGGCAGCCACCATTATTTATTTATTTATTTCACTATTACATTATGTAAAATGTAACGAAAATAGTGAATTAAGACATTCCTCACATTCCATGGCCGTATTTTACAAAAAAAAAAAATACAGTTAGTTCATTTGTTAGTACGGCATTATATGTGTTAACTCCATACGTCAGTCACGTGTCAGGAAGTACCTAATGTATGTTGTCGCTGCAGGCGGGAGCAGACGGGAGGAGTGCGGCGGAGGCAGGCGCGGGCGCGGCCGGCGTCGCGCCGCTGCTCGGCGTGCTGGGCCCCGGCGCCAGCTCCGCCGCGCAGCAGGTGCAGAACCTTCTGCAGCTGTTCTCCATCCCGCAGGTGATCAGGTGCACTCCGCCCCCCTCAGCCCGCTCCCATCGCGTCCCGCACTGTACCGCCCCGCACTGCGCAGGTGTCGTACTCGGCGACGGCGCGCGAGCTCTCAGACCGCGCGCGCTTCGGCACCTTCTTCCGCGTGGTGCCGTCGGACAGACACCAGGCGCGCCTGCTGGTGGCACTGCTGCGCGCGCACAACTGGACCTACGTGCACGCGCTGCACACGGACGGTGAGTGTCCGCCCCCTCCCGTGCACACGGCCACGCGCGCAGACCGCATGCAGTAACAAACGCAGAGAGCTATGGGCAGAGCGGCATGGCAGCGTTCCGGGCGGAGGCAGCGCGCGGCGGCGTGTGCGTGGCGCGCGAGGAGGCGCTGCGCGGCGCGCCGGCACCGGCCGAGGTGGACGCGGCGCTCGAGCGGCTCGCGGACGGGCCGCGCGTGGCCGTGTGCTGGTGCGAGGGACGCACAGCGCGCGCGCTGCTGGCGGGGCTGGCGCGTGCGCCGCCCGCGCGCAGACTGCGGCTGGTGGCCAGCGACGGGTGGGCGGACCGGCGCGACGTGGTGTCGGGCCTGGAGGCGGCGGCGCGCGGTGCGCTGACTGTGCGCATCCGCTCGCCGTACTTGGCGCACTTCGACACGCACTACCACGCCCTCGAGCCGCGGAACAACACCAGGAACCCTTGGTTCCGGGTAACTTTATTTTATTTTATTCGGTAAACAAACAGCTCAGAAGTACAAATTACTGTAGGTGGATGGTAGAATCGAGCCATATTTAGTTTTCACTTATAAAAACAAGATGTTTACATTACATACATACAGATCCTAGACCAGAAATATATTAACTAAGTAATAACTAAAAGAAGTATCTAGTAGTAGTTTCGACATTCTATCGGAACTTCCGGCGCATAGTTTTTATGGATGAGATTATTTAGCTAAATTCAAATTAAAATTAAGTTTGTTTACACATAAAATATTTAGTTAAGCGCCACTAGCCTAGTTTTGGTGGACTAGTGATGGAAGTGGCACCATCACTGGTATAACGCTGGTACCGGATGTTATTGACTCGGCTCGCTGATCGGTCGTTGCGACCAATCAGCGAGCGAGTTTGGCATACCATCCGGCAGAGGGCTAGCGAGAGCGCACGGACAAGCGAGGCTCGGGGGAGCTTACTTTGACTTTACCTTTTGCTTTGGACGGTGGCACTTTACTTTTGGTTGAGACGGTGGCAGCATTCGTTACCAAGCGGAATACCTTGTCCCCAAGTAATTTACAATAATTTTCAATTGTAAAATTAATCATAGTAATATGGAATAAAATCTGTTATTTCGAATGAGCGATGTCTAATTTCCTCGCCCGCAATACCCACGCCGTAGAACAATGATGTCTGATGCGGATCGGCCTGCCTACCTACTATTCTACTTCTACACTTCTGATGCATGATGCTTTTGACGATTCGACATATACTTTTTCCATATTGTATACTACCGCAACGTCAAGTAGTATTTGCACATTGCTTAACTTCTTATCTAATTTATATTCGTGAGAAACTGTAATTGACATTCTGTAGTTTTTTCATTGTATATCTTAGTGTAAAAAGCTGTTGGTTTTCCTATAAATAAATAAATAAAAAAACAAATAAACAGAAGTCTTTAACATAAGAGATAATACGTTAATTACCAGAGAAAAGAAAAAATAAATAAATAATACCCAAACTACAATTATAAAAAAAATACCTCATACAAACTAAATGTTTATTTAATACTAGCTAATGCCCGCGACTTCGTACGCGTAGCGCAAAGTAATTAGTGGGCGGACGATTAGACTGACATAGCCAAATTTAAATGTTACACTACCGAACACGAACGGAACTTTAAATAGGCACAAATCCATCGGATTATTTATATCTACTGAATATTTTATAGATAATACCTACACTTATGACATTATTGTACATTTTTTTGCTCTACATTTTAATGCGGATTGTCATACTATCGTCATAGTATGATTTTAGTCTAGTTTTAATCTGACTCGATACAGGTATCCCGACATGTCCATAGTTTCAAATATATTTCAACCAAATAATATATTACTTTCACTGGTTAAATACGTTGGAAGTGTGGAGCCATGGAGCCAATTAGGAAAAAAAATTGGTATAAGTCAAGCGAAATGTCATGCATGATAAACGTTATTATTGAATTATTAGTAAATATTAAATAGGAAGTATGGAGCGGTATCTATAATTAATCGCTGTTATTTAACATTACTCCGCGTAAAGACTGCCAATCAATGATGTCTAAATATTTTTTGCCCGCCTTCTGCGCCTCGACCCTTCCAACAACTAAACCGCTTTCGTTCACCACCATAACATCCAAAATAGCTGCTAATCATAGATCAGTATCAGATTATATGCCGCGAGTTCACCTACTTTGCGTGTCTGTTATTGGTCTTAATTTTGAGCCTGGCAAAAAATGTATTCATTCTAATCTCCGTCGTTTTGGTATATTAGCACGTCAGAAGTCAATACAAAAATCAACGTACTTTAAATTACTTCATAATAAACTGTAAAACCTCTTCAAAAGCAGTTGGCTGTCCTGACAATAACAAACACAAAAAAAACTATTTGGTGCAGTCGATCGGAGGTTATGCGGGTACATACATTTCGGCGATTCGTTTTTATTTACATATAGATTATATGGCAACAGCCGCTTCAGTCTTCCTACCTACCATGTCTGCGAGTAGAAGTCTATCATTACGACAACATTACTATAAAATAAGCTAGATGGCGTTATAACAAATTATAAAAAAAAAAGATTTTTTACTATTTATTATCATAAATTAATATGGCCTATGTTTCAATCAGGTATTTTTTAAGCATATTCGTGGAAACTGCTTTGAAATCCTTCTAGTAGTTTAAAAGATGTGCGTGGACAAACAAACAAACTGACAGCCGTCAGATTTGTAGTTCCATAGTTTGAAAATAGATTGCGTTCTAAAACGATGTTTCGCAAAAAAATAATTAAATTTGCTTAAATTTTACGAATAATATTATAAAAAATGTAATAAAGTATTCAATAATTCCTAAAATAATGAGTGTAAATGGATCGTAGTTTCACAAATATGAAAAGTGCGTCTATTATAGGTAAATACGACACTTTACCTGAATCACGCAAACGGCATTATTTTTGCAAGTTAAACCGATATCAGGTATTGTTTCTACTTGGTTAGAAGTCATGTGTGAAGGTATTTGATCTACACATTTATAATATGTAGGGAATATATATATATTATGTTTTTATCATAAATAAATCAACATTGGATGAAAGTTGCGATTGAAATTAAATAATGTGCGAATAAAGAAGGAGTTTATTGAATATAAAAAAAAAAGCATGGTAACCATGTTACTGTGGTCGTGTCGTGGTTGGCGTGGTAGGTAACCATATTACTGTGGTCGTGTCGTGGTTGCACGCCAACCAGGTACAAATAAGAGTTCTCTTTACTTGTCACTGTACTTTTAGATGGGTCCTAATTTCCCTTTCCCTTGCAGGAATTCTGGGAGCAAAAGTTTGAGTGTTCTCTCTCAGAGGAAAACTTCAACGGCAGCCGCGCGTGCACAGGTGAGTCCTTGTCCGAGCATGCGACCAGGGGCAGGGGCAAAGGGGAGAGAGTAACGTGTCGGTGGCGCAGGGGCCGAGTCGCTGGCTGCCAACTACACGCAGGAGCCCAAGCTGGCGCTGGTGGTGCGCGGCGTGTACGCACTGGCGCACGCGCTGCACGACATGCGCGAGGGCGAGTGTGGCGCGCGGGAGGGGCTGTGCGCCGCCATGCTGCCGTTCAACGTGAGTGCGTACCGGCAGCACCTGGCGCGCGTGCGGTTCCGCGCGCCCGACGGCGGCCGTGTCGCCTTCGACGAGAACGGCGACCCGCCGCCCGAGCTCAGCGAGTACGACGTCATGTCGCTGGAGACAGGCGCCGGTGGCTGGCGGTACGAGCGCGTGGCACGCTGGCGGCGCGGCGCGCTGATGCTGCGGGGCGGTGCGGAGGCGGCGCGGCGGCGCGCGGTGGGAGCGCCGGCCGCGTGCTCGGCGCCGTGCGCACCCGGCCACTGGGCGCGCCTCGAGGAGCGCGCTCGCTGCTGCTGGGCGTGCGTGCCGTGCGCGCCGCTCGCCGTGGTGCGCGCGCCACCTCACGCTGGCTGCCGGCTGTGCCCGCCCGGCCACAGGCCCGATGCCGCGCGCCGAGGTACACTGGTGTTTATTGCTTCCACTGAACTCACCGATTGTCAATTCTAAATTGTGTCAAATCAAGTCTCAAATGTCAATGTTAAAGCTGTATTAGTGAAAACCTCTTTTTGGCTTTTGTGTAGCTATTTATCGTATATCTACCGTGTTTGTTAGCAGCTGTTTGTTTTCCATGTAAAGTAATATAATCTCTCATTTGTTCATTGTTGGCGCGGCAATGATACTTCTAGTACATAGAGTAAATAGGTTCTAGTTGTTAAAGAAAGAGGCGAGTTTAGTAGATATACAAACCTTCATAGTTATGAATTCGATATTTAAAAGTTTAATGTGTTGGACTGAAGGTCGATTTTAGGTAATGGTTTTCAATGTGAGGAAATTTTAGGTAATGGTTTGTTAGATATTATTTAAATGACTCGTAGAATTTAGTTTTATTTTCATGGCAACATTATTTTTAACGGCAACACTAGAGCCCTGGGGTTATCCATGGCAACAGTTGTAAATATGATTATCACTTTATGAATGTCAAAGTCACTTGTCATTGGTTGTTAGCGATTGCGGTGGGGCGTAATTGAGGTAGACCGGAAAAGTATATATGGGGTCGTTCAGAGGCCGTCAAGGCAGACAAGCTGTGAATTTGTAGCCGAAAGGTTCTCGGATAAGTGCTGTGTAGTAAATCGGTGAAAATATACTTGTGAATACCCCACAGTCTTATATTCGTAAAAGTACTCCTAAAGTCAAATGAGTTATGAGAGTTACGTGTGCTGATGTGTTTTTTCGGGTTACATGGAACTTAAGGTGATGTAAAGTGTAATTTATATTCAAGAGAATAATAGTAAATATATGTTATTCAAATAGGACTCTTTAAAGGTCATATTATTGCGCGTAATTGTTGACGTGAGTCTTGGCAATTTGCAGTATATTATTGGGGCCTGATCGTGGACTAGTAGTCCGTGGAATAAATCCTTTATCTAACATTAGTTTACTTATTTAATTGTAAAAATAACTATGGAGAACGAAATGTAATAATATGGTTTGTTGCCTTTCCGGACACAGCAAAAGAATGACTAAAAACTAATGAATCTTTAGTTAAATGTCAAGTTAACTGTTGTTGAATTCATATCTTGATTTGTAAACGATAAACATTAAGTTGGATTTGTGGTAAAGTGGTGGACGATGTAGTTTATTGCCCTTCTACAGCGTCTAGGCTTTTACGAACGTGGCGGTAAATTTGCATCAGCATAGAGCACCTTCTTAGGGTCTGTGCAGAGATAAAAGATCAAGAATTCATTATCAGGAGTATAATGTGTTTTGGTTACCTACCCCGTGAATAAATCAGTTTGGTTCAGTCTAAAATTAGAAAGAAGCTTGAAAGAGGGTAGTCCTTAAAAAGTTAAGGTTTTATTTGAATTAGTAGAACCCTCTAATAGAAATAGTCTAATAGAGGTAGTAGTGACGTCACCACTGGTGACGTAACTCCTGGTAACGGTTTATTCTAACACTTCTATGTTATACACTAAAATTGTGTTAGACTCGATTGTCTAGTTTTCAGTATTCAGTAATTTAATCTGAAGTTTGCATTATCTTTGTTATGGTAAAGTTATACAGTCGCATAAGAATAAGATAACATTATTCAGACTGATTTAAGAGACGAGAGGACATACTGTCAGGAGTCGATGTTCATCAGGCGGCGCGGTGGATGGGGCTCCGTTTTCACAGTCTCAACCAAATAATTATACTGAAGGCGAAAAAAATCATTTTGCAATGTTTTCACCAGGCTATTCTAACAGGTTGTTAGGTAATGTGAGGAAATAAATATGTTTAAAAAAATAATATAATATTTAATATGTTTATTTATGATTAGGCAAAATACATTTACTTAATAATACAATTTCCAAAAAATTCTTTGACACATCAGAAGTGAAATATGATAATATATAAAAACGTAAAATTAAATTGTAAGTTAGTAGTTGTTGTGTGTTAAAGTTGGCTCACAGCTAGCAAAGATTTCAGTGGACGGAGAATATCTGGCTCCTGGCTCGGCCAAGACTGTGCAGTGCAACATGTTGTAGCGTGCCGCGCGTCAGTGGTGGAGGGGGGCGGGTGGACGCGGGCCCGCGGGGCGGCGGCGGGTGCCGGGGGCGCGGGGCTGGCGGCAGCGGCGGCCACCGCGGCCGTGCTGTGGCGGCACCGCGCCACGCCCGTCGTGAAGTCAGCCTCGCGCGAGCTGTGCGCGCTGCTGCTGTGTGCCGCGACCGTGTGCCACGGCGCCGCGCTGGCCGCGGCCGCGCGCCCCGCACCCCTGCCCTGCGCAGCCCTGCGCCTGGCGCCACCCGCGCTCGCCGGCGTGTACGCCGCCGTGCTGGCACGCACCGTGCGCGTCGCCCGCCTCGTAGCCGCTGTGGAGAAGCACCCCGCGCGCCGGCCGCGGCTGCTCTCCTCCCGCGCACAGGTGTGGACGTGGACGACGCTCACGCTGCCGGGCGTGTGCGTGGCCGCATGGAGTGCGGTGCGGTGGCCGCCGGCGGCGCTGCTGCGGCACCCGGGACGCGCGCGCTCCGTGCTGGCGTGCGGCGGCGAGGGCGCGCCGGCGCAGCTGGTACCGCTGGTGCCGGCGCTGGCCCTGCTAGCGGCGTGCGCGGCGCTCGCGGTGCGCACCCGCCGCCTGCCGCACAACTTGAACGAGACGCGGTGGGTGGGCGCAGCTGCGTACGCCACGTGCGTCTTGTGGGCGGCGTTCGTGCCGGTGTGGGCGGCAGCGGAGGCGCGCGCTGCGGCACTGTGCGCGTGCGTGTCGCTGTCGGCGGGCGCGTGCGTGGCGCTGGCGCTGGGCCCGCGCGTCTTCGTGTGCCTCGCGCGACCGCACAAGAACACGCGCGCGCATTTCCTCACCACCACTGACATCCGCTGCCACATGGGGGAGTACCGCGCGCCTGCCCCGCCGCCGCCGCACCTTCGCGACGCCACGGGAGCCCGCGCGGGCGCGTGCGAGGCGCGGGTGTGCGCCCGCGCAGGCGCGTGCGCGCGCGTCACGCGGGAGGTACGCGCCGGTGGGTTCGCCGAGGTGGTGATCTTGCTGCTGCCTCATCACCACTCGCTGCCTCCCGCCGCAGACCACGAGCCCGGGAACGATGGATGCTAGCACTCTTTACAAATATAACTACACTGCACCACAAAATAAAATTGTACTAACTTCTTTTTTTTAGGATTCCGTATCCAAAATAGGAATATATGCGTGTCGAGACACGCATATGGTAGGGTTCCGTCACCAAATTATATAATTTGTAGTCATGGTTCAGAAATTTATAGTTATAGAAAAATTCGAACGAACGAAGCTCTGTAGACTTTGTTAAGACCATTTTACAAAAAGGTCAATGACCTTTGAACTAGAACGCTGGAGGGGCGTGTAAATAGCCCTTCCTAGATGTGATTGCTCACGAAGCTGGAGTGACTACAATTCCTGAGTGTCAATAAGAAATCACTAGAACCTGCACTGACCTGCAAATGACCGCTTCCATCCCTGTCATCCTGAGAGCAGCTGGCAGATCTCCTCTGCAGCAGGATCTTTATTTCGTGTACAACCAGGTTAGCCGGCCGGCACCTTCACTAGTTTTTATAATTTTGAGCGAGAGCGATGAAAAAAAAACTTTTTCACAAGTGCAAGATTCCACCATCAAATATATTGCGTTGCGAGACCTGAGTACGGGTGGTGTATGTGTCTGCTGGTGTGCGCGGGCGCAGCCTCACCCCCCCCTGCTCAGGCGGCGGGCGCGAACCCGAGCCGCTTGTTGGCGACGTCGAACTCAGTGTAGTAACGTCCGATGAACACGTCTAAGAACAGCCAACGCCATCTCTCGTGATTCGATGCGGAACTTCGACGGATTCATTGACAAGCAGACAGGTTTGTGTTACTTATCAACAACTCAGAAAAGCGCGGTTTGTTTAAATCAAATCTAATTAAACACTTTCTACATTAGGAAATTGCATGTATATGCATTGGCGCTTCACCAACGCCTTGAATTTATTACAGTTTATAGCTGTTACTCAAAAAGTCATGATCAGATAATGTTCGCAACAATTTTGAATGAAGGTTTTAAATATGACCTATCTGTATTGTAAGTTACTTATAGTGTTAGCGCGGCCACCAAGTAATATGGTGGAGCACGCCGACACTTGCGGGAGCGGGTGAAAGGGACGATAGTGAGAACGACGACTGACCTGAGTATTTCCGGGGAGACGAGCAAGGCTGCGTAACCCCGTTCCTGGATGTTCTGGAACCTTCTGGTCTTCGGATCAGCGTGTCCTCAAGCGGTAGTGGACTGTATGGGTAAAGGCGGTTTCTCACGCACGCGGCGCGAGTGCGGGGAAGCTATTTGGCACAGCTTCCTACGGGAACCGTATCCCGGGCGGTGGTATCGTACGATCACTCGAGAGGACGAGGTAACGACGATCAGCGATAAAATTAGCGGTGGTGGCAGCAAGGAGTGCTCACACGATGCGGTACGAATCCGTCGCCGACAAGGGTCAAGCGCAGACTGCCCGCATGAGTGCAAGCAGCGAGTCTCATCTAAACCACGAAACGTAACAGTGACAGCCGTCGTTCATGGAAGATGAGGGTAGGTACGAGTAGGTAGGAAGAAATAAAATAGGCGTCACTGAGTGGCGCTAACATATAGTTTAGAAATGCAGGGCGGGAACCAACTTTTGGCCACTTTGGCGGGCCATATTTCGCAAAGTAATAGACTTTATAAAAAAGTAATGTATAAAACCTTACCTTCATTTTAAGAGCTTTTCAACGATATATTATCCCACACGAGAAGATAGTGGAAAAAAACATCCCCATTTCACATGTAGGTACTAGAGCCACCCCTCACAGGCTATTTGTTTATACCTACTGTTTAAATTGAGATCTATATAGCAACTGACATTATGCAAAGTTTCATGCACTTATCTTAATAATTATAGAAGTTAGAAGGTTCTAAAAAATTCGGACGGACGGACAGACAGACGGACGGACAGAACAAATTTATAATGGTTCCTTGTCGGGCTACGGAACCCTAAAACGGGACCCAACTACAGAGCCTACGCTGTCTGTCCGTCCTATCTAAACGGCTGTATCTTTGGAACCGTAATAGATAGCCAGTTGAAATTGTCACAGAATATGTAATGTAACGGCGGATCAACAAGGAAAAAAATTAATAGTATTTAACTATTAAGATGAAAATTAACACAAACCATTTTAATGTAACTAAGAAGAAACGCAACTATAAAAAAGCCGATTGGACAAAATACAAATCTTGTTTGGAGAGTGACCTTGACGAAATTACTTTGCCCGAAGACCATCAGGCAGCATAAATGATATTTTTATTAATGCGTTAAATAGAGCGGTTTGGTTCCGAATATATAGATATTAAATATGGGTCATTTAACAAGCTTTATACAGATGGATCGAAGGACGATGTCAGATGCGGATCAGCTTGTTTTGACCCACAGACAGGTACTTGCGTAAAGTTTAATGTTCAATGTGCCGATACTTCTATAATGCACTGTGAATTAATTGCGATAGCTGAAGCCCTGTCTTACATGGCATCGCTGGACTGTGACAAATGTTTCATTTTATCAGATTCAAAAAGTGCCTTGTTTCATTTGGCTCGGTTACCTTCGAGTTTTCGAGGACACCCGATAGCCTATGAAATCTTGGAATCCATCGGTAGGCTTCGTACATGTGGCAAAGAGACTGTAATCCAATGGATTTCGTCACACGTGGGTATCTCGGGCAACGAGGAGGCAGACAGAGCGGCCGGAGAAGCCTCAACAGACGGAATTCCTTACTCTTATTTGCCATTAACCAGCGAATTGCTAATTAAAGTTAAATTAAGTTGTAGGCATATTTGGAATGAGTATTTTGATGAGCGTGGTAAAAACATAAGTTTTTACCAACGGCGATAACTTTTGCTTTTATATTCTAATAGCCACGATAACTTGCTTTATGCCCAAGATTAATAACGGTGTTATTTCTCGATACAGTTACTTAAATCAAATCTGAAGTCTTAAGACTACCTGATTTAAGTGATTCTGGTTAAGTGATAAGAAATGTTGCGCGCTCGCAACCCGTATCTCGGCCATTAAGGTTCAAGTTCACTTGATTTTGCGAACTGCGCTGTATCAGGGCTAATTCAAGCCCGCGTTAAGAGTTAGTCGTAAGGCCCCTGTACTGGGAAAACATTTACATTTATAGTAATGCCGTTTTTTAGTAACATATTCATTTTTACAAAAACAAAAATTATTCATGTTATATAAAAACAGTTAAGGGTATTCTTTATACCAAACCCGTCCGATCAGACTCAACCTCTTTGTTGAGTCTGCCTGCTCCAAACATATAGATACATAGCATACTCGTGTAGAATATGCACACCTGCGACACTTGTAGTCAGTGTGCGGTCTACCCGTTCCTGTAGTTCATCATTACACATGTATAAGTTAAGCACTAACCTCATCCATGTCTTCTCATTTTGTTTTTAAGTTTGCACATATTTTTGCATTACAATCCAGGTCTGAACCTATTTTTTTAAGATATTGTTTTGTATGATTGTAATTTGTTTTGGTGTTTGGTAGAGGGTCCGACAAATCAAATGAGCGTGTTCGGGGGCCCATTTGGAAAATACAAGTTGGCCAAAAAAAATCCCTGACCCTCCAATTTTTTTTAAGTTTTTTTTTTGTGAATTTTCCCATTTTCACCAAAATTGTACCTATTTACCTCCATAACATTTGTAAAATCTGTTTTAGACCGGATGTTTTTACTTGAATTTGGTCTCTAATACACCTTCAGGCCACGCAAAGCAAAATTGGGTACAAAACAAAGCTAACTAACTGATTTAGAGCTCATAGAGTGAAAAAATGAAAATAAAAATTACCTCATAGTTCAACTTTCACAGTGATCTAAAAAAAAAACACTAGCAATTCGGGAGGTAATATGCATTTAAAAACTTCTCTATTTATTACTTATTACAATGACATACTAAGTTGGTATAAAACTTACCAACTTGTTGAATAAATGAGGCAGAAAGGAAAATTCAAACAACAGAAATAAATAAAATTATTTATTTAATTTAAATTTTGTTCGAACACAGCTCCTCTGTTATGAATACACGCCCGGCATCTACGGCGTATTTCTTTTGTAGTCGTGTTCAGCGTCATTTCTACTTTCATTTTTGAAAAAGCATCCCCAATTCTCGTCACCAATTCTTCTTTTGTGTTTATTTCAACTTCGTACACCAACTCTTTAGCACGTCCCCAGACATAAAAATCGAGTGGTGTTAGGTCTGGGGAACGTGCGGGCCATTCAATTGGGCCACCTCTCCCAATCCATGAATTGGGGAAAACGTTGTCTAGGTACTCGCGTACTATGTTCCGGTAGTGAGCCGGGCAGCCGTCATGTTGAAATACAACTGCCCGGTCATCTTCAAAAATCGGCAGGTCACTCATTAATTCCGGTAGGTCATTCATTAAAAATTCTAGGTAATTTTCCCCATTCAGTGTATCTGGGAGATAATGGGGTCCTATGAGGTCTCTCCCAATGACACCTGCCCATACGTTGACCGAAAACTTATGTTGGTGTGAGGCCTCTCTAGTCGCGCGAGGATTTTGCGATTCCCATCTGTGGAGATTATGTTGGTTAAAGATGCCCTCTCTCGTGAATTTAGATTCATCCGTCCAGAGAATGGTCTTCAGGAATTCGTCATTATCTACGTCCGTATGTAAAAGAAAACGGCAAAACCGCAAACGCCGCTCTTGGTCCCCTTCTACTAAACCTGAAACCAAAACAAAACCGTTTGAGAACATGAGATGGGCAACTTGTACGGCAATTATTATTATTATTGTAGAGTTCGATACACCACCGAAGTCATAATAATAAAAAAATTACAATCCACTATTCAAGATAATTTGAGCAAAGCCCATTGTCCAGTAAACAATTTATGTAAGGTTCGTATTTTAAATGAGCAATCAGGAGCTCTAATATTCTGACGCGTGAGATATTATCTAGGTCATTATCTCTCTCTCGTTTCAAAAGTCATAAGAGTGAGAGTGATCAAAATAATCTCAAGCGTCAGAATCTAGAACACAGTTTAGAGTTAATGTCATAAATTAAATTTACCTTGCACCGGAGTGTAGTGAAAAGGATGCCTTCCGTCTGCATTGACTACTGACCAAACTTTCCATGTCGAAACTCCCAAGTCACGGGCCACTTTTCTAATGCTGGTGGTGGGATCCACATCGAACTCTTGTAGAATACTTTCATCTACAACAACACGATGCTGTCTAGCATTGAGTCGTGGTTCCCTAAAATGTAGGGTGCCGGTTTCCCGCAGTCTCCGGAAAGTATTTGAGAATGTGGTGTGATGTGGTACATGTCTGTTGGGATACGACTCTCTGTACATTCTTTGGGCTGCACGTGAGTTCCCATCAGCTCGGCCATAGGCAAAAACCATGTCGGCGTATTCTTCGTTACTAAACTCCGTCATGTCGGCGCAGAAAGAATCAGCAACAACAGTCAACGTCAACAAAAACAACAGTAACAACGGTAACAGTCAACAACGGTAACAGTCAACAACGGTAACAGTCAACAACGGTAACAGAACAACGGTAACAGACAACAACGGTAACAATCAACAAGGTAACAATTTAACAAATCAAAACAGAAAACAGAAACCGTTGGGTTATTCGTACACGCGTCAAACAGTGATAGCAGTCAAAGCTCGACTGATAATCAGTCACACTGATTTTATTGGTTAGACAACTGGTAGCTTAAAGCCTTAGCACGCTGCCTCTGCATTCTTGGAGAGACGGAGAAAGAAGAATTAATAACAATGGTTTTATACCTGCTCGTCGTAATTGGTCCCTTACTTTACGTAGATGACACATTTTTTTATTTCTAGAGTTGTTACTTAGAATCCTATTTTAACTCAATAAGCTGGTAAGTATTATACCAATTTAGTATGTCATTGTAATAAGTAATAAATAGAGAAGTTTTTAAATGCATATTATCTCCAGAATTGCTAGTGTTTTTTTTTTAGATCACTGTGAAAGTTGAACTATGAGGTAATTTTTATTTACATTTTTTCACTCTATGAGCTCTAAATCAGTTATTTAGCTCTGTTTTGTATCCAATTTTGCTTTGCGTGGCCTGAAGGTGTATTAGAGACCAAATTCAAGTAAAAACATCCGGTCTAAAACAGATTTTACAAATGTTATGGAGGTAAATAGGTACAATTTCGGTGAAAATGGGAAAATTCACAAAAAAAACCTTTAAAAAAATTAGGGGGGTCAGGGATTTTTTTTGGCCAACTTGTATTCTCCAAATGGGCCCCCGAACACGCTCATTTGATTTGTCGGACCCTCTACCAAACACCCTGTATAATAAATAAATAAAATAAATTCACTAATTATTAATTCACTTATCGTAGTCATACAATAAAGCAATTGCTTGAGGACCTCAAGTATATATATTTATTAACAAGGCTCACATTGGCGTTAGACTTTATGATTAAAATTTAATATAATAATTTTAAAAAAAAACGCATATTAAAATACCTAACTGGAAGCTTACACTTTAATTTCTGCCTGGTGGAAACTGAGCCAATGATTCCATAGAGCGCGCAGTATTTTAAGAAAACAAAATGGCGCGCAGCTACTACGGTGGCGCCACCTGTCGAGTTCCGGTTACAACAGGTTAAAAAGGACGTCAAGCGCTGGTAAACCGACGGAAATAGTAATGCTCTCTCAATATAAAGCTTCCAGTAACGGTCAAGTTATTTAATAAGTATCGCCTACTCACATTTGTTGTGACATTACTATTTCCGTCGGTTTACCAAACCGACGGAAATAGTAATGCTCTCTCAATATAAAGCTTCCAGTTATGTAAGTATTTTAATATGCGTTATATTTCAGGTAAAACGCTGCTATTTTAGTGAGTTATAAAATAGATAAATGTGTTTATCAGGTGTATACCCTGCTCTGCTACACAATTAGTTTAGATGATCTCGGTTGATAGACAGATTTGAAACATAAAGTCGAAGCGTTCTAATGTTGTGATCCTACGGAAATAAATAAATTACTAAAAAACGATTTGAAACCAAACTAGGTACTTATCTGTCGTAAGAATGAACAAAAAACCTACTATATGTATTGACCGATATTAACAGATCATGACGCGACACCTTTTCCGTCGCCGACAAAATAGAATCGCATCAAAACATACGAAAATAGCACAATAAGCAGGTCACGTGGGCCGCGCACGCGCACGTCCCCGCGCCTCCGGCGGCTGCGGCGGCGGCCAGTGCGCGGCGCGATGCAGACCACGCTGCTAGTGAGCGCGGCGCTGCTGCTGGCGGCTGCTGCTGCCGACAGCGGCGACCCAGGAGATGTGAAGATAGGTCGGTGGCGATGTTATCTGTATGACGCAGTACCGACGAGGTCGTGCGTGACACCGGTGTGCGTGTGTCCTCAGACGTGGTGGGGCAGACGCCGGCGCGCGTGATGTGGCTGCGCGCAGCCGTGGAGGCGGCGCTGGCGCCGGCGGAGGAGGAGCAGCAGGAGCAGTTCGCGGAGCCGCAGTCGGAGCTGGCGCTGGCGGCGCACGTGTGCTCGGCGGGCGCACGCGGTGCGGCGGCGGCGGCAACGGGCGCGGCGGGCGCTCGGCTGGCGGCCGCGGGCGCCGCACGCGCCGGCACACCGCTGCTGCTGGTGGAGCCGGCGCCGCTCGTCTCCGAGTGGGAGGCGCTCGCCATGTTCCCGCACACGGACGTGTTCGCACAAGTACCTACTTGCTACCTACCTGACCTGCCTCCGAGCCGTGTTCATAAATAGAAGTGTACTATATAGGTGTGACGGTCCGCACTCCGCAGGCGTGCGCGGCGCTGTGCCGCGAGAAGGGCTGGGAGCGCGCGGTGGTGCTGCACGAGGGCGGTGCGGGAGTGGCGGCGCGGCTGGCGCGGGCGGCTGCGCCGGCGCCACTGGCACTGCTGGCGCGCCGACTGCCACCGCGCACGGACTCGGCGGCGCTCAGGTACCTCCTGCTGGCGTCGCACTGTATACCAACATACTTACTATTCGACCAGAACTGTTGTGGCAATGAAGATAATACATCAGTAATTTTGCATTCTATCCATTGCTCATTTTCGATTCGATCTCGTAGAGAAACCCCGAGCATAGCCTGCTCCATAGCTCGTTGTGCTCGTTGACTTTAAGCTTGCTAATGAGGTCCATAGTTAGACCACGTTTCAGTTCTGTATGTCATCACTGGCAACACACACTGGTTGAAGACTTTCGTCTTAAGGCACTGAGGTATTTTGGACGAGAAAACGTTGCAAAGTTTACCGAACGCCTAAAATATATAAGCTTTTTGTAAATTATTTCGATATGAAAAGTAATAGAAAATAAGCTTCAAAGGGTTCCTTATCGAAAACACGAGACTTCATGACTCCTGTTTTTTTTTAACACAGTTAAACTGTTATTTTTTCATATTTTCACGGTGCACTTCGGCATTGCGTTTGCTTGATTGTCCGAGCGCGATTGATGCTTGGAGCCATTGTAAGCCAGGAATCATCTCTTGGGCCTCTCCTTTTTACCTACTGGTATATCTCTCGATAACAGCAGCTGTTTGCTATAATACACAGACGACCTAAAAGTTTATTGCGAGGTAAGAACAATAAATGACTGCAACAAAGTGCAAAATGATCTAACTGCTATCTACCAGTGGAGACTAAAAATTAAATTGCCGGTTAATATAGATAAGTGCTATGTCATGAGCTACACTCGATCCACACATCCCATAACTTTTAAATACACTCTTGATAATAAAGCAATCAATAGAACCCAACCGATAAAAGATCTTGGTATTGTATTTGACCCCAAACTTAACTTTCATGATCATATGCAAACACTGGCGGCAGAATGTTTTAAGCGATTGGGATTCGTTACTAGAAACTGCCGTGAGTTTACAAATCTCTATACCGCACTTGTCAGGTCCAAGCTTGAAGCAAGCTCTGTTATTTGGAGTCCCTATGAAAAGTCATATTCACTTATGTAAGAGAAGGTTCCTATGGTTTTTATACAAAAACTTGTATGGATACCGCCCCTTTTTATATCCATCAAAGTACATACCTACCTACTGGGGGCAAAAACTTATATGGATACCGTCCCTTTTTATATCCACCAAAGTACATACCTACCTACTGGGGGCAAAAACTTGTATGGATACCGTCCCTTTTTATATCCACCAAAGTACATACCTACCTACTGGGGGCAAATGGCTTTAATTCCCTTGAAACACGCCGTACGCACGATCTACTTCTGTATGTGTACCGTATCCTCCATAGTATCCGAGACTGCCCCACACTACTGCCTGAGGCAAGCCGCTTGTCTGTGCCTGATAATCTTGCACGGTTGAGTATGGGATGCGTGCCTCTATTCTCCCCCGTGCCGCCGCGCACCACGGCACGCGAACAATCCTCTATCTGCCAAACACAACGCCACCTCTACGCGCTTGTGTACACAACCACATGTCGACATATTTGCAGATAACTGGTCGTTTGATGTACAGTGAGGCGTAGTCTATTTTTTAAATCGTTTATTTAATTTTTTATCGTTATTTAAATTTGTATGCCATTGTTTTTTTTTCTTATTGTAAATATTTGTTAATTAATCAGTGTGTAGGCGCGTCGATATTTTTAGAGTGGCAAGATACAGAACTGACAATGACAGATGGCAGCAGACGGCTGACAGTTGATGTGTCGACACTATCGGAACTTCCGGCGCATAGTTTTTATGGATGAGATTGTTTAGTTAAATTCAAATTAAGTTTATTTTATCATAAAATATTTAGTTAATCGTCACTAGCCTAGTTTTGGTAGACTAGTGATGAAATTGGCGCCATCGCTGGTATATGGTATCTTCTCACGCTCTTCTGACGGGTCTGATGCAGGAAAGATCGCAAGTGGTCGTCGGATGCGGTGGATCGCTTAAATCTGATCCCATGAGATCTGAAATGGGTGTGGCGCAAGGATCGTCAGTGTCGAACATCCTGTTCACTTTGCTCCTGAACGACCTGCCGGACGCCGTGACCGCTGCAGATGTACTGATGTACGCGGATGATGTGGCTGCAGTAGTCACGGCGCCGACGGTGGACGCGCTCGAGCGAAAGTTGAATGACGCGACCTCACAGCTGTCGGGGTGGTCACACAAATAGTCTCGCTCTTAACCTTTCCAAAACTCACTTCATTCAGTTCGGTCTGTCGGGTAGGTCCCTGCGACCTTTGACAGTGCTTGTGAATGGAGTGAGGATTGAACAGCAGGAATCTACAACATTCCTGGGGTTTGAAATAGACCGGGGATTAAAGTGGGATCAACATATAGAAAAGGTCTGTGGCAGGCTTGGAAGTGCGTGCTTCGCACCGAGTCGGGTGGCGAGAGTGGTTCCGAGAGAAGTAGCACGAGCGTGCTACTTTGCAACGGTGCACTCTCAGCTTCAGTATGGTGCGGAAATGTGGGCTAGAGCTGCGGACTGGGAGCGAGCGTTCCGCATGCAGAAGCGTGCAGTGCGGTGCGTGGCGCGTGTACCCTGGGACACTCGGGCTCGTCCACATTTCAAGGAGCTGGGTATCCTGACGTTACCTGCCATATTGATTTATCAAGTGGCAGTGTACGTCAGGGTAAACCTGGAGACGTACGCAGAGCGCGGCTCAATGCACAGTTACTCGACTCGCGGTAAGCACAAGTTGTTGTCTGTCCCGCGATCTTCGGTGAAGTCTTCTAAGTTAACTCATGTGATGGGTCCCACCGTCTACAATCACCTGCCGGACGACGTCACTGCAACACTCACTCTGTACTCCTTTAAGTCACGTCTCAAAAAATGGCTGATCGAGCAATCTTTTTACACGTTTGACGAATTTTATAAATGTATAATTTAATTTCTTCCAGACTTAATTTAATTACATTACCTGTATTTTTTATTTTACTATTATATGACATAATTTCAATTTATTATTATCCAATTTTTGTAATTTTGTATTATTTAATTCCTTTGTATTTGGTCTAATTTATTGTTTGATTTGTATTATTTTAACCAAATTCATAATAATTATGATTAATAATTTGACATGTAAAATAACATTTAATAAATATAAATAAAAATATAAATGATTAAGACTTTGAAGATTCTCTATTGTTCATTAGTACGTAGTCAACTTGAATATGCTTCTCAAGTTTGGAACCCCTGTTATGAAAAATATATGAACATCCTTGAGAGGCCCCAAAAGAAGTTCCTACGTTATATAAATTTCAAAGCTAAGATTCTGAGTGCTGACTATGAGTATGATGAGGTTTGCTTTCATCATCATTTGTTGCCTGTTCGAGTCAGAAGAGAGGTTGCTGACCTGACCTTCATGTCCAATATACTTTCTAATAGGATCGATTGCTCTTCTCTATTGTCTCGGATAGGTGTTGTGACTCCTCTAAGCTCAGCTCCTCGTAGACATAATCTTCAGCTGTATACTCCACGCTACGAAACGAATTATCGTAAAAACTCCTTCTTTATTCGCACTTTATTTAATTTCAACCGCAACTATTCATCCAATGTTGATTTATTTATGATGAGGCAAAATACATTTAATAATACAATTTCCAAAAAATTCTTTGATACATCAAAAGTGAAATATGACAACACTAAAAATAGTTTGGCAAAAAAACGTAAAACCAAATATAAAAGAAACATTTAGTTTGTATGAGGTTTTTTTTTTTTTTTTTTTTTTTTTTTTTTTTTTTATAGTTTTTTATAGTTTTATTTTGGGTATTATTTGTTTATATTTTCTTTTAATTTCTTTGGTAACTAACGTATTATCTCTTATGTTAAAGACTTCGAATGTTTGTTTTTCGAATAGGTACTACTTATTTGTCTATTCAGGCCCAAGTTGGTGTTGCAACGGGGCTTTTACATTATTTTTGTTTGTATTAGTGAAAACATATTTTTGGCTTTTGTGTAACTGTTTATCTCGTATCTACTGTGTTAATTAGCAGCTGTTTGTTTTCCATGTAAAATAAAATAAAATAAAATAAAATATATATGAATATGAATATAACGCTGGTACCGGATGTTGTTGACTCGGCTCGCTGATCGGTCGTTGGCGACCAATCAGCGAGCGAGTTTGGCATACCATCCGGCAGAGGCGCTAGCGAGAGCGCACGGACAAGCGAGGCTCGGGAGCTCGGGGGAGCTCACTTTACCTTTTGGTTTTGACGGTGGCAGCATTCGTTACTAAGCGGAATACCTTGTCCCCAATTAATTTCAAGTACCTAATTTTTCATTGTAAGAATAAACATAGTGTTATGGAATAAACGCTGTTATTTGTACGAGCGATGTCTAATTTCCTCGCCTGCTATACCCACGCCGTAGAACAATGATGTCTGATGCGGATCGGCTTACCTACCTACTATTCTACTTCTACACTTCTGATGCCTTTTGACGATTCGACAAGTGTACAAATTGGTAGATTTAAAAGTAAAGTAAAGTAAAGTAAAGTTTATTTCCAAAAGGTTTACAGGTTAACGTAGAGAATGCCAAGAGTTATTTAAACTATAATGCGTAAGTACAATGTATTACCAGTGGACCCCAAACTCGGCTAGGCCGGTCTCTTGGTGGCCCTGGGAAGATTTTACAAAAGGATAGATCGTAATAGTATTTAGTAAATAAAGTCATGGTAAAAAACTGTTAAGTTGTTTGCTGGAAAAATAAAGAGTTGAATTGATCTTTGCCATTGTTGGCAAGGCTATGACACATCTTTGTAACCTTCATCATCATCAGCATTGGTTTCGCCAAATTAAGGTGGGACAATGAGGGCCCTTAGAATGAGTGGACTGTATTTTTTGTTGCTATAGGTATGTTTAACGTGTGTGTCTGTGTCATAGTTGTTGGATCGATTCAACCTGAACCGATATTGTTTAACGTGTGTGTATGTGTCATAGTTGTTGGATCGGTTCAACCTGAACCGATATTGTTTAACGTGTGTGTATGTGTCATAGTTGTTGGATCGGTTCAACCTGAACCGATATTGTTTAACGTGTGTGTCTGTGTCATAGTTGTTGGATCGGTTCAACCTGAACCGATATTGTTTAACGTGTGTGTCTGTGTCATAGTTGTTGGATCGGTTCAACCTGAACCGATATTGTTTAGGTTTTTGTTTGTTTAAAATGTAATTTGATTGAGAGTGTTCTTAAAGAAAATCTGTTGAGAAGTTATCAGCTTTAGTTTTTATCGAGGGTTTAAAAAAAGCAAAAAAAGAAAAGTGGTGCATGCAAAACAAAGAGAGGGATTTGGACAGACGGGAACAGCACTTACTTGATCGTCCTCGTTGTCCGCTCCAAAAGTCCGGTAAGGCTTGACGCCTTCGAGACACGTCAGTCTTTCGGGTCCTTATTTCACACACTACATTTGTTTACACGGCGAATCACAGTTCGTTACATTTGCTAGACCACAATGGTCAGCTGGTAAGGTCTCAGATCATCTTACGTAGATGAGTGCACCAAAACGCGAAAGCAGGTCAATAATTACACCTATATAGTACGATGCACGCGGAACTCAATGACACACTGTTTTACGGATGGCTCCTGCGCCGCGCTCTAATATCCACATAGGTACTTGTCCGTTTGTGAATATAGTTCACAAAGCAGATTCTTGCTAGTGCTGTTTGAGGGTGAAGGAGGAAAATAGGAAATGCACCAAAAAATAACAAATTTAAATTATTATAATAATCTGGCGTAACCAATCATCATCAGCCAGAAGACGTCCACTGCTGAACTTAGGCCTCCCCCTTTAACCTCCACACTGAACGACATCCTGCCATCTGCATCCACTGGATGCTCGCGACTCTCACAATATCGTCGGTCCATCTAGTGGGAGGGCTACCTACGCTGCGTCTTCCGGTTCGCGGTCTCCACTCGAGAACCTTTCTTCCCCAACGGTTATCAGTTCTTCGAGCGATGTGCCATTGCCACTTCAACTTACAGATTTTAATTGCTATGTCGGTGACTCTGGTTCTTTGGCGAATATCTATCTACGTTCCGGATTTTATCGCGCAAAGAAACGCCGAGCATAGCTATCTCCATTGCCCGTTGTGTGACTCTTTTTCCAAAAGGTCAACAGTTGAGGACCATGTCTCAGTACCATATGTCATCACTGGCAACACACACTAGTCAAAGACCTTTGTCTTTAGGCACTGTGGTATATTGGACGAGAAGATGTCACGCAATTTCCCGAACACTACCCATCCGAGTTGGATTCTTCGGGCGACCTCTTTGCTTAAGTTGGACTTACCTAACTGAACAATCTGTCCAAGATAGGTGTGATGGTCAACAACTTCGAGAGTATCGTTCCCAACGATTACCGGCACGGGTCTTATCCATGTTCAATTTAAGACCCACCTGTTGGGAAAGACCTACTGAGGTCGCTGAGCATCGTGTTGAGGTTTTACAGCGACTCTGCCATGATGACTATATCATCGGCAAAACGGAGGTGAGTGATGTATTCACCATTGATGTTAATGCCGAATCCGTTCCAGTCAAAGAGCTTGAAAACGTCTTCCAATGCGTTAGTGAACAGTTTCGGAGAGATAACATCTCCCTGTTTCACGCCTTTCTGCAATTGGATTGGTTTCGTGCTCTCGTCCTGTAATCGGATCGACATGGTGGCGTCTATACAAACACTTCGCACTTCGATATACCTATAGTCGATATGACAACGCTGGAGGGACTGCAACACTGCCCAGGTCTCGATTGAATCGAAGGCTTTTTCATAGTCCACAAACGCTAGACATAATGGCTGATTATACTCCTCAGTCTTTTGTATAATCTGGTGGAGCGTGTGTATGTGGTCTATGGTGCTCCAGCCTTTGCGGAAAACGGCTTGTTCGGGAGGGCTCGGGAGGGAGGGAGGGGGAGGCTGGAACTCATCAAACCTGCTTTCGAGACGGTTCCTAATAGAGAACAACTAAACTTAGATATTTATAAATAAATAAATATTTGTTTATATTTTTCTTGGTATGATTTACGTTGCTAAAGCTGTTAATAATATCTGGTGTGTGGTGATTCTTGTCAATAGTTGTAAATATGTATAAATATTTATGAGTGCTGAAGGGCAGGTGTACCCAATAATATGGTCTCTGAAGCCCAAGTTTAGATCCACAACAAGTCCCAGGTCACGAGGGTTCGTCAACCAGCGCGCCAGCTATATTATATGTACATATACACGTATGATGCAGCTAACTATATTATGTACTTCCTCCGCAGGGATCTACTGCTGGTGCTGAAGAAGTCCGGCAACAGCAAGTTCGTGGTGTGGTGCGAGGCGGAGTGCGCGCACCGCGTGCTGCTGGCAGCGCAGCGCGTGGGACTGCTCGCCGAGCAGCACGCGTACATCGTGCTGGCGCTCGACCTGCACACCGCACCGCTCGACCGGTTCAGTCACGGCGGTGCCAACCTCACCGGTGCGGGTCATGGCTCCCCCGCCGCCTGCTCCTGCACACCCGATCTATCTGTAGACAGCGGGGACTGTTGCAGGGCTGCGGCTGTTCGACCCCGAGAGCGCGGCCGTCCGCGACACCATGCAGCTGTGGCGGGAGGCCTATCTGCGGCTGCTGGGCCCCGAGGCCGAGCGGGAGGCGAGCCGCGTGCAGGAGGCGCCGCCCAGCGCGCTGCTGCTGGCTTACCAGGCGGCGCTGCTGGTGCGCGGTGCGCTGGCGCAGCTCCGACTGCCGCGCGCGCGGGCCGCCGACTGCGCGCGCGGCCGCGGCGCCTTCCATGCCGACACCCTGCTCAACTACCTGCGGTCGGTGGGTGTCACTGTGAGACGCGCGGCTCTCCTCGGTCGGCTTGCACCGCGTTACAGAGTGTGAATGTTGCAGGATGACTGGGAGAGCAAGATGTCGGGCGGAGTGATCTCGTGGGACGTGGACGGCGGACTGCGCTCGCTGAAGATCGAGGTATTGACGTCGACCTCGTAGGTAACACTGCTGTGCCGTGAGATATGTTTGCCTGTAGATAGGTTGTGCCCGCCACTACTATATAATTACAAGACGATTGCAAGTACATTACCGTACTCGTTACAGGCGTCTGTCTGTCAAGCACTCCCGAGTGTCCGGCAACATATCGCAGCTAATTAAGTGTTTTAGCAAAAAATATTGTAATAAAATGCGTTTATGTGTCTTTATAAACTGTACAAACTCCACACGCACTGTGAGAGACAAGAAAAATGATTTATTTCACGCGTAAATACTGTATTTTTATTGAAACAGAAATAATTATAAACTATTATTGGTGGTATTGCGCCGGCGCCGGACTCCTGGATCCTATCCATCGCACTCCACCAACATGGAGTGCGGTAGATCGATAGAGATCCGTGAGCCACTGGCGCACGCGCCGTCAATGTATTCTATGGCGCCGTGCCCGCACGTACCTAGTAGGTATCTTATTATTATTCGGTAATTATTATTTTTCACAGAAGAGAAACTGTTCGGTTACAAATTTCTTATCTTTGTGTATATCTACACAAAGTCATCAAATTACTTAACGTAGAATTATAATAACAACAATGTGGAAGAGTTAACACTGAGAATACAATAAAAATATTTTTAGAGTGCACTCTATAATCGATATTGAAGCTATAATAACAGTTTTTTTTTGTCTATCTGTCTGTATCTGGGCCACGCATCACGCCGAAACCATCAAATGAATTCAAATGAAACTTGAGATTTAAGTTTATACTACGAGGTGGGTTATTGAATATTTTTTATCCCGACATTCAGCATGGTTCCCTTGGGAGAGGGGGTGAAACTCAAAATGTGTACTTTGTTGTAATTCATTAACGCTTAGTCCGATTTCATTAATTATTTTTAGGGTTCCGTACCCAAAGGGTAAAACGGGACCCTATTACTGAGACTTCGCCGTCTGTCCGTCCGTCTGTCACCAGGAGTATCTCATGAACCGTGATAGTTAGTTGAAATTTTCACAGATGATGTATTTCTGTTACTGCTATAACAACAAATACTAAAAAACAGAATAAAATAAATATTTAATAGGATACAACAAACGTGATTTTTTCGCTCATTTTTGCTCTCGCATTTTGAAATATTCACAGAATATTTATTCATATATTCACTTTGAAAATAATTAACTAAAATAAAACAAATATTTAAGAGACATGATTTTTGCCGTTTTTATAGATGTTAGTGCCGGTTTTATGTTATTGTTAGAAAGGAGGTACAGGTACAGGTCAACTACTGTACCGTATAACATTCAAGGTGATCAGTTTCATAGTTCAGAAGCTATACACATAACAGACATCACAACTCTCAGTATTATATGCAAATAACTTGAACCCCGGAATGTACACGGACACGTCAAGGCACATCAACGGCTATGTTAAGGTGGCGTTTGCGTTTTATCGTATAGGCCTTTTGTCAGTCAGACCACTCCAAAGGAGGCATACAGATGTGGCTAAACGAACAATAAATTAGAAATGAACAAATTAACTAAAAATAAATTAAAAATAAACAATTTAAATTTAAATCGCCAATGAACTTAAGTGTAGCGCACATAGGCTACAATGCGCCGAAAGAAGGTCATTATTAAACAGGGTAACGCTCATCGACTATCTGCGCCGATAGGTAATTATTAAACAGAGATGCGCACATATGATACACTGCACTGAAAGCAGGTCATTATTAGACAAGGTTACGCACATAAGCTACACTGCGTCAAAAGGAGGTCATTATTAAACAGGTTTATTGGCGTACGCCGACCTAACGGTTTGAAACTAGTAAATAATATAATACTTTGATAAACATTTAGTTCTTAAGTAGAGGTTTAGTTCTTCTGTTCATCTTATTTCTTTCTTAGTTCGTAAATAAAGGTAACACCTTCACAATATTCGGACATATTATGAGTGAAATAAAGGTAACACCTTCACAATATTCAGACATATTATGAGTGAAATGGCATGCTTATACAGGGTTGGCAAAAAGAAAGTTTACAAGTCCAAAGTAAGAAACTCCTTTCTTGATAAGAGTGCTTCACCGGCATGCGGCACACCGCACACTACTGACTACCAGACAGACAGACAGACAGACAGAACTGTACACAAGTGCGTGTGATTAGTGTGCCTGCACTCTGCGGGGATGGCAGACGCGAACGAAGTCGCGGCTAGTAGTACAGCTAGTAGTCAATATGAATGATGTGAATGTAATAAAATAAATATACATTATTCTCAAACATTGCATGGATATTCACGTACCTAATAATGTACGTACATTTATGGTTTGCATCTCAAAAAATGTTAAAATATTTAAATTGTAAGATAACCACGCGCGTGGAGAAACAAAGACACCTCATTGTCCATAACATATTCTATATTAGCTGCGCCCCGCGGTTTCACCCGCGTGATGAATATCGGTGATGATGATGAAAAGTACCCTATGTGTTAATCCAGGACATAAGCAATGTACATTCCAAATTTCATCCAAATCCATCCAGCTGTTTCTGCGTGATTGAGTAACAAACATCCATCCATCCATCCACACGTACATTGTAGTATTCCTCCATATTCATCCTCATTTATATCCATTTTTTATATAAAATTTCTAAACTTTTTTATCGGTTAGTTAAAACATTATCCGCAAGTCGAAATTCTAAAATTTGAAAAAGGAAGAGCGAAAGCCGTGACGGCAAATGGAGCGACATTCTCTTCTATTGTATTCTCTTTGCGACAATCTGTGAAAAATCTTGAAAGAAGGAACATCAAATGGTAATATGTGAAATTAGTGGAAAGCAACATCAAATTGTGATATGTGAAATGAGTGGATAAGTGTTTTGAAAATTGATGCTGGTCTGAACCTAGAGGAAAAGAGGACAGGCATGCTGAAACCGTGAGTCCCTTGGTATTTTACTAATCTCTTCAAAGGCGGAGAACGACCTGGAATTTGCTCCGCTGCCGTCCTCCTCCTACCTAACTCTTCACATATCGACTTTCGGATACCAGACGCATGACGAATCTACGATCTCCGTACCCTCTTCGGAAAATTCACATCAACTTACCACTACCTCACCGGATACCTGGCGTGCGAATACTTGCGGAGCGTTTAGGCCCTTAGACCTTTAGTTTTTTTTTTTTTAAATACTGTACCTACTGTCTGTTTTATAAAAACCCGGTCCATTAAACATTACTATCCGTTACTTTTGTTGTTTTCTTACCACCCATTAGGAACTGCAGGAACTGATAGGCTGGCTTCATTTCTAAATACATACCTAGAATTTGTCGCGGGACGCCTGTTTAGGTTGGCTAAACAGGCGTAACGTTACAGTTTGGCGCTCTTCTTAAAAACCCACGTTTCATGCTCCTTAATCTCAAAATTCTAAAACAAACCTTGCCCAGGGAGCTCCGTTTCGACTTAATCTTTCGGCTTTAACATCTCTATATATTTATCTATACATATTTACCTATTACTCTCACTCCACTTCATTCTTAACACTAAACCCTACACTTTACAGTACTATGTTCAACATTATGCTACACCCCCACGCACACATACATTACTTACCTGATTGCCACTGCAATCTACATCCATTCTTCTCTTGTAAGTGTTAAACCCTCGGGTCACTTTCAAGTTGGGGTTTGGAGTACTCTACGGCGTGCTGCAGGACAATATCCTGTAGTAAACGTTCATGCAAGTTTCCATCTACAAGAAGGTGTACTTCTAGATGTTCGAGGTCGACTAACAGGTGCACTGTAAGTTCACGGAAACTGAAGTCTAGACACGCATAAAACCTTATTACGCTTCATAAATAATCTTCTTACACGTCTAATCAAACTATTACATTTTACCAACGATATAATAAATGGTAGATGCGGCATAATTTTACCATTGATTAAAAAAAAAGGTAGACGTGGCATAAATTTACCATCGACTTATTTATGGTGGACACGGCATAGATTTTTCCATCGACGTCTATATAGATGGATGAGACATCTCTTTAATTCGTTATTAATATTATAACGTTCGTTGTAGGTACTTTCTACGACAATCTTAATAAAATAAAACACTCAACATACATTTGCAGCGTCTTATTTATTTATTTTTTGTTAAGGGTGTTTTGAATATTATAGAATACTTCTATAATATTTTAACCCGAAACAAACGCGTATAATTCTTTAATTCTTAACTCTAAACTTAACGTTTTAAAACGTAATCATGGCTAGATCTATCAAATATTGTTATTTGAATAAACACGAACTTGAATATGAAGTGTCTATTAGGGCTGAAAAACCAACAGATACTTTATCTAATCTTAAAGAACAGATGACGAAACTTTGTCATATTTTTCCAGAGAATATTAAGTCCTCTCCTTTACCTCTTAAGTTGGACCTCTCTCAAGCAGAGGTAACTCTTGAATACATTGAGACTAAAATCTCACACATCGAATCTTCTGGAGACAAAAGTGGTTTGAGGAAACTCGAAGCTTTTGTAAACCATCTTTATTACCGCCTGGACCGTCTTAAGGCGACTTCATCCTTGATTGAAACTTGTTCAAATTTAAGATCACGGTTTTTCACACTTCAAAAACGCTTCGATGTACTAAATACCTAGGAATTGTCGCGGGACGCCTGTTTACGAGTAGGTTGGCTAAATAGGCGTAACGTTACAACATCCATCCATCCATCCAAACTTTCACATATATGATATGACGCGGTTTCGTCCAAGATTTCTTCAGAAATAAATAGCCTGGTCCGTCCTCATGATACATACTATTACCTGGAAAAAATTTATCGAAATCGGTTAAGCCGTTTAGCCGTGATTATGTAGCAAACAGACAGAGCTACTTTCGCATTTATAATATTCAAATTCAAATTTCTTTATTTGTCTGATTTATCTTAATTTACAAGTGTTTGGCCTCTCCTGTTAAGTTTTGACAAACTGTGTTAGGAGAGACCGCTCTTTCATTTATTGTATTAAATTTATACAGACATAGTATATATAAATAGTTATTATGTAATTAGTGGTAGTAAATTTTAAGTTAGTAGTTAATGTGCGTGTTTGTTATGTGACCAGTTTATAAGTAGTTAGTATGTAGTTCTTAATTTAAAGGGGGTAGTTTATAAGCGTGTTTATGTTTACGTCATGACTGAGTAAGTGCTCCATTTGTTCATAATCAAGTTTCTTTAGCCATGTTATTATACATTTTTTACATATATAAAGTGACATTATGTAAATATTTTTTATTCTATTAATTCTGTTATAAATTGTGATTGAGTGTACTGAAAATTGTTTTTCTGCAAAAACGGTTCTTACGGATGGTTGCTTTACTACTGAGTAAGAGTTCCTTTTCTTTACAATATCTGGGTCTACTGTAATGCCTTTATGAACCTTCAGGATACATTGTAATATATATAATTGTCTGACAGTCAGAACGTTTGCATCACTATATAGTTTAACTGTGCTGTACCTTATTTTCTTTTTTAACATCACTTTCAGTTATACAGTACGATAGAATAGATTGTATGATATTAGTATGGATGAGTGTGATGTGATTAGTGTGATGATTGTACCGAGTAAATAGTTTACTTATTGTGCAAAATAACGACAAATGGCGTGACGTGACGTGGTGTGGTCCGCGCAGGTGGTGGAGCTGGTGCGCGGCGGGCGGCTGCAGCACGTGGGCGTGTGGGCGCCGCATGCGCCGCTGGTGTGGGAGCGCGTGGATCCGCCCGCGCCGCCTCCGCCGCTGGACTTCATGACCAACCTCACCTTCAACGTGCTCATCGCTATGGTATCAGCCTACTTCCGCCTCAGTACTTACCCCCCCCCCCGCACCCCCACCCCCCCGCACCCGCGGCTCCTACACTTCCGCTCTAATATGTTGCAGAACAGCCCGTACGTGATGAGGAAGCAGTCGATCTTCCGGCTGTCTGGCAACGAGCGCTACGAAGGTGCGTACTCGACGCGACGGCTCACCTCGTACCTCACCGACCCTGTACCGCTCCATTCTGCTCGTTCTTCTGTCTTTCTCCCGCAGGATTCTGCATCGAACTGATCGAGAAGCTCGCGGAGATCCTCAAGTTCAACTACACGTTTGTGGAGCAGGTAGACGGGCGGTACGGCTCGTACAATAACAAAACCGGCAAGTGGAACGGCATGATCGGGCGCATCATGGATGAGAACGACGTGCGTATATAGGAGAGTAAGCCCCCACTCCCACCCCCCACCCCGCTCGCCACTGAGTCGTGCCCTGCCTGTTCTGTTACAGAACATGCACTTCGCGCTGACGGACCTGACGATCACGGCGGAGCGCGAGCGTGCCGTCGACTTCACGACGCCGTTCATGACCCTCGGTATCAGCATCTTGTTCCGGAAGGCGAGCAAGCCGTCGCCGGAGCTGTTCGCGTTTCTGCTGCCGTTCTCGAAAGGCGTGTGGCTGTGTCTGGGTCTAGCGTACCTGGGCACCTCGCTGCTGCTGTACGTGGTAGGGCGGTTGTGCCACGAGGAGTGGCAGAACCCCTACCCGTGCGTGGAGGAGCCGGCCGCGCTGCAGAACCAGTTCACGCTCGCCAACGCGCTCTGGTTCAACCTGGGCGCAGTTTTGCTGCAGGGCTCCGAGATCGCGCCCGTGGCGTACGGCACGCGCGCTGTAGCCTCCGTCTGGTGGCTGTTCGCGCTCGTCATCACCTCGTCGTACACGGCCAATCTGGCCACGTTGCTCGCCAAGAAGACCACCAACGATCTAATCCGCAGCGTCGAAGACCTGGCGCACAACAAACTCGGCATCATCTACGGCGCCAAAGGCGACGGCTCCACATTCACCTTCTTCGAAGTAAGTACATTTTTATTGATTACATTGGGAACAAGCAAGTTGTCGGATCCGAGTGTGTCCTAAAACTACGACCAGGACCACCAGAAGATGGACAGCAGCATCCTCGTACTGGCATCGTGGACCAGTCTGCGATCCCCAAGCCGCCTACCAAGCGTTGGGATTATGGCCACACATAACCCAATGATAGACAAACTAAAATTACGGCCCCCAGTTTCCGGCAGCTCCTCTATCAGAAGCTCTCAGATGAAACCATTAAACTAATGTAAGACCGGGCTGAGAGGAGACTGCAATCTTCAGCTGATATGGCTAATCATGGGGTAGGAGTGTGGTGGTACTCTTCTTCAAAAAAGGTGATTACACCTTATTGAAGAATGATAGACCCATCTCACTACTGATCCATGTGTACAAGTTATTCTCCAGAGCCATTACGAACCGTCTCGAAAGCAGGTTTGATGACTTTCAGCCTTTTAATATTATTTTATCGCGTATAAGTCCGCGTTTCACCACCAACTCGTCTGATGGCAATCGATGATGTGGTCGAAGATGAATCACGCAGACTTAAAAGATACCAAACAAGCCGGTTTCCGTAAAGGCTGGAGCACCATAGACCATATACACACGCTTCGCCAGATTATACAGAAGACTGCGGAGTATAATCGGCAATTATGTCTAGCGTTTGTGGACTATGAAAAGACCTGGGCGGTATTGCAGTTCCTCCAGTGACAGCTGAAGTGTTTTTATGAAACGCCACCATGTCGATCCGATTACAGGACGAGAGCACGGAACCAATCCAATTGCAAAAAGGCATGAGACAGGGAGATGTTTATCTCTCTGAAACTGTTCACGAACGCATTAGAGGACGTTTTTCAAGCTCTTGGACTGGAACGGATTCTGCATCAACACCAATGGCGAATACATAACTCACCTTCGTTTTGCCGATGATATAGTCATCATGGCAGAGTCTCTGGAGAACCTCAACACGATGCTCAGCGACCTCAGTAGTTCAGTACTTTCCCAACAGGTGGGTCTTAAAATGAACATGGATAAGACAAAAGTCAAGTCCAATGTCCATGTTGTACCCGTACCGGTAATCGTTGGGAACGATACTCTCGAAGTTGTTGACCACTACATATATCTCGGACAGATTATTCAGTTAAGTAAGTCCAACTTAGGCAAAGAAGTCGCCCGAAGAATCGAACTCAGATGGGCAGCGTTCGGGAAATTGCGTGACATCTCGTCCAAAATACAACGCCTTAAGACAATGGTCTTAGACCAGTGTGTGTTGCCAGTGATGATATATGGTATTGATGGTCGTGGTCCTTAACTGTTGGCCTTTTGGAAAAACTCAGTCACACAACGGGCAATGGAGAGAGCTATGCTTGAACTTTCTTTGCGCGATAGAATCCGGAACGTGAATATCCACTAAAGAACCATAGTCATCGACAGCAATAAAAATTTACAAATTGAAGTGGCAATAAGCAGGCCACAACGCTCGAAGAACCGACAACCGATGGGGAAGAAAGGTTCTTGAGTGGAGACTGCGAACCGGAAGACGCAGCGTAGGTAGACCTCTCACTAGATGGACCGACGATATCGTGAAAGTCGCGGGCATTCAGTGGATGCAGATGGTAGGATGTCGGTCAATGTAGAGGTTAAAGGGGGAGGCTCATATTCAGCAGTGGACGTCTTCTGGCTGATGATGATGAAGTTGTCGAGAGCGTATATGAAAATGAAAAATCAAAATGAAAAACACGCAATATAAACAGACATGTGAGAGGGTTCCGTAGATATGTTACCAAAAATTATTTATATTATACATACCAACTTTTTATGATCTCGGTGATGAGATAATATTTATCTGGCTATCCACCATGTCTGATGTCAGTGTGTCGCACATCCACAGCGCGCAGCACAGTGCTCGTATCTCGGCAGGTTGTCAGGGTTGTAGTTGTACTGACGGACGGTGTGTTGTGTTGTGTTGTGCAGCAGTCGCAGGGCGGGCTGTACCGAGAGATGTACGAGCACATGCGCCAGCACCCGCTGCCCAAGAGTAACGACATGGGCGTTGAATGGTAAGTTCACATGCACCCCAACATGCTCCACTCGCATCGCTCTGCTCTCCATGGGGGTGAGAGTACCCCAACTTTCCATTACCATGCGTATTAAAAACAATACTACAGACATTCCGTATTACAGTCCACATTTACGTGTCAAGAAAAATCTACCAAAATCAAATCAACTCAAAATGGGTACAGTAGGTATACGTAACTAAAAATTATATAATGTTACCTAACCTAACGCGTTTACTAACAAATCTTCGTTGTTCCTTGTTTCATTTTTATTTCTGTGGCCAATAGCAAAAATTATGGAATACCGCAGTGGGTAATAGAGAAAGCGGAATCAGCATCTCTCATCAGTTTGTGGGCAGAATTACTACAATTAATCTATATCTATCTATCTATATCTATACACTAGCCGTCCGCCCCGGCTTCGCACGAGTGTAAGCTCGGCCTTCGGCCTCGCTACAAAATATAATATAGCCTATGTCACCCGGGGATAGTGTAGCTTCCCAACAGTGAAAGAATTTTTCAAATCGGTTCAGTAGTTTCGGAGCCTATTCATTACAAACATACAAAAATAGGTACAAATTTTTCCTCTTTATAATATTAGTGTAGATATAATAAAAACGTAGAGATAAAAAAAACTGTAATTGCGAGATAACAAAAAAAACACACAGGGCGTCTTAAATTAAGCAGCTGAACACGATAGAACAGTTTTAGAATTTTTGCCTGTTTGTTTGTTTGTTTGTCCGCGCACATATCCTAAACCACTGGACGGATTTAAATGCGGTTTTCACGAATATGCTTAGAAATTACCAGATTAAAACATAGGCTATGTTTATTTTAATTCTTTATTATTACATAAAAGAAATTAAAAAATCGATGATTATTTTCTTCGTTACCCGAAACGTAATATGAGGATCGTCACATAGCTTCAAGCAAGGAGGTCCAAAGTAAAGAGAATGTTATTGACATAGTCATTAAAAAGTTGAAACTGTCAACTGTCATTCAGATAATCAGCCAGATTAAAACTTTTTAAATAAATTAAGGAACCTTCTTAGATGAATGAACGTGTAGATCAAGGATGTTATAAAAACATAGGCCTTACAACCTCTTTGGTGATTCAATCCAATCTTCTATTATCTTTGCAATCCAATGTATTTTATTCCCAAGAGAATATAATACTCCCACGGAGATTTTATTCCATGTTATCATTTAAAACACAAAATATACCGCATCCTATTTTAATTCAGTCCCGCGAATAGAAATATTTAAAAAAGGCCATTTGTATGACAATAAGCCTATACAACAAAGTTCCGGACGCAATAAAGAAATAATAGCACTTTTCCAGAACCAACTTCGTAAGTTTTTAACCCAAAAATGTTATTACAAGATAAAAGATTTTTTCGACGTTAAAATTTAGAAAATTATAATTAGAAAATAAATATCGATCTATAAATAGTTAAGAAAGTAGCGCCATAAGTTTTGTATGATCTTATATAATTAAGTAACCTATCACACTAAGTATGTTTTTTTGGTTTTTGGTAAAATTACTTCTGTCAGTTTTGTGACCAGCCACTACATAGATAGATAGATAGATAGATAGATAGATAGATAGATAGATAGATAGATAGATAAACTCTTTATTGTTCACACCACAAATAACATATTACACGATAAAATAGAATACAAACGAACACATAAGTCATTGCTGCACCCTTTATGCAGGATATATAAACTTAGCTTCTAGAAGAAGAAAGTGTATATTTGCAATAAGAATAAAGAATGAATTTTACTGTGATATTTTAACAGATAGAGTAGTTCCATTTCATGGCTTTTTAATCAAGGTATACATACAAATGCACGTGAAATAAGAAATAACTAGCCAAGAGCGTGTCAACACAAGCATATGTCAGGGTTCCGTGGCCAAACTTGTGGTCGTATTTATAGTTCAGAAATTGGATGGTCATAGATAAATTCGAACGATCGAAGCTGGACAGTCAAATTTCAGAGATGTATCATCCCGACATGACATGATATACTTTTTATGGTTTAGGCAAAAATAATACTTCAAAACATGCTCTGCACTGTGGACACATTATCTTTTTGATTTGAAAACTGTTGACGGTGTTTTTACTTTTATGCTTCTATCAATCCTTCACACAGGGCGACTTAAAATAAGCAGCTGAACATGTTAAGGCAGTTTTAAGAATTTTTGTTTGTTTGTTCACGCACATCTCCTAAACCCCTGGAAGAAAATGCGGACGGATTTAAATGCTGTTTTCACGAATATGCTTAGCTATGGCCAGATTGAAGTATAGGCTATGTTATTTGGCGCAAGGGCCGGATTAAGGGAAGAAAAAAGGATTGAAGGTTTATATGAAAATCTACGCGTACGAAGTCGCGGGCAAAAAATCTAGTAACAAGATAAGAGAACAACAAACAAAACAGCTCAAAATATACGTGCTGTCAAGTCACGGAACAGTATTATGTCAAGTGCTGTCTCTGCGACATTTATACCACCGCTGGTGATTTAGCGCTCGTTTTGGGCAGCGAACATAAGTGGCAAAAGTGTAAAAATTCTTGAACCGAACTCTTTACATCAACTCCAATTTTGACAATACTAAAAATGACAGCATAAGCTATCCGAACGCACCTTATGTTGTAGGCCATCATAGATCAGAGCAAGATCAGAGTATATATTAGGCCATGGGTGTTAGTGTATTCCTCACAGACCTTCATGAGTTTCAGTCCACTGATAGAACGACTCAGCAGCACCATGTCGTCTGCGAACCATCATGCCATCCTACATGCATGCTGCTGAGCCTCTCAATCAACTGATGTTTATCTTATATTTATTTGTTATTATTTAAGTTAGCTACTATTTGGAGCTACGACAGGTAACGCAGTACATTACAACACTTGGTCATCATGTCCGTCCGTTGGCCGCAGGGTCGCCAAGAGTGACAGCACGTACGCGTTCCTGATGGAGTCCACCACCATCGAGTACGAGGTGGAGCGCAACTGTAACGTCTCCAAGGTGAGCTCCGTACTTCTCTCTCTCTCTCTCTCTCTCTCTCTCTGAGAAGACCAGATGACGTCACATTGAGTGCTCTCTCTGCTGCAGGTGGGGCAGCCGCTCGACAGCAAGGGTTACGGCATCGCCATGAGAAAGAGTGAGTGTCACTGGCGAGGAGCTTCTCTTAGCGTTACACATTCCCGCGAGTGTTGCAGCGAGTGTTGCAGCGAGTGGCGAGGCGAGTGTGGGCGAGTGTGTGCGGTCAATGTGCTCATCGTTCGCCCCAGTACTCGAAGCACATCAGTACAAGTTTCGCACGGACCACTATAAGCTGTACAAAAGTAGCATGCAACCATTAGGTCCGCAAGATTACATGCAATTACAAACTTCATATAATTATATAGCTCGTAGCTTGTTTATCGTCGTTTGTCGTACAGTCTACAGACCCATAAGGTGGTGGAGTGAAAGTTAAGCACCCAGCTCCTTGACCACCTGGAAGAACACCAGCTCATCAGTGATCGTCAGTATGATTTTCGTCACGGCCACCTCTTCTTACAAGGTCGGCGACGTGGTGGTGATGCACTAGAACACCAGAGTGAAATAGGTATCCAAAGGCGACGGTGACGGCTTACACCATCACGCAAGTTTTTGGAGTCACGTTTTCGCATTTTTGCATTTCACAAATATCTATAAACTGAATTTTTTTAAACCCCCGGTAACAGACCTGATAATCTTCAAATGTAAAACCAGACCTTATGGAGACGCAAATCGGAAGGATCAATTTCATTACTAGATGTTACAAGTAATGCTACTAGATGTTACAAGTAATGCTACTAGATGTTACAAGTAATGCTACTAGATGTTACAAGTAATGCTACTAGATGTTACAAGTAATGCTACTAGATGTTACAAGTAATGCTACTAGATGTTACAAGTAATGCTACTAGATGTTACAAGTAATGCTACTAGTAGTAGTGGGTCCACATCTAGAACGATTTACTCACTCGTATATATTGTTAGATAATAAGCGCTGTTTGTTCATTTTAAGAAAGTTAACTAAGTATTTCCAGTTTTGTGATCTACAAAATAAACAATGTAGGTAAATATGCCTCGCCTCGAAAACGAAGCAGACATACATACACTAGAAATACTTACGTGGGAAACAGTTACAAAGAAGATATTCCGTAAAGGTACGCCTGATTTTATCTATTTGCTTTATGTGGAAAGTCATGAACGGTGTTAGGGATCTCCTTGCGAGGTACAGTACCTTACAAACGAGCCTACATGATGAGTAGTATATGATAATACAGTAATGTAGGTATGTTCCTCGTGCAGAGTCCCCGTACCGACAGTCGCTGAACGTGGCGCTGCTGAAGCTGCAGGAGGCAGGCGAGCTGCGCCGCATGAAGCGCTCTTGGTGGATCGAGAAGAATGGTGGCGGCGCCTGCCAGGTGAGTCCCGGCCCCGGCCCTGCACTGATAGATCTACGACTGCGCCTGCCAGGTGAGTCCCGGCCCCGGCCCGGCACTGATAGATCTACGACTGGCCACCAACTCGCTTGATGGGAAGCGATGGTGTGGCCGAGGATGGTACACGTTGATATACAAGAAATATATGCGCTCTATCCTTGAAGATGTCCAGATTGTAGTTCCAAGGGAACAAGGAAGACGGCAGAGTTCCTTTGTTGGTTTCTTTCTTTACTCAACAATAACATACTCAACAATTTGTGTTTGTGACTACCCAAATTGTTGAGTACGAAACTTTGGACTTTCCTCGAGAAAGGGGTAGTAGTGTGCAATCCTTCTACTTGTCCTGTAGTAAAAGATTAGATTGATTTATTTATTTACCAAAAGTAAGTACAGAGATGCTTAAATAATAGACTTAAACCTACGGTAGTTACAAGTTCCGTACTTTATCTGAATAGTGTATCAGTGAGCCCCAACAACACTAGGCACAAGGTCTGTTCCTTGCGGCTCGAGTGCGAGGTTGCCAGAAAAAGTGCAGTGTTTAAGATGGATGAAAACAATAAAAGGTTTGCCATCTGTACTCAAAAATACAAAACCCAAGTATCAAGACTGATCAAGATCTATCAAAAGACCGATAGAAAATAGACAAACAAACTACTTTACGTCAGTGCTCGAGGCTTTGCAATTATTTCGCAGCAATCAGCCTCCCAACAAGTAATCTTATTTAAACGATATAGTCATCATGGCAGAGTCGCTGGGAGACCTTAATACAATGCTCAGCGACCTCAGTAGTCTTTCCCAACAAGTGGGTCTTAAAATGAACATGGACAAGACAAAAGTCATGTCAATCACTGTTTTAAACTATCACGGTTGTTCACTAAAGTTAAATGATTATTTACGGGATATTTACCGTGGTAAGGTTGTGGAAGGAGCTCCCGATATTTCGGCGCAGTTACATGCATCATGTTCACGGGAAGACAGTTCGGGAGCTCCTTCCACAACCTTACCACGGTAAATATCCCGTAAATAATCATTTAACTTTAGTTATGTCAATGTCCATGTTGTACCCGTACCGGTAATCGTTGGGAACGATACTCTCGAAGTTGTTGACTATTACACCTATCTTGGACAGATTATTCAGTTAGGAAAGTCCAACTTAGGCAATGAAGTTGTCCAAAGAATCCAACTCGGATGGGCAGCGTTCTGGAAATTACGTGACATCTTCTCGTCCAAGATACCACAATGCCTAAAGACAAAGGTCTTTGACCAGTGTGTATTGCCAGTGATGACATATGGTACTGAGACGTGATCCTTAACTGTTGGCCTTTTGGAGAAACTCAGAGTCACACAACGGGCAATGGAGAGAGCTATGCTCGGAGTTTCTTTGCGCGATAAAATCCGGATCGTAGACATTCGCCAAAGAACCAGAGTCACCGACATAGCTATTAAAATCTGCAAGTTTGAAGTGGCAATGTGCAGGCCACATCGCTGGAAGAACTGATCACCGATGGGGAAGAAAGATTCTTGCGTGGAGACCACGAACCTCGAGGTAGGCCTCCCACTAGATGGACCGACGACATTGTGAGAGTCACGAGCATCCAGTGGATGCAGATGGCAGGATGTCGTTCAGTGTGGAGGTTAAAGGGGAGGCCTAAGTTCAGCAGTGGACGTCTTCCGGCTGATGATGATGATGATGATGACGGATCAGCCTCATAGCACGCCAGTCTACCGAATCTAATGCTTCCAGCTGGAACTTGGCTGCTCCGTCGAATAGATGGCAGCAGTACTCAACACACGATCGGACTTGTGCTTGATACAAGTGAAGCAACTGCCCGGTGAGAAGTAGGTACCGCTTGACCTTATTGAGGATGCCAAGTTTAGCCTTAGATTCGAGGTAGGCCCCAAAGTACAGCGTAGGCGATAGGGTCCTAGTAGCTCTAGATGGTCTGCCAGGGATGGTCTGGTATGGATTGGATACATCCCGGAAAGTAGTAATACAATGAGTACGGACTCTGGGACGTGACGCAGGCCGCGCCTGCAAGGTACGTCCCGTATTTGAGACATTTTCTGGCTGTATGCTGTATGCTTTCTTACCCGACAAAATAAGGGGTTGTGTTTCGCAATCAAATTATTTTGTTCTGTTCACAATTTAAATAATGTTCTTGTGTTCACGGCGCCTACCGCCGTACCCTCGGTCCCCGGGGCCGAGGTCGACGCGGACGCTGATGATGATCGAGCGTGTGACTGACTGACCATGCAGCTGGAGGAGGAGCACGGCAGCGAGGAGCTCGGGTTCGCCAACTTCCGTGGACTGTTCCTGGTGCTGGCGGTGGGGTGCTTGTTCGGCGTGGTGTTCTCGCTGGTGGAGCTGGCGGCCGGCACGCGGCAGCGGGCGCGCGCGCGGGGGGAGCCCTTCTCGCGCCGCCTGCTGCACGAGCTGCGCTTCGTGCTGCGGTTCAACAACTCCGTCAAGCCGATCCACGTGAGTACAGCTACTTGCCGTGACCCGCGCGTGGGCCGGCTGCCCACACTCGTACCCACACCCACCTTACCTAATGATTACGTTAGCTCGGATTGAGGTTCAGTAACCCAGCAGGTTTTCTCTGGTGCAGGAGGTATCATAAACAATAAAATAAAGGCACACCATGCGGCGGCGTAGCCTGCCATCCTGCCAACTGCCTGCTATTGTTTCAAGAAATGTGTAGAGTGTATGTATGCGTTGATACCACCGCAGGGTCCGCTGACCGAGTCGTCGAGCTCCGCGTCGGAGACTGCGGAGTCGCTGGCGCCGGAGGAGGAGGGAGCGGCGGCGGGGGCGGGGGGCCTGTCACGAACGGCGAGCCGCCGCCGGCGCTCCTCTATACACGCGGCCAGTGTGCGGCTCGCGCGGCACGCGGCCGCGGCGCGTGACTCCGGCACACCTGCGCCCGCGCCGCACGAGCGCCGCGGGACACATGTCGCCACGCGTGACTCCACAACGCCCGCACACGCACCGCACGAGCGCCGCGGGACGCGCCACGCCATACGTCCCTCCACCACGCCCGCACAAGCGCCGCACGAGCGCTAGTCGCAGTCACACCACGCGTGACTGCGACTAGCTCGATATGCTATCCGATGCACACTCTCCGAAATGTATCCGATAAAAAAACCGATAGACTAGCAAGTTTGCGCCGATGCTCAACACTAAGTAACTTAGTCTGAACTAGGGCTTCGTTGTTGATGAGCCTCTTGGCACGCTTCTCAATTGACTCCAATGCCCCGAGCTGGTATTTAGCTGATCCATCCCAAAGCTGAGAGCAGTACTCCATGCACGACCGAACTTGTGCTATTTTGGCTATTATGTTGGCTATTATAGTCTATTAAATGTAGCTTGTTAGCTTGATTGAAATGACATTTATGTCAAAATCCACGAATAGTGCTGTGACAATGCGGATCAAATCGAGAATAATGTGTATGTTTATCGAATGGAAGTGTTGTATCGTGTAAGTAGTTCAACTAACAACAACCTTATAATATGTTTGAGTTTTATGGATTAAAAGTAAACCCATCTATATTTAGTATAAGTAGTATTAGTATAATTAGACTAAGATAATGAAATAAAACAGAAGAAGCAAATACAAAATTTTGTAATATAAATAAATCTATTGCTTAATCTAATTGTGTACATCCCAAATCAGTGTCATCATCAGTATCAGAGTCACTTGAGCAATCCCGCAGATTAATAATAAATGATATTCAATCAATAGTCAGTCTAGTATGCTATTCTAGTAGTCGATCTCTGGATAAAGATGTTTCGTTCCTTAAAATTTACAAAGACAGTTGCTTGTACTTAGATATTATTATACTTTATACAAAAGAAATCTAGGTTTAAAAAAAAGTTGTACCTTATCTGTACTAGTTTTGTATTTCGATAGTATGGAGAGGAAATTCAGAAAAAAAACTTACAAATAAGTACTAATAAAATCACACAAAATAAAAGAATCGATTTTACGTTTATCGATTTTCAAATCCCTTAAAAGAAATGTCAAGTTGACGTAACCTTGTTATGATAGTTTTTTTTTTATTGTTTTGTGATAATCCACACTAAATGCAGTTCCGTTTTAAAGTTCAAATATACTTTTACTATTTATATGTACAACACTCTTGTAGTTCGTAGTAGTTTTACGCGTAGAAAACCAGTGATCTTTGTGGTACAAGTAATTTGCCAGACGTTATGACAAAGACATGTCGTGAGATGCCGTCAGCTGTCATTTCAATCAAGCTACATTTAGTCACAATTGTAGTAAATAAATAGGTATGGACTAGTATGGAGGTAGATAAGTTAGTCCGTCCGCTGTATCGTCCAAAGAGTACTTTTTAATATAGGAAAGTATCCTCATCGATGACGTTCGCTAATATTTAGTGTTATTAATTTTATTATGATGATTTTATTGTATTGTATTCATACTCGCATGAATATTTTATTTGCTATAAAAATGGGCTTATTGTAATCTGTAACAGCTGCAAATAAATAGATTAAGTAAAGGTGGCATTTATTTTCTTGAAAATTTAAAACTTGTCTCTCGTAGCGTGAAGTTATGGAAGTACGTCGTACACAATGCCATATTCTTATATTTCCCACATGGCTTCTTTAACAAAGTTTAGAAATCTAACTCTGGTCTCGGCACGCTCTTACCGAACCATCCCCGCATCCGTCCCGTATTCCACTGTAAGTAATCTTCTCTACTTTTTGTTTTAGTCCAGCCTTCATCCCGCTCACATTCCTCTCCCGGCCAGTTCCCGTCTCATCCCCGTCTCATGCTGATCTCCGTAAGGTAACTATCGGATAGATTAGACCGCGCTAAATTTCATCAACTACTTATTAAACGTAAGTAAAATGTAATGGTTTCTGTGAGATACCGTAACGTCTTTAATCGGCGGATGGTAGGTACTTGCAAGTGCAACACCTCTGTGAGATACCGTATAAGGTCATGAAGCTCTTGCGCATACTCGCCGAAACGTAATCGATAGAAAATAGACAGACAAGCTATTTTAGGGCGGTGCTCGAGGCTTTGCATTTTTTTTGCGACTAGTTTGTTTGTCACCAATCAGCCTCATAGCACGCCGGTCTACCAAATCTAATGCTTCCAGCTGGAACTTGGCTGCTCCGTCGAATAGATGGCAGCAGTACTCAACACACGATCGGACTTGTGCTTGATACAAGTGAAGCAACTGCCCGGTGAGAAGTAGGTACCGCTTGACCTTATTGAGGATGCCAAGTTTAGCCTTAGATTCGAGGTAGGCCCCAAAGTACAGCGTAGGCGATAGGGTCCTAGTAGCTCTAGATGGTCTGCCAGGGATGGTCTGGTATGGATTGGATACATCCCGGAAAGTAGTAATACAATGAGTACGGACTCTGGGACGTGACGCAGGCCGCGCCTGCAAGGTACGTCCCGTATTTGAGACATTTTCTGGCTGTATGCTGTATGCTTTCTTACCCGACAAAATAAGGGGTTGTGTTTCGCAATCAAATTATTTTGTTCTGTTCACAATTTAAATAATGTTCTTGTGTTCACGGCGCCTACCGCCGTACCCTCGGTCCCCGGGGCCGAGGTCGACGCGGACGCTGATGATGATCGAGCGTGTGACTGACTGACCATGCAGCTGGAGGAGGAGCACGGCAGCGAGGAGCTCGGGTTCGCCAACTTCCGTGGACTGTTCCTGGTGCTGGCGGTGGGGTGCTTGTTCGGCGTGGTGTTCTCGCTGGTGGAGCTGGCGGCCGGCACGCGGCAGCGGGCGCGCGCGCGGGGGGAGCCCTTCTCGCGCCGCCTGCTGCACGAGCTGCGCTTCGTGCTGCGGTTCAACAACTCCGTCAAGCCGATCCACGTGAGTACAGCTACTTGCCGTGACCCGCGCGTGGGCCGGCTGCCCACACTCGTACCCACACCCACCTTACCTAATGATTACGTTAGCTCGGATTGAGGTTCAGTAACCCAGCAGGTTTTCTCTGGTGCAGGAGGTATCATAAACAATAAAATAAAGGCACACCATGCGGCGGCGTAGCCTGCCATCCTGCCAACTGCCTGCTATTGTTTCAAGAAATGTGTAGAGTGTATGTATGCGTTGATACCACCGCAGGGTCCGCTGACCGAGTCGTCGAGCTCCGCGTCGGAGACTGCGGAGTCGCTGGCGCCGGAGGAGGAGGGAGCGGCGGCGGGGGCGGGGGGCCTGTCACGAACGGCGAGCCGCCGCCGGCGCTCCTCTATACACGCGGCCAGTGTGCGGCTCGCGCGGCACGCGGCCGCGGCGCGTGACTCCGGCACACCTGCGCCCGCGCCGCACGAGCGCCGCGGGACACATGTCGCCACGCGTGACTCCACAACGCCCGCACACGCACCGCACGAGCGCCGCGGGACGCGCCACGCCATACGTCCCTCCACCACGCCCGCACAAGCGCCGCACGAGCGCTAGTCGCAGTCACACCACGCGTGACTGCGACTAGCTCGATATGCTATCCGATGCACACTCTTCGAAATGTATCCGATAAAAAAACCGATAGACTAGCAAGTTTGCGCCGATGCTCAACACTAAGTAACTTAGTCTGAACTAGGGCTTCGTTGTTGATGAGCCTCTTGGCACGCTTCTCAATTGACTCCAATGCCCCGAGCTGGTATTTAGCTGATCCATCCCAAAGCTGAGAGCAGTACTCCATGCACGACCGAACTTGTGCTATTTTGGCTATTATGTTGGCTATTATAGTCTATTAAATGTAGCTTGTTAGCTTGATTGAAATGACATTTATGTCAAAATCCACGAATAGTGCTGTGACAATGCGGATCAAATCGAGAATAATGTGTATGTTTATCGAATGGAAGTGTTGTATCGTGTAAGTAGTTCAACTAACAACAACCTTATAATATGTTTGAGTTTTATGGATTAAAAGTAAACCCATCTATATTTAGTATAAGTAGTATTAGTATAATTAGACTAAGATAATGAAATAAAACAGAAGAAGCAAATACAAAATTTTGTAATATAAATAAATCTATTGCTTAATCTAATTGTGTACATCCCAAATCAGTGTCATCATCAGTATCAGAGTCACTTGAGCAATCCCGCAGATTAATAATAAATGATATTCAATCAATAGTCAGTCTAGTATGCTATTCTAGTAGTCGATCTCTGGATAAAGATGTTTCGTTCCTTAAAATTTACAAAGACAGTTGCTTGTACTTAGATATTATTATACTTTATACAAAAGAAATCTAGGTTTAAAAAAAAGTTGTACCTTATCTGTACTAGTTTTGTATTTCGATAGTATGGAGAGGAAATTCAGAAAAAAAACTTACAAATAAGTACTAATAAAATCACACAAAATAAAAGAATCGATTTTACGTTTATCGATTTTCAAATCCCTTAAAAGAAATGTCAAGTTGACGTAACCTTGTTATGATAGTTTTTTTTTTATTGTTTTGTGATAATCCACACTAAATGCAGTTCCGTTTTAAAGTTCAAATATACTTTTACTATTTATATGTACAACACTCTTGTAGTTCGTAGTAGTTTTACGCGTAGAAAACCAGTGATCTTTGTGGTACAAGTAATTTGCCAGACGTTATGACAAAGACATGTCGTGAGATGCCGTCAGCTGTCATTTCAATCAAGCTACATTTAGTCACAATTGTAGTAAATAAATAGGTATGGACTAGTATGGAGGTAGATAAGTTAGTCCGTCCGCTGTATCGTCCAAAGAGTACTTTTTAATATAGGAAAGTATCGTCATCGATGACGTTCGCTAATATTTAGTGTTATTAATTTTATTATGATGATTTTATTGTATTGTATTCATTACTCGCATGAATATTTTATTTGCTATAAAAATGGGCTTATTGTAATCTGTAACAGCTGCAAATAAATAGATTAAGTAAAGGTGGCATTTATTTTCTTGAAAATTTAAAACTTGTCTCTCGTAGCGTGAAGTTATGGAAGTACGTCGTACACAATGCCATATTCTTATATTTCCCACATGGCTTCTTTAACAAAGTTTAGAAATCTAACTCTGGTCTCGGCACGCTCTTACCGAACCATCCCCGCATCCGTCCCGTATTCCACTGTAAGTAATCTTCTCTACTTTTTGTTTTAGTCCAGCCTTCATCCCGCTCACATTCCTCTCCCGGCCAGTTCCCGTCTCATCCCCGTCTCATGCTGATCTCCGTAAGGTAACTATCGGATAGATTAGACCGCGCTAAATTTCATCAACTACTTATTAAACGTAAGTAAAATGTAATGGTTTCTGTGAGATACCGTAACGTCTTTAATCGGCGGATGGTAGGTACTTGCAAGTGCAACACCTCTGTGAGATACCGTATAAGGTCATGAAGCTCTTGCGCATACTCGCCGAAACGTAATCGATAGAAAATAGACAGACAAGCTATTTTAGGGCGGTGCTCGAGGCTTTGCATTTTTTTTGCGACTAGTTTGTTTGTCACCAATCAGCCTCATAGCACGCCGGTCTACCAAATCTAATGCTTCCAGCTGGAACTTGGCTGCTCCGTCGAATAGATGGCAGCAGTACTCAACACACGATCGGACTTGTGCTTGATACAAGTGAAGCAACTGCCCGGTGAGAAGTAGGTACCGCTTGACCTTATTGAGGATGCCAAGTTTTTAACTAGCCAGTTTAGCCTTAGATTCGAGGTAGGTTCTAAAGTTCAGCGTAGGCGATAGGTTCCTAGTAGCTCTACGTGGTCTGCCAGAGGTATGGACTGAATACATCCCGGAAAGTAGGATACAATGAAAACTGACTTTTTATTGGCGGAGAAAAGACAAGCTAGTCTTGTTGGCGTTGAATTTGACGATATTTTCGTCACGCAACCAGCAGGAAAGCAGCTTTTCATTACTCATACTCGAAAAGTAGGTCTGAAGTTGCCTGAGGAGCGGGTTGAAAGTAATACAATTCAGCCCTAGGGAGAATCACTTGCAATTGTCAGTGACAGTTGACAACTGACAGCAACTCAAATAAAAAAACAAAAGTTCTATTTTCATATTTGGATGAACCATGCTCCAACTTTTTTGTTTATTTTCTCCTCTGAGGATTTTGGTCCCGCACTTCTCGTGTTTTGCCACATATTTTCTTTAGTCAATTCATGTTTTTATTTTTAGTTTCCATATATTCGTAATGAAAAGCACAGTGTTCACCTCGAGGTTAAAGACTTATTTAGTCCCTCGAACTATTAGCGCCAAACCCCGTCTCGGGACTAAATAAGTTACTTTCACCCCTAGGATAACAATGTACTATTTCTGCAATTTAACCATAACCCCAAAGTGGAATCCTAAAGCGACGAGGCGGCGTGAATATTGTCCCGTGTCGTAGTCACTGTCACCTCACCACCAACTTACTTTACCTCGGTGGAGCGCGGCGACGGGGGGACGTGCGCGCGCAGCCTCACTTACCTCGGTGGAGCGCAGCGGTGGCGAGCCTTGCGCGCGCAGTCGCGGTATCGACGGTGCGCGGCGCGCGGCGCGAGGGTAGGCGAGAGCGCGCGGCTCGGCGGCGCGCCAGTCCACCTTCGGCCACGCCATGGAGCCGCCGCCGCAGCCCGCGCCCCCCGCGCTTGCCGCGCGCCCGCTCGTGCGCCCCGACGAGCACGGCGAGGTCGACACCTCCAGGTAGCTGCCACCCGCCACATACTACTAGACGACCCTCCACTCCACTCCATATCACGACAATCTACACACTCTAGCTGGATACCTGATTAGTAGCCTTCCACGACGATCATTACAGACAGCAGACATGTACTCGAGGTTTTGTTTGAGGTTTTCTCCGTAACGAACACTAGAGATATGTTATGTGGGTCATCAGTGGCGAGTGGCGACAGTGGCTCGCCGTAGTGGATATCGAACGCTGGCGTACAGCGCACAGTGTCCAGCGTTCAGGAAGCGTCGTCGACGTCGATACCAATTTCTCCGTAGTTTATTTCGCGAAGCGAGGTCTGGCATTCACTCGACTCAGGCTGATCCCACGCACGGGTCCGTCCACCCTCCCACCGTGCTTCTACTGTACGTCATCTGTATTAATATATTATCTGTATAAAGTGCCAGATGTGTAACTCAACGTTCCCTCTAGGTATACCTACATCCATTACAATAACCACACAAACGAAACGCTTGATAACCACATAAATGATACCTGGTGATGACGCAAGCGTAGTTGATTCCTCTCCCCCAGCGCCCTCTACGAAGAATCGAGCGCGACTGGTAGTCCGAGAGAATGAAGACGTCATTTAACTGGTTTTGCAAACCGTATTTAACAACAATAACAATAGTCTTCTCTTGACAAACATGGTTATTATAGTTCCATGCAACACAAGCTGTATAAGTGAAGTTCTAGCACAACTAGTTCGAGCTGTAAGAATGTGCAGGACTCATGCACCAGGCCTGCACCGGGGCCAGCCAGCCCGGGCCAGCACCGGAACAGTAAAGTTTGGTTCCGGCGGCGGCGATAAGCTCCTTAATCTCCACGTTTTCCGGACTCTCAAGCTCCCGTCTTTTCTTTGGACTGTACCCAGAATCTTGCGCATAATTTCTTTCTGTCACTAAGAGTTTATCTTCCTCTGTTTAGGGCTCAGTACCGTACATCAGATCAGATCAGTCTGATACCAATCTTGTGCGAATGTTCGCTTTTCTACTCAGTAAGTTGGACACTGAGGGACTCTTTCATCATCTCATAGTAAAGTGACATGTAAGCTACTCGGCGGTTAAAGTGGCATTCAACGGTATTATTAGTTTCATAATGTCAGAGTTGCGCTAACTGGCGTGTACATCTGCAATTTGCAAAGAATTTGATAAAAATTGATTTGATTAATTAATTCAAGATCACTTAGAAGAATAACAACGTTATAAATTTTTTACCACAAAGAGTTCCGAGAATCCGTGTTTTTTAAAGTTCGTGTTACTTAATTATTTTGTCGATCTTGATGATTGAATTTATTTTCGCTCGATTTCTTTTCGATTTAAAAATGGAGCAAACCGTACATGACCTAATAAAAAAATATTTTATGTTAATAATTTATTTTAATCTAATTATAAGAATTTATGCTAAGTTACATAAAAAAATCGCCTAAGGCCTCGGATCTAGCTCGATCTTCCGTTAGCTAGGCAACCCTATTACGATTTATTTATGTACAATATCTACTATTATATAAACTTTGTCATCATCAAATGACAGATGAGGGAAGATAAATTTCTAATACCGTATCTCGACCGACTATTATGGAGATCTGCATCACAACGAAGGGCGTTGTGTATCCGGATGTCAATCTCCTCTTCTCTAGTGTTTGTGTCCGTAATAGCACGGAATACATGCAACCTAGATACCTACTTAAATTGCTTCACATCTCCCATAAGTAGATCTTAGTGTTTTTTTATAGTTTCATGTGGAATATCCGAAGGACGAGAGCACGGAACCAATCCAATTTCAACAAAAAATAGATATCGGTTTAATTTGTGTATTTACACTTCGGTAAAGCATACGAATTCATAATTATGTCAGATGTTTCGTTATCGCGTAACAATAGACTCGTGTTTCACTTCCTACGGCTAGAGACCGACTGAAACGAAGTGAGCGCTGGCGCTCATTTTGTAATCTTCAAAAATGCGCTTCTACTGGGCCCGTCCATTCATTTTATTTTGGTCGAAGTTTATAAGCAGAGATATAAAAACTATGTATTTGCAAAATTATTACTAAGTACGTATGTTAGGTTCGCAGTTTATGGAAAGTTCGTGTATCACAAAATGTACCATAAATTCAAAAAAAATAGTGTACTAGCGTTTTGCACAAGGCCATTTGCTAACTATAAATAAACAAAAAACATTTCATAAATATATATTGTATTCAACTGGACCTCTCGGTGCAATGTCTGCCAAATGTCCGACCTAGACCACTACACAGGCTACACTCGACAATAAAAAAACATTTGACTAAGATTTAAAAAAATGAGTGAGTATATTTATTTATATAATAACAATAAGAACGGTGAATGAATGAATGAATGACACTTACACCTATTATTTAGTTTACATTATTAAAATAATAGATTAGTAGTAGTAGTCACAAATTATAAAATTAGTCCAAAATATATAATATTAGATGTCAATTATGAATATAACAATAAATTTAAAATAGTATTCTTACAGTCATACGAAATTTTGTTCACAAAAAAGTCAAAATGAATTTTAGCATAGCAGACTTATCACAACAAATGTCACATTCAGGGTACTCTTTAAGGAATGCGTTGAGACCACGAACGATGCGGCACATCGGGCTAATGTCTCGCGACTTCGTACGACCAAGGCCAGTGGAAAAGAGCTTATTTCTGAAGCTGGGCCTGTGCCGGATATAATTATCAGGTATATACAGAGCGCACATACGGTTATGAAGGACCGGCGGCGGCGAGTCTATGAAGGACCGGCGGCGGCGAGTCTATGGCACCTTTTAGAATTTAGTTTAATTCAGTGATAACATTAGATAGTATTGGTATGAGTAGTTAGTTGCCTGGAAGAGAAGTCCACGGTTCCCACAGCAGGCCGCGCCTGTGTCTCGGGCACCCAGTGCCCAGATACCTTCGACCCTGTTGTAGTGCTCACATTTGTACACATTATCGACTTACACAACATTATTTCGGTATTTATATTAAAAACTAACCCAAACTAAACATATGATGTATACTCGTAGCTTACACTTAAAATGATTGCATACAAAATTGTGTTTTTATAGGTACTTTAAAAATTGAGATCTATAGATAATAAATAAAGCACTTAACTTATTAACTAAAAAGTTTCTAAAAAATGGACGAACAAACAAAACGAACTTATAAGTTTAGGATTCCTTTTAGTATTACGGGACCCTAAAAAGAATGTAGAGACTATCCCAGCCCTAGAAACGATACTCGTCGTAATACATAACTCGTCGGAGTCCAGGGAACAGCAAGCGACTGGTGACCAGAAAAAGTATCCAAAGTCGCTTAATCTTAAAAAATAATGACAGAAAATTTCTTGGCAACATCAGTATACAAGAACTTTTTCTTGTTAGTTAGCTACCAGGACAGTCTGTTGCAATATTGCGAAAAGCAGGTTCATTTGAATGCGGGCGTCACGGAACAGGTGGAACGGAACCAGCCCCCGAGCCGCGTCCGGTCCGTACTGCTACTGCCAGAGGCCAGCCATATGTGACGAGTGTGTATGATGCAGGTACCCTGAGCCACGGGACGCCACACACAAGGTGCGCGGCCGCAGCGACGTGCTCGAGCTGGTGTGCGGCGCGGGCGCCGTCGACCCGGAGCTACTCACCGTCAAGACATTCTACTTCTTCTTCTACTCGGCGTTCGGCTCCTTGTTCCCACTAATGGGCGTCTACTTCAAGCAGATGGGCATGAACGCGGGCCAGTGTGGCTTGCTCATCGGCACGCGCCCGTTCGTCGAGTTCCTGTCTGCACCTTTCTGGGGCGGGCTCGCCGACCGCTGGCAGAAGGTGAGCCTCCCTAGTCCGCTGACCACCCGTCAGCCCGGCGCGCTCTCACCAGTCGCGTGTCCGCAGGGACGCACGTTGCTGCTGGCGTCGCTGGGCGCCTGGATCGTGTTCACGCTGCCGCTGAGCTGGGTGCAGCCGGGCGCCGTGGGTTGCGTCACGCCCGTTAACGGCACCGCGTACAACCTGACGGAGCCGCGCTACGACGAGGACTGGGGCCCGGTGCCGCGCTCGTTCCACGGGCCAGCGGCCGGGCGCGCCGGCTCGCCACTGCCCGTCAGTGACGCGCTCAACTACAAACCGGGCGCCAACGCCGACTGGGTGACACCGCTACACTCCTTCATCGTGTACAGCACGCCCGACATTCAAAAGACGTTCTTTCTGCTGTTGCTGCTGGTGGTCATCGGCGAGTTCTTCAGCGCGCCCGCCATCACGCTCGCCGACTCCGCCGTCATCACGCTGCTCGGGGAGGACGCCGACAGGTGACCGCTTCGACTGCGACCGCGCCTTGTTCGCATCTCGCGTGCCTGACGATCGTGTTCTTATCACAGGTACGGGCACCAGCGTATGTTCGGCTCGCTGGGGTGGGGGCTGGCGATGTTCTTCGTGGGGATCGCCCTGGATCACAGCACGGCATTCAGCACGCACCCGTGCGGCGGCCCTCAGCGTTACGAGAAGAACTACACCATCTGCTTCGCCACCTTCTCCGTGCTGATGGGCGGCGCACTCATCACCGCCACGCAGGTGAGGAGCCAGTCACCAACTGCCTCCCCCCCCCCCCTTTCACCGCCTGCTCTCACTCCCACGTGTGTTCGCAGATCCGGTTCAAGTACGAGTTCGTGGAGGTGGACCCGGGGGTGCCGCAGGTGCTCACGGAGCCCACCCACGAAGAGAAGATGCAGCAGCAGCTGGCTGAGCAGCTGCAGCTGCCGGGACTGGACACGAGTGCTCCCCTGCCGCAGCAGCCGCAAGCGCCGCTTGAACACGCCAAGGTAGACACCACTTTCGCCCCCCGCCGCCGTCTCCCCCCCCCCGCACCTCACCGCGGTCTCCTCGGTTGCAGGTGTTCGCGCAGACGACGCGCGAGATGCCCGAGTGGGTAACGGTGCTGCGCCAGTTCCAGAACGTGAAGGCGGCTTCATTCCTGTTCGTCGCCTGGTTCATGGGCTTCGGTATCGGACTCATCTTCACTTTCCTCTTCTGGCATCTGCAGGTCAGCACGAAATTATTTATTTTTTATTATTGGGGAGTTACAATAGGACTCCATAGCACCGCTATGCGAACCGCGGGATATGTTTTTTTTTTTACTTTACATTTGTTTTTCCTTGGGAACCATAATTTGTTACGGGGTCAAAAGTATTGTGTATTTTAATATGGCCCATTGCTTATTTCTATACAAAATTTATTGAGCCGTTGTTGGTTACGGTATCCTACAGGAATAGTCTTTCTTTTCGGGATACAAAGAAGTTTATATCTACTATAGTCCTTGCACAATCTTAATAAAAAATTACGTCGGTATCCCCACCTCTTGGTGGGTCCGACCACTGCGTTGTCCGATCAGTGTCGTCATATTCTCCGCCCGATCCTAGCCCTAAAAGCACCCGGCGGATATGGCGATACAAGTCAGCGGACTGGGACGAGATGCGTCACTTCTTTGCATCTTATCCTTGGCGGCGGGCTTGCTTTTCTTCTAGGGACCCATCAGACTGCGCTAATGCCGTAACGGAAGTGTTGAGTCGAGCGATGGAGTACTTTATTCCTTACTCCGACGCTAAACCTTCCGGTAAAGCCAGCCCATGGTTCAATGCTGCATGTGACAACACAGAAGCGTTTAAACATGCGGCATACGTAGCCTGGGCTAACGCTCGTAAACGCAAGTCTATGGATGTACCTGAAAAGAAGAAAGCTTACAACAAAGCTGCCAAATCCAGTAAAAAGGCGATACGACGTGCTCGATTCGACCACATTAGCCGTGTAGGGGCCAAGTTAGCCGCCTATCCAGCTGGTAGCAAGGCATTCTGGTCCCTGGCTAAGTCAATTGAGTCGAATTTCTGTCACCCCTCGCTGCCTCCTGTATTGAAACCGGATGGATCACTTGCTCACACTGCTGAAGAGAAGGCAAACATATTTGCAAACCTCTTCGCAGAAAATTCACGTCTCAATACCTCGGGCGAAGTGCCACCTGCAGTGACCTGCAGTCATCGTGGTGTGATGCTACCATGAACGACTTCCGCATCAACCAAAGAGAGGTGCTCAAAACGCTCCGAGATTTAGACGTGAATAAGGCAAGTGGCCCTGACGGTATACCGGCAATAGTGTTGAGGAACTGTGCACCCGAACTGTCTCCAGTTCTGACACGTTTGTTCCGCCTTTCCTTACATGCGGGGGTAGTTCCAGTATGTCGGAAGCTTGCGAACGTGCAACCGGTTCCCAAAAAAGGTAGTCGTGCCGACCCTAACAACTACAGACCTATTTCAGTCACCTCCATCCTTTGCAAAACAATGGAACGTGTTCTGAATAGGAGGCTCATGGCAAATTCTGAAAACCGTAAATTCATTAATTATTTTTATATGATACTTCGATACCTACCTTACCTATGTTTATACGGAACCCTCGCCTCGGTGCGCGTACAAATCATACTTGTTTTGTTTATTTTTAATTTTTAGACATAAAGGTACCCAATACCAATAATAACCGATTTTACGAAAGTGACTTCGAGAATAAAAATGTTTTGAAACAAACTTTCCTCCCCATTTTCACCCCTTAAAATCAACCCTGGCAAAAAAATAAAAAATGCATGGTATGTTTTTGTTTTAATAAAAGCGGCCAAGTGCGAGTCAGACTCGCTCACCGAGGGTTCTGTACCACTATACGTGTACTTTTGTGTTAAAACTAAAATCTCTGCAGCAAAAGCGTTGTATGTTACCCAACACGTTTCTTGTATCACACCCTTTAATTTTCAACTTTATTTTATTTTTAGTATTTGTTGTTATAGCGGCTATAGAAATACATATTTCAAAGACGATTTCAAGTGACTACCTATTATGGTTCCAAAATACAGCCCTGTGACAGACAGACGGACGGACAGCAAAGGCTCAGTAATAGGGTCCCGTTAGCACCCTTTGTGTACGGAACCCTAAAAAGTATATTGAGATATAAATTTTCATCACTATAACTTAAAAAACAAATACTTATCATACAAAGTTTCGTCCACTATTTTAACCACTTTCATCCCTGTATTTTTTTTAATGCTATTTTTATAGCATTTTTTATTTTAAATGAACTACCTAAATACTAATTTTCACATCTGTAACTTCAAAAACGAATTTTAAGGTTTTTACCCATTTTAACCCCTTTAGGGGTGGAATTTCGAAAAATCCTTTCTTAGTGGGTGCATACACTTCACAAAGAATACTCTCCAAATGTCATGTATCTAGGAGCAGCGGTTTAGGCTGTGCGTTGATATCTCAGTCAGTCAGGACTTTGAATTTTATATATACAGAAGATAGGCTTGCGTTTGACCGCCAACTCGCCTGATGTTAAGCAATGATGCGGTTTACGATGGAGCACGCTTGCCCAGAAGAAACCGATTCACTCGAGATTTGAAGACACCCAGATTGTAGCTATCGGGGAATACCCATTCCGGCAGCGCATTCCACAGACTACCTAGCAGTTCGCACAATAAAAGTGGAATCAAAGCGCTTCGCACGGGTCTTCGGAATATCAACAATATAGCGGTGTCGATTTTTCGTGCCCGCTCTGGCAGTCCGTTAGAAAAATGGGGAAGAGGGAATTACATCATGCAGATCCGATGCACACTCTCCGAAATGTATCCGATAAAAATGTATGTATGTGTCTAGAAATGTATGTATGTGTCTAGAAATGTATGTATGTGACTGTTATATAACGACACCTTAAATGTCTTCACTATAATAGTAAAGAGTGTTTAATTAAAATATGTTCACAGGACATCGGCGGGTCACCCACGTTGTTCGGAGTGGCGTCCGTCATCAACCATATCTCTGAGATATTCGCCTACTTCTTCAGCTTCAAGCTAATCACTCAGATGGGACACGTGAAGGTGAGTGAATGGCGACGCGAAGCGGAGCTGGTGTGGGCGAGGTGCTGAACAGTGCTCTCTGCAGGTGCTGTGCCTCGGGCTGGCGGGCAACGTGCTGCGGTTCCTGTACATCTCGTACCTGTCGCGGCCGTGGTGGGTGCTGCCCTTCGAGTTCGTGCAGGGCGTGACGCACGCGGCCGTGTGGGCGGCCTGCTGCTCATACATCGCGCACGGTGCTCCGCCCGGGCTGCGCTCCTCGGCGCAGGGCGTGCTGCAGGGGCTGCACCACGGACTCGGCCGTGGCTGCGGCGCCGTGTTCGGCGGTATCGCGGTCGCGCGATGGGGTACCACGCGCACCTTCGCCGGCTACGGGCTGCTGTGTGGCGTGGTGCTCGCCGTCTTCGCCTTCATCAACTTCCGAGACGGCGGTGGCGCCGTCATGGGTGAAGGCGGACCCGGCGCTGACGAGGAGGCGCGTGCCGTGGCCGAGGCGGGCGTGCTGGCGCCGCACGGCGTACCTTCCAACCCGCTGCCGCGTGCGCTCTCCTCCACGCGTCTCGCCGACCTCGCTCACCACGACCAATACGGCGCCACCGCCACGGTAACGCACTGCTCCTCCACCGTCCCGCAACCCTGGCCCCGGCCCAAGGACCCTCACGCTACTCTTTGTTTCAGAGCTACGCGGGTGCGGAGAGCCTGGGCGTACCGGGGCAACCGGCGGCGGTGCCGCGCCCTCAGAACCCCTTTCTGGCGGACAGGTAAACGCCACACTGTCGCCGCAGGACTCCGTGGCGTGCCGCAAAGGCCGACAAGACGCGCCATGACGCGTGGCTCTGACCCTCCTGCTGTGTCACGTGGCTCAAGAGCACACGGCACCGCGCGCCACGGTGACGCGTCACGGGCCCGCTCTCACGGACCGACAGATCTGATGATGCATTGCTCTACCAAACTTGTATTACTTACTACGTACCTACTACGAGCCTGCGAGGCTCTACTCTCTCGTTGTTGCTTATAGCTACTTAGAACTGTGTGCTGTTTGTGAAAATGATGAGCAGAGTGTTGTTCAACGTATGCGAGAGTTTAAGGCGAGATCCACTTCTTCTTTAGTATCCAGCTCCGACACTCTACTAGTGTCGGTTTTATATTATGGCTACTTTCATTAGAACATTGTATTTGATAGTACCTATGCTGACAGTATGTAATTTGATAGTATGCTGACAGTATGTCATTTATTTTTTCCGACCATTACTGACTTATATTGCGCAGGAAAGTATTTACATCTTCCTTTAAAAAAAATGCCTTCTGATCCCCACTACCCACAGCCCAAAAAGCCCAGGCTGTCCAGGGTACTATATATATTTGCGACTTGACTGCGGATTCTCTCGTGTCATGTCTTCTCTCTAGTGACAGTGACAGTCCGCTAACTCTCAGGAGCACACGAGACAGCGTATGTATGCTATAGCGCATACCCTACAGCCACTATGGTGCTCATAGAGATTTATTGCAAAACAAGTGTTTTTTGTTCGCCTGTAAAATTCATTCGCAATTTGAGCATAATGTGACGATATACTTGACATTCAATTCAAAAGCGAGATTGATGTCTACAATTTGACACATAGGTACGTACCTAAAGAAGAATGTCACTTTTTTTAAATTATTGAACTGAGGTGGTTTTCACACATTTTATTTATATTACACGGGAATCACTCACGTAAGATTAGGCCGGATACTCCAACTATAGTTTCAACCGCGTTCGGCGATCTTATCAAGGAGAATGCGCGCGCGCGGCTGCGTCTCGCAGTCGCTCTGCACTGCGTGCCGCCGCGGCCCGCGCGACGCGCACGTGACGACAACGGATGCTGATCGGGTGCGGGGGTGGGGGTGTATGGAGAAATATACTGCGCTGGCGCGCACTAGAGCTCTTCTCCACTCGAATCTTCATGTGTTTCGGGAATACTCCAGCACACGGAGCTCACCACGTCGCCACCAGTCTCACGGTCACTCCTACGAACTCCACGAAGACACGGTTTCCAAGTCGGTGGCAGGTTCCATCCTCCATCCCTATTGAAGGTTGGACGTCGACTGATCTCGATGGCTTCTCTGACTTTCCAGGGCATAAAATGGCAGATTTGCAACTTTGCCATATTATAAGTGTCGATAGTTTATTTCGTAAGTATATAGTAATAGTAATTACAACGGTTGTCCTTTTTAGCGAACACTTTTAAAATAAATACTTATGAAACAGTTGATGTGAGAAAGAATACAGAAAACATATTCTGAGGAGAAAGTATCCAAACCAGGCACTGAGGCACTGCACACTACTGACGAGCTGGTTATATACCTACTCGCTTCGCAGAGTGGATGTCACTCTTTCAAACATATTTACTATCTAGCTAAATTAATTTTGTGTTGCCTAAATACCCACAAAATAGTAAGTTAGTTATTAGTTTAAGATAAATGAGTGTTGTACTGTTGACGTTGTGCACCTTCAGGACACATGTACATGTATGTGTACGTGTACAGTATACAGCAAACATATCACGGGCAAAGGGTCCGTCAACGAGTGTTGCTGCTTTCTGTGTGCGTGCGAGGCACTCAAATATATATCTCAATGGTGCGAGGCGAGTCTAGAGCGAGTGGACATGATGGCGTGCGCACGCGTCTACTGCACTCGGCTGCGGTCAGCTACATTCGCCATCAGCTCGTGTCAGTACGCGGGCCGCGGAGTCATATCATTGTGTGATTCATTTTGTGTCAGGCGAGGCGAGTGGAGTCGCCGCTTAAAGATGTCTATACTACTTACTAATAAGTAGATATATATTATGTATAAAATATACATTCAGTATTGTAAATTACACTTAGATTACAATTTATGTTAAAAACGATCGCACGAATAACTCTTCGTCACAAATATCTCGCGAGTCGTCCAACAGTACGTGGTGGTGCGTTGGGGGGGAGGAGGGTAAGGAGGGTAAGCAAGGGGGTAGGTAAGGCTCATCTGTTAGTTCTGATGAAGAGTCACATCGTCATGATCACCTGTTTGTTGGAACTTGTATATTATAATTATGTTGATAAATGCAGTAGATATTCTATATAATAGCTATATGTAGGTATGTATGTATGTATAGTGTGCGTACGAGTATGTACCTACTGTATAGAGGCAGAGGAGGCACCAGTTAATATATTTTTGCACAGCAGCGCCGCGGGGAGCGCGCGGGGTGAGGGCGGGGGGGTGGGGGGCGCCGCTCGTGCTCCCGGGGGCACCTGCATACTATTTCAATTCAAAATGTATGTATATTGGATGATTAATAAATGTTGAACAAATTTAATGTTATTTTATTTAAAAACTTCAACATGTATGAAGGTAAGTAGGTAGGTAGGTTCCTATATCTACTAACAGTGCAGCTCGTTACCGCTCGAGTACTTGTACAAGTAGTGAGGTAAGCTGCAGCTGTTCCTTGTACTAGCTGTTCTTACACTACATGCATCTTCCTACTTCCTGTATTATAAACAGTACCTACATTTATATATATATATATATATATATATATATATATATATATATACAGATAAACTGGCCAAGTGCGAGTTGAACTCGCACCGAGGGTTCCGTACGTACGAACCACACAACTCATTTTTTCCATTCAGTTCGGGATCGCTAGCCCGAGCCCGACACGCGCTTGGCCTGTTTTTAGTATTTCATGCTAAAATAAAGAATATGAATATACAGAAGACCTCACCTACAGAATATGAATATACAGAAGACCTCACCTACAGAATATGAATATACAGAAGACCTAACCTACAGAATATGAATATACAGAAGACCTAACCTACAGAATATGAATATACAGAAGACCTCACCTACAGAATATGAATATACAGAAGACCTAACCTACAGAATATGAATATACAGAAGACCTAACCTACAGAATATAAATATACAGAAGACCTCACCTACAGAATATGAATATACAGAAGACCTAACCTACAGAATATGAATATACAGAAGACCTCACCTACAGAATATGAATATACAGAAGACCTCACCTACAGAATATGAATATACAGAAGACCTAACCTACAGAATATGAATATACAGAAGACCTAACCTACAGAATATGAATATACAGAAGACCTAACCTACAGAATATGAATATACAGAAGACCTCACCTACAGAATATGAATATACAGAAGACCTCACCTACAGAATATGAATATACAGAAGACCTAACCTACAGAATATGAATATACAGAAGACCTAACCTACAGAATATGAATATACAGAAGACCTAACCTACAGAATATGAATATACAGAAGACCTCACCTACAGAATATGAATATACAGAAGACCTCACCTACAGAATATGAATATACAGAAGACCTAACCTACAGAATATGAATATACAGAAGACCTAACCTACAGAATATGAATATACAGAAGACCTAACCTACAGAATATGAATATACAGAAGACCTAACCTACAGAATACAGAAAAACACGTAACAAACAGAATACATATAAGTATCTGTATATCTAATATAGATAGATAGATAGATACTCTTTATTGTGTACACCAGAAATAAAAATTACATACAGATAGAAAACACTTAGGAGCTAGTACCACAAGTGGCGGCCTTATCGCTAAAAGCGATCTCTTCCAGGCATCCATTGGAAATAATTTAATATACTTACTTATACAGAATGTTCAAGTTGATATCTAGTTTAAATGTTGAGTTAGAGCCTCGATGGTTAGAGCCCGTAACAAAACTGATCTAAAAATACCTACTACTCAGACGGATCCTTATTTATTTATATTTGAAAATAAAATATATAATTAACTGCAGTCAACGAGTTCTAGACAATGACAGCCACATGCCACGATAGTGTTCCGTGCATGTCACCGTCAGAAAATATGTTGTACAAGGTGTCCGCCGGCAGATTTTCGACTTTTAAAATTAAAACTTTAGATATGTATATTTGAATTACTTAATCATGCGGACTTTATCTCTCAAAAATAACTCCATCCAAATGCTGTCCCTTTCCTAAAAGCGTAAACATTCCTCCAATCAGAACCGCATATTGCCGAAGACTCGCGTTTGCGAAGCGCCGAAGAGATGTCCCGAATTTCACAACGAATATTTTCTTTCAAATAATTTATTGTTTTCGGGGAGGTATTGTATACTCGAGACTTGAGAAAACCCAACAAGAAAAAGTCACAGGGAGTTAAGTCAGGCGAACTTTTTTTTTTTATTCGGTTCACTAATTGGATGTGACACCCTTAACACTACAAATTAACATTGTATAAAGAAAGTTCAGCGTCCATCCTAAAAACTGTGAACACAGCATGCCTTGGGGGCCAGGGTATGTCACCAGGGTATGTCACTGTGAACACAGCATGCCTTGGGGGCCAGGGTATGTCACTGTGAACACAGGATGCCTTGGGGGCCAGGGTATGTCACCAAACCGGCTGATTACTTTTTCGGGAAAAATGGTCCTCACTTTGTCCATAGACGCTCTGGCTGTGTAGGCCGTGGCAGTATGCTGTTGAAAATACGTCCTATTGCTGCAATGTCTTGGAGAGCCGAGGTGAAAAAGTTATGCCGTAGATGCCGCCAGCTTCCGAACCGACTTTCGAGGATTTTTAATTAATTCGGCTCTCACGGCGGCGACGTTTTCAGGGGATGACACAGAAATTGAGGGACCTGGTCGGGGAGTATTTGCTGTTGTCCCCGATTCTCTAAACTTTTGCACCCACGACCAGATCAATTGAGTGGACGGCCCATCATTAACACGGTGAATAGTAAAGTGTGTACAAAATGTCTGCCTTGCACGCACAAGAGAATTGTCACACCAAGGAATTTATATACTACGTATCTGGAAGGATCACTGGTACAGCAAACGCGGTCTGAAAGAAACTACTACTAAGTGGCTTTGTCTTTTTCTAAAAGAGCGACCATCATTTATGAACTAAACAGGACAATTTTCTTTAGAATTATTTAGTACAGTCAGCAATATACTTATAAGTGATATCTATTACCTACCGAGAAAAAAAACACTGTTATGTAGAAACAGTAATATACCATTCAATCATAGACAGATATAATATTACTATCCTATTGAGCAGAAATAACTTTCTCTCGATTGCTTTTTAGGTCATTATTTTATTTTTATCAAAAAACAGTTTGTTAGTATCAAAATGAGTACCTAGTATCAAAAACGTTATCAAAATGAGTTGCGTTTTTAGGGTTCCGTAGTCCGAAAAGGAATCCTTATAAATTCGTTATGTCCATCCGTCTGTCTGTCTGCATGACTTTTTTAGTAACAGCGATAAAACTGTAACAAATTCAAGGCGTTCTAGCTCAAAGGTCATTGACCATTTTGCAAAATTATATTAACAAATAATATTTCTCTATCAGTTTTCTATAACCATCATTTTCTGAACTATGACTACAATTATATGGCTTTGGTTACGGAACCCTACCATATGCGTGTCTCGACACGCTCTTGGCTAGTTATTTAAATATATATTATCAATCAATTGTAGATAAATGTTCAAGATACGATTCTGAATTCACTGTAATTATAATGTAAATACCTGACTTAATTATTATACGTTTTTGCAAGAATGTATGTGCAGTGCCGCTGTACAATTTATTTCTAATGTGGAAACTAAAACAATTCAATTTTGTACAAAAATATTATATTGCAAAACCAAACATATTTATTAAAGCGATCATATATTACTAAATAATATCATCTTGTGCAATTTCTGGCGTAATGTTGCACGAGCTCCAATAATTTTTAAAGTGTTGTGCTTTCCATAAGTTGTACAAAACTAAAACTCTGTAAACCGAACCATATCGTATTATTGTGTAAAAGTGCCTACTAGGACGATAATCACAATCACACGCATAGTAAAACGGATTTTAGTTCATTCAAGTTCGATGCTTTTAAACGATGCAGCTTAAATGAGTTGGTTAATTTTAGGTACCTATCAGGTACCTACTAAAAGTTGGCTCGCAAAAGTGAAGCTAGGGGTAAGGCCCCTGAAAGCTTATTCATTTAGTTGCATAATAAAACGACACTTGTGTCTTTTTAGTGAAATTACGTTATTCCCAATGTTCCTGTTGTTTCTACCATGCCAACTTTAATCATTTACTAGCAACTGTGTGAAAGGGACACAGCCACTAAAAACGGATTCTCTCTCAAGACCGTTTTTTCCTTCTAGCTACATTGAATTAAAAATGAACGTTATTCAGTTGTCTTAAGGCTCAAGTTCCTTTTTTACATTATTTCGAGTGAGCGTTCCAGTTCGTTGTATATAAATTCCTTGTGTCACACTTAATGTAACCTCGACCGCAAAAACGCGGTGCACTCCCATCCACTACCTCATGGCTACAAAAATCCGCAAGATGGCCGCATCTATTGACTCCCTTCCCGCCCCGTTATTGTGTTTCGTTCGTATAGTATGCGAGTTCAATGTTGAAAATCTGCCGGCGGACACCCTGTAAGAGTGATTTTATTTTACATGGAAAACAAACAGCTGCTAACAGACACGGTAGATATACAATGAATAGATACACAAAAGCCAGAAAAAAGTTTTCACTGATATAAACTAAAATTGTGTAAATGCCTCGTTGCAACACCAACATAGGCCTGCATAGATAGGTAGAATTTATACAGTAGGTAAGATCACTGAAGTGAGAATTTTTTCGTTTCAACTCGTTTTAGCCAAGACTTATATCAGCCCGAACAAATATTTAACTCTAGGATTACACATCATTTCAGAATGTCAGGTCTATAAGTTATTTCGTTTAGAAGCTAGTCTAGATACTCCGTGGATTGATCTCTGGGGCCTTACCCCTAGCTCTATTTTTGCGAGCCAACTTTTGGTAGGTACCTGATAGGTACCTACGATTATTGCGACAACCAACTCATTTAAGCTGCACCGTTTAAAAGCGTCTAACTTGTCTCTGACTGGATGCACGGCGGTTTAAAATCTTTACTTTATCTGTGGAATCTTGGTGTGTTGTGTATATCACGCCCGGGGTACCGAGTCCTACAGATTGAATGAAAGAAAATCCGTTTTACTATGCGTGTGTGCGTGAGAATCGTAAAGCTTGGCGGCTATCAAACAACTACCGCTTATAGTAGTTGATGGTACCGTTTAGACAAATAATACCTATGCGGGTCAACTTTTTGAGCTAGGGGTAAGGCCCTGTTCCATAGAGAAAAGAGGTCCCGTTACAAGCCGCGTTACGAGCGTGTACGTGTTTAGGGAATACATCCTCGGACGGACGGCTCGCGGCGGACCGACACCAATTGGGTTTCATGTGCTCTCTGGGTACGCAACCCTAAAAACAAAGTTCAATACATTCACGGTAAACATTTACATAATTATGTGTCCAAGACATTATGTAAATACTCCTTCGTTCGCCCTACACAACACATACCTACTTATCACTCTACAAAACTATATTTACTACTTAGAGCAATAAATCTATTTATTTTTACTCTTAGATCTAATAAAAAAGCTAATTAACTCGAGCTAGATTGAGCACCAGTTGCAGTACACCCTGTCCCCCGTCCCCTGTCCCCTGTCCCCCGTCCCCTGTCCCCTACACTAGCAATATGCTCGCCTGATGAGACCGCAGGCAGGCAACCGAACCGTCACAATATCTCTATACTATTGGAACAAGGCCCAAGTTTTATTTTGGAAATCTACGTATCGGCTTTCGAATATCTTATTACTTGGGCCTCTGTTCTTTTCAACCGACTTCCAAAAAAGAGGAGGTTCTCAATTCAACAGCTTTTTTTAAATGTTTGTTACCTCGGAACTTTTTACTGGGTGAACCGATTTTAATGATTCTTTTTTCATTTGAAAGCTGGTGCTTCCCGTGTGGTCCCATTTAAATTTGGTTCAGTTCTGAAATTTTTATGGAGTCGGGTTTTTTAAATATATAATTATTAAATTGTTATGTTCGTAGCCTCTTGAAGTATTGTAGTCCCATATGGAACCCATTCCACACAGTTCACCGTAAGATAATAATTCTCTTATGAATAATTCACTAGCTGTTCAGGAAATAGTAAAGTTGATTTTTTTATGTGTCTGGGCTGTCAATATTAGGTACTATGAATGAGTTTATAAAGGAACACGATGTCAGAAATCTGACGCCTGTATAAGGGAAGTTGGTTTATAGTGCTCGAGTCTGGAATCGTAACTTTGAATACTATGACATTTGTTTTTAGCATAAGAGAGGTGTAAAAAAAATTCGTTTGGAAAGCTAAGCTAATTGAAGCCCAGACTCATAAAAATAACCGGCCAAGTGCGAGTCGGACTCGCGCACTCGTACCATTATCTATAATAAGCAAAATAGTATTTATTTAATTTTTGTATTGGTACGACATCTATGAGTGAGTAGCGACAATAATACAATGTCTCCTAATGCCTCAAACGCACTAGGCGACATCTAGTGTTGAGTAGCAAAATCAAGGTACTCGAATGTTAGAAATCACTTTTTTTTTTGTATGGGAGCCCCATTAATATTCATTTTATTCTGTTTTTTTAGTATTTGTTGTTGGCAATACATCATCTGTGAAAATCTCAACTAACTATCACGGTTCATGAGATACAGCCTGGTGACAGACGGACAGACGAACAGCGGAGCCTTAGTAATAACAATTTGTCGTACTAATTATGCTCAATATTCACCCTAAACCGTTTATGTTGTACCTACAATAGTAGTAGTCTAGCAGGAGCTCAACATTTTCGATACATCGATCAACAAAATCAAGAAATATATCTCTAATTTTTGTGACACAACCTTAATTTAAACCTTTCCATAATTAAATTATATTACATTTTGTTATATTGTTATGCAACAATTGGTGAGCATTAAACTGGTGTGCAAATGCATGTTGTGTTTGCACTAATATGTTATGAGAGAAACATTATTTCGGCGAATCTTGTCATTGAACATGTTGTTGGCACACAAACGAGTAGAACGCGCGCAATGCTGGGAATTACATACACCACGGTGAGAGCAACAAGGCAGGGGCTGGCCGCCGCCGCCGCCGCCGCCGGCGCCGCTCAGACTGCATGCGGTCAGCCATGGCAAGACACTACACTGAGCGGCCTGGCATGTGGGGCGCGGGGCGCGGGGCGCACGCAACGCTCGTCACACTATGACCAGTTTCCCGCGCTTGTAGGCGGTCCGGAGCGGCGCCTTCTCGTTGTCAGTGCTGGCGTACTCGTAGCTGTAACATACAGTACTTACAGTGGATATACTAACAAACAACATCTACTGACATATAATCACAACGTTTTTAAAAGAAAAAAAAACGCATCCAATAGTAGATTTTTTACCTAGGGAGCAAACACCTATTTTAAAGGCGAGAGTGTTTCTTTGAATCCTGAGTGCAGCGAGGGATTCAAAGTTACTCGAGTTTAAAATACTTGTTTGTTCCTGAGATGGGCACTCAACCTTTTATCGCCCTCTATGAGTAAATAAGTGCAACTTATGAATAAGAATGTATTATGTTTATTTATATTATTGTCAGTATTGGAAGACACTATTTTTTTATAAAACTAAGAATATGTTCAAATATGATGTGATTGTGAGTCTGTTACGAACGAAGGCGGAATGCATTTCCCGCGTTTTTTCACAATTTTTATTTGTCTCGCGCGGTTTCCCTTCTTTCAGCCGCGCATACATACATACAGCCTGTAACTTGTTCATAAAGTGTTTGTGATTAATCTCTTTGGTGATTGGAACTTTTACAAACAATATCCACATTCTAAAATCAAATCACTTTTAGTCCCAAGGTATTAAAGAGCTTTTTTAGTCCCTGTTTACTAGCTGTTTTCGAATAGATGTGATAAAAATATATTTTTAATTATAATGTGGAAAAAATACAGGAGTTATATAAAATCCTGAGTGAAGCGAGGGGTTCAAGCTGCCCGAGACGAAGATAGGGTTTATTCCAGAGGAGCATACTCTACTTTTCACATGTTCTGCGAGACAATAAAAATCCACTGAACATCACACCACCAAATACCGTCTCTTGGTTCACATTCTTTGTTAACGCACTTTTCTTTGTTCTGCTGATGGTGGCCAGTTCTATTGTCGAACAAACCTCTTTACAATGCCATATGGGCATTTTTATACTTAAGAGTTTTCCACGAGTTTCCACACGAATATGACGTTCCAAATTCAAATTATTTTATTGCCTAGGGAGTTTCATACAACTTTATATCCCTTAAGAGATAATGCTTTACTTTACGTTGAGGTTGCATGATATGTAATTGGCCATGTGGTGTGAAAAGTGTATTATGTGTCTCTATTATGTCATGTACTTATTTTAAATGAAATATCTATAGTCGTTTCAGTAGTTAGTTAGTATGTCATGTACTTATTTTAAATGAAATATCTATAGTCGTTTGAGTAGTTAGTTAGTTAGTATGGTAATAGTAGATATGCTCATCGAAGTTATGCCGAAACAATAAGAGCTAGTAATAATAAAATTATCAACAGAACTATGGCAAATTATGATTATGCGAAAAATAATATACCTACGCCAAACGTTGTATCGCAAGTTAAATAATATACCTACGCCAAACGTTGTATCGCAAGTTAAATAATATACCTACGCCAAACGTTGTATCGCAAGTTAAATAATATACCTACGCCAAACGTTGTATCGCAAGTTAAATAATATACCTACGCCAAACGTTGTATCGCAAGTTAAATAATATACCTACGCCAAACGTTGTATCGCAAGTTAAATAATATACCTACGCCAAACGTTGTATCGCAAGTTAAATAATATACCTACGCCAAACGTTGTATCGCAAGTTAAATTAGGATCTCAAATATGATGTGAATCAAGGGGCACCCGTTTAAAATGTGTAAGTAAGCTTTATAATCCTTGGTACCTGGTCCCGGAGTGAGCCAGGGCGCGCTGCGCAGAGGACGAGTGCGGCCGGGAGCGCAGCGCACAGAGCAGCGCGAGCAGCGCAGCGGCGGGCTGCAGCACGCCCACCACCACCAGCGCCGCGCCGCCCACGAACAGGTTCCGCGGCGCGTCGGCCTCCGCCTCCTGTGGGGACAATACACTGCTGCAACATTGTGTGGCGGCGCTCCGCGGCATGCTCATGGTTTTTAGGGTTCCGTATCCAAAGGGTAAAACGGGACCCTATTACTAAAACTCTGCCGTCCGTCTGTCACCTGGCTGTATCTCATGAACTGTGATAGACAGTTGAAATTTTAACAAATAATGTATTTCTGTTGCCGCTATAACAACAAATACTAAAAAACAGAATAAAATAAATGTTTAACGGGGGCTCCCATAGATCAAACGTGATTTTTTCTCCATTTTTATAAATTCTGATACGGAACCATTCGTGCGCGAGTCCAACTCGCACTTGGTCAGTTATTTAATTCTTTGCTCTGTGAGGATTTTGGCGTCGCACTTCTGACGCATTTATCTGATAATTCAAGTAAATATCGTCTAACAAGTCACAGTCAAATACAAGCAAAGTAAGTCACGGTCAAGTCAAAATATGATACAAAATCTTTTACCTAAAAAATTCCGTGAACAATATTATTATATGAAAGCATATAACAATTTCATCCATTGGAAAAAGGCAAAAAGAGCGAAATCTTTTTCTGAAAATGTGTTTTTGGCCTATTTTCAAGATTTAGCCAATTCTAAACAACCTACAACTCTTTGGAGTATATACCTAATAAGTCTAAAATAAAAGAGCTTAAAAACAGGACTAAACTAAAAGAAATGACCATTACTTTAGTGAAATAAGAACAAAAAAAGGGGAAAATGTTATACTTTTATATATAACCAACCATTCATTGAAGGGCTTGAGTAACCCTTTTCAGAGACTCCTTGAGAAAATCAATTGCGTGTTCTGACCACAACCAGTTACCAAATCTTAACATTGTTGTCAGTGGGCTGTGTTCACCCATTACAGTTCTACGTTTGTGGACCGAGAACATGTTGTCAGTGGGCTGTATTCACCCATTACAGTTCTACGTTTGTGGACCGAGAACATGTTGTCAGTGGGCTGTATTCACCCATTACAGTTCTACGTTTGTGGACCGAGAACATGTTGTCAGTGGGCTGTGTTCACCCATTAGAGTTCTACGTTTGTGGACAGAGAACAACTTATAAAAAATAACTGGCCAAGTGCGAGTCGTACTCGCGCACGAAGGGTTCCGTACCATTTTGTATAAAAACGGCAAAAAAATCACGTTTGTTGTATGGGAGCCCCCCTTAAATATTTATTTTATTTTAATTTATTAATTAATTCAATATATAACTAAATATTCTGTGAATATTTCAAGCGTCTCTGTTGCCGTTATCAATATCGAGCATAAACGAGTAAAAAAATCATGTTTGTTGTATGGGAGTCCCCTTAAATATTTATTTTTATTCTATTTTTTAGTATTTGTTGTTATAGCGGCAACGGAAATACATCATCTGTGAAAATTACAACTGTCTAACTGTCACGGTTCATGAGATACAGCCTGTTGACAGACGGACGGACGGATGGACGGACAGCGGAGCCTTAGTAATAGGGTCCCGTTTTACCCTTTGGGTACGGAACCCTAAAAATGGGCTGATTTCTGTTTCTTTTTTCTTTCTACGACCTACGATTTCTATGACCGATCAGATATATTTATTATGTAAAGTAAGGGTCCGACGCGGCGGTGTCCGCTCACCTGTATGAGGTCCTGTATCTTGCCGGGCAGCGGGTGCCAGCGTGCGAGGAACTGCAGCAGCGGCTCCAGGTGCTCGCGGACCTCCAGCACCTCGGCCACCTGCGCGGCCTGCGCGCCCTCCAGCCAGGCGGCCACGCGCCGCCCGGTCCACACCGCCCAGGCCACCTGCACGCTCACCAGCGCCGCCATCACCACCGCGTGCTGCAACACGACACGACCCTTGTAACATTGCGCTGGCCGCGGTGCATGGCGGCAGCTAGCGTCGGCAGCGCCAGCGGCTGGCGCGGTATACCTAGGAGCTAGGCAGCAGCACGCACCGTGAGGAGCAGCACACAGTGGCAGCACGCGCGGGCAGCGCCAGGACCAGCGCGGTATACCTGGGAGGTAGGCAGCAGCACACAGTGGCAGCACGAGAGGGCAGCGCCAGCGGCCGGCGCGGTATACCTAAGATGTGGGCAGCAGCACGTACCGTGAGGAGCAGCACACAGTGGCAGCACGCGCGGGCAGCGTCAGCGGCCAGCGCGGTATACCTGGGAGGTAGGCAGCAGCACACAGTGGCAGCACGCGCGGGCAGCGCCAGTAGCCGGCACGGTATACCTGGGAGGTAGGCAGCAGCACGTACCGTGAGGAGCAGCACACGGCGCATGGCGGCAGCACGCGCAGGCAGCGCCAGGGCTAGCGCCGCGAGGTGTGCCAGCGCCAGCAGCGTCCAGGAGCCGGCGCACAGGACGGCAGCTGCAGCGCGGTACTCCGCCGGGAACATCTCCCGGATGGCGATGTACGTGGTGGGGTCCCACTTGAGGCGTGCTGCCGTCGCCAGGCCCGCGCCGCTCACCATCTGCACGCGCACCATTGCACTTACTCTCGCCAGGGTTACTCGCGGGTGTTTTTATTTATTTATTTGGTTAACAACTTGGAATATACACAAATCTTATACAATAAAAAGCACGGCGTACCTACGCAATTCCTTACCTAGTCTAGTGTAAACACAGCATCCAGTTTACAGACATTGCTAAATTACAATAATCAATTCAGATAGGTACTTACATAATACAAATTCTGTTGAATGACATTGACAAAACAAAGTACCTTCTTACTTAAAAATATATATATATATTAAATAAAAGGCTTTAACTATAGCGAAAAAAAACTAATATTCCTAACATCCTAGGAGCAAAATACTTGGGAACACAAATCCAACGAACGGTTGGACCGATTTTGACGGGACTTTCACTGGCAGATAGCGAGTAATCCACGCGGGTGAAACCGCATGGTGCAGCTAGTAGGTACATAATAATATAGAATACTCTTAGAAATAAATCAGAAAATAATCAGATTAAAAATAAGCTAACGGCTGTTTGTTTGGTATGCACACTGCACAGGACAAATTCATCATCATCATGATAATGATAACTTTATTCATAATAATAATAACATGTCAACAGTTAAAAATAATCATAAGAAATATTAATATTAAAAAAAAAAAAAAACAATAAGATACATATGTCATTCTAATAATCATAATAGGCATTAGTTATTTACTCCAGTTTTGGAATGAATTCCTCTACACTATACGGTACCATATCGGTCAGAAATAATTTAAGTTTATTTTTAAATAAATAAAGCGACTTGGCATCCCTTATAGGTTTCAGCAAGGCGTTAAATAATTTTATGCCAAATATTTGGGTACATTTGTGAGACTTGGTTAGCCTTTGTATGGCCATAATCAAGGTATCTTTATTCCTAGTTATTTTTTCCTGGACATCGCAGAGTCTCACAAAGGACGCCAAGTTTTTATATACGTATATACCGGTATGGTATAAGTATAATGCTGGCAGAGTCATAAACTTTAAGTCTTTAAAAATTTGTTTTGCTGGAGTTAGTGGTTTGACTCGTGCGACCACACGAACTGCCCGCTTCTGCAGCACAAAAGCCCGGTGCCACTTCGCCGAGCATCCCCACAAATCAACTCCGCACATCCTTATAAACGTAATCATTACGTAGGTATGTCGTCACTTCATCGAGTCACAGGACGTCCTACACTACATTTGCCAATTCATGGTCCTCCAGAACACGTCTACTCCAACAGTTATTATGTTCTGCGACAGACATATGGCCGGCCCCCTGCCACTTCAGCATCCTACTCCGGTGACGTCCGCTGGGCGATGTGAGCCAGCTGTCCACCTCGTGCAGCTCCCAGCACCAGCACCGACGACACGACCCGCGATATACGAACAGTACCCGTGTTTTGTAAATATTCTTTTTATATACGAATAGGCTTACTTTTGCCCAAAACTCGCCTGATGTTAAGCGATGACGCGGTCTACGATGGAACACGCTTGCCTACAAGAAATCGATTTCAAACTTTTCCTACTCTTTATTACAACTTCCTCCTAATAACAATCAACGTTCAATAACTGTGGGGTACGCCCCCTACACTGAGGTTTGGTACAAAGACTGTGGGGTACGCCCCCTACACTGTGAGGTTTGGTACAAAGACTGTGGGGTACGCCCCCTACACTGAGGTTTGGTACAAAGACTGTGGGGTACGCCCCCTACACTGTGAGGTTTGGTACAAAGACTGTGGGGTACGCCCCCTACACTGTGAGGTTTGGTACAAAGACTGTGGGGTACGCCCCCTACACTGAGGTTTGGTACAAAGACTGTGGGGTACGCCCCCTACACTGTGAGGTTTGGTACAAAGACTGTGGGGTACGCCCCCTACACTGAGGTTTGGTACAAAGACTGTGGGGTACGCCCCCTACACTGAGGTTTGGTACAAAGACTGTGGGGTACGCCCCCTACACTGAGGTTTGGTACATGATGCGCCACAATACGCTTTTTTAATAAACGAAACAAACTTCTTTTGTTTTTACTCTTTGTGGGTACTGTAGAGAGAGAGGGAGGGGGGGCGCGAGAATATTGTAAAAATGATAAACACACAGTAAAGAGAAGGAAAAAAAAATCTCAGTTCAGTGGATAAACATACCTTTTCTACTTGTTACCTATACATAGTAGGCGTGTGATGGATCTTCTTGAATCAAAACATCATAAAATGAAAGAATCAGGCAAATAAGTGTAGGTGTGTCACCACACGTAAACAAGATGACTCACGGCGAGTAGCAGGCTGGCGTGCAGCAGCAGTGCGGGAGCAGCGCGCGTGCAGCACGACATGCCGCCGGTAGCGGAGCAACACGGAACAGTACGGGGAAGCAGCAGAAGCACGGTACAGCACGGCGCGACAGGAAGCCGCGTGGTTGTGACGCGGGTACGCCGACAACTGGGCCGCCAGCCGCGAACTCTATCTTATCTGTGTTATCATATCAGATAGCGCGCCGGCGCCGGCGACGGCCTGTCGAGCGGCGCAGGCGCTCCTGCTCACAGACCTGACCTGCTCCGCTCCTGCCGACTCATCACGTCATTGTGAGGCCGTACATTACCTACATAGGTACACGTGGTTTTACATGTCCTAGTAACGGAGACGCTCTCGTCTCGACACCTAGTCACGTGGTACGAGTTTTTATAAATCTATTTCTGAAGGTAAGAAACTGTAAACACATAAATAAAACCAAGTTTCTTAGAAAAATATCACTTTATTGCTTTAACTTTTGAGTGCTATAATTTAATTAAATTTCCATCTAAAAGTACAATAACAGTACGCGCTGGCAGTGGCACGTATAGATACGTGCGCGAACGCAGACGTCCTTAGCGGACTGCAGTCGGCCACAGCGGACCGCAGTCGGTCACAGTGGACCGCAGTCGGGCGCTGTGGACCGCAGTCGGTCACAGTGGACCGCAGTCGGCCACAGTGGACCGCAGTCGGTCACAGTGGACCGCAGTCGGGCGCTGTGGACCGCAGTCGGGCGCAGCTTGCCGCGAGGGACGCCTGCGCGCGCGCTGTGTGCGCATGGCAGCTTATTGTCTAGTTAACAAGTGAACGAGTGATTGCGGAGGTGCTGCGCGGGAACCAAACTGACGGCGCGTGCCTCGAGGAGCTCGTCACAGCGACCTACCTGCTGGACTAGACCTCCTCTAGCGACGGAAACATTCAACGGAACGACTTGCCACAACTCCGTCGATGTGGTTCTCACACGAACCCTCCAGTGGCTGGCCTCCGCCGGCCTAGGCACAGCCCGGCGGATGGCCCGGCAGCCACCAGTATACCCTACAGTACACAGTACATGTCCGGTGATCGATGTACCGGCTGCATATAAGTAATTATATATTATCATTCTAGTCTTATAGTATTTGGCACCTCGGCTCAGCCGCGGCCGGGACTCGGCTCGAACGGCTCTAACTACTATGTCATAATCATATTTAGAGTTTTTCATTAATAAGTTCGCTAAACAGGATACAACTTAAATCACAGATATAGCGCAAACACTTAATACTCCCTCCGTAGACACCTGGCATTATGTTGCGTTTGTAGATACAAACAGTTGGCTTCAAAATACTTCATTCCTAATGGCACACCATTAACATCTATCTATAAGATTATTTACGAGATATTTACCGTGGTAAGGTTGTGGAAGGAACAACCTGACCTGTACTGAACAACCATGATAGTTTAAAGCTGCGTATTATAGTCTATCTGTTGCAACCCTCGGCTATAGTCGTCTGATATGTTGGTACGTTTTAGGGATGGTGTTTCAACTTTTCTATCCAACGAGATGGATGGGCCATGTGCCTCCAACGATTTATTGAACATGACTCCATAGTGGATGCTCACAGTCGTTTTTTTACAAATTGCGATTGTGTTTGTTATAATTTCTTAGGGTCTGAAATCGTTGGATAAACGGGATCATGCAGCGCCTGTAGACAACAGTACAGGGAGTGCAGCGCGCTGTCGGTACGTGACACGTCTGTAGACAACAGTACAGGGAGTGCAGCGCGCTGTCGGGACGTGAGACGTCTGTAGACAACAGTACAGGGAGTGCAGCGCGCTGTCGGGACGTGACACGTCTGTAGACAACAGTACAGGGATTGCAGCGCACTGTCGGTACGTGACACGTCTGTAGACAACAGTACAGGGAGTGCAGCGCGCTGTCGGTACGTGACACGTCTGTAGACAACAGTACAGGGAGTGCAGCACGCTGTCGGGACGTGAGACGTCTGTAGACAACAGTACAGGGATTGCAGCGCACTGTCGGTACGTGACACGTCTGTAGACAACAGTACAGGGAGTGCAGCGCGCTGTCGGTACGTGACACGTCTGTAGACAATAGTACAGGGAGTACAGCGCGCTGTCGGGACGTGAGACGTCTGTAGACAACAGTACAGGGAGTGCAGCGCGCTGTCGGGACGTGAGACGTCTGTAGACAACAGTACAGGGAGTGCAGCGCGCTGTCGGTACGTGACACGTCTGTAGACAACAGTACAGGGAGTGCAGCGCGCTGTAGGTACGTGACACGTCTGTAGACAACAGTACAGGGAGTGCAGCGCACTGTCGGTACGTGACACGTCTGTAGACAACAGTACAGGGAGTGCAGCGCACTGTCGGTACATGACACGTCTGTAGACAACAGTACAGAGAGTGCATCGCACTGTCGGTACGTGACACGTCTGTAGACAACAGTACAGGGAGTGCAGCGCGCTGCACAAATAGTGGCAGACAATAGCACCGTATCGTCGAACGTTCCTTTATTCAAGATTAGTGGTTATATGGAAATCGAATAATTACTTATTATCAATACATATATACGTACGTATTTGTTTAGTTTCACGCGAGTAGCGAGGTGTCCCAGTCGGGTACTCGCTACACTACGTACGTTACGTACCTACTTTATAAGAATATAATCAGTCGCAGCACGACATTACAATCTCTCTCTAATCTCGGTGATATGACACTTGCAGGTGACGTCACCTCCGCTCATCGATAACCAATTTTCCTTAACGTATAATAAGTAGGTATACATATCACTTATAGCTTACGAACTAAACATTATGGCAGTCTGGTATTCGTTAGTAAACATGGGGGCTAAGAAGTAGTTAGTACACAGGAGTAGGCACGTCTGACGGTCGACGCTTCCTCGATCAGCAAGGCGGCGCAGCACGTTCAGTCAGGGTCTGCCACCTGCGCACACGCACAACTGGACACGTGGTCCGCTACAGCTCCGTGCGCAGGATGAGCAGCGCGGCCGCGGGCGCGGAGGGTGCGGGGGGCGGCATGCGCGCACGCAGCTGCGCCTGCACGGCTTCCCAGGCGGCGTCACGCGCCGCCGCCGGCCCAATGCCGCCTCGCGCCGCAGCCGTCGCGCCGCGGCGCCGCCGCCGCGCCGGGGGCAACGTGCCCTCCGCCGCGCTCTCCTCCTGGAACACCACAACACCACTGATGAGTTCGCAGCGGCACCATCTTTTTTGATGATCGCTGGAATTTTTTGACACCGTGTCATGGTTGATATTCCGAAAACTCGTACGAAGCGCTTTGATTTCACTTTTATTATGCGGACTGCTAGCATGTGGAATGGGTAATCCCCTATAATTACAATCTACATATGGGTGCTGTGCTATCAAATCGCAAGTGAATCTTTCTTCTAGGCGAGCGTGCTCCATCGTAAACCGCATCATCGCTTAACATCAGGCGAGGCGGAGATCAAAGGCGAGCATTTTTTTTATGTTGTCGATGTATTTCTCACCTGCTAGAAAATCTTGTCAAGGATGGTGTACATGCGCAGGTTGGCGTGCTTGCGCCAGCCGGGCGGCTCCAACTCGGGCGCCGAGTCGTCGCTGTCCTCGTCGCAGGTCGCCTTCTCCAGCGTGAGGGGCTCCGGCGGCCGCCGAGCGAGCCGCCGCGCCAGGATGAACGCCGCGATCTGAACACACACACAGAGACTCTTCAAACTAATACCAAACACTCTCGCGTTCGATTCAGCAATGAGAGAGAGATGGTGTTTTCAAATCGCCATTTAGCTCCTTCTGAGGAATCTTGACTCGAATGAAGAGGATCCTTGATGAGAATGATTTGATGATAATGCAATAATAGATGACACTACTCAGACGCGAGTCGCGACAGCCTGAAGGTCAGCGCCGCTCAGAGAGAGCACGCTGTGCGCACGCGGCGCCGCTGTGCGCCCGCGCCGCCGCCGCTGTGCGTCCCCCAGCGCATCTTGCTGATTAACTCTCAAGATAACTCCTTTATCCACTGTTTTTTTTTTTGTGTTTGTCGCGGCTTGAAATTACCGCTTCATCAACAAAGCAGTGAAAATCAAATGTCAAACCTTTTTACGGCTACCGACATAATGTACCCTCCATTAACCATTTTATTATTATATAAAATCACTTCACGTCATTCAAGACTTCAACGAACAACCTTTTCGGAACCACACACCTCTGTGCTAACAATTCCAAAATAAAAGAAATACAACAGTTCACAAGTATTCTCGGGTTTCTTTTCACAACGGAAACTCGCAGTGTCTCGGCGAAGACATAAGTTTTTTTTTTGGCGACCTCAACATCACGTTTTTCACGGACTTCGTCGACGTGCCATGTTGCATCAAGACAACGGCGTTGCAACCGAAGCATCCACGTGAAATAAATCAATCCTGTAACCTGAAGCAAAGAAGGATTCAACAACAAGCACCGGCAGCATCTGGCAGTGTAGCAACATTGATAAGACTTCACACGGATCACGGAAAATCACATACAAAAGATAAGTGTCCTTCCTTTGTCGTTCAGCCATACCCAATCTAACATCAAAATCACTTGTTATTGCCTCCACAGTGTGTCTAAGTCATCAAATCAGTTCACAAAGGCAATATACATTCATTTCATGCGATATTTTGTACATTAAGGTGCAAAATTAACATATTCACATTCAAACCGCGCAGAGGTTATACCTACCTACAAATTTAAAGTTCATGTTCAAAAAATTATAACAAACAATCTACAAATAGCTTAATTATCAATAATACATAACTATTCTAGTAAGTACTTAGTTATTATGTGATTAGAAAGTCATTTCATCCCATAATCAATCAATTTTCAACTTTTTCAACAAACATTTTGCTTGACCTACTTACAGTGATAGTGAGTGACCTACTTATTATCACAATCTCCGCATATTTTCCATAACAAACAAAACAATAGCAAGTAAATCCTTGTCATAGTCATAATATTCAACACACACAGTGTTTTTTCTGGCTATTCACCCGATTTGCCGACTATTTCAGATATAACCGGTACGCCCCGGTCACAATACAAATTCGAGCGATCAGCTGATCGCGTTCACCTGGCGGGCGTCTCCGGAACCCAGATTCCTGCAGTATCTTCTCATCACGTCGGGGAGAGTGAGACCTTATCCTACTGCAGCTAAGTCAAAAAGATTTTCACATATAAAAATCAATATTCAAAGAGAATTACTACAAAATAAGTTTCACACAGTAAATGTAAATTTAGCCATTGCTTGTTTACACTCTTATCACAGGTTCATGTAACTTAAAACAAACGCAACTGTTTACAACATAATTAAGTCCCAATTTTATCATTTATAATCATGGCTACGGAATCATCAAAATCTAGTAATAAACTAAAAGATTTAAATACAAAACGCAGTTCAATTAAAGGCCAAATCACAAAATTTAAAAATTATCTTGCATTATTTGAATCAGCTGAGATAAATAGCTTAGAATTAGCCGAACTTAACCTAAAATTAAACAAATTTGAGTCTTTAGCCAGTAACTTTGATAATTTACAAACAGAAATTGAGGTTTTAAATTCTGATTCTTTGGATTCTGAGATAGAGGAAAGGGAAAGCATTGAACAAGACATTATCACATGCATTGCAAGAGCCAAGATAATGGTCGAAGATGCAAACATTCAAATAGCAACCCGCCGCAAGTCAGAGGTGGGAGAAACTCCTTGCCATCACTCTCGCTATCATGATCAGAATTCAAGGTTCAAATTACCGAAAATTGAAATAGCGAAATTTGACGGATCTTATTTCCGCTGGGCTCAATTTCGAGATGCATTTCTAGCTCTCGTCGATGACAACGCTAATATAACCAATATTCACAAGTTTCATTATCTTATCAGCTATCTCGAAGGGGATGCTGCTCGTGTCATATGCAATCTCGAAGTGTCATCATTAAATTACGCTCACGCCTGGTCACTGCTCTGCTCAAGGTACGATAACAAACGAGTTCTTATCAGTCAGCATCTTAACGCTATTTTTAACATGCAATCGATCACTCGCGAGTCGGAACGTTCCTTACGATTTCTCGTTGACCACGTAATGAAGAACTTACGCGCATTGTCTAGTTTAGGTCAGCCCACAGACAAGTGGGACACGCTACTCATTTACATGTTATCGTCCAAACTAGACAGCAACACTCTAATAAAATGGGAAGAACTTCGTAACACGTTCGACGATGTTCCAACCCTAGATCAGTTCAACCACTTCTTGACTGATCGCGCTGATGTTCTTGAAGCTATAAGCCGTAATAAATCAAACACAATGACACCCGCTACTTCGCGACCTAATCACAGTTTTTATAAACAAAACACAAACACACACAGTAATCAGAACTTTAATAATAAACACGACCGAAATCAGTATGTAAAAACATTTACAAGTACAAGTCAATCACAAAAGAAGCTGTCGTGCATAATTTGCAAGGATGCACACCGCATTTACCACTGTTCCACATTCAAGAATAAAAACACTAATGAGAAGTTAAGTGACATAAAAAAATATAATTTATGCAGCAACTGTTTAAGACAAGGTCATCAAACTTCAGATTGTCGTTCAGGAACTTGCAGAATTTGCAATTTGAGACACGCCACAATCATTCATCCAGGTGTTGTGGCTCCAACGCCCTCCACTAATACGGAGTCATTTGTAAACTTTTCCGAGCAGGCTCCTAGCGAAGTCATTTTGTCAACAGCAGTCATAGAAGTATCCAATCCGGTGACTCACGCGACGGAGACAGTGCGCGCTCTTTTGGACTGTGGCAGCCAATCCTCGTTCATCTCTGAAAACTTAAAACAGAAATTACAGTTAAGTACACAATCAATAGATGCAATAAAGGTCATTGGAATAGGTAACAACTCATGCAACAAAGTAGTTCAAAGTTCTACTATACAAATACATTCAAAACACCATCCATACAAAGCTACCTTATCTTGTCTAGTACTCGAGGAGCTAACAGGTGAACTGCCGAAGGTTCCCATCAACATACAAAACTTAAAGTTACCAAGTAACATAAAGTTAGCTGATCCTAACTTTAACATACCATCACGAATCGACGTCCTTCTTGGAGCGGACGTATTCTGGGACGTTCTGCGTCATGAAACACAATCATTAGGGCCTAGAAGTCCTAAACTTATCAACTCTAAACTAGGCTGGCTCATAGCTGGTCCCATCCATGCAAGCTCTGCAAAATACATACAATGCAATCATTAATTCAACAATTCATACAATCAAGCACACGATGAAGTAAACAATCATACAAACAACCACGTTCATGCAAGCAAACGTGTAAGCAAACATGCTACCACACACACAAACATTCATACAATTAATAATCACGTTCATACAAACAGACGTGTAAGCAAACATGCAACCACACATACAAACAATCATACACCCTATTGTATAGGCGATCATGCAGACAAACATACAGATAATACATCTAATTATTTACATAATCAATCAAGCGATCAATCGTACAACCAATCGAGCGATCCAACACATAATCAGTCAAGTGATAAATCGTACCACCAGTCAAACGATCAATCACACAACCAGTCATACAATCAATCTCACAACCATTCAATTGATCAGTCTCACGATAAATCATACAACATACAAGCAAACATCGACAAGATTCTAACAAAATTCTGGGAAATTGAAGAAATCCCACACAAATCAATTCTAAGCAGTGAAGAAAAACTGTGCGAAGAGCATTTCGTCAACAACACTACTAGGTTGAGCACAGGTAGATTTTGCGTAAAGCTTCCATTGAAGCACAGCCCTGATACTTTAGGTGATTCATACAATATGGCTAAAAAACGCCTACTCAATCTAGAAAATCGCAATATACAGAATTTATTCGCGAATATGCCGAATTAGGCCATTTATCTGTGTCTGCAGATCCTCACCCTGTTCCAGGATATTTTTTGTGTCATCACGCCGTGTTCCGCGAAGACAGTGAATCAACTAAAATCAGAGTTGTCTTCGACGGTTCAGCACCTACTTCCTCCGGGTTTTCACTCAACGACATTCTTATGGTAGGCCCGAATGTCCAAGACTCACTTTTTTCCATCTTGATTAGATCAAGGCAGTACAAATTTCTTTGCGCAGATATTGAAAAGTCATATCGACAATCGCAAGTACATCCTGAAGACAGGAATTTACAGCTGATCTTGTGGAGAGACGATGAGTCACTCCCTATACAAACCTTATGCTTAGATGTCCTCACTTATGGTACAGCAAGCGCGGCATATTTGAGCACTAGGTGTTTGTGGCAAGTCGGAGAGGAATGTAGGGACAGTCAAATCAAATCAATAATTCAAAACGACTTTTATGTCGATGATCTGATCACAGGCGCGAATAGTGAGGAAGAACTACGTCATATACAAAAGTCAGTATCTGAAGCATTGCAATCAGCATGTCTTCCACTGCGTAAATATAAAAGCAACTCACCTAATCTTGTCGAAAACATTGAGCACCGATCAAATAAAGATAAGCTAATTATAAGCGAATCCTCGAGCACTCTCGGATTGGGGTGGAGCCCTACCGAAGATTACTTACACTTTCCATTCAAACCTATACACATTCATACTGAAAATGTTACTAAACGAACGATAATGTCCAACGCATTCAGGATTTATGATCCTTTGGGATTATTAAGTGCGTGCATTATTCAACCAAAGATGATTCTTCAGAAATTATGGCTCCTGAAGATTGACTGGAATACACCCGTTCCCCAAGACATTATAAAATCTTGGGACGAATTTGCTAGCAACACGCATCATCTCTCTAATCTTAAGATACCTAGAAACGTTATCTGCGATAATCCAAAGACTATAGAAAGTCATTCATTCAGCGATGCAGCACAAGGTGCCTATGGGGCCTGTGTGTATCTGAAATCAACAAATAACAATAATGAAGTTACCATTAACTTACTGTGCGCCAAATCAAAAGTTTCGCCTCTGAAACCCACGACAATTCCTAGGTTGGAGTTGTGCGCCGCTCTACTCTCAGCCAGGTTGACTAAATATGTACTTGAATCAATCAAATACAAACCTGCACGTGTAGTCTATTGGTGTGACTCCAGCGTGGTTCTCGCGTGGATACGCAGCCCACCTAGAAATTTAAAGACATTCGTTGCTAATCGTGTTGGCGAAATCGTTGATATTACAAATCCATTAGCATGGCGGTACACTTCCACAAATCAAAACCCAGCTGATCTGATCTCTAGAGGCATCAATCCTAGTCAGTTACAAGGTTCAGATCTCTGGTGGCATGGTCCAGCTTTTCTCGCCAAAGATGAAAGTGAATGGCCATATCTCAAACTAAATCAAAATCAAAATGACTTACCTGAAGTGAAGATCATCCAATCCAGTCCAGCTGTCATCGCAGAACCTGTAATAAAATACGAAAATTATTCAAGTTTTATTAAATTACAAAGATCATTTGCATATGTAAAGAGATTCATATTCAATTTAAAGCATCCATCTAACAAGCAATTTGGTATTTTGACTGCCAATGAGCTGCAAGACTCATTCAATCAGCTTTGTTTCATGGCTCAACTAGAATCGTTTCCTAACGAATACAAAATGTTAAAACAAAACTCACCTTTAAATGCGAAATCCAAGCTATTGTCATTGTCACCTTTTCTAGAAAACGATGTAATACGAGTAGGTGGCAGGATAGACGCTTCCAACTGTTCATACACGAGAAAGCATCCCATAGTTCTTAACTCATCACATCACTTCACAAAAATATATTTTGCTCGCGAACACATCCGACAAATGCATGCTGGCCCTCAACTGTTATTGGCCACTGTCAGGGAAACCATTTGGCCTATAAACGGGCGACGCTTAGCTCGCAATACAGTACACAACTGCGTAAAGTGCAGACGCTTTCAAGGCAAAACACTTTGTCCGAAGATGGGAAACCTACCAGCTCAGCGCATCACGCCAGACTTTCCTAATCTCTCGGTCGGCATAGACTTTGCGGGTCCCTTTTACATAATAAATCGTAAAGGACGTGGCGGTAGATTAATTAAATGTTATTTGTGTATATTTGTAGATACCCGTTATAAGTGTCTACATTTGGAGGCAGTGAGCAGTCTGTCCATGCAAGACTTCATAATGACACTTCGCAGATTCATTTCGCGTCGCGGTAAACCAGCGGAGATAATCTCTGACAACGGTCGAAACTTCACCGCGGCGGCCAAGGAATTAAGGTCCTTTTTAAGGGCAAATCATGATTCTCTTTCTGACTTTGCTGCACAGGAAGGGATCAGGTTCTCAAACATCCCAGTTTTTTCACCTCATTTTAGAGGCCTGTAGGAATCTGGGGTTAAATCCGCTAAACATCACATAACTAGAGCCATAGGCGACAGCCATTTAACCTTTGAGGAAATTCAAACTTTATTCACACAAGTGGAAGCAATACTTAACAGCCGTCCCTTGTGTCCCATGTCTTCCAATCCTTCCGACCTTCTACCCCTCACTCCAGGACACTTTCTTATTGGAAGACCGTTGACGACGTTCCCATCTCCTGCACTACAAGATGTCAATCCGAACAAGCTACAACGGTATCAAAGACTGGAACAAATACGCCAACACTTTTGGCTCCGCTGGCAGAAGGAATACATATCGGAGCTCCAGCAAAGACAAAAATGGACCAAGGAGACTGCACACCTAGACGTGGGCGATCTAGTGCTAATCAAAGAAGACAATCTGGCTCCTTTATGTTGGAGACTTGGGAGAGTTACGAAGCTATACATGGGACCTGACAACATAAGCCGAGTCGCAGATGTACTCACATCGAGAGGCACCGTTCGGCGCTCATTTGTTCGATTGTGCCCTCTCCCGAAGCCAGAAGAAATTCAACAAATTCAAGGTTGAAGACCGATGGTCTGTCAACGGGGCGGAATATGTCGCGGCTTGAAATTACCGCTTCATCAACAAAGCAGTGAAAATCAAATGTCAAACCTTTTTACGGCTACCGACATAATGTACCCTCCATTAACCATTTTATTATTATATAAAATCACTTCACGTCATTCAAGACTTCAACGAACAACCTTTTCGGAACCACACACCTCTGTGCTAACAATTCCAAAATAAAAGAAATACAACAGTTCACAAGTATTCTCGGGTTTCTTTTCACAACGGAAACTCGCAGTGTCTCGGCGAAGACAGTGTTAGTTACCTTGTATTTTGTTTAGTTAATAAAGACATTTGCCCAATTAATTGCTATTCCTAATTATTCCTTAAGTAAATTTATTTATAAACCGATTTTAAAAAATTATTTTCAATCGAAAAGATATAATTTCAGTATGGTCTCAAAGACATTTAATCAACATCAGTTCAACAGTAGTTTAGCTAATAGTTTAGCTTTTAAATCAAAATAACTGGAAATTTTTGTTACTTTATAATGTCATAATAAATATAATAATAATTAATATCTGGGACATTATTGCACACACGGTCATCTGACCTCAAACTAAGCAAAGCTTGTAATATGGCTGCCAGAGACTGATATACGTACATATATATTTTTAAATACATACTTAAATAGATATTCACACCCAGACATAGAACAAACACAAACATATATCACACAAATGTTTGTCCTAGATGGGAATCGAACCCACGCCCCCAAACACAGAAGTTAGGTTCCTTGCCAACTGAGCCACCGGGGCAGTCATAAGTTAGTAAGAAGATGTTGTTGAACAATACAAATGTTTTAAGAACTGGTTGAGAAGAACGTGGTACATGCATACTGTTTCAAGTAATTTCTGTTAGCAGTGAACAAGTCCACCTGTTCGGTTCACTTCATATTGAAGGTATTACAAACTCGGATAAAATAAGAGTTAAATCTGTAGTTAGTCGAACACGAATCAGCATGAAGCTTAAGACGTTTGCGCCTAGTATTGGTTCGACTGGGAATTTGATTTTTTATCTTAGATAGAAGACTACAACTATCAACTTTATTTAGAACCAGGTTATGAAGAAAAGTTAGATCAGCCACCTCTCTTCTCTGGGCTAGAGGAAGTAGATGGTGGTGCTTGCAACTATGTTCGTAGCTGGCGACGTGTATCCTGTGTTTGTGGTTGACAAAGCGCAAAAATTCTATGTACAATTCATAGCATGGATTCCAAACTTGGGGCGCGTACACCAGCTGACTCCTTACTAAAGAACAATATAGGATTTTTGTGATTTTACTGTTTTAAAGTTTTTGGTGATACGAAAGATGAAACCCAGCGACTTCATAGCTTTACAAGTAATGTTTTCCACATGTTTATCAAAAAGTAGCTTGGAGTCGAGGATGACGCCAAGATCTCTGACATGGTCGGTACGAGGCGAGGTAGCGACTGGTGATTTAAAATGTAGTCGAATGTTAATGTGTTAAGGGACCTAGTGAAAGAAATGCAATTACATTTAGAAACGTTAAGATCTAATTTGTTGACATAACAATACTCCTGTAGTGTATCTAGATCCTGTTGCAGTAAACAATTATTAATTGAGTTAATTTTTAAATATATTTTCATGTCATCTGCAAATAACAAAAAGTTGGAGTTCACAAAATATTTATTTATATCGTTTATAAACAAAATAAACATCAAAGGCCCCAACATTGGTCCCTGTGGTACACCCGATACAGATGTATAGCAGAGAGACACGAATGTTATATTAAACTCCTTCTTTTGAGTGACTGTAGTTAGTTGTGAAGAGTTTGTCGTGACCAAGAACCTACACTACCCTACACTTACCTACACCCACTACACTTAATTTTATTTTTAGTATTTGTTGTTATAGCGACTATAGAAATACATATTTCAAAGACGATTTCAAGTGACTACCTATTATGGTTCCAGAGATACAGCCCTGTGACAGACAGACGGACGGACAGCAAAGTCTCAGTAATAGGGTTCCGTTAGCACCCTTTGGGTGCGGGACTCTAAAAAGTATATTCAGATACAAATTTTCATCATTATATAACTTAAATAATTGGCCAAGAGCGTGTCGACACACGCATAAGGTAGGGTAATCAAAGCCATATAATTGTAGTCATAGTTCAGAAAATTATGGTTATAGAAAAATTCGAATGAACGAAGCTCTGTGGACTTAGCCAAATTTCAAAGATGTACCATCCCAACATAGCATATACTTTTTATGGTTTAAACATAGAGAAAACTGATTGAGAAACATTATTTGTTTGACCATTTCACAAAAAGGTTTAATGACCTTTGAGCTAGAACGCTTTGAATTTATTACAGTTTTATCGCTGTTACTCAAAAAGTCACCATCAGATAATGTTCAAAATAATTTTGAATGAAGGTTTTAAATATGACCTATCTGTATTGTAAGACTCAAGTTTCTATGTCTTATAGTTTAGAAATGCAGGGGGACCAACTTTTTGCCACTTTGGCGGACCATATTTCGCAAAGTATAGACTTTATAAAAAAGTGATGTATCAAACCTTACCTTCATTTTAAAAGACCTTTCCAACGATACCCCACACGAGTAAGTGGAGTGAAAAAAAAAGTTCATCCCCAATTCACATGTAAAATGCAATATAATAATTTTTTATACTTTTAAAATTGAGATCTATATTATTACTGTTCCAATACTAATTTTCAGATCTGTAACTTCAAAAACGAATTTTATGGTTTTTACCCATTTTGACCCTCTTAGGGGTGGAATTTCGAAAAATCCTTTCTTAGTGGGTGCATACACTTCACAACGAATACACTCTCCAAATTTCATGTATCTAAGAGCAGCGGTTTAGGCCGTGCGTTGATATCTCAGTCAGGACTTTGAATTTTACATATACAGATAAAGTCTTTGTCTATGGATTCCTTCTTTCATTGCAACCACGTAAGCTATTTGTTTTCTGTAGAAAAATAATGTTAATTATAACTTAAAAATTAATATATATATAGAAAGCTGTCTTTAGACGGCTAAACAGATTTTCTTGAATTGAACACACCTACTGTACGAGACCAAATCTTCTCGTACACATCCGCGATGCGCGGAGTCCGAATTCAAAAAAAGAAAGTTTGGAATTCCTACCAGAGGACAGCTGACGATCCTGTCACCTGTCTGGGCCCAGACTTCAGCTTTCAGCGGCTGTCCTCGGAATCCTCAACACCTCACCAATATAATGTCCAAAGTGTCCTAACACTGAAGTTATCACTCGCGGCCTGTACGAAACACACCCGATCTCGTTCAGGTAGGCACCGAAGAACAAAACCGCCTTCAAATCGAGTTCCGCTGATACGGTCAGCCACAATGAAACTCTCGCGCGCGTCTTTAACGACGTTCAACCGTTTAAAGATTTGGTCTCTTACACCTACTACTTATAAAAAAAAAAAAAAAAAAAAATTGTTTCATTTCCGTTTGACAGTTGTTTCGGACAGATATCTGTTTAAATCTAATCTTATAACTAACCTGCAATATTAATCCGACGACACCGAACACGATGATGACGTACACGTTGTTCGGCGCCTCGCGCTCCACCTCCTGCGCAGAGAAGAGACGCGTCAGACGGGGGGAAGGGGGGGAAACACAGCTGTTGTGAGGCCTGCCGATGACGGTGTAACAGACATAGGAAGACGTCAACTTATCAATAACAAAACAGTTTGCGCCAAGCAGGCAAACAGCTGTGGTCTGATAGTAAACTCTTGACTAAAATGGCAGGCTCGAAGATGACAAGGACAGACCGATACGTTAGAATATTCATGTGAACGAGACAGCATTTACCCGCTGCAGGACCCGAACGAATGTTGCAAATAGAATTTTATTACACATGTGGCAAATTAAATGAAAAAGCAATTATTCGTTTTTTTGTAATGTTTCATACCTACGAGTGGAAAATGATTTCGTGAGTCATATTTTGAAGAATAATCAAAATCATCAAACGAAATCAAAGGTAATGCGTTGTGTTATGGCAGCTCGGTATTGGTCTGAGAGTGAAGGTGTGGTGTGGTGTGGCGTGGCGTGGCATGGCGTGGCGTGGCGTGGCATGGCTCACCTCGAGCATGTCGAGGACGGGGCGCGCCACGTGCCGGTAGCGCTCCACCGCCAGCAGCGCCGGCTTGATGTCGTGCAGCAGGTCGAGTGCATGCCGCGCCAGCTCGGCGCGCGGCGAGTCGCGCCACCACGCCGCCAGCGAGGCCGCCATCCAGGCGCCGTACGCCACCTCGCTGAGCGCCAGACAGGCGACGCCCGCGCAGTACGCGTGCAGCAGGCGGCGCGCACGCGGCGCCGCGCCCGCCGCCGCCAGGTACACCAGCCCCAGCAGCCAGGCGCCCGCGGCCGCCGTGTAGGCGCACGACACGCGGTACTGCGCCGTGCACAGGAACCGGAACCACGCGTACGTGGAGGGGTCCCACGCCAGCCTCGCGCCCGTCGCCAGCAGAGCGCCGCTGTACACCTGCAACACAACACCACACTCGCTCACAACGCTCACTCTGCCAACTTCACCTCCTACCGTACCAGTCACAGTGCGCCGCTGGACGAAGAGGGCAGTTCACTTTACAAGTGCATTTTTAGAAATAACTGGTTTTAGGTACAAAAGGGAAATAATCTCGAACTTTCGCAGAACTAACATCGCTTAAAATATAACCCATACTCTTTATAAGATCTAAGAAAAAAAAAAGCATATCTGAGTAAACCACCAATCCTAAACATACCTATTATTTTTGCTAGTTTAGATGGTGGTTGTGTCCAGGGTCGGACTGGGCCAGAAAGACCCAGATGGCTGCAAAAAAGTCAACGATAAAAAAATGGGCTATTGAAGTGAATAACTTGTGGATATGAGAACAGATCTATAGGATGAGAAACGGTGATTAATGAAGAAGGCTACCCGCCAGCCGCCACACGACGGCGCTGGTATCAGATTTCGTTAGACCATTTCGAACGCCTTGCTGCATTGATTATATACAGCCTTATTAGAAAACACGGTTTAACTTTGGTACTGGGATTAGTACCAGGTTTAAACCATGTTTACACATCATCGAGGGCGAAGAAATCTCGAAGGCTTTTGACAGGGTTTGGCATGACAACCTTATTAGCAAGCTCTCCTCGTTCGGCTTGTCTAAAGGTTTCGTTGCATGGATATCAGACTTCCTGAGGGATAGATCGACTCGAGTTGTCATTGATGGCTGCTCGTCCGATCGAATGGCAATTAATGCCGGTGTCCCCCAGGGGTCGGTGCTCTCTGCAACGCTCTTCCTGCTACACATCAACGATCTGCTAAAGCCCGGTACCTTTGGGTACGCAGACGTGTAACGTTACGCCTGTTTGCTAACTTAAACAGGCGTCCCGCGACAATTTCTAGGTGTTGAAAAATTAAGCCTGCCTATCAGTTCCTGCAGATCCTAATGGGTGGTAAGGAAAACAACCAGGTAACGGATAGATAAGTTTAATTGACCAGTACAGTACAGTACAGTCAGTACAGTAATATAAAAAAGAAAGCTAAAGGGGCTAAGGGGCCTAAGCGCTCCGCAGTCTCCGCACGGCAGGTATCCGGCGAAGTAGTGGACCGGAGGTGTAGTCTTCGGAAGAGGTACGGAGATCAAGCTTCGCTTGCGTCTGGTATCCAGAGGACGTTGAGCGAGGATTTAGGTAGGAGGACGGCAGCGGAGCAAATTCCAGGTCGAAGAATGGTAAAATACTAAGGGACTCACGGTTTCCGCATGCCGGTCCTCTTTTCTCTAGGTTTAGAGCAGCATCAATTTTCAAAACATTTCCTCTAGGTTCAGAGCCACGGAACACTATTACTCGCGGAGTTCAGAGCAGCATCCATAATCAAAACATTTCACCATTTTTCAATTTGATGTTCCTGCTTTCAAGGTTGTTTATAGAATCGCGACTCTGTTTGCCGTCACGGCTTTCCCTCTTCCTTTTTCAAATTTTGAATTTTGACTTGCGGAGCGTGTGCCCAAAAAGTTTTACTAACCGATAAAAAGTTTACAAATTTTATATAAAAATGGATATGAATGAGGATGAATATGAAGGAATACTACATTACCCCAAAAACCCCGGAAAAAAAAAAACTTTTTACCAAAAAAAGTTTTTTTTTTTAATAAAATCGTGTAATTTTGAGGTTAAGGATATCAACTTGACACATGTATACCTCGTCTCTCAAAGGAATTCACTCTTCACTTTCATTCATACATTCAGAGGTAGGGGATACGGCTCACGCCTGCAAGGTCGATGGCACGTACTCCTTCAAGGAGATATCGAAGTTTAATGTTAGGGCTTATTTTGGGGGTGTCATCACCCGCACCGCTTAGAAGACCCATAAAAAAAAATATTTACAGGGGTAAGGTACCGCAGAGGAACGTGTCCAAGTCTGGGTATACCCAAGATCCTGGATGGGTTTAGATTCCATCCAAGAGAAGTCAAGGCTTAAGATTAATTTGGACTTAGGGTCCATCAAGGATTAAGGGTCTAGGTTTAAGATTAAGTGGACTTAGGGTCCCTCAAGGATTAAGAGTCAAGGAAGGTTGAATAGGAAACCACAGGGGAACGTGTCCTAGCCTGGGCTCTATTCGAAATTAAAGCTAAGTTACTACTAAAAGAATATACAAGGAGAGTGATAGTATACAATGATACGAAATTGCACCTTCGGCTTTCTTAAAGAGTTGTGCCACCGCTCAGATGATAAGGAAGATTGCCAAAAGAGAACCAGAAATGACGATGAGTGATGATGAGGTGATTTACATAGTCAAGATAAAAAAATAAGGTCTAGGTTTTTAAAGTTAAAGATGATATTACAGAATAGTATAAAAAAAACAGAACTAGTAATAAAAAGTTAACTGAATTTAAGCAAAGTTATGAAAAGTTAAGTTTAGATAGGAAATAATTGAATTAAGAGAAGTTACAATAAATAATTTAGAGATTGCTGGTTTACAACAGTTAAGAATTTATACCAAGAAGTTACAAAAGATAAATAATTTAGAAAAAGTTAAATTTTAAAATCTTTAACGTGCCATTTTCCTCTCACACCATTAGGATCCTCAAGGACAAAGACAAGTGGCGATAATTTCTCAACTACCGTGCACTTGACATTACGCCAGACTGTGTCACCTACGTTAAACTCTTTAAAATTGTGTCTCGTGTTGTAGTGAGCAGCGTTCTTAATGTGTGCAGTGTGTAGTCTGAACTTTATCAAAGGTGGCAGATAGTACACCTAGGTTAGTGGCATAACTATTCAAAGAACTATTCAAGGAACTATTCAAGTCACTAATTAGTTTTTAGTTGAGATTGTGAAGCGCATTTAGGACAATTAGTGATCTTTACGCCTTTACGGCCACATTTAAAACAAACCAAATATCTAGGTTGGGTACAAGTCTTTAAAGAATGACCTTTAACTCGGCAACGAAAACAAGAATCTTCCACTAAGTTCTCATAAGTCTGTGAAGAAGTACGCGGCTTCACATTATTTTGTACAGCATTAGTATAACTCATCTTTGAAGAAGTCTTAGAAGTTGAAGGACAATGGTAAGCAAATTCAGCAGCACAAGAAGCATCTCCGCATCCAGGTTTGCGAAAATAAATTTGTTCATAGCTTTGACAAGCTGAGACCAGAGAATTAATTGACGTTATTTCCTTACAAAGCAAAACAACAGAGTAGCACGACCTTATATTATGACGGATAATCTTAAGTTGTTCGGCTTCACTAAGCTTCTCTGAAAGTCGTGAAAACATTCCAGACATTATGGAAACATAAATGATAATGGGCTCTGAATCACCTTGAATTCTTTTCATTATCTCTTGTCGAAGATTAAAATCATAATCAATTGATCCAAAATCTTTGATCAGTAACATATGAATATCATTCCATGTTAGATTAGGGTTCTGTTGATAAATAAAACGGAACCAATGAAGTGCATTTCCAGAGAAAATTTCGAAGGCATGTTTACAAAGCATCTCCTCCGTGATATTTCTAGAAATCCTGAATTCTTCCAGCTTTTGAAGGAATGTTCTAGGGCATGTTTCGCCATTATAAGAAAAGGTTTTCAAATCTTTAATAAAATTGTCCGATGTACGACAATTTTGAAACATTGTTGAGACTTGAGGCATTGACGAGTACGGAACCGTTATACTAGGTTGAGGTGTGAATGAAACTTCAGGAATTGATTTAAGTTGAGAGGTAGGCTGAATAGCAGGGAGGGTAGCAGGGAGGGTTATAGTAGGGAGGGTTAAGGAAACCGTGGGAGAGTCAAATTGAGCCTGAGGAGGAGGACTGTGTACCTCCACCAACACTTCTTCAGAAGAAAACCTTCCATCATCATCAAGAGTTAGTACATCGAAGCGTTTTTGAAGTGTGAAAAACCGTGATCTTAAATTTGAACAAGTTTCAATCAAGGATGAAGTCGCCTTAAGACGGTCCAGGCGGTAATAAAGATGGTTTACCAAAGCCTCGAGTTTCCTCAAACCACTTTTGTCTCCAGAAGATTCGATGTGTGAGATTTTAGTCTCAATGTATTCAAGAGTTACCTCTGCTTGAGAGAGGTCCAACTTAAGAGGTAAAGAAGAGGACTTAATGTTCTCTGGAAAAATGTGACAAAGTTTCGTCATCTGTTCTTTAAGATTAGATAAGGTATCTGTTGGTTTTTCAGCCCTAATAGACACTTCATATTCAAGTTCGTGTTTATTCAAGTAAGAATATTTGATAGATCTAGCCATGATTAAGTTTTAAAACGTTAAGTTTAGAGTTCAGAATTAAAGAATTATTTATACGCGTTTGTTTCGGGTTAAAATATTATAGAATTATAGAAGTATTCTATAATATTCAAAACACCCTTAACAAAAAATAAATAAATAAGACGCTGCAAATGTATGTTGAGCGTTTTATTTTATTAAGATTGTCGTAGAAAGTACCTACAACGAACGTTATAATATTATTAATTTGACTGGACCTTATTCGAAGCTTTAATATAATGAGATAGGCACTACGTTTCCCGTCTTTGACTTTTACCTACTTCCGTCGTATAGCTCCTCCTCCTTCTGACGTCACTTCCACCTTACAGTAATGGCAGCCTCTTCGGCTTGGCCATTTTTATTCTCATTGGCGTTTTGGATTCCCGTCTGAGCGGTCGCATTCACCGAGATCGACCACTCCAACGCAAATTTCAGGTTAGATTTTTCAATCTACCATCATGTAAGTACCAATTACTTCAACTAAGTGATTTAACTTTCCTTTCATAACCTTGTTCGATCAAACGGTCATATTATTCGTATTTTAACGGTTTTTCCGTTCGTAAATTAAGTAGTTCGGATATAACGATACGTAGATATAAATTGTGTTTTTCTACCCCTTAGTATGGATAAAGACGAGGGTTCCGCAACAATAGTGGTAGGGACCGAAACGGCGTCAAAACGTCGCCGTAAACGGACACCAAGCAGTTCAAGCAGCTCGTCTTCGAGCAGTTCAAGCTCGGATTCTTCTCAACGAAAACGACCTAAGAAGAAAAGAAGGCACCATTCCACGTGGAAATTGGCGGAGGAAGTGCGCATTCTTAAAGAACAAGTTGCTGCAAGCCAAACACGTCTTGTGAGTCCAAATTATAATAACGACGATGCTATTTCACTGAGTCACGATCATAGTGACCTATACGACCAGTTTACTGATAATAGGTTAGATAGATCAACATCTCTCGATAACGATTTCACTCTGTCGTTTGAAACTAAGCTTAAAGAACCCCCAATCCCGAAAGCAAACAAATCCCAGTTGCAAACTTTAGAGATTATTCAACACTTTGGTAAATGTGATTGGTCGGACGTAAGATACGCGGAGGCTCAAAAATCTTATAATTTCACACCCGGTTTCACTGACCTCGAAGTTAACGAAGAGGTAAAAGCCATTAACATGCCCCGGCAGCTTACCTATTCTGATAGGGCATTTGCCGCCTTAACTATGTGTGTTCTCGAGCAAAAAGAGTCGTTACAAAACGGGTTACGAGATTTGTTGAACTGGGCGAAAGACAATGACGCTTTGAGCTATGACAACCTCCATCACAAGATTAACGCCCTTTGCACCTCTGGCGACTTCCATAAGAGCTCTTCAGATTTATTGCAAATAATTTGTGGTCATCGCGCTGAAGTGGTTCAGATGCGACGCGACGCTATCCTTAGACAAGTAAAGGACCCGGCAACTAAAGCGAATCTGCGCAAGATTCCGCCGACATCTGCCAACCTATTTGATGCAGATAAATTTACTGATGCGATCGATCGGGCTGGTGGTGTGCGAAAATGCTTTTGGCCAGCGAAGCCCAACACAACTTCTGTCTCGCAGGCAGCAAGAAAGTTTCGTGACCCCTCGCAGGGGCCCTTACAGTACAAACCCTCGCAGGGACCTTTGCAATATAAACCCGCGCAGGGTTTCTCACATGCATACAATCGCAATTACAACCCACCTGCGCAAGGTGAGGGTCATTCTCATAACCATGGTTTTCAAGGAAATTCGGGCGCACCGAATATTCGTAATTACCCAAATACCTTTCGTGGAATCCCTTCTCGTCGGTACACGGGACAACGAAACCAGTCAAACTATAGACGGAAGCACGGTTCCTCGCCTGCTCCCCAAAAACGACGTAAATGACTTAGTTCAGTTCAAAGCGGGTCGCCTGGCTCAATTTCGAGACCATTGGATAGAACTAGGTGCACCGACCCACATTTTAAAAATGTTAATAGGGTATCGCATACCCTTTTGCAGCAAGCCGCCCCTAGCATATCCCAGGTCGTCAGGCACCAATCTGAATGTGCCAGAGTCTCCCAGTATGACTATAGCTATAAACAAAATGAAAGATCAGGGGGTCCTAGAACGAGCAGTAATGTCTCCAAGCTTTCTGTCGTCAATGTTCCTGGTGCCCAAGACCGATGGTTCAGCTCGCCCAATTTTCAATTTAAAAGCATTAAATCGTTACATAAAAACTCGTCAGTTCAAGATAATAAATGTTCAGCGCATTCCAAATTTCATACAACCAAAAGACTGGTTGTTCAAAATCGACATTTCCCAGGCATATTTCCATTTGCCAGTTGCTCGCAGACACAGATGCTTTCTGCGTCTCATTTATCGCGACGAATTGCTAGAAATGACATGTCTACCGTTTGGCCTCAGTACGGCCCCGCAAACATTTGCATCGATTACGAATTGGGTTACCCGAATTCTCAGGCAAAAGGGCATCAGAATAATCGTGTTTCTCGACGATTTTTTAATTGCTCATCAAAACAGAAACATTCTACAGAGCCATGTAAAGATTGTGTTCGAAACTCTCGAAAAGCTAGGTTGGCTGTTGAATTACGGGAAGTCGTCAAAAATCCCAACAAAAAGCTTAGTGTTTCTAGGAATTCTTTGGAACCCGTGGACGAATCTCAAAAGTCTGCCCAAAGACAAGATTCCTACCCTAACAGCCAAAATAAATCAATTATTGTCAAAACAAAAAGTAAACCTCAGAGATCTACAGAGCCTAGTGGGTCTGCTCAACTTTGCCAGCTTCGTAGTACCAAAAGGCAGGCTCAACTATCGAGAACTATTAAAACTGTTGAATGCAATACAAAAAATTCATCCCAGAACATTACATTCGATACCTCCGGCTTCAACAGACAATCTATGGTGGTGGCTTCAAAATTGCAGGCGAGCGACGCCTATTCACACGCCACCCGCTTCGCATTTCCTCACAACAGACGCATCAAACATTGCATGGGGAGCTCGTCTAGACAACCTTTCTCTAACAGGACAGTGGTTAGCAACAGAGAAGGACCTGCACAGCAACCAGAAGGAAATGTTGGCAATCCTGAAGGTACTTCAAGTTCATTGTCATCTCCTAAGAGACAGTACATTGTTGATACAAACAGACAACAAGTCCGTGATAGCTTACCTTCGCCACGAAGGAGGGACCAAGTCTATGGGTCTCATGAGCCTAACTTACCAGGTTTTCCAAATTTTAGACCTTTATCAAATTCATGTGAACGTCTTTCACATTCCCGGATTATACAATACTCATGCGGATCACCTGTCGAGACACCGAGCGAATCCAGAATGGCACCTGACGGAAGATTGCACAACCAAAGTTTTCTCCAGGTGGGGAATACCAATGATAGATCTATTTGCCTCGAGGCGGGCTCATGTAGTGATGAATTACGTGTCAATGGACCTAACCGACGATCAAGCACTGTTTCACGATGCCTTCTCTCGTCCCTGGAACTTCAGCCTAGCCTGGATATTCCCTCCACCGTTTCTGATTCCAAAGGTTCTGAGTTACCTGAATCAAGCTCGGGGAATGTACCTTCTAATAGTTCCACGCTGGGAGCGTGTATTTTGGCGCCCGGACATAAAGTCGCGCGCCCTAGCAGCTCCCATCACCATTTACAACCTGAACAGAGTCCTAGTGGACGTCACCACAGGACTCCCACCCCCGAATGTACTCGAAATGACCCTGGAAGTTTGGAAATGTGGGGGTGGTCTGGGTCAGTAACAGCATGGAATAGTAGTCAATTAGAACTTTTACAAAGTTCCTGGCGCCCCTCAACCCGTAAAGTTTATGGAACCGCTTGGAAAAGATGGATTTCCTGGTGCAAAACACACCAAATAAATCACTCCAGTCCAGAAGCAAGTGATGTTGCGAGATATTTATCTGATCTCTATTTAATTCACAAATTATCTTACAATTCAATTTTAGTGCACAAATCGGTGGTGTCAACACTATGTGATCCAGACACCTCAGGTCGTCTAAGTTCTCATGTGTTAATAAAGCACGTCTTAAAGGCTATAGCATTACAGAAACCATCAATTACCCATGTCAAGCCCCCAGTTTGGAATATTGATGAGCTAGCCTCGTACTTGGAAGATTACTCGTTAGACAAAGCAAATGCATTTCAAGTGCAAAGGCATACCGCTGCTTTGTTACTCCTTTGCTCAGGCAGAAGAATCCATGATCTAACGCTTCTTATGGTAGACTCGCATAGTTGTATAATTCAAAATGATTCTGTTACCTTGATGCCAGCTTTTGGCTCTAAAACTGACTCTGCAAAATTTAGACAATCAGGTTGGAAGCTTTTGGCAAATAAGGAAAACGAAAAATTAGACCCAGTTATTTGGATCAAGCGCACAATATCCCTTCTCGAAAGTCGTAGGAAGCTAGCAAAAGCATTCAACCTGTTTATGAATTTAAAGGGAGAACCTAGACCAGCCTCTCGCACCTTAATTGCTGGTTGGTTTAAATCTTTATTACAGGAGGCAGGCATATCAGCTACCCCTGGCAGTATCAGAGCTGCAGTAGCTTCAAAAAATTTCCTAGATAATTATTCCATTGAGGATATACTGGCTAGAGGCAACTGGCGGTCAAGGAACACCTTCTGTAAATTTTATAAGCGTGAGGTTCAACCTGTCTGTGACAGATCCTCAGTCACTAAATTTTTCACTCCCGCTGTAAATTGATAGACTAGATTGTACAAGTTGATTACACTACATTGTAGAAGTGATTACACTAAATATAAAAGTTATGATTGATTGATAGAAAAACGGATACCCTTATATGCAGTTACATTGTAATCTTATGTTCTAAATAGTGGTTTAATAATAATTATACTCTGTAAGAATACCAGGATGTTTTATTGTCTTCACTCATAACTACCTATTCGTTTACATTAGTGGTTAGATTACACAGTAGGTACATTAACATGAACATAGGAATCACCATTGCATTTCGTAACAATAATTTACAATGCTATATGATAAGTTCCACACAACACTAATCACAGCTGTCCATGTGTTCGGCCACCCCGTGGACGAACTCTATCACCCGTATATTATGTAGGTGGCCTGAGATCCCCGCACTCCACGGCCACGCCAGTCATTTTGCACCAGTCTTCGACTGTGAATAATCTTGAAGAGTACTTATCTATTATCGTACAAGTAATTTTTTTTTATTATACATGACATTTATTATTTTTGTTTGCAATTTATTTGTTATTTTACTGGTTTGAATCAAAATGATGTCCTACTGAGGCTAAGTTTGGGCTAAGTACTGACACTGACAGCTAACAATATGTAGAACTTGACGGATGGTGGTCATGTCAATGTCAAATACCAGACTAATAAGTTTCGTTCAAAAAAAAAAAAAAAAAAAAAATATATATATATATATATATATATAGGCTCGACAGATACACCTTTTATTTTTATCAGACCATAAAAGTTGTTGAAAGATTTGTGGGCTATTCCTTTTATTTCACATTGGCGCTCACAGAATTAATAGATTTGTGGGTTATTCCTTTCATTTCACATTGGCCCTCACAGAATTAATAGATTTATTCCTTTCATTTCACATTGGCGCTCACAGAAATACTACTGTCTAGAGACATCACTTCCACCAGGCGATAACAAACACGTCTCATTATATTAAAGCTTCGAATAAGGTCCAGTCAAATTAATAGCGGCGTTTTACCTGAAATAAAACGCTTATTAATTTACTTACCTTATTCGAAGCTTACGATAAATCGCTGCCTGGTGATTAAAACGCAAATGAGAATAAAAATGGCCAAGCCGAAGAGGCTGCCATTACTGTAAGGTGGAAGTGACGTCAGAAGGAGGAGGAGCTATACGACGGAAGTAGGTAAAAGTCAAAGACGGGAAACGTAGTGCCTATCTCATTATATTAAAGCTTCGAATAAGGTAAGTAAATTAATAAGCGTTTTATTTCAGGTAAAACGCCGCTAATAACGAATTAAAGAGATGTCTCGTCCATGTATATATACGTCGATGGAAAAATCCTATGCCGTGTCCACCATTAATAAGTCGATGGTAAATTTATGCCGCATCTACCATTTATTATATCGTTGGTAAAATGTGATAGTTTGATTAGACGTGTAAGAAGATTATGTATGAAGCGTAATAAGGTTTTATGCGTGTCTAGACTTCAGTTTCCGTGAACTTACAGTGCACCTGTTAGTCGACCTCGAAGATCTAGAAGTACACCTTCTTGTAGATGGAAACTTGCATGAACGTTTACTACAGGATATTGTCCTGCAGCACGCCGTAGAGTACTCCAAACCCCAACTTGAAAGTGACCCGAGGGTTTAACACTTACAAGAGAAGAATGGATGTAGATTGCAGTGGCAATCAGGTAAGTAATGTATATGTGCGTGGGGGTGTAGCATAATGTTGAACATAGTACTGTAAAGTGTAGGGTTTAGTGTTAAGAATGAAGTGGAGTGAGAGTAATAGATAAAGATGTATAGATAAATATATAGAGATGTTAAAGCCGAAAGATTAAGTCGAAACGGAGCTCCCTGGGCAAGGTTTGTTTTAGAATTTTGAGATTAAGGAGCATGAAACGTGGGTTTTTAAGAAGGGCGCCAAACTGTAACGTTACGCCTGTTTGCTAACTTAAACAGGCGTCCCGCGACAATTTCTAGGTGTTGAAAAATTAAGCCTGCCTATCAGTTCCTGCAGATCCTAATGGGTGGTAAGGAAAACAACCAGGTAACGGATAGATAAGTTTAATTGACCAGTACAGTACAGTACAGTCAGTACAGTAATATAAAAAAGAAAGCTAAAGGGGCTAAGGGGCCTAAGCGCTCCGCAGTCTCCGCACGGCAGGTATCCGGCGAAGTAGTGGACCGGAGGTGTAGTCTTCGGAAGAGGTACGGAGATCAAGCTTCGCTTGCGTCTGGTATCCAGAGGACGTTGAGCGAGGATTTAGGTAGGAGGACGGCAGCGGAGCAAATTCCAGGTCGAAGAATGGTAAAATACTAAGGGACTCACGGTTTCCGCATGCCGGTCCTCTTTTCTCTAGGTTTAGAGCAGCATCAATTTTCAAAACATTTCCTCTAGGTTCAGAGCCACGGAACACTATTACTCGCGGAGTTCAGAGCAGCATCCATAATCAAAACATTTCACCATTTTTCAATTTGATGTTCCTGCTTTCAAGGTTGTTTATAGAATCGCGACTCTGTTTGCCGTCACGGCTTTCCCTCTTCCTTTTTCAAATTTTGAATTTTGACTTGCGGAGCGTGTGCCCAAAAAGTTTTACTAACCGATAAAAAGTTTACAAATTTTATATAAAAATGGATATGAATGAGGATGAATATGAAGGAATACTACAGACGACAGCACAGCAGTAGAGAGCTATACATCCAATGCACGAACCAGTGGACCACAAATCCAGTCTCTCCGAGAGGCCATGGTCGAGCGCATGAACTTGTCACTTAAGGCAGTCTCCGATTGGGGCGATGCCAACCTGGTCAAGTTCAATGCCGCTAAGACCCGGGCGTGTCTGTTCTCCGCAAAAAGGAAGCCATTCCTACTGGCTCCTACTTTCCGGGATGTATCTATTCCGACAGCAGACCGACTTGAGCTTTTGGGCGTCTCTCTGTCTTCTACCCTTAACTTTGGCTCCTATATTGAGGACAAGGCTCAATTGGCTGCCAAAAAGCTGGGTATCCTATCGAAGGTGCGTCGGTACTTCAAGTTGGAACAGTTGCTTACACTGTACCAAGCACAAGTTCGGTCGTGCATGGAGTACTGCTCTCACCTTTGGGATGGATCAGCTAAGTACCAGCTTGGGGCGTTGGAGTCTATTGAGAGACGCGCCAAGAGGCTCATCAGCAATGAATCCCTGGTTCAGACTAAACTTCTTAGTCTTGAGCATCGGCGTAAAGTTGCTAGTCTATCAGTTTTTTATCGGATACATTTCGGAGAGTGTGCATCAGATCTGCATGATCTAATTCCCTCCTCCCCATTTTTCTTTCGGACTGCCAGAGAAAATCGACACCGATTCATCGTTGATATTCCGAAAACCCGTACGAAGCGCTTTGATTCCACTTTTATTGTGCGAACTGCTAGTCTGTGGAATGCGCTGCCGGAATGGGTGTTCCCTGATGGTTACAATCTGGGTGTCTTCAAATCTCGAGTGAATCGGTTTCTTCTGGGCAAGCATGCTCCATCGTAGACCGCATCGCGCTTAACATCAGACGAGTTGGCAGTCAAACGCAAGCCTTTTGCCGAATAAAAAAAATTAAAAAAAAATGTTCTGAGGGTTTAATAAATAAATAAATAAAAATAAATAAATAAATATCTGGGACATTTTTGCACACATGGTCATCTGACCCCAAACTAAGCAAAGCTTGTAATATGGCTGCCAGAGACTGATATACGTACATATATATTTTTAAATACGTACTTAAATAGATATTAACACCCAGACATAGAACAAACACAAATGTTCATCACACAAATGTTTGTCCTAGATGGGAATCGAACCCACGCCCCCAAGCACAGAAGTTAGGTTCACTACCAACTGAGCCACCGGGGCAGTAATGTTGGGACACAATTTGTGTCTAGTTAGGATTTCGACTTCCGCTCTACCGTGAAGCACATTTCCACTGGAATGCCAGTTCCTGATATTTTTGAAATGAGAACTTTTGTCTTTATTAATTCAATAAAATAATATAGTTATGAGAGCATCGATTCCATGTGATTTTTTCGCGATTACAGTTTATCCCCCTTAGTAAAAGTTGTTCATAACGATGGATATAATAACGGACCATTTTAGGTACCTACTAGGTACATCCATGCCTCGTACCATCATGGGTTCCATGCCGCACCATAATCAATCCATCATGGGCTTTAACAGTGTATAAATTTGCACCTGATAGGATTGAAACTGGTATATTATTGTCTACTCTATAAGACAAGGCAACTTTATAGTTAAATATGCTTATATCCCAACTGAAGGGAAAACCGACTGTCCAATATGAATACAAAGAATAGGTAAATCGATACATTAATTGGTATGCGCGGTCAGTAGATACGAGTGTGACCCCGCGGTCGTGCCGGCAGCACAACGGGCCCACTGTTCGCAGGCCTTCACCGGTGGTCGACAGTGGTGGAGAGAGGCCGGGGCCGGAGCCCACTTTGCAGTGTTCGTGATCACAGGTAGACTAGAAATAAAAATAATGGCCAAGAGCGTATCGAGACAGGCTTATGAGAGTACCAAATGTTCGTCGGTAGAGGTTTCGCCTGGAAGACCATACTCTTCATGGTGCCATACATTCTGCCGGTGTGACGCAGGGTGGCGGTGGCGTCTTATCTACACTACTCTTTGCTATCTTTATCAACTCAGTTTCATTTACTTCTTCCTGCCACCTCTACGTAGACTATATTACCAAGCTCAACTGGGCTGGCTACCAGAAGCTGTGGTAGCCATAAATGATGATTTGCGTCATATTTCACAATGGAGCAAATCTTTTGGCCTAAAAGTTAACCCATTATAACGTTATCCATCTTCATAGGAAGCTCACGAACTATCTTTCAGTGTTACAACCTCGGAATAACCTTCGACCGATGTCTGTCGGGGTCCGCAGCTTGCTGAGACGAGTTGCAAAATGTTTGCTGCCGGGGGTTCCTTGCATATGTAACGTAATTTTCGACATATTGCCACTAAAGTTGCGCATGCACAATCCCTCTTGCTCCCAATTCTTGAATATGCTGATATCTGTTATCTGGATCTTTTTAAGGTTCCGTAGCCCAACACGGAACCCTTATAAATTCGTTCGATCCGTCCGTCTGTCTGTCCGTCCGTCCGAATTTTTTAAAACCTTATACTCGTAACTTGTATAATTATTAAGATAAGGGCATGAAACTTCGTACAATTACAGTTGTATTATATATCTTTATTTAAAAAATATAAATAATATCTATTTCATTTGAGAGGTGGCCTCTGGTACATGTGAAATGGGTATGTTTTTTTCACTTCACCTACTCGTTTTGTATATCGTTCTCTTCTAGTATGAAGAAAAGTCTTTGAAAATGAAGGTAAGGTTTGATACATGACTTTTTAGGGTTCCGTACCCAAAGGGTAAAACGAGACCCTATTACTAAGGCTCGAAACGTAATATGAGGATCGTCACATAGCCTCAAGCAAGGACACGGAAGGTTTTTTTTTTTGGTCGAACGTCATCGCCGTGTCACCATTGAAAAAAAATTTTCCGGTTATATTTTTCTATTTAAATCCATTTATCATAGCTAATTGACCAGTTTTCCTAGTAAATAGCTATCATTTAATTTTTAGTTTCATTTCTAGTATAATTAGTATCATTGTAGTTATATATCTTGATTTTTGTCAGTAGCCCCTTTTCTAACACTTGAATATGATTGACGAAGAGCCTCCTGATCCTGGCGGTGGAATAATGGCGTCCAATTATAATATTCCTCCCTCTCCTGGTGCTTTTACAGCAATATCCACCTCGGAGGATGTCCAAAAAACCCATAAACGCTCTAAGCGTAGAGCTTTGAAACGGGATGTAAGAGCATGTTCTCCCATTGACTCTTCTGGTGAAGAATTTAAAATTGCTGATGACGTAATTCTTACTTCAGGACAAAACACACCCCCAAATTTTTTTTCGACTGTGAGCAGTGAGCTTCCCCTTGCCACTCTTCCAACCCCCGTATCTGCGTCTCTGCCCTTAGGTCAGAAGACAATTGCTTCAACAAGTTCCTCCTCATTTTTGCCCCCGGGCCAAAAAATCGCTCCAACTCCGGTTGCACGTCAGTGCTATGTTTCATCCGATCGTGGGCCGTATGTTATTCACGTACAAAAAATCGCGGTTGTATCTTCTGACAGCACTTCTTTGCACCCTGTTACTTTCGGGCGATTCCTTTTTGAGCGCTCGAGAGAATTTGTAGGCATTGTTGATGGATCAATTAAAAGCGTGGGCCGAAATAGAATCTCGCTGTGTTTCCACTCATTTAAGGCCGCTAATGCCTTCATAGACTCGAGCTCCCTCGCTAATAAGGGGTATAAAGCGTTTATTCCCTCATATAATGTAACTCGTCTGGGTCTGGTACGGGGCATCCCCGTCGATTTATCCGACGAAGAAATAATAAAGGAAGTACGGGTGCCCCAAGAGTGCGGCCCGATAATCAAAGTTCGTAGATTGAACTTCAAATTGGTGATTGATGGGTCAGTGTCATGGAAACCTTCTCAAACGGTTGTTTTAACTTTTGATGGCCAACTCCTACCCCCAAGAGTTTTTTTGTGCTATAACTCTTTTCAAGTGGAGCAGTACGTTTTACCTACTATCCAGTGTTTTTCTTGTTGTAGGTACGGACATACCAAGATCCAATGCAGGTCGAAGCCAGTATGCTTCAAATGCTCTTTAGCCCACACTGGAGACTCGTGCAATGTAGATGCGGAGGGCGCCAAATGTGTTTGGTGCCGTGGTAGTCACTTCGCAACCAATAAAATCTGCCCCGAAATGTCTCGCCAGATTTCTATTAAAAAAACAATGTCGCAAAATGTTTTATCATACGCAGAGGCATCGAAACTTCACCCCTCATCAAGAATTACTTATGTAGAAGTGACTTCTTCTTCTTTGGCACCTTCTCCTCCTTTTCCCTCTCAGCTTTCGGGTTCATCTAATCACGTTACTGTGGAGCCTGCCAGAGTGCACTACAGGGGTAAAAAAAACAGGCCTGTTGGTTCAACTTCTCCCTCTTCTGGCTATGACCATTTGGCTCACTCAAACATTGTTAGGGGTGACTTTGCGGAAGCCGCTCCTAATGGATGTGCCCTTAACCCTAATAAAACCCCCGAGTCTCCATCTGTTCAATCGGTTATCTCTGAACTTCTCAAACTTTTAAATCTTTTGTCCTCTCTTCTCAACCCTCCCCATGCTCATCACTCCCCTTCCCATCCTTTACCGTCCAACGCTGCATTTAACTTAAATTCACTCATTTCCCTTCTATCTAATGGATCTCAAGTTCCTTAAATGGAATAGTAGATCTCTATATAATAAATTATCTGATCTTATATATTTAGTTAATAAATATAATATTACTGCCTTGTCTATTTCTGAGACATGGTTAAAGTCTGGTTCTCATTTTAGAGTTTCTGGCTTTGATGTCATCAGAAGTGACAGACAAGATGGTTTTGGAGGTGTTGCCCTCCTGATAAAAAATAATATTCCTTTCTCTCCTATTATTATTCCTGTTCATAGTGGTTTTCAAGCAATTGCTGTGCGTGTCAAGAATTATTCTGTTGTCTCACTTTATATTCCTGACCCTTCTAAGTTAATTCTTCGTAAATTAGTTTCGGTTTTGAGTTCCCTACCAAAGCCGCTTTTGGTCCTTGGTGATCTGAATTGTCATCATTCTGTATGGGGTTGTGGTAAGTCCGATGAATGTGGTGAGTTTTTGTTGGACTCTCTTGATACTCTTAATCTCTGCATTCTTAATGATGGCTCCCCTACTAGAAGGACTCGTCCTCATGAATTTCGCAGTGCTGTTGATCTTTCATTATGTTCTCCTGAGCTTGCTTCTCTTCTGTCGTGGCATGTCCTTCCTTCTTCTCATGGCAGTGATCATTTTCCTATTCTTCTTGAATTTCCTCAACGTAATTCTAGTCGTGTTTCTGGTAATCCTCCTCTTCTTAAATATATTTTAAATTATAATGATTGTCCTAACTGGGAAAAATTTCACGACCTCTCTGTTTCTGTTTCTGCTAATTTACCTCCTGTTAATTCTTTTAATATCTCTTCCTCCTCTGATAATCTGGTCCGTATGCTCCATGAGTGTGCTAGCCAATCGTTCCCTGTTAAAAAGCCTTCGTCTGGAAAATTGCCTCCTCCTCCGTGGTGGGATAAGGACTGCAGTAACGCTATTAAAGCCCGTAAGGTGGCTGAAGCTAATTTCCGCCGCTCTATGACTCTAGAGAACTTCTCTGAAGTAAATAGGTCCATTGCTAGTTCTAAGCGCCTTTTCCGCTTGAAGAAGCTGGATAGTTGGAGGGCTTATTGCTCTAGCTTAAGTCCTAGCACTCCTGCTTCAGTTATTTGGTCGAAAATTCGCCGATATAGACGCTCCTGGTGTCCTCCTCTTCGTTGCTGTAGCCCTTCTCAGTCTTGGGCTGAGGCATTTATGGATAAGTTAGCTCCTCAGTATTGTCCACTCCCTTCGGAATTACCCTCCTTAGCTGTTACTTCGTCAAACGATCCCCTAGATCAGCCATTCTTATTAATTGAATTGAAAAATATATTAAAGTCCGTCAAAGATTCTGCTCCTGGTATGGATGGCATACCTTATTCATTTTTCACGAAGGCGAGTGACAGTTTACTTCTCTTTTTCTTATCTTTGGTTAACTCTATTTTTGAGTCTGGTTTTGTTCCCGCTAGTTGGAAATCTCAGTATATTATCCCAATTCTTAAACCCGATAAGGACCCGGAGGATCATAATTCGTATCGTCCTATTGCTCTTTCTTCTGTCCTGGCGAAACTTGCTGAGCGCCTGATCAAGAACCGCCTTGAATGGTTTCTTGAAAGTAAGGGCCTTTTTGCTAAATCTCAGTATGGTTTTAGAAAAGGCAAGAGCACTATGGATAGCCTAAGTGTTTTTACAACTGATATTAGACTTGCCTTTACTCGAAATGAATCAGTTATTGGTGCTTTTCTAGATATTTCTGCCGCTTATGACTCCGTCCAGCTTTCTATTCTCGGAAATAAACTTTCTTTGTTGAAGGTTCCTCCTAAGTTATGTAATTTTGTCATGAATCTTCTAACTGAAAGGTATATTTATCTTCGTTGCAGTGATTCTTCAATTTCTCCTCACAGAATCATTTGGCGTGGTCTTCCTCAGGGGTCTGTTCTTAGTCCTCCTCTATATAATGTGTATACTTTTGATTTAGAGGTATCTATTGGTCTCTGCCGTATTCTTCAATATGCGGATGATATCCTTTTATATACTTCTCACCATAAAATTGACATTGCCAGTCACTGTATTTCTCAATCCCTTCGGTGCTTAAACTCGTGGCTACATTTAAATGGTCTAGATCTTTCACCATCAAAAAGTAACATTGTTCTCTTTTCTCGAAAGCGCAATCCCCCTGAAATAGATATCTTAGTTAAAGGGTCCAGGATTCCAGTTAAGGAGTCAGTGAAATTTCTTGGTCTTATTTTGGACAATAAGCTTAGTGGAAAGTTGCATTGTGATTATATTGCTGATCGGTGTCGGAAAAATATTAACATTCTAAGGTGTTTATCAGGTGTTTGGTGGGGTTCTCATCCTTTTACACTGAAACTTTTGTATAACGCCATTATTCGTAGCATTTTAGATTATGGCTCCTTCTTGCTGGAGCCAGCTAACAAGGGTGGTATCAAGAAACTGGATTTGATGCAATCGAAAGCCCTTCGCATTGTTTCTGGTGCTATGCTATCCTCTCCTATCAATGCACTTCAGGTTGAATGTGTTGATGCTCCCCTTCATCTTCGCCGTCAGTTTCTATCTAATAGGTTTTTTTTTCGCTGTGTGCAGTTTTCTAATCATCCTCTTGTCCCTAAACTTCAGCTTCTCCATAGTTTCTCGTTTTCTTCTCGGTTTTGGCTCCATAAGCAGCTTCCTCTTCTAGTGAAGAGTTTTGTTACCTATAAGTCTTTAAAAGATCCTGTTCTCCGTTCTCATTTGCTTCCTCTTTTCTCGTTTAGTTATGATGTCATTGTCTCTCGTCCAAATGTAATTTTAGACTTTGACATTTGTGCTGGTGACCCCCATGCTGATGAATATTTCCGTGATCTTCTGCGGAGGGATTGGCATGGGTGGCACTATATCTTTACTGATGCTTCAAAACTCTCCCCTATGGGCTGTGTTGGTTGTGGTATCTTCCATGAACAATTTAACATTGTACAAAAGGTTAAGTTTCCCCCTGAAACCTCAGTTTTTTCGGGTGAGTGTTGGGCGCTCCTTGAATCTATTCGATATATTCTTATTTTCAATCTCCGCCGTTCTCTCGTCTTTACTGACTGTCGGAGTGCCCTTCAGTCTCTTCTTTCAAACCCTTTTTCCCCCAATTCCCACAACTCTATTCTTTTTCTCCTTAAGGAATCCTTATCTATCTGCAATTCCAAAGGTCTAGAAGTTGTTTTTGTTTGGATTCCTGGTCATGCTGGTATCTCTGGAAATGAACGGGCTGACAGAGTGGCAAAGGATGCCGTTGTCTGCGGAGACAAAATTCCCTTCTGTATCTTTCCCCATGATCTTGCATCCCTGCCTAAGTCTCTTTTACTTAAGTCATGGTCATTCTGCTGGCGTGGCTCTGCCAGGTCTAGGGGTTCCGCTTATGCGGCTCTCCAGCCCGTAATCCCTCGGAGGCCGTGGTTTGCCAGAATGCACTTTAGTAAAAAAATTACAAGTTGCATAATTCGAATGAGGTTGGGACACTGTTGTGTTCCCACATATTTTAAAAAGTTACGTATCAGGGACTCTTCTTTGTGTGAGTGTGGCCTTGATGACGGCCACCTCAATCATATTTTCTTCTCCTGTCCGCTACTTGATCACTCAGCTTTTTTTCTTTCTCTTAGTCTTGTAGTTCCTTTTCCAACTTCTATGTCTGTTCTTCTCTCATCAAATGATATTTCCATTTTCCGTATTATAAGTAATTTTCTTTCTGACAATAATGTTAGTGTATAAAGTGCTTTATAGTGTATTTTTGTGTTTGTAAGTATTTATATGTATTGTATTACTTATTTATTTGTTTTAGGATTGCTGGTCATATATTGTTTTATTTTAAATCGCGTTCGTATTTTGTTAACGTGACGTTGGCCAAAGTGCCCTAAATGTGGGCGATAGCCATTAATTAAAAAAAAAAAAAAAAAAAGGACACGGAACACTATTACTCGCGGAGGAGGTCAGCAGCAAGGAGGTCCAAAGTAAAGAGAATATTATTGACATAGCCATTCTAAAAATTTGAAACTGTCAACTGTCATTCAGATAATCAGTTTAAATTTAAAGAAGGTTCCTTAACCTTCTTAAATGAATGAACGTGTAGATCAAGGATGTTATAAAAACATAGGCCTTACAACCTCTTTGGTGATTCAATCCAATGCATTTTGCAAGACAAGCATATGACAGGGTTCCGTGGACAAAGCCATAATTGTGGTCGTATTCATATAGTTCAGAAATTGCATGGTCATAGAAAAATTCGAACGAGCGAAGCTGGACAGTCAAATTTCAGAGATGTATCATCCCGACATGACATGATATACTTTTTATGGTTTAGACAAAAAGAAAAATTCAAAACATGCTCTGCACTGTGGTCACATTATCTTTTTGATTTGAAACCTGTTGACGGTGTTTTTACTTTTATCAATACTTCACACAGGGCGACTTAAAATAAGCAGCTGAACATGTTAAGGCAGTTTTTAGAATTTGGTTTGTTTGTTCACGCACATTTCCTAAACCCCTGGAAGAAAATGCGGACGGATTTAAATGCGGTTTTCACGAATATGCTTAGCTATGGCCAGATTGAAGTATAGGCTATGTTATTTTGCGCAAACGCCGGATTAAGGGAAGAAAAAGGATTGAAGGTTTATATGAAAATCTACGCGTAGGAAGTCGCGGGCAAAAAAACTAGTATCTTAATAATAATATTATTATGTATAGGTCTAGGTAATTTAAATTATATAATAATTTATTCAATTATAAACAAATAAAAATGATCATGAACAAAAATGTCATTACAATAATAATTAGGTAAGTCACATTCAAAATAATCCATCCTTATTTAATACAGCAGCAACCTGAAATATTAATATAAGTCTGAGACTTAAACCTTGGCTCCTTGACCAACAATATTATAATTTTAATGACTATATTAAACTACCTAAAATATTAATGGATTCATCCATTAATATGCTTCGTGCGCGAGTCCGAATCGCACTTGGCCGTTTATCTACACTAATATTATAAAGAGGAAAGATTTGTACCTATTTTTGTATGTTTGTATGTTTGTAATGAATAGGCTCCGAAACTACTGAACCGATTTGAAAAATTCTTTCACTGTTGGGAAGCTACACTATCCCCGGGTGACATAGGCTATATTATATTTTGTAGCGAGGCCGAAGGCCGAGCTTACACTCGTGCGAAGCAGGGGCGGACGGCTAGTTTATTATAAAGTCTATCCTTTGCGAAACATAGCCCGACAAAGTGGCAAAAAATTGGACCCCTAAAATATAAAAATATATTTTTCATCAGTACATATTTTTCAAATTGACATCTACACATACTAAAACTTTTTTTTTATGATACTGGGTGACGAGACGAGCGAAGTCGCTCGCATGTTGTATTTTTGTAAAGTTGCATGCACTAAAGAATTAGGACAGACAGACAGACGGAGACGGACAGAACGAACTTGTAAGCGTTCCTTATAGTACCTACCTACTACGGAACCCGTGCGCGTGTTTGGCGCGCGCCGAGAGTAATAAATCCTCAGAACCGAGCAGCGCGACCGCTGTGTCACCTGTGCTCCATGCAGGCAGTGTAGGTACATGACGGTAGGTATGTACATGCACGCTGGGTAACAAGTGTTTGTTTACGTGTCCCGCGAGCGGCGCGGCGCGCACGTGGAGCGGCGAGTCGTCGACCCCGCCGTCCTCTCAGCCACGACTCGCGCCACCAGTCACCCGCCTGCGCCCGCGCCGCCCCGACCGTGCCCTGACCCACCAGCACACATGGAGCGCCCGCAGCGGTTGGTTCCTCTTACTCATTGAACAGGAGCTGCTTCACCATCAGTTGGGCTACTACAACCTCAGAAACATTCTTATATTAATCTTACGCTGAGTTTTGTCTCGCTCTCTCCACTAGTGATAGTGATGATTTGTGTAACACAGAATTCAATGTAAGATTGTAAAAGCCGTAACAGACGTACCTGCGGACCACGAACCACGTGGTGCGTGGTTCATGGTCCGCAGGTACGTCTGTTACTGCTATAAGATTATTATAATAATGTATATGAGTTAGTGGTAGCCCACCAGGCGATAGGTACGTTAGTTGGTTTGCTAGCCATTTTGTGCCATTGAATAAACACAGAAATTAGCGTACACAGATGCATGAAAACCTTATCAGTTTCCATTATTATGCAGGTCATTGTTCATTTAATCATTTAGGTAGGTACTTAGATAAATTCAATTTAACATTAAAGTTTTGTGTTAGTACCAATTGGGTAATAAAGTAGTCGAGTTCCGTAATAATCAGTTGCTAACGAGTTCACTGATGAATGAAGTAGTTAGGTACGTACCAGTCTAACTAAGTACCTGCCACAACCAGAGGTGACAATAAAACAAATTACTTATTAACTAATAGGCTTGCACTGACTCGCCTGATGTATGAAACATGAAACAGATTCACTCTCGACTCGAAGACACCCACATTGTAACTGGGAAATACCCATTCAGGCAGCGCGTTCCATTGACAGCGGTGTCGAGTTCCGTACCCCCGGGACCCTATTACTAGTGCCTCAGTGCACGAGTCCGACTCACACTTAGCCGGTTCCATTCGTGGCCGCTCTAGCAGTCCGATAGAAAAATGGGCAGCAGGGAATTAGATGATACAGATCCGATGCACACTCTCCAAAATGTATCCGATAAAAAACCGATAGACTAAAAAGTTTGCGCCGATGTACAAGAATATGAAGCTTAGTCTGCTAATAAAAACTTAAATAGTGTATTATGCTCCGTTGCAACACGAATTTGGGCCTCCTGGATAGATTATGTATAACGTGGTATTATAAGTATGACATAGCAAGGAATGTGGTCTGACCAGTGTGCGACGCACGTGTACGCGTGTGACCGTCGCAGCGCGCGGCGGCCCAGCCCGGTCCTGCGCCTGCGCCGATCTAACAGTACCTGACATATCGTTATCCCTGTCCGCAGTGTGCGAATTGAGAACCTTCTTTTTTCAAATTGGTTCAAAAGATACTCAAATGGTTGCCTTTGAATATTATTATGTCCAGTTTTGTTGAAGTATTCCATGTGCATGAGTACGACAACCAGCACTGCATCCCTGCTGCGACCAGACGCAGTTGTCTGCATGCTCAGACTCAGACCCGTCGACCGGCGACTCAGACTCGACCATAGATTTAGGCAAAAAATAAAGTTTTAGGTCTGTGGACTCGACAGACTGACGCACGACTCGGATTATTTGTATCGGTTTTTTGGTTTTTCCTAAAAGCAGAATGAAGCTGACTGCGTCGATTCGAGGAACTTGTTTCCTGTCATCTCTACATCTATATCTATATTACTTAAAATCGGCCCAGTACTTTTTGAGCCTATTCATTACAAACATACAAACATACAAAAATAGGTACAAATCTTTCCTCTTTATAATATTAGTGTAGATAATAAAACTGTAACAGGTCCAATTCTATACATTGATGTTTTTTTTTTAATCGTAATTTTTTCATTTTTGTCTGTCTGTCTGGCTGTCTGTATCACGACCGCGCATCACGCCGAAACTACTAAATGGATTCATTTGAAACTTAGCATAATTTGAGTTCATACTACGAGGTAGGTTATAGGATACTTTTTATCCCGAAATTCAGCATGGTTCCCTTGGGAGAAGGGATGAAAGTCAAAATGTGTACTTAGTTGTAATTCATTAACGCGTGGTGCGATTTCATTAATTCTTTTTTTGTGGAATGGAAACCTCCGTTATATTTTGTTTGGTGTATAGTGTTATATTCATGTTATATTAACTAGTAGTTTTTCGTTATCGTTAAGTTTAGCTGCATTTTGTTAATTCATTGTTTTTTTCGTTGTTAATTGCAAATATTGGTCTGATGTTTTGTGTTATGTGATATTTAACATTATGATAAGCAACTAATAAAAACAGTGATTCCGTCTGCAGGGACAATATTAATGTTCACGCAAACGAAGTTGCAGGTACAGCTAGTAGTATATATATAAAATAAAGTTGCTTTCCGCGTCTGTCTGTCTGTATATCCGCTAACTCCTCCTAAACCACGCAACGGATTTTGATGCGGTTTTCACCATCAGTTAGATAATTTTTCACAGAATGTTTATATAATAAAACCTAAGTTTTATGTAAATAGAAAAAAAAAAAAACAATACTTTGCAATAAAGTCGCCGAATAATAAATTTACATGGCTTACGTTAAAAAAATTCACCTCTTTTTAGAGTTCCGTAGCCCGACAAGGAACCCTTATAAATTCGTTCTGTCCGTCCGTCTGTCTGTCTGTCGGTCCTACCATATGCGTGTCTCGACACGCTCTTGGCCAGTATTTTTTTCTAAGTTACACCCGTGCGAAGGCGGGCGGGTCGCTAGTCCGTCATGGTCACACTGTGCGCGTGCGGCGTGGTGAACAAGACTAGTCTGTACTGTGAGTATCAAAGGTCAAACTATTGTTCTGTGTAACGAAATGCCAGTATCGGCGGCATCTTTGACGTCATCGATATCTCAAACCATCACATAACATCGCCTCGGTTCATACATTATGATAACCATTAACACTGCCCAATAGTAATCCAATGTTTAAAGAAACATGCTAATAGCTGTGTTGTTTCCTGGAGGCGCCGATACTGGCAAACAAAGACGACGCAAGAACTGGCGGCGCTGGCGCTGATCTGATGATCTCAGACTGTCGGAGGCATCGGAGCACACGTCCTGCAATCAAGGTTGCCAGATGGCCGGGAAACGCAATTTCATTATGGTCTGTTGACGGCAAAATAAACAACCTCCCAACAAATAGCTTAACCGTAAAGTTCTATGGACAGTTAAACCCAACACCGTCAATCAAGATACACAAGACACGTGACAACGTAAACAAACTTTATTACCTCGCGGTTCTCGTGTAGGTATTTGCCGTACATTTCAATGACCCAATAATGTTTCAATTTGTAGTAGGCTAATCTATACATATAATAAAAATCTATTTATATCTATCTTCTATCTTTCTATACATATATCTATCTATACATATAATAAAAACGTAGAGATAAAAAAAAAACTGTTTACTGTTTTGTAATTGCGAGATACCAAAAAAAAATAGTCTTATAATAAGCAGCTGAACACGATAGGACAGTTTTTAGAATTTTTGTCTGTTTGTTTGTTTGTTTGTCCGCGCACATCTCCTAAACCACTGGACGGATTTAAATGCGGTTTTCACGAATATGCTTAGAAATTCAAACATAGGCTATGTTATATTATTTATTTCAATTCTTTATTATTACATAAAATTAATTAAAAAATCAATGATAATTTTCTTCGTTACCCGAAACGTAATATGAGGATCGTCACATAGCCTCAAGTAAGGAGGTCCAAAGTAAAGAGAATGTTATTGACATAGCCATTATAAAAATTTGAAACTGTCAACTGTCATTCAGATAATCAGTTTAAATTTAAAGAAGGTTCCTTAACCTTCTTAGATGAATGAACGTGTAGATCAAGGATGTTATAAAAACATAGGCCTTACAACCTCTTTGGGGATTCAATCCAATGCATTTTGCAAGACAAGCATATGGCAGGGTTCCGTGGACAAAGCCATACTTGTGGTCGTATTCATATAGTTCAGAAATTGCATGGTTATAGAAAAATTCGAACGAGCGAAGCTGGACAGTCAAATTTCAGAGATGTATCATCCCGACATGACATGATATACTTTTTATGGTTTAGGCAAAAATAATACTTCAAAACATGCTCTGCACTGTGGTCACATTATCTTTTTGATTTGAAAACTGTTGACGGTGTTTTTACTTTTATGCTTCTATCAATACTTCACACAGGGCGACATAAAATAAGCAGCTGAACATGTTAAGGCAGTTTTTAGAATTTTTGTTTGTTTGTTCACGCACATCGCCTAAACCCCTGGAAGAAAATGCGGACGGATTTAAATGCGGTTTTCACGAATATGCTTAGCTATGATCAGATTGAAGTATAGGCTATGTTATTTTGCGCAAGGGCCGGATTAAGGGAAGAAAAAAGGATTGAAGGTTTATATGAAGACGGTTGAAGAGCTAAAGACTAAAAACTATTACAAGTCTTTCAAAATAGGCGTCCCGGAGGAATGTTTTGATAAGTGTTTTTCGGTTGACGTCTGGCCTGATAACGCGCGAGTGAAAATATGGATTAATTATAAGAAACGCGCCCCCGAAAATGAGCCGTCCCGGCCATTTCAGCGTAATGTCGGCGGGAAACACGCCGTGTAATAAGAGCTGCTCTGAAATCACTATCTTTTATCAGAATGTACGGGGCCTTAAAACCAAGCTATCAGACCTGAATACAAGTTTACTGCTTTGTGAAAACATGCTTGTTGCAGCTTCTGAAACCTTTCTTGACGGTTCAGTTGAAGACGCCGAGGTAGTTCCGGATGGATGGTCGCTCTTGCGGCGGGATAGGAGCTCTCCCGGTGGAGGCGTCCTGCTTGCCGCAAGACCTGGCATACCACTGAAACGGCGACGAGATCTGGAGACCGAGAGTGGAGAGGACCTATGGGCTTCGTTTCTCCATCGCGGGGTTACTATATTTATATGCATCGTATATATAAACCCGAGCGCAACGGATGATAAATACATGAGCTGGTTTTGTAAGGTTGAATCATTTATTGGCTCTTTGAATGGTAAACTTTTTATTACCGGCGATTTAAATATGAAGAGTGCCTCTGCTAATATAAATAACTATTACGGGTATTTTTTGGAATATTGTAACATTACGGATTGTAATGATATTTATAATGCACATGGAAGCAAGTTAGATGTTGTTTTGACGTGGGAATGCGATGAGTCACAGATGAGCGTGGTCGAAGCAGTGACCGGCGGGCTAGTGAATGTCGATACATACCACCCTCCACTCGAGTTAACTTGTCGCTTTAATTCACGTAGGGAGCCCAATATAGGACTGCCACCGAGCAACATTGACCTTTCTCACGACTGGAACTTTAAGAAAATTGATATATCCTACCTGAACTGTCTGCTCAGTGAATCATCGTGGGCTTGCATCTATGAGTGCACCGATGCACAGACAGCAGCTGATAGGTTTTATGATATACTGTATGCAGTTTTCGATCAGAGTGCGCCTAAAAAAAAAGCGAATGAAATCTACTTCGGCTAGATATCCTGTCTGGTTCACCTCAGATATTATTAGAGACATTCGAAGGAAAAAGTTGCTGCATAAGGTATGGAAGCATACCCAATGCGTAAATGACTACCAAACCTTCTCTGACGTTCGAACTAATCTTAGGAATCGTATATCTGAGGCTTATAGCAGACATACTGCGTCTATAGAAAGCAATCTGAAAAAGTGTCCCCAACATTTTTGGCGTCATGTATCTAGTTTGAGGTCCAAAGGCGGTTTTGAGCCATCCGTTGTCTATGAGGAAACTACTCTGGAGGGAGTTCCAGCAGCTGAGGGTTTTGCTGATTATTTTTCAGGTGTGTTTCTCAAAGATCCCCCATATTTAGATGTAAATAAATGCACTGATAACCCTACAGAGGGAGGCACGGTTAATATTCCTCACATTTCTCCTAAGGAGGTGGAGCACGGTCTAAATAAACTCAAAGTGAGTAGTTCTCCAGGACCAGACCATCTGCCAGCTTTTATTCTAAAGTCTTCAAAGAAATATTTGACCTCCCCTCTTTGTCACATTTTTAATCTGTCTCTGGAAAGTGGTGTTTATCCGCGACAATGGAAATTATCTAGGGTCACTCCAATACCCAAGTCTAGTAACAAAACTGCTGTGGATGAACACCGCCCCATTGCCATTTTGTGTTCTCCAGCCAAAGTCTTTGAATACATCCTTCATAATGAAATTTATAGGCAAGTCTCTCAGTACCTATGTGATGAACAGCATGGTTTTCGGCCAGGAAGATCAGTAAACACGAACCTTCTTAGTCTCGTGGACTATGCTTCGAGTTGTCTGGACCGATGCTTGCAAGTGGATGTCCTATATTTTGATTTTTGCAAAGCATTCGATAAAATTGATAACGACATTTTGCTGCAAAAGCTTAGTAATATCGGATTCTCTCCTAAACTTCTCAAATTCTTTGCAGACTTTTTGCGTGACCGCCGGCAATTTGTCAAGTATGGTGCATATGTCTCCAAGCCCTACCTTACTCCATCTGGTGTAAGTCAGGGATCTGTTCTGGGACCTTTGCTTTTTTTAATTATGATTAATGACTTGATTAAGGAAGTTAAATTCGCCAAATGTTTGCTGTATGCCGATGATTTAAAGCTTGCACATGAGATAAAGTCACAAGCGGACTGCGATAGTTTGCAGTGCGATATTGATTCCATTTATCGATGGAGTGTACGTAACAAAATGGTATTCAACCCCGATAAATGCTACGTTATGACTTTTGACCGAAAACGTAAACCTCTTCGTCATACATACTTTATTGGTTGTGTTGATATGAAACGAGTGTCTACGATTAAAGACCTAGGCGTAACTTTTGATCGTGCGCTCACATTTAATGACCATGTAGCAATTACAGCGAAGGAATCCTACCGGCGCCTTGGCTTCGTGTTGCGTAATGCCAAAGATTTCCGTGATCCTCACGTCCTCCGACTTCTATTTACTACCTTGGTTAGAAGTAAGCTGGAGTCGAGCGCATGTGTGTGGAGCCCGCACTGTCACTCACACATTTTGTCTTTCGAGAAGGTGCAAAAAGCTTTTTTGAGAAATTTTTATAAAAAGACCTGTGGGTATTACCCGTACCTTTATCCCACTGATTTCTTGCTTGGCCGATTAGGGTTTAACTCATTGGAGGTAAGACGTTCCCTCGACCAACTTAAGACCGGCTGTAAGATTCTAAAAGGTGACATAGACTCGCCGGCCCTTCATAACCGTATGTGCGCTCTGTATATACCTGATAATTATATACGGCACAGGCCCAGTTTTAGAAATAAGCTTTTTTCAACTGGTCTTAGCCGTACGAAGTCGCGAGACTTTAGCCCGATGTGCCGTATCGTTCGTGGTCTCAACGCATTCCTCAAAGAGTACCCAGAATGTGACATATTTTGTGATAAATTGCCTGCTATGCTAAAATTTATCTTGACTTTTTGTGAACAAAATTGCATATGACTGAATGGTAAGAATATTATTTTAAATTTATTGTAATATTTATAATTGACATCTAACATTGTATATTTTGGACTTATTTTATAATTTGTGACTAATACTCAACTAATTTGTTAATAATGTAAACTAAATAGTAAGTGTAAGTGGCATTCATTAGCCGTTCTTATTATTATTAAATAAATAAATAAATATGAAAATCTACGCGTACGAAGTCGCGGGAAAAAAAACTAGTTTTATAAATAAAATAATTTATATGCGTTTTTTTTCTTCCGACAACGACCCCAAAAATCCTAAATTGATTAGAATTTTTCTCCTGTTTATTTGTTGAATGTATCTGGCTACCCTACTTGCAGCGCAGGGCTCCAAGTCCACCGCACGTTGGCATGCAGCAGACAGAATACAATGGAGAGCATACAGTTACAATCGCCTTGACTCCTTTTTGCAAACTTGTCAAATTCCTCAGACTAACATAAAGAGTTGCGCAACCTGATTCGAGGTTTGTTTGTCGCTGGCGTGTGTCGATCCTGTTAGTAAGTCAGTTCGGTGCCGAGTGGAGTAAGGATTTCAAAACAGTCATGTTCAAATCAATCGTCGATGACGTCATCACTTGTGTTGTACCTACTGCTCTCAGTAGGTATTCAGTTTTACTTGTTAGCATTTACATTATTTGCTTTGTCATTATTCTCCGTAAAGTAGGACAATGTCACGAGCGAAACAGAAAAACGCTATTAGGAATGAAGGCCTAGTTTTACTTAATTGCATTGCATATTTTCCATAATATCTTGAGTTTCTTGACATTAAATGTCAGCTGTTCATGTAAAGTAAAAAGTAAGTATAAAAATTATTTAATATATAGACGCGACTTGTGTCGATACTTTGGCACCGTCACATCTTCCTGAGACACAAGGTAGGGCTGGTGCAGCTGCCAATTCGGCACAGCAGCACAAGCGGCGCAAATATGCTAACCTCAGCAGTGGTTACATATTTGAGCCATTTGGGGTCGAGACATGGAGACGGAGGCCTATAGATAGTTGAAACCTCAGATCAGAGAAACAAGGGAGATAGATATGCTTTAGTACAATAATTCTAGTTCATGTTAGTGTTTCCATTTTTCAAAACAAAAACCCTACAACGCTAAACCAATGTAACGCTCATTGACTCATTATTCACGCACACTAACAAACTTGTAGCGGAAAAAATTATCTAACTAATAGTCCACATAAAAAAAGAGCGTCATCGGCTGGCTGAGTTCGACTCTAAATGCATCAAGTTTGATTTTGGCCAGATGCGTTCGCACCCGCCACGCCACCTTACCATATCTCCCTATTTGTCTGATCTGCGGTTCACACGATCTTTAATTTCAGGTAACGTGTCCAAAATGCTGGCGGCGGCGTCACTTACTACGCTGGAATACAGGCTAACATTCAGGTCAGGCGCAGTCCGCAGAACCCCGACAGATCCTTCAATATTTCAAAAAAGCACTCGGCCCCCACGAATCTACGATCCAAGTGCTTCTATCCGAAACGGCACCAATAGGTTTGAAAAATTAAAGAGAAAATAATCATCGCAAGAGTCGTTGGAAACTGTCGTTCGGGCTTCGGCTCACAGCTCGCAGGTAGGTACAGTACTGCGGCTGCACATACTAGTGGACGTATAGTGTGTTATTAGTATAATGATTCCTGTAAAGGCTCTAACTTCTAATTATACGTCCGATCTAAAACACCGTGAATAATCCCTTAACCGGACCTATATACCAAGGGCTTCCTAATGAATCGCTTTCCTGAATGTGTAGAGAGGAAAAACACAAGAAGGCAGAAACAGATTCTAAACATTACTCGAATCAACTCGCCGAATAAAAATAAAATAGTTTCAAGATGAGTGAGCTCATTGAAATAAATGGGTCATAAAGAGAGCATACCGCTTGTCAATTAGTCCCCGTGACCCGCGCTAGGGGCGGTGACGGTGCCCTGTCACCTCCTCGATAACTGAATGCCGATCGTACAATGTGTCTCATTGAAACATTATTATCGTCCCACGGACCTCTCATTACAAGCTCAATACCACACTGCACTGCATTCATACAGGCTTACATCACGTACGAGTATCATCCTTCGTCTCGGGTTCGATTTCTATGTAAATACACGACTACCGTACCTACCTACCTTAGAGAATGTCATTATTCAATGCATGTATTGTAAGCAGTGTGGTGTGGTCGGTAACGGGATTTGCCTCTCCGTCTTCACCTTCACGTCGTCTGCTGAAGTGGAGACTGAGCGACTGAGGTCGCACGGACACGGACTAGATACGAAGCATTCGACAGAGAATGAACCAGTGTTGAGTAGGTATTCTAAGTGCTGCATGAGCAGTTGGTATCTAGATAGCGAGTGCCGGCGTGGTTCAGTACAGACGCGTTCGACTGCTCCATGGTAGCGCTCGGTGCGGGACTGCGGCGAGCGCAACCACGCGAGAAATAACCTAGTGCGGAAAAACTATTTCTCTCGCACCTGTTTCCGATTATATCATATAAGACATTATTATTATATTGTAAGTGCACATCGTCATATAATGTTTGTATTTGTGGCGAGCGGCACACGGCACACGGCAGCGTGTCGCCGGGTGCCGCCCGCCGGGCGAGGTTCGCGTGTCGTCTCTCATGTGGTGGTCCGGCGCCGGGGGCTTTGACATAGCTCGACACGTCACCAGCACCACGGTCACGACCACCCCTGCTATACTACACACTCTGTGTGTCTCTGCGAGTGCGAACCTAACTAGTTTAGGTAATGAGTATATGTGCTCGTACAATCTGCGTGCGCCTGCGCAACACAATCAGAGAATGCACGCAGTCGCATCACATAGCTTACTGCACTATTATCATAAGACAACCTGTATCAACCCGGTCCAAGCATTCATTTGCTGTGTCGGCTGCAATAACATACTAAAAAGCTGAACCTTGAATTCTGATCACTTTTGCGTCCTTTGCTGTATTAGACGCACGCGCACCCCTCGACGAGATCTACCCGATGAAAGTGTTAGAACTTTAACGGCCTATATCACCTAAGCGGCTGAAGCTACCTCCATCGTCATGGTACTCTAAGATAAGGGCTTGACGAGATCTACCTGCCTGTGCCTATTATATAAAAGTAAAACAAAATTACCTTTTTATAAGGGCCTTTTTATGATTAGCTATACCTCCGGAAAGGCTTGAGCGAGAGAATCCGAGTTTCGACATAAAATTTAAGTAGTTAGGAAATGATGATGACGATGACCATAAAACCAGTCGGGACTTGTGAGGGAGCTCATCTCGAGCAGTGACTGGTGTACTGACCTACAGGCAGGGTTGACTGGTGTACTGACCTACAGGCAGGGTTGACTGGTGTTCTGACCTACAGGCAGGGTTGACTGGTGTACTGACCTACAGGCAGGGTTGACTGGTGTTCTGACCTACAGGCAGGGTTGACTGGTGTACTGACCTACAGATACGGTACTTAGACTGTAAATGGTTTCTCATAGCCCCTTTATAATCAAATTATGTCAAACATTTTTATTCTCCGATGAAAAGAAGAGCTGTTAGGTATAAGTTTGAAGACCTGTTTGTCAAAAACATATTTCCCGGTCTCGTGGACGTGCATTCAATGCGATGACTAAGGGTTTGGTATGGCATGTAGATGTACTTGCTCGAAACTTTTTGCCAAGTAAGTACCTTCATGAACATAGGTTAGGTATAGTGTCGTTTCTCGTATTCTAACAACATGCATCAGTATGATGTTTTGAGTAATGTCGCCAGTAGCTACCTGTCTGTCTGTCTGTAGGTACTCGTAACTACGGGGAAGGGTCGGCGTCAGCTTTCATTAAATATAGAGAACTGGAACGCTGGAAGCAGGTTCCCGAAAAACTCACACTCGAAATTCAGCCACGTTTAGATATACATTTTCTACTATACATATACAACAGATAGGTCATACGGGTGGAAAATATATTTTGTACAGTTGCTACTGTACAAAATATTTTTTCCACCCGAATATTTGATCGTGTCCGCCGGCTAAGATTCGATAAATCTGACCTAATTTAATTCGTTATTTGCTGCGGCCTACCACTACACTACACGTATCTAGCGCTGTACAGCTAGCCCTATTTATAGCTAAACTTAGTAATTTTTTAATTACTTCACCAAAGGCGACTATTTAAACACCAACTGCCCAAGGGTGTTATTTAAAAAATTAAATTGTTACATACTCGTATATTAAAGTTATCAAATTCATAAATGTAATTTGTCGATTTGAACTGAGAATATGTGGTACAATGAACAATACAACTAAACATTATTGTTTTATTTCTTGTAGCTAGACTAGAGTCAACAGTCAGCTAATAACGTTTTTGTGGGCGAGCTGTTTTTGTAGTTACAGACAAAAACCATGAACGTCAGATTGACCTTCCCCGAAACACATTGATTGGATATTAGGTAGTTAGCACGTCCGGCTCGGGGAGATAAGCACCAAGTAAACAGCAGCCATGAGGTGACCGAGGAAGGTTAGCCATGACTCGAGTTATCAGCGAGCTCTGCCCGGCTGCTGCTCCCCGCACTACACCCCCGATACACTCCACCTTGGTATGTCTCGTATGACAGTATGCTGGTCGCCGGGACTCGACCAACATTACGTCATACTCATGGCATCCACTGATTAGTGAAGCATACTTCAGTAAGTAAACACCTAAACACATGGCGTGACGTCGGCGTTGAGTCGCACCTGCCAGGAGGAACTACGGCTATACAGTATTGTGAGAGTGCGTACCCTGCGCCTGCGCCTACGCAGTAGTTACTCGCTAGTAATAGGAATTATTTCATTATCACGGAGTGAGTATAACAGTGATCCCTGTACTCGCACACTTCACGGTAGGTACCTACAGTAATGGTATATCAAATACCTACCTACTGTAGTATCGATGGCCGCGCGTAGGTACTTATCATAACAATGCAGTCTTCTAATTTATCTATTAACTGGCTAAATTATATTATAATCTACCAATAATTTGTGATTTATTGTATTTCAACAAGGTTCAACTTCCTTCTATGTGCCCGACCGACGCACGCGCACGCACGGGGTCTAGTTGTCGCAGATTTCGTTTGTCAAGCTGTTGTAATATTGTTTAAAATTTTAAAATGTTAACTTTTTTCAGTATAATAACATTGTAACTCAAACTATCTATCTATATCTATACATATAATAAAAACGTAGAGATAAAAAAATCTGTAATTGTGAGATAACAAAAAAATAATACACAGGGCGTCTTAAAATAAGCAGCTGAACACGATAGTTTTGTGAACAGCCACTACATAAGTCATTGCTGCACCCTTTATGCAGGGTATATAAACTTAGCTTCTAGAAGAAGAAAGTGTATATTTGCAATAAGAACAAAGGATAAAGAAATAATGTTATTTTACTGTGATATTTTAACAGATAGAGTAGTTCCATTTCATGGCTTTTTCATCAAGGTATACATACAAATGCACGCGAAATAAGAAATAACTAGCCAAGAGCGTGTCAAGACAAACATATTTAAGGGTTCCGTGGTCAAAGCCATATACTTGTGGTCGTATTCATAGTTCAGAAATTGCATGGTCATAGAAAAATTCGAACGAGCGAAGCTGGACAGTCAAATTTCAGAGATGTATCATCCCGACATGACTTGATATACTTTTTATGGTTTAGACAAAAAGAAAACTTCAAACATGCTCTGCACTGTGGTCACATTATCTTTTTGATTTGAAAACTGTTGACGGTGTTTTTACTTTTATCAATACTTCACACAGGGCGACTTAAAATAAGCAGCTGAACATGTTAAGGCAGTTTTTAGAATTTGGTTTGTTTGTTCACGCCCTTCTCCTAAACGCCTGGAAGAAAATGCAGACGGATTTAAATGCTGTTTTCACGAATATGCTTAGCTATGACCAGATTGAAGTAGGTATAGGCTTTGTTATTTTGCGCAAACGCCGCCCGGATTAAGGGAAGAAAAAAAGATTGAAGGTTTATATGAAAATCTATGCGTACGAAGTCGCGGGCAAAAAAACTAGTATAAAACTGTCATTCATTAGTTTTCATTGTAATGTTGTGATGATGCGTGACATGGTACCTATTATAAACACCTTCCTTTATTTCACTATAAATATTTGTTTGTACCTGATACCACAGAATACATATAAAGTAATACTTAGTAATCATTTACCTCCTCATTTCTTATTTCATCGTGGTCAATACATCTACATTTGTTCAATGAGATTTTACCAATATATATAAAACTATTGCATTTATCATATTAATTGGAGTTTACTCCTTAAGAAACGATTTGAGTTATAAGGCCCGGTACGGAAATTTTATGAGGAGTAAAATCAAGTGTAACACGAAAAGTTGAGGCGTTACGTAAAAAGAGACAAACATATATATCTGTAGGATTGAACGTGTAAAAGAATGAGATGGAATACATGTGTTGCGCGCAGGCGCGCAATAATAATAATAACTTATCTGAATGTATCAGTACATACAACAGACAGGCTCATCGCCTTCTCGATCATATTGTAACCAAGCAGGCAAGCAGGAAGGAATCTATACCAAGTTGTATGAAATGATCGACGTCACCTACACTACACTACAGTTAGCTTCGATCCTCAGTCAGGTCGAGATGACCGGTTCTTGTATAGGTAGTAGGTAGGTAGGTAGGTATGAAGTCCTGACGAGGTTCGAAGCAATGACGATAATGATGTCTATTATTAGGTATACGTATTGTTTAGTTCGAGTGTAAGATACGGAACTCGTCCAGGTCTCTCTGGTTCTGATGTGTTCTGTGTCTAGGTGTTGGTTGTCGGCATCAGCACAGAATACACCAGAGAGGCATCAGACAGACGCGATGCAGCTCCACGAGCGGATATTCAATTAGGCGCACTTCTCAGAAGGCGCTCGAAAGTGGACCCGATGTATGGGAGAGCCAGGCTGCAGGTCGCGGCCTGTTTGTCACGAGGTAGCTCTATTTCTTACAGTTGAAGAGTGTACTGGAGAAGTACTTGTACTTGTAATTGTGGAGTTTTATATTGACACGACATTTGTATATATTAGATGTATCTACTAAGTAGGTACGTAGTAAGTATACTTACTTATAACTCGAATTAATACTGTTATTTTCCTTCTATAGTATTTTATTTATTTAGCAAAAAGTAAACAAGTCACATCATTTAGTTGTTGTATTGGTGTATGTAAGTATATATATATATATATATATATAGAGTGGTGGAGTGGTAATGGAAGTGGAAGCCAACTCACAGGCACGATGATACACGAGTCGCGTCGGGTCAGATCAGACGCAGTGACACAGTGCAACAAGTGAAGTGACGCAAGTCGCGCTCGCGGCTTCCAATCCGTCGTCAGCTTGTTACCTATTCAAACTAACCGCTAACATACAAACAAGTTCAAGGCATGTCGATACGAGATGGATGAATGCTTGTTGATGAGTTTCAACAAGATATTATTATGTAGTAGTAGGTAGGTATGTGATCATGTAGTGCACCATACTCGTACGTATGTAGTGAAGCTACACACAGCTAGTTAGTATAGATACCTACTGTGTATGGGACCTATTGTATTATCAAATAATTATCAATATAAAAAATCAACTCCATTAGAACTGGACCAAATTGAAATAGGACCCGTTTGGTCCTACTTCAATATACATATTTATAATTATATAATTTATTTTATTTTATCCACACTAATATTATAAATACGAAAGTAACTCTGTCTGTTTGCTACATAATCACGGCTAAACGGCTTAACCGGTCTCGATAAAATGTTGCGAGGTAATAGTGTGTAGTATCATGAGGACGGACATAGGCAATTTTTTTCTGAAGAAATGGCGGACGATGTTTGTTTGCGCGCTTCACGCATATATCAAAACACAAACCTTATCAATCAAGCCTACTTAGTTCGCCCGAGAAATCATAGATGGCTACTGCACCGGAGGCGCATTTCCTGCATCGCGCAGACGAGATTCTCCGGTAACTAGTAGGCTGGATTGGTATGTGTTTGCTATTGGAGAAAAATTAGCCGAGTGAAAATAAACCATAAGGTCTCAGGAATACGGCTTTTATTATTCCCGGGGAAGTGTAGACGACGTTTTCGAGCTCAGAACGGTCATCGCGCTGAACAATGTTCGCGGGTGCGGTCAAAAAAAAATCATCAAAATCTCATTCTGATGCTTCTCGCTCAGAAGCACCAGAATTCAAATAAAAAAAAAAACATCAAAATCGGTTCACCCAGTCAAAAGTTCAAAGGTAACAAACATTAAAAAACAGTCGAATTGATAACCTCCTCTTTTCTGGAAGTCAGTTAAAAAATACATTCTCGAAGTGTAATCTGCAATACAATACCTAATGAATACAATGAGGGAACGACTCCCTGTCTACGTTTTAAGATAAAATATACTTATTTTATTACATATCGTAGGCACACAAAACAGATTGCAATCAATTAATTTCTTATTAAATAAATACTAACTAAATTCTGAACTGAATTGTAACCCAAAATATGTGTGTATACAAAAAAAGGTGATTCAAAGGCAAAGCAATTTATGGATGGAACAATTCGATTTAAGACTCAGATGGAGGTTCTTCTATGTTATGTAAAGAATTACTAAACTTAAGATCAAATATATCTAATTCAGAATTATTTACCAAGAACTCGTTATATTGACGAGCCATTCTTACAATTGGGTTAAAGAAGGATGTATTATTTCTGTAGACTTAAAGTGCAAAGAGGTTAGTGACTCGGGTCCTGCGTGCGCGGCCGCGGCGCTGTATCTTATATTATAATATGTTTATAAAGGATACAAGATACAACCTGAGTCTTCTGGGGAATCAACTTTCGAATGAATCATTTTATGTAAGTACAAAGTCGAAGTACTTCCTACGCATTTTCAGAGACTGCACATTAAATTATATCAATCTCCGTTCGTAATTCAAATCAGTACCTACCTACCTACATACTCGTAAGTCCTACATGCTGACGATAATAAAGTATTCTCAGACATTTTCTCTGTAGGTACCTACTCTCTCAATTTCATCGAAGTGCACATTATAATGTGCGGAGACCAAATCGGACTAGTTACCATACTCTGAGATGCTTCTCACAAGCGAATAGTAAAGGTCACAGATATACACAACCAGATCGGCAATATATTTCAGTGAAAGAGACAAATTGATATGGCTCAGCACAAGTACAAAAAGGACATAACTAGACTTTTTTGTCCTTATCGGCGTGGCCTGTTTTTTGGACCAGAAATGTCAAAATCTGACGGTTCTGTGCCAAACAAAACGGGTCTGAATATTGTTTATTGCATTTTTTTGGTGATTTTATGTGATAAATGCGTGTTTCGTCTGAGAAATAATTGTAAAACAAACATTTACAATGGTTGGTTGTATCATTTTGGGCTGCAAGTACCGCAGTGAGAGAAAAAACGATGAAATATCATTTCACACGTAAGTAAACATATAGAGCTTGTAATGATCACCTAAATAAATTCAGGATATCAATGCGTAAATATTTTATTCATAATTAGTCCGTTTTTTGGTCGATTTGTGGTATTTCCTATGAGTTTTATCAAAATATTAACTGAGAAGAATAACAATCAATGTTGCCAGTTTATAAATGAAATTACCCACCACAATTAACATAAATTATTCGTTCTGCAGGTTTCCAACTGATCCTGGCTTACGAATAAAATGGATCAGTGCTACTGGTTGTGAAAATTGGGTGCCAGGAAAACATAGTAGAATTTGTTCCAGTCATTTCAATGCCGAATCCAATATCAGAAAGGGAAAAATTATATTTTTGAGCAACTGCAGCTGCTCAGGGTCTAATAAACACACTTAAATGTACTTAAATCAAAGAAAATATATCATCATAAATCATCATCAGCGTGATTTTGTTCAAATAAAACAAAATAATCTTTTTTTGAAGTCTGATTTATCGTGTGTGATATGAGTACTGTAAATAATAAATAGTTTTATCTAATTATCTCATTAATTGGGATGTTATCCATAATTCCATCCATGAAAATAAATAAACTGGCCAAGTGCGAGTCGGGCTCGTGCACTGAGGGTTCTGTACCGTCACAAAATACAAAAAGTAGTGCAAATACACAACATCACACCCAGGCTGTCATCCATCCAAGTATCAACCGTGCCCGACGTTGTTTAACTTGTGGGAAACAGAAATGTGTGACCGACTCGCACGCGGCCAGTATTTATTATTTGTTGTTTTACTTTAGGGTGTGCACTATAATCCGCCAAGTTTGACGCTTGTACCGATTACCGTTACGTACCGTTTGGTTTTTACACCAGAGCAAATACAAAAATACCTTAACAAAAACGTTTGTTGTATGTGTGGATGTGTACCCTCTTTAGTTTTGACTTAATTATATTTCTTAGTTAATCCGTCGTAACATTACATATTATGTGTAAGTTTCAACTGACGATATTACGGCGCGAAAGATACAGCCGTTTAAAGCTGTCTTACCTTTAAACGGATGGATTTGGATCTTAATATTAATTTCTTTTGTTCATAAGTATTTTTCAGATATCCTTCCATCTCACAAGATTTTCCAAAGTTTCCAAAATTACTCATTGAAGAGATTCACTACCCGTCTAGTAGGTAAATTACCCTAACTTAAAGCAAATAATTTTAATGTGGCAATACACCTTGTTGAAGCGAGAGGCACTGAGCTAGCCACGCTCATTGAAAATCTATAGGTAGTAGGTCTGTGGTAAAGGTGCCTTTTTCAAAACCTTTAGTAGCCATAGACAAGACAACATGACAAGTCAATAAAAAAAGTATAATTGAACTCTTGCAACTTCTAAACCACAGACAGATTCTGGTGGTAAAGTTATATGATTATTTACGGGATATTTACCGTGGTAAGGTTGTGGGTGGTCATATAACTTTAGTGAACAACCGTGATAGTTTAAAACAGTGTTTAGATTGTGGTGGTGCTTTCAGGAATATGCTTACCAAAGACCTGATTCACTTACAGGCTATACGTTATTTTGTGAAAGGGCCGAATTAAGAGAGGCATAAACAATTGAAAGTTTATATGAAAATCTAAGCATACGAAGTCGCAGGCAATAGCTAGTTTAAGTTGAACCTAAAAAAGTTTTTTTTTTTTCGCAATGAAGTGTTCGTTTGGCCACCGATTCGCCTGTTGGTAAGCGGCGCAGTTTTTATCTTGTAATTATTAATGTTGTTTTACAAAGTTAGTGGTTTATAACTAAATGATAAATATTAGTTATGGCGGCAGTAGGTCATCCTAATATTATTGTTTATTTAGCAAAAACGTCTATCTGTAATTTACATGAGATTGTTTCGACTATTAAATTAATTCATATTTAGTTATGAGTATACAAACATAATACAATATATTATGCCATCTCTCTAGATTTGTACTCCTGTGTACTCTTGTGTCCTGTGTGTTTGTACATAAATGTCGGAAGGCGGTCGGGTCGTTGATCGACCTGACCGCTTTCCGACATTTATGTCGGACGATACTTATTTTACATAAGTTAAATAATGAACAATTAATAACAAAAGTAGGTATTGGGGTATCGGCTAGTAAGCCACACTCCTACCAATCAGGCAAAATATAATACCTAATGACTGATATTGTTTAAATTTATGTGTTTTTAAATACGTGTATGATTTACTCGTGTTTTGTGAAAAGCAATCTGACGATCACATCAGTTCAGTGAGCACATTTAGTTCTGTTTTAGGATGTGTTACAGATTTAAGGAAACTATGGATTACTTCGGAAGGATAAACTTGTCTATTATGAAGGGAATAAGACAAATAAAGAACAACACAACATGCAGGACGCACGGAACAAACCCGTTTTATCGGATTGTCAATAGTTCCCCGGAGTAGGTAGTACGTACTACTTCACCTACATTGGCTACATTACATGGAAACACAAATACGGAATAGGTTTTTCATTACTCATGCTCGGAAAGTAGGTCTGAAGTTGCCTGAGGAGCGGGTTGAAAGTAGTACTTTTCAGCCCTAGGGAGAATCACTTTCAACTGACAGTGACAGTTGACAACTGACAGACACTCAAATTATTTAAAAAAACTAGTTCTATATATTCACATTTGTGTTGAACCATGTTCCAACTTTTTTTTTCTCCTCAGAGGATTATAATGGTCCCGCACTTCTCGTGCATTTGCCAGTGTCAGTTCATGTTTTTATTTTTAGTTTCCTTGTATTCGTAATGAAAAGTACAGTGTTTACCTCGGGGTTAAAGACTTATTTAGTCCCTCGAATTATTAGCGTTAAACTCCGTCTCGGGACTACATAAGTTACTTTCACCCCTAGAATAACAATGTACTATTTCATCACACCTATTCGAAAAACGACAAATGGCTTTAGAGAATAGCGTGAGCAAAATTCAAGTTTGCTCCTTAGGGAATTAAGGTTTCTCTCTTCTGATTGGTCCACGTTCGTGCTTCTGATAGATTAAAGTAGTTAGGTTGGAGCCGCTCGCGTGTAGGTTGAATGTAATTATATATTTAAAAAAAACCAGAAACTGACATAAAATTGTCTATGGTAATCAACTCATTTTTGTGATTGTTTATTGTATTGTTTTTTTTTACTTGGCTACTGCTACCCCGGTTGTTGGGCCAATTTTGCCATTAACAGAGAGGGAGGAGATCATTGATAATTTATCATAAATAATTGGAGGAGATAGTGAGATTATTTATTACGTATAATGGGTTTACAAACAAGGTGGAATGAAGAAAACAATGGTTCGCCATTATTCTGTGTTTAGTAAGGAGTTTGTATTATACTGGTTTGTATGTTCTGGCACGAAAACCTGATAAAAAAGCTTCTTTCTTACGGGTCACCTGCTAGCCTATGTACCTGGATCGCAGACTTCCTGACGGAACGATCTATTCGAGTTTTCGTTGACGGCTGCTCGCCCGATCAAATGGCTATTAATGCCGGGGTACCTCAGGGGTCGGTACTTTCAGCAACTCTATTTCTGCTTCATATCAACGACCTGCTTATACCCGGTATCTTTGGGTACGCGGATGATAGCACAGTTGTAGAGAAGTACATATCCAATCCCAGAATTCATCAATCCCAAAGAAAAGTAGAAATCCAGGCGTTGAGAAAAGACATGGTTGGGCGAATGAATCAGTCCCTAATGGCCGTATCAAATTGTGATGACGAAAACTTCGCCTAATTTAACGCCAACAAAATCTTTCCTTGTCTTTTTTCCGCAATAAAGTGTCCGTTCACGCTATCACTGTTTCGGAATGTTCCTGTACATTTGACAGACCACCTGAAACTCCAACCCTTAACTACGGCACCTACTGTACCTACTCTAGGTAAATAAACAATAAACAAAGGCTAAATTAGCTAGCAAAAAGCCGCAGCTGGCCGTCCTGAGTCAGGTTAGACGGTATTTCACACCGGGACAGTTGCTTACTCTATATCTAGCCCAAGTCCGATCGTGTATGGAATACTGTTGTCATCTTTGGGACGGTTCAGCTAAATACCAGCTCGAAGCTCTTGAATCGGTAGAGAGGCGTGCTGCTCGACCACCGTAAAGTAGCTAGTTTGTAAATTTTCTACATGATTCATTTCAAGTCTGCGTGCTTCATCTTCGACCACATCGTCGCTTACCACCAGGCGAGTTGGTGGACAACAGGCGAGTTGGTGGTCAAACGCGAATTTCGCGGAAAAAAATACTCGTATGTTGGTCAGTATGTGAAACGTCGAACGCATCATGTATGAAGAAGTTATTGTCCGATTAAGTTTTGAAAGCAATGCGCGCTGAAGAAACTGTCATTCTGTGCATTCTTCTTTCTTTTCATGACATTTTTCTCAGTAATTTTCAGGCTAGCCTTCGCTTAGTTAATTGCAAATAATAATTTAAAATGAGTTTGAGTAGTGATATACGTATTGGGTAATTAGGTACTCGTAGCTTTTTTTTCTCATATGTAGTGATGAAAACTTGTGTGTATTCTGTGTATCACTCAGGGCAGAGCTCAGGGCCACGATATTTTGTTCTCGGGCGACATACTCGTACATGCCAGATGTAATTGTTACCTATACATAAATGTTTACATTACTAGGTTGCTATCGACAAACTTAGGTACCTTCTAATTAAATCCTTATCCATTTTCTTCCAAAAGACTAATCTATTAATATTATTATTGCATATTTATCATACCTAAGAATATATTTTAGAAAGGATAAATACCTGAATAATTAAAACAAAATATGTGACATTCTGCACATTTGGCATAAAGGCGAATCTAACCACACCTCACATGAAAATCGCTCAAACAATTTAGGTTAAATTTAGGCTATAAGAAGTAATACACAAATATATATTTAAGAAATAATACCTAACATACCTACATAAATACGCGCGAAAAATAATTACCCTCCTTCTTGAGCAGTCAAACAGTCGGGTAAAAAAAAAACAAGGTACCTAGTTGCATAGCGGCGGCCGGCGGCCGGCGGCCGGCGGCCGGTGCTCACGGAATCAACTCAACGATCATATTTTTTGTTGTTGTCGAGAGCAGGTGAGCAGGTACAGGGAGGGCACCCACTGTCCCGGTCCCGAGTCACCCGAGTGTCGGAGTCCGGTGGAGTGCAGTGCACGGATGTATGGTACTATTGTCACATCAATAGGTACCTATTGTGTTGATGGAGTGTAGTGGAGTTATGCGGGACTCCGCTCCGTCGCTGTGCCAGTAGGTAGGTACTAACGTCTCACGTAGTTGTTCAGTGTTTACGTTTGTTTACAATGCTGTCGGTCGGTGAAAGGTTACAGAACGGTTCACGTTTATGCACGGAAAAAAAGGAGTACGTAAGCAAAAAACGTTTTCTTATGTTTTGTGCAATGATCTTTAAAGCCTAAATAAATACTTGTATTTAATTGTTGACGCATGTATGAAGTGTAGTTAATTACATTTCCGAGGCTTCAAAACTTAGATGAGTGATATAACATTTACCAAAATCAGACATTACCTCTGGAAAATCGAATCAAAATCATGACAATATTATCTTAGATTTTGATGAGGTAACTAATACACTTGAAGCAAATTTAACAAAGTAAAATTTTGACAGTTTGAAAGGCACGTTCATGGAGGGCATCAGCTGAGAAAGCGTAATTTGATACCTCTCGTGTTAGCGAACGGAATGATCCATGAAACATAAGTGGTTTAATTTAATAACATCCCTTTACATAATCGAAACGTTTCCAAAACGTAACGTGGAGCGAGCAGGGGGGGGGCATGTAAATAAAGGATGTGTGTGGTACGTACCGCGAAGGCGACGTTGATGAACAGGAATATCTTCTCGGCGGTGCAGAGTCCCCCGGGAGCGCTGCAGCCGGCCATGGCGAGCGGTGAGGCGCGTGTCGGAGGCGCGGCGTGTCGCGCGAGCGGCCGGGACGGGACGCGCGCTCGCTAGCTCGCCTCGTAAGGCACTGACTGCCTGCGCCCGGCGGGCCGGCCCGGCCCGCCACCGCGCCGCGCCGCGCCGCTGCCGGTGCAAGCTACACCCTGCGCAAAGCTCCCTCGTGTCGTGCCGCTCGACCGACAGCCGCCGCGGCCCGTACTCTCTGCTTGCTAAGCTGTGTAAAGTTCGCCAGCTGCCGTTGCGCATTGTCCTGCACTTTACTTACCCGCGCACGCCTGACCCTGTCGGCGAAATAATTATATTTTCATCACTAGTGCTCAATAAGTGGTCATTAACAACTATCTATATGTACTATTGAATTCATTGGTCATTTCATTTACTCATTAATGGCTCAAAATGAGGACGGCAAAATATCACTTTGCTTCCCTAGGGAGGTGAAGCAATTAATTTAAAAATAGAACTAGTCCCATGTCAAAAAATTCCATTTAACTTACTTTTTAGGGTTCCTTACTCAAAGGGTATAAACGGGACCCTATTACTATTACTAAGTCTACGCTGTATGTCTGTCACTCTAATGTAAAACAACAATTAATAATAAATAATGTCCAAAAGCAAGTCGGTGAAAGCCATATTTTTTTGCAGTACCTACCTATAGGTACCTACTGGGTAGGTACTTACCTATACTTTTGTATTTTGTAATAGTACGGAACCCTAAGTGCTCAAGTCCGAATATTAGTTGGCCGGTTTATTATTGATGGCTGTGAAATGAATGAACAGAGTTTGTTCTGTACGCAGGGGCGGGGGCGGGGGCGGGGGTGTACGTGACTCAGACAAACGTTCACTTCACTAGTCGCATCGCATTGTCATCTCGCGGCGTCTTCCGTCGTCCGTCGTCGGCCGAATGACCTCGAATGCTTCAAGTGTCCCATTTCGGCCGTTTGATTGTGATCAATAGACTGAATGTTTATAAAGCTGTCACTCGTCCCGGAGCAGAGAGAGAGAGATCGAGCACGTTACCGGCTTGTTTGTACCTACTCAGTGCCGCGAGCCGGCCCGAACGTAAACGAGATTGTCTTTCGGCAAGTTTCATATCTGAAAACTATCGTACAGGAATATATTCCGGGATAAAAAGTATTTTATGTGCTAATCCAGGATATAAACTATACTACTAACTATATAGGATATTTAATTATCATTAGAACGCAAGTGTGCCTGATGTGCCTCGCCACCAGTCGCGCGCACACGAGATGAGGATGTAGCATATAAATAGTACATTGTTATCCTAGGGGTGAAAGTTATTCAGTCTCGAGACGGGGTTTAGGGACTAAATAAGTCTTTAACCCCGAGGTAAACACTGTGCTTTTCATTACAACTACAAGGAAACTTAAAATAAAAAACATGAACTGACTAAAGAAAATATGTGGCAAATGCTCAAGAGCGGGACCATAATCCTATGAGGAGAAAAAAAATTGGAACATTGTGAAAATAGAACTAGTTTTTTTTTTTATTAATTTGAGTGTCTGTTAGTTTTCACTGTCAGCCGAAAATGATTATCCCTAGGGCTGAAATGGATTACTTTCAACCCGCTCCTCAGGCAACTTCAGAACTACTTTCCAAGTAGGTATGAGTAATGAAAAAATATTTAGGTACATCCAGTGGCCTTAGTACGAGCACTTGCGAAAAAGTTATCGTTACGTAAACGATAGCAAAATGTATGAAAAATACAGTTTCTTTTGACGTCCGATAGAGGCGCTGTTCAATATTTCATACATTTTGATAACTTTTTCGCAAGTGCTCGTACTAAGGCCACAGATGTATCAAACCAACCTCCCAGAGCTACCCCTAAAATGCATTTTTTTTTAATATTTTTTACGACCAGTAATTTTTAAAAGCTTCAGACCACAGACCTAATTTTTTTTGCTACGCTTTAGACACTAACAGAACTTTAGACGTAAGAAGGTTGTAAGGAATTTGGACGGATAGAGACAGATAGTATGCCATGACGGATGACGGTGACGGCTGACAAACAGAGAGGTAGAAAACTTTTTGTTGAGCACACCAAAAATAAAATGTACATATAAATAAACTAGAGCTAGTGCCACAAGTGGCGGCCTTATCGCTCAAAGTAATCTCTCCCAGGCAGCCATTGGATAGATAGAATTTACGTAGGTACATAATACAACAGATACCTACATGGTTGACTGTTTCGAAATGAAATATTTGATAATAGCACTCCGCTTCACTCCGCTCCTAGAGGCTACGGCTAGCTCTGCAGCGTGCAGCGTGCAGTGGAGGCCGAGCGCGGCGGCGGCCACAGGCGGCGCGCTACTTGCGACAATTACCTCCTCGCTCTTCTGTTACCAATCAACGACAATTACATACCTACCTACTTCTCCGGTATTGGAAGGCGCAGGCGCACTGGACAACGGACATACGATAGCATCTATACTCTATTTATCTATATAAACTAGATCTAGGTAGATGCGTACGTTCCGAGTCTGATTGGTGGCCAATAGTTACAAGAATATAAAAAAACATGCACCCTACACTGCAGCATCCGCTCTCATCTCATAGTATTAGGTACCTAGCTACCTACCTACTTGATCTGTAACCTCTACTCTGTAGGTAATAACATAGTATTAGGTACCTAGCTACCTACCTACCTACTTGATCTGTAACCTCTACTCTGTAGGTAATAACAAATAATGCAAATGTGATATTGATGTGTTTCTTCAGATGTTGGGTTATTTTCCGGTGACGTCACTGCTTATATTAACTCGAATGTGCAATACCTCGTCAGAGAATAAACAATAGTTACTATACAGGTAGGTATAGGTACGTTTAATGAATCAACGTTAGATAAGAGCCTATATAGGTACCTATATAGGTAGATCCGCATACCTACACTTGTTTGTTTTGTAAACCAATAGGTACGTAAATTTGTTTATATTTTATGTGAACCACCGACAGTTTCAAATTCATTAGTCCTGTCCATGCGAGCCCAACTCGCACTTGGCCGCTGATTATTTTAATATTTATTATATTCATTTCCTATGCTTGGACTAGTATGTTCAAGTTTCTTATATACCTAGGTAGTCATTGTAAGTACCCTTAGAATAAGTAGGTAATTATTCTACATTACTAATAACTACTACGTACTTAGGTACCATATTTACTGCTGAATCGTGTTAAGAAATAACAGGTCAAAAGCGTGTCGAGACACGCAGGTACGCTAACAAAAGTAGTTTGTTGATGTGTGACTGGATCACTGGATAATTTAAATCAACTATGCAAAAATTACAAGTTTCTAAAAGGTTAGGACGGACGGACAGAACTGACTTATACTTAAGGGCTTCTTGTAGTAGATACCTACGTACATACTACGGAACCCTAAAAAGTGAAGTAGGTACAATGTGAGCGTGACTTCCGTGAAATGATTAAGTATTTATATTACACGGTAATTACTCACGTAAGATTAGGCCGGATACTCCAACTAGTTTCAACCGCATTCGGTGGTCTTTACCAAGGCGAATGCGCGCGCGCGCCTGCGGCGCGACGCGCACTCAAAACAAAGTATGTTAGTGTTCATACATTTATTACACCAATAATAAAATGTTAATATAATAAGTACACTGGTGGGATTAACATCATTATATATTAAACTGTATATAACACTAGATGGCACCACGTGCTCGCCGCGGCGCGGGGGTAGCTGGGGGGGGGGGGGGGGTCTCCGCCGGTCGCGCAGGACGACGTCTGTCGGGTGCGCTAGTTACTCGTAGTAGTCTATAAAACCGCTACATATGCATTTTTCAATATTTATTAGAAAAAAAAATCATTCCTTTGTTTTGAATAAAACAATCTGAAAACAACGTATCTTCGTAACTGTAAAAAAAAAATGGACCACGCGTGTTATCCAACTCCGGTAGGCATGGGATGGCGCATGTCAGTAGGACCACTTTCCCTAAAGCAAATCTTCTTACAACCAATTCATTATCATTTTTGGCAATTTTTTACGAAGACAAAGAAATATCTGCAAAACTGGTTACGTACGATGAACAAAGTCGTACGAAACTAAGTACGTAAAACAATGTTGTTTCCTTTGTACGTACTTTGTTTCTGGGTCTGCTTTTACACGGAGTTTAGTGTAGCGAGTTACCTCCCTCCTCCCCTCCACGACTTAACATGGTCACAAGACATGTGGCATGTTGGTGAGGTGCTGTATGTGGGCACCAAGTACAAGTCCTCGCTACTCTGAACCCTGTGCACTGTCCTGGTGCACCCCACCACCCCACCCCCGCACCGCCCGCGCCGCACCACGCTACTGACTACTACATGACACAACAATACAGCTACTAGCTCACATTCATATTAGTATTTGGTAATATTCAATAAATACAACACACAAATTTAAGTATAATAAGCACTATTCTAATATTGATGGTGTAAAGAAACCTTTAAAAACATAACATATTATAAAGTAATTGTAGAGAGAATAGAGAGCAATAAATCAGGTAACAGATGCGGCCGGCACGCGGCGCACGCGCACACGCGGCCGGGGCTGGCGCCTCCATCTTACACGCTAAATAAAATCAGTCTGAATAACGCAGGCAACTACAAAATCAGGAGGCCTACCACATTCTCAGCAGCATCCCGTTTGTACTCCTTCATTCAACTGTTCCTCGCTCCCTTTACATGTTGATTGTTGAGGGATGAAACAAACATTGATGAACATGTATTGTTGAACCACTGGCTGGTTCAACTCATATTTTGTTTCATTCAACTGAAATAAGGACAATACATTCAATAATGTATTTTATAATAATGCTTTTAAGACAGTAGTATCCACTGTGTGCGGAACAACTAGGCGCCTGCGCACTTCACATTTGTACTCGGTCACAACTTAAAATAAAAGTAGAATCAGTCTCAACATAAATAAATAAATATAAATGTGTCCAACAAACGACGACATGTCTGTAATATCAGTCTACTAACTATGAATGAACGTACGGTATGTACGCAGGCCTGCGGCTGGCGCGGTGGCGCCGGCGCCGGCGCCGCTAGCTGCCGACCAGGCTGGCTCGGTAACGTCGACTCGTGCAAGGTATACAAACCCAGCTACAAACATTTAAACATGTTCAAATCGCGAAACTTTCAATATTACTACACGATAAGACAATTAAAAAATACAGCTAACTTTGCAGGATGATCCAGTCACGGGCGCGGGCGCCGCCGCGCGTCCTCGCCGGCCACACCCCGCGCATACATACAGACAATAAACTAACACACACACAAGTAGTATGAGGGCCGTAGCGCAAGTGACCTGCTTCACTTACAAACTATACAATCATCTGTGTGCAACATTCTAATATTTACGTACATTAATACGTATCTTACATTACATAATACATAATATTATAGATCTAGTACAAAATTGGAACATACAAAATTGTTTTTCAAAATACAGAGGTAAATATAAATGTGAGGCCGCAGTGTTTGCACGACCCTAGCGGAGCGGGCAGCGGGCAGCGGCAGCGGGCAGCGGCAGCGGGCGGTTACATTTTATCGCGAATAAGACCATGTTTGACCACCAACTATAGTAATATTGTAAACGCATTATCATCAGTGTCGTGGGGTCTAAATCATTTATCTGTCTATCTCGCTCGCACTTGCAGGTCTTATGGAGTTTCATCGGTCTGTCTTGCTTGCACTGCGACGCACACGTACACACCTTAGAACTAGCACACATTTGGTTACGAGCTTACAAATACGGCTCAATCATAAATATTACAATAAATCTATCATTACAGTTATTAATGCACACATTCTCAGAGATATCCTTCCTCGCCTCAACATGACTCTAAATGTAGAGTAGTCAGCAGAACACACACACACACACACAGACGAGGCTCCTGCTGCTGTCGAGTGTTGTTCCCTCACTCTTATAACAATATGCCGGAAGCCGGTGGGACTTCTTTTTTAGTATTATAACAGTCTTGTATAAATGCATTATATTTAGCCTCCTGTTGGAACAGGTACCTGGAACACTGACGCCGAGGAATATGTATATTTTATATTTTGTACTTTTTGGTAATACTTTCTCATGTAATGAGGCGCACGCGGCGCGGGGGACCCGGCGTGCGGGGTCCCTGCTCGCTGCTCGGGGGTTCCATTCAACGAGGACCACGGAGAGGGCCCAAAGTGGATCTTCTAAATGAATACGATAACAGATAAAATAGATCGGTGTCAATAATAATGTGTGGAACATGGATACGAGAACAAAGAAGGCGAGGACCTTCCTCTTCTAGGCTTTGTACGCTTGGTCGGGATGCGCGCGCAGGCACAGCGCCAGCGTGAGCAACAGGGCGAGCGCGTGCGCGGCCAGCAGCGCGGCACCAGCGGCCAGCGGCGCGCGAGCCGCGTCCGCCAGCGCTGCCAGCACGCGCGGCCCACACGGCGCCGCGTGCAGCGCGCCACGCGCAGCCCCGCCGGACGCAGCCGGCACGCGGCGCGCCACCTCGCACGCTTCCCCGGGCGCGGCGCAGCACGAGGCCGGCACGGTGTAGTGCGCGGGCGGAGCGCGCACTGACAGGTCCAGCGCCGCCGCCGCCGGCTCGTCCAGGGAGCGCGACCACGCGGACGCCTGCCAGTCGCGCACGCCCGCCTCGCCGCAGCAGTGCAGCCCGCGCTGGATGGCGTCGAGCGCGGCGGTGCGCGACCCCACGGCGCCGTACTCCTCGCGCACGGCACGCGCCAGCGACGCGCGCAGCGCCGCGCGCAGCTCCGGCGCGTGCGCCGCGCCCCACCACGCCGCGCCCCCCTCTGCCACCGCGCTGCAACACACGGCCTCAGTTACACACAGACACACAGGTGAGTAGTGAAGTAGGCGCGCGCGACAGGTAGGTAGGTAGGTACCAGAGCGCGAGGAGCGCGAAGGCAGCGGCAAGCAGCGAGGCCGAGTGGCGCGTGGCGCCGGCGAGCGCGGCCAGGGCGCCGGCGGCCAGCGCAGCGGCCCACGCGCACAGCGCGCACAGCCCGGCGCGCCCGGCGGCGCTCTCGCTGGCTCGCCCGTCGTACAGCGCCCACGCCGCCAGCCCGCACGCGCCTGCGCCCACTATCTGCAAGAGCGCACCATCACACCGTTATTACAATATTGTTCCTGACTGATACACGTCGTACAGCTGATACTGTTTCCTAGGAAAAATAACACAATAATTACGATTGTCAAATGAATACCTCAGATATTCAAAATTCAATTAATACCCTGCATTGCTTTCTCTTCAGCGGTGTGAGCCAGCACCCTACCAGGCTTCAACATTGGAAGCAGTGACCAGCGGTAGAGATCTGCTTCTACTGATTAAGCAAGCGAGCACTTTCAGTCCATAAACTAGCACTGTCAGAGCCGTAGCCTCCGTGAAACCTTTTCTCTAAGCCTCTTTTCTATCCTATCAGAAAATGCGCAGTAGAACACAGCATGCTACGTGCACCTCTGGTATACAAAAAAACCAAACATTGTTGGGGGACTAGCCTGGAGAATGCAGGAGTGCTCAAGTCTCCTCAAAGATATCCATGGGGTTCTCATCCGGTCAAACTGGCACGATGGGGCAAGCTTAAGGTTTATGACAGTTGGTGGGGCAGTCTGTCGTTCATTCAGTCCATAGCAAGTACAGTACTTGGACCCCATGGTAGGTGGCCACCTGGTGTCATGCACCGGAGTAGGTGCCTCCTGCAACTAGTCCCCAATGAGGCAGTTTAGATGTGCATTTTATTCAGTCCTAGGATGATACAACTGTTCTGGTGTTTCCGGCAAACCCACTGGAACATTTCAGAGTCGTTTGGTGTCAATTTTATTTGGTAGGTGGCACTGCCTGCGTCCTCGACCTACCACCAGTAGATTGTCACCTATAGGCACTACCCACTGAATGTGAGGCTTTAGAATAAGGTTGCCTTACAACTAGGGTATGCAATCTCAGTACACTGAGATCTTTATATAGCTAGGTCTTGTTCTAATTTTGCAAGATTAATCTTGCATACAAAATGTGATCTTGCAAAGTTTACAGTCAAACAATATTTATAATCTGTGGTACTGACAAGTGTGAAAACTTTTTCTTCAGAGAGCACACACCTCTCATGCTAATAATGATAATTCAAACTGTATTTCAAATAGTTAAACGAGTCATTTGATGAATTCATTGCCCTAAAAACTCTTTTTTTTTCTAAAACATTGTGACAAAATTGCAGGGTGCTGGCCTAAATTGCTCCAGTACTTGTAATTATTGTCTTGACTGCCCTGTAGGCCCAGTTAGTGGTGAACCTGCCTTCTGCACTTGGGGGTGTGGGTTTGATTCCCACCTAGGACAAACATTCATGTGATGAACATTTGTTTTTTCTATAACTTCTACTTCTGGGTGTTAATATCTGTTTATGTATGTATATCACAGTCACTGGCAGCAATCAATTAAACAATGTCTCCCGACTGGCATAGCACTGTCAACACTGCTAGTGTTGCAGGTTTCTGCTTACCATCAGGCAGACCGCATGCTTGATCTATATATTGTACCCTTAGAATATAGCTCTATATTCTAAGATTGTACCATAGTATAGTTGACTGGTTCACTAATTAAAGCTATAAACATGTTTGGTAAGTAACTGGGTTGGTGGGAACAAAGCTAATAAGAGCAAGGTGTACGTTTGTTTACACTGCAAATATAAACAAACAAGTGAACCTGGGTAGCATCACCTATTGGTTGCGAGCCGAGAAACCCCGGCATGTGCTTTTGAATCTAATAACGATGCTAACTATAATGCATGCAACTAACATGCCTCGAAGTGTCTAGCCCTAGTTCAAGCTTTAAGTTTAGTCATCGAAGGATCACAAAATTAGTAAAATACAGAGAAGTCAAACTTGAGAGAGATATTTTACAAGTAGGTTTGAATTGCTCTTACCAGAAAAATTATGTTGAAGATTATCAGTAAACATTTCATGAGAGAATAGCACTTTGATATCCCCATTTTATGAGCTGGATCTTTTTACCTTTCCAAACTTTTAACGCTACCCAAAACAGATGCCAAGGTAATTATTAATTTACAGTAATAAATTTGGATTCATTTTTATGTTTTATCAAAACCTTTCTTTGGTTTGCTCATATAGCCTCATAAATTTACTTCCAATTACTTCCAGCTTCCAGTCCAAGAGAATGTAATACTCCTACGGAGTAATAATACTGCTTCCAGTAATCTACCTATTGTATTCTGTTTGTACAGTTGATCTACAGAATTACAGATTCTATTCTATGATTACTACAATAATCTACGCAAATGTACGGTAGGCAATAATGCACGACACAGCACAGATAATGTGTGACATGATATTGTACGGCATAATAGCCGTAACGTGGCCGTAACAGATGTATCGTACATGGCTGAGGTCAACCACGAACCGCCGTCTGACCAACAGGAGGGAAGGAGACAATTTTCTCTTTATCTCTCGTTGGTCAGACGGCGGTTCGTCAGCCATGTTCGATACGTCTGTTACGGCTATAATAACGCACATTACGCACAGCATGATATACATGTACATCGAATATCGATCATCTGTCTGTCTGAATGGCAAAAGACATTACAAAAAACAGTCGAATTGAGAGCCCCCTCCATTTTGGAAGATGGTTGGTAAAAATATGTTAAATTAATTTCGACCAAATTAGACGCACCCGGAGTTGTGGTGCGTGGTTGACGGCGACCATATCCACACGTCACTTATACGTTTAGAATATATAACAAACATGTGGACTTTAGACCCGGGTAACCGCCTTTGACAAAAAAAAGAGATAAAATATCTTATTCGCAATCTTTCACCTCCGTTGGTTTAACGGCGGTCAGTCAACCAAATTCACACGTCTGTTAGCTACTTAGAAAAACTGAACGTGTCAGGAGAGCTTTTACCTTTTATTTTAATTTATCTATGGTCGATTCGAATTTCGTCTGCATCTGTTGTAAACTTGTACAGATAATGTATATTAGCGAACAGCGAACCGAACATGAACCAAACATTCGCTAGTATTTTGACAGCGAGCGCAATGTCTCCCACAAAAACATAAATAAATGGCCACCGTTTTCATTACGTTCTTCCTATTTGCTCGATTTTATGTTTGTAAAATGGACGCCGACTGTAAAGAGAAGCGAAGGTAATCTATTGCGTGGTTATCTAATCGTCTTCTTTTCAGAATAAGCGAATATTGCATTACTGTTTTACAAATCAAATCGGTTTCGGTGACAGGTGAATTTCCCGCCACTACATAGAATGCGAATACCCTTACATGTTGTTTAGTTTATATTGTGAGGAATCGCTCTTAGCGTACTATTTATCAGTGCATTGAGTCCTGAACCTGCATTTTCAGAGAATGGGGTTTACAAACCCCAAAGACAGTGGAACGGCACGACCGCTTTAGCATGGACGCGCAGCGGTTCGACGAAATCTTGGCCGAAATAACTACAGGATATAGTAACATTCGCAGCAGTTTTGAAAATGTTAATATAGCTGAGGTGAGTAGAATGCTGTTAATGTTGACTTCGGCCGAGCGACTCCCGCCACCGCAGGCACGTCGGCCCGGTTCCCGCCTTTTTCGGGAAACTTTGATAAACGGCATTGAGTATTTCTCGTTCTATAAACCCCACGCCAGGAAGTCAAAGAAAGAGTTAAGTACGCCAACAACCGCAAACTTACTACTCACCGGACATTTCAGTCTCTACAATAATGCAATGAATACCTCTAGTCTACTTTGTAAATAAAAGCTTTCCTTTGAACATTGATCTAACAGCACAACTAATCAGATGTTCATACAAGTCAAGGCTAGCTAGGTTACCCATATAGTACCCTAGGTTATAGTAGGCTGGTTGGCTACAAATATTTATTACAGAGGATCAACAGGATACTTCCTGTATTGTTGTCAAGTGCTCTGACGCTGGTAGTGTGACCTGTGAGGAACTAATATAAGATACTATCATGTTGTATTGTAACTAAGTACATTACAACTCCACCACTAATTCTCAACTAGTGTGACTCCACACTCTCACCTGCCTGATAACCATTACAAGACACCGTTCCACCACCTTACACACATACATACACTGAATTAAAATCCCAAAAATTAAGAGTTCTGGATGCAAACGCTGGACGTTGCTTTCGTTCACTAGGTTACCCAGAAAGTGAACTAAGCTGGAAGGGGTCCATAGTACTCATCATTATGACAACTTGTACTATGGGAGCAACTCTGAAATCATGAAAAAAATATCATTTGTTCCATAGAAAACGGTAATTCACGCTTGACAAAATGTATGGATCGGCTGATATTTTTTTCGTGATTTCAGAGTTGCTCCGATACTAAAGTCGTTAACAATGATGGGTACTATGGACCCCTTCCAGCTTAGTACACTTGTTCCGCTTCACCCTGGCTATATGTACCATTTGAATTACCAGATTTTTGTGCATAACTTGATCTGGGTCCCGTAGCCATGAGAAAACATTATATACTTCACACTTAGAACAGTGATATATTAAACACTGTTTTAAACTATCACGGTTGTTCACTAAAGTTAAATGATTATTTACGGGATATTTACCGTGGTAAGGTTGTGGAAGGAGCTCCCGATATTTCGGCGCAGTTACATGCACCATGTTCACGGGAAATATCGGGAGCTCCTTCCACAACCTTACCACGGTAAATATCCCGTAAATAATCATTTAACTTTAGTGATATATTAACATTTATTACAAATTATATTGATATTTTAACAGTAACATGGGCTTAGTTCAGGTGGACTACCATAATCTCAAAAACATTATTATAATAACCTTACATTGAATTGGGTTTTTCCCTCATTAGCCGAGAGAGCAAGACAAAGCTCAACGTAAGATTATTATAATGAGGTTATGGTAACCCCCCGGTTTAAAAATACACTCTGTACTGTGTAATTTAGCAATATGCAAACAGATAATTTATGCCCAAGGTTACAATGAAATTACAGAGCATATTCTAAGTGAGGACATCTTTAATCATTCACAAACATTAGAGACATTCTATTGTTTATACAAGTAGGAAACTACTAGGAACAGGAAGGGTTAGAACCTACACCAGTTTCACTGCAATTAATCTTTCAATTCAATGGTTATAAAACACAATCCATGGATTTTTCAGACATTTTGACTGGCATTATACAACTGTTGGAAAAATGTGCTAGAAAAAAAATTATGCTGTATGATCCTGTTTCTTTATTAGGATCAAAAATATGTAAAGGATCAACATTAGTACTAGAGTACTCGGGATTTCAACGGTAAAAAATACTTATGCATTTCTGCCAGTGGTGTGAAGAAATTAAAAATGGCTTTTAATGTCTCTAATAAAGTTTCTACCCGTAATCCTGTATTTTCTTTTGCTTTATGACAGGTTTGCTCTTGACCGCCACCATGTCTAATGTTAAGTGATGATGCGCTCTGCAATGGAGCATGTTAGTCTAGAAGGAACGGATTCATTCACTACTTATAGACACTTAGAATGAAACTATCAGAGAACACCCATTAATGCAGCGCATTCCACAGTCTAGCAGTTCTCACAAGAAAACTAGAATCAAAGTGCTTACTAGTTTTCAGATTATCAACCACGAAAAAGTTTCGCCTTTTCGTGAATAGAAAAATGAGCAGGAGGGAATTATATACTAAGACTAAGGAGCTTAGTCATAAGGTGAGATCAGTACGACTGAAGTTGTGCTTGTCACAATGTAAGCAACTGTTCACACATACAGTACTGTCACACCTTCCAGAGAATACCCAGCTTTATAGCAGTCAATTGTGTCCTACTCTCAATATAGGAACCAAAGTTGAGGGTTGACGTCAGAGTAAAGAAGTCGGTCAATTATCAGTGTAGGGTTAATGACGGAAAGTAGGAGTCCGTTGCAAAAGCTTCTGTTTGGCATAGAACAGATACATTCGAGTCGTAGCTGCATTGAACTTGACCAGGTTAGCATTGCCCCAGTCAAAGGCTGCCTTTAGGGACAAGTTCATGAGCTCAAACTGTGCTCTACTGGTTCGTTTTCGGGACCAATTTTTGGTGGAAAGACAATCATCAATGACATTCGGGTAAAAAAAACACGTCAGGATTTTGGCGGGGTTAAAATTAAGCAGATTAGCATCACCTCATTCAGAGACTGCCTTAAGAGGCGAATTCAAACACTCAACCATAGGTTCTCGGAGTTAATGGATCTGTGGCCCGCTAGCTCGTGTGTTGGATGACTAGCTCTGTATTGTACTCTAACCCAACCGTGCTGTTGTCTGCGTGCCCAGAAATACCAGGCTAATCTGCTAGATGGTTGGTATGCAGCAAGAAGAGAGTTGCAGAAAGTCCCGGTCCCTGGTATACACCGGCATTGATAGCCATTTGATTTAACAAGAGGCCATCAAACAACCACTCATGTTGATCGGTTCTTCAGAAAGGCAGTGGGCGCGCTGTGCAAAGGAAGTTTGCTAATGAGGCTGCCTCAATAAACCATGACAAAAGCCTTCTTAAACGGCAAGTGCCTCGTGTTACTTGATGAGCTCGCTCCAAATATATGTGGTGTACTTCCTAGTTCCTTGTAGTTCCCCAGCAGACCAGTTACAGAGAAATCTATGTTGACGGTCACTGAGGAAGTCATTTGCTTCTAGTAAATGGTAAACTGTAAAACTGAGCCAAATATGTTCAGGTGGTTACCTCGGAGACCCCATGAATATTAATTACAAATGTCAAGATAACAATACCTATATTAATATTCATTCATATTTGTGTGGGTGGCTTATTATGATAACCACATGCTCAGTCTGAAACTTGAAGAGTAATTATAGTGCAATACAGTTTGTTGCAGGAATCGCAACAATAAACATTAACATTAACAATCTGTCATAGACATAAGCTGGCGGGTGTCACCTGCACAGGCCGAGACTAGTAGTGGAGCGTGTCTCTGGGGCATCCGGCCCGGCATAGAGTAGTAGCAGTGTTGTGTGGTTTGCAGATCCTGGAGGAGATGGTGACGGAGTACGCGCGCGTGGCGCTGGAGGCGGAGGCGCCGCCCAAGTTCGCGGAGCTGGCCGTGCTGCTGCAGCACTGCGCTGCGCTCTACGGACGCAAGGTGGACTACCTGTACCAGCACGTGGTGGACGTCTCCGAGGCGCTCGCTGCAGCCGCTCCGTCCACTCCGCGGTCGCAGTGAGTATTACACTACACGAGGCTTCATGCTCCGATCACCGCAGAGCCGCCCCGCACTCGGGACGAAGATCTGGCATGTTTCTTATAGTATAACTTTGTGACAAAATCTGTCCAGTCAACATCCTATTAGGAACCTGCCTCGAGAACCTGGTGCGGTGCTGGTGAAGTGGTCGTAGTAACGTGACGTGTGTTGCAGGGACGGTGAAGCGAGGAGCACGCCCCACACCAAGCGGCGGCGGCGCGCGTCCGGCGCGGGCGCCGCCGAGTTCACCCACATCGCGGTGTCAGCGTGCCCGGGGGCGCGGCGTGCACGGGAGCCGCCGCAGCCGCCGCCCACGCTGCCCCGCATGTACATCGAGCTGGAGCCCCGCGTGCCCGCGCCGCACGAGCAGCCGCTGCGGGACGACGCCGGCGACCCGGTGGGCCTGCCCTGCGACTACCACGTCGCCACTCGCCTACAGGACGGGTACTTATATATGACCGCACATTCACTTTTGAATTCCCGTTTGATGACGTCGCGATCCGACATACAGTCAGACGTCAGACGATTCATGCATGAGACATCGTCGGCGGTGTCAAATGATATGCACCGGTCTACTATCACATTCCCTTACTCTACTAAGTATAGAATGGTCGCATCGCACATACTACATATATTTCAGGCAACAACAACCCATACAGGGTTCATTCAATAGAACAAAACAAACCACATATAAAAATAAAAGTATTACGTAAATCAAATTCATAGTGCTACAGTAAAATAAAATAAAAAATAATAAGTAAATAACCAAAGTCAAACAATTAGTGAAGCTTCTAGGAACTGTCGAGTCAGCCTCAGCAGCGATGGATGCATCTCCTTGATATATGATGTGGTACCTGCAGATACCTGGTGGACGAGCTGGAGGCCGGGTCTGGCGAGCACGCGGGAGCCCTGCGCCCGCTGTCCTTGCTCGAGCTGCAGGAGGCGCTCGCAGCCGCCGCGCCGCCCGACCCGCCCCCTCTCCTCTCTCCTACGCCCGGAGCGGAGGCCGAGTCGCCCGAGCAGCCTGTCGCGCTCCCATCCTCCCCGCCCGCGCCCGCGCCCCCACCCTCGCCCCTGCCCACCCCGCCCTCGGAGTCTGCGCTGCAGCTGCCGGCACAGACCGCGCGCCGGAAACGTCGGAGTTCCGTCAAGCTCGTGGACATCGTGGACAGCCAGCTCAAAGTGTTCATCACGAAAGGTGAGATCCTCATGTCGCTCAGATTCCTACACTTATGTTCGTGTGACATACAGACGGACACCACACTCACCACAAGTGTTCCACTCTCGCTACAGATCATTAACAATGAGAATCAAACACTTGTATTTGTTTAGTATGGTGAGCTGAGTTCTAAGCTTGAAAAAGATCGATTAACTGTCGAACAAAATTCATTTCAATATAATTTCAAATATGTATTATACAGGGTTACGCATATACCTTGTATTAAGCAGAAAGGAGGTCAATGAACTCATCATTATGGACTAGTTTTACTATGGGATTAAACCAGAAATCGTGAAAACATATCGGCTGTTCCATAGAAAACGATCATTGACACTACAAACTGTATGGAACACAGAACACTCCAGAATAAATAAAGTGTTCACCACTTGACTAGGGCACGACTGACTTGACCGTGACTGCTTGACTCTGACTGTGACTCAACTTGATAATGGACTTGACACTGGATCCATCCAGTGGATGCAGATGGCAGGATGTCGTTCAGTGTGGAGGTTAAAGGGGGAGGCCTATGTTCAGCAGTGGACGTCTTCTGGCTGATGATGATGATGATGACTTGACACTGACACATGCACAGGAGTGCACCAAACTCCTCACGGAGGCAAGAAAAAAAAAACTGGAATGTTTTTTTCCTGTTGGCGCAAAAATAGTATATGTCCTGTTTTTCCCATAGAGTTTTTATCGTTCGCGAGTGAGCGCTGCGAGTTCGCGCCCCCCGACACGTGGGTGCTGCCCGTGGTGCGGCGCCGTGCGCGTGCGCTGCTGGACCGGCGGCGCGACCTGCCCCGCCTGCCCAAAGGAGGTATTTACATCACTAGGGAGGGATACTACACATTTTGAACTCGGGTAGATTAGCCTCGGCCTTAGCTAGACTCGTGACGCAAATGCCACCCAGGTTAAAAACATGTTTGTGTACCAACCCACATAAAGTGATACCAGATAAGCGATGTATTGACAAGTAGGAATATGTGTCATCATCATTATCAGACTACCATGTTCTCCTCCCCCTGCTGGGCCACAGACCTTCCCTCTCAGAGGATCTACCATGCTGGCCCAGTGCATGTTGGTGAATGTTTAAAGTTGAAGTATTCTCTCGTCGATGTTTTCCTTCATGGTTGTTGAGCGATGACATTGTATGGATGTGTGCAGGGGCGAGGATAGACCCGGATGCCGTCAGTCAGTAAGGCGCACATGCTGCCGGTGGGTGCCGGCGGTCGGTCACTCAGACCCAGCTAGCTGTATAATGGATGTGTTTGTTGCAGAGTTCTTCGGATTCGAGGACGCGCACCCGGACGCGGGCGGTGAGTGCTTCCTTCCTTCTCTACACTCACTCACTCACTCTCCCATGTCGTATTTCTACTCATGTCGTGTTGATTTTGTCATTTTGTGTTAGTAATGTTTCACTGTCGCAAAACGCAAAATCTTTTGATTTTGGAATTTAGCTTTTTTGCCATTTTGCCATCTTTCCTTACCCGTGGTCTTAGTACCACTTAATTTTTTACACCCTCTTTCTCTCACATACACACGCACACGTACACATACCCCTCTACATAAAATTACCCACTCAGGCACACATATTCGATTGACAAAGAATTTAGTAACTAAAGTTGTAAGATTATTTACGGGATATTTACCGTGGTAAGGTTGTGGAAGGAGCTCCCGATATTTCGGCGCAGTTACATGCACCATGTTCACGGGAAGACTGAAGAATGCGGGTGGTTGGTCGAACAGTTCAGAGTTAGGTGCAGACAAAACGATCTACCCTCTTTCTTAGTCTTTTGCTACGGTTATCACTGGAACTCGAACTCGAGCCTATTCAATGCAAACAAACAATCAAATCTTTCCTCTTTATAATATTAGTATAGATAAAAACTGAAATGTTGGGGGTTCCCTATTCAATAAATGATACACGTCTTCACTCTAAGGGACCCTTTTATTGTCTATCTTACGTTACATCAAGTACTTATATCTATATTAGAAGCGCGCACGCACACTAGCTAATACTTACATACTATACACAGTTTCACACTGCATTACACACTACCAAACATCAAAAGATAACAAATATAATGAATGAACACAACACAAAACATAAATAAGGTACCAAAAAATAACAATTTAGATAATAATAATAACGCAGGGGCGGCTTTATGGCGAGCCGTCGGTGAGTGGCGACACCGCGTACCCCGATTCCATGGGGCTAAATGAGACCCCTGACCCATGGCTTGCCTTAACCGGCCGTCCAGGGGTGGAAACCGCAAGAGCTAAGAACCTTTTGAGATGAGACAGGATAAGGCAGGTGCCGTTTCTCATTCTATAAATCTGTTATTCCATCCACAAGTTGTTCACCTCAATAGCCCAGACTTTTTTAATCCTATACTGTACAATAGTTTCATATTCCTTTTTATACATATTTCATAGTTGCATGTATTTTATATTCAAAAGGGCCTCTTGGTGTTGGCTTCGGCTCCACCAATGTCCACCAAATGTCCGGGCTAGACCCGAGAACTTAGTGAAATAAAGATAAATAATAATAAATATCTGGGACATTATTGCACACACGGTCATCTGACCCCAAACTAAGCAAAGCTTGTAATATGGCAGCCAGAGACTGATATACATACATATATATATATTATTAAATACATACTTAAATAGATATTAACACCCAGACATATAACAAACACAAATGTTCATCACACAAATGTTTGTCCTAGATGGGAATCGAACCCACGCCCCCAAGCGCAGGAAGTAGGTTCACTACCAACTGAGCCACCGGGGCAGTCAAAAGACGTTCGAGACGAAGATAAGACCTTCTCCTGCTGGTTCGCTGTACAACACTCGCTCAAGCATCTGACAATTATCTAATTGGGGGAAGTTTTTCTGTATTTGGTTGAGGTGTTTTTGTGCCCGGAATATTGGAGAGTGCTGACGAGCCACCGTGCGCGCTGGTTCTGGCGCAAACAGCGGTACACGCCCGGTGCGGAATCTAGCGCGTTGTTCAGGTACACACATGACAGGCGGCTTGCCTCTTGTAGGATATATGGACTATCTAGGGGTCCCCGCAACATTCTCAATTTGACCCAGTGCGCCCTTCGTGGCATACATCGAGTCCAGTGTTTATATAACCCGCGACCCACAGAGTATGAGGTGACGTCATGTGTGTGTGTGCAGGGTTCGCAGGGTGGTCGGGCGCCGAGGCGGCGGCGAGTGCGGCGCGTGCGGCGGCCGAGGGCGCCACCCTGCTGCGCGCCGGGGACCACGATAGCGACGACGACGGCTTCTGCGAGGGCTCCTCCTTCACTTCGGTCGAGTTCGAGTCGTCGCGCTCCACGCCGCCCCCGGGAGCGCCGGCGCCGCTGGCCGCGGCGGACGCGGCGTGGAGCGCGCACGTGGCGGCGCTGGCGGTGGCGGAGGAGGTGCGCGGCGGAGTGGACGTGCGCGCGTTGGGCGCCGCCGTGCTGGGCGCGCTGCCGGCGGTGGGCGCTCTGCCCTTCACGCAGGTGTTGCGGCGCGCCGCCACCACACAGAGAGACGTGTCGCGGCTGCTGCTCGCCACGTTATTCCTGGTGAGTGCCGTTCTTACATTTTTTATTACATTTATCTAAATGTGTTCGAGCTCACGTTTTGCCTTTATTGTGTAAAGTTTATATTACAATATTTAATAATATCAGGGATTTCATTATAAATTTCAATTCCTAGGCAGTAAAAACTATTTGATGTTTTCACTAGTCTTCTTCGTGGTGGCACATGCTCAGAGCCACCTTTAACATTCCTGGAACCAAAGTTAGAACTTCATCTAGCCCAGCCCCGAATTTTGCAAATTACTGAGTGCCTTACATTATTTATTTATTTATTATATACACAAAACAAAACAAAATCTTACAAAAATAGGTTCAGACCTGGATTGTAATGCAAATATATTATGTGCAAACTTAAAAACAAAACTAGCACGTCAAAATAAAAAAATATTAATAATTATTATAATTAATTAAACAAATTATATAAAACTAGTTGCGCCCCGCGGGTTCACCTGCGTTATACACCTTCTTAAAGCAACCTCCTTTAACTTAGATTTAAAAAAAACTATGTTGTCAATGTAAAGATTTCAATTCTTGCCGCTCCATACAAAATGTATGGTAAAATTAATTCTCTTAATATTTTTTTCCGTGTGTTTTTCTTATATTTTAACACTTATTCTGCTATTTGGAAACAAATCAAAGATCATGAAAATCGAAAATCCAGCCGTTGTAGTTATAAATGTTCTGTTGTTTTATATATGCATAGAAGATAGATATGTATAAACATAATACAAGAATGTGAGAGTCCGTTGTTGTGATATCGCAGGCGAACTCCGGCAACGTGGAGATCAGTGGGGCGGCGCCCCTCGCGGTCGGACACTTCTCAGTGGCGCTGCTCTCCACGGACGAGCGGCTGTACGCGGCCGCCGCCGCCGCCGAGCAGGGGCTCCATGCGCCCGCGCCGGGGCCTGCGTGACCCGCCCCCACACACTGGAACAATCATGTGGAATAGTTCCCTCGTCATCGAGCTTGCTTCCTTCCACTCCCATGGTGGAGCTCGAGGTCCTGCGCAGACAGCGGCGCCGACTCTCCGCACCTATTTATCATTTCGTACTAGTGAGAGTGAACGGGGATACTCAACTCCACATACTGAGTCTCGTCTTGTGTTCACCCAAAAGGCTAATTCACACCGACACTGTTCAAAGGAATTTAATCGATGGGTATCAGCCCTAACGGAGTATTATCACCGGACCCCCGCCCTAGTGAGGTGTCATGTTGTTGGTGTCAAAACTTACGTAAGAATTTGTATTGTTTTAGCGAAATGAGAAATCTATTGATATAGAAGGTTATTTTGTATAATGTGACAAAGATAATTTTGTACATAGAATATATTATATTTGTAAATATAGGATGTAAGCTTGTTGATTGTAATGTTAAGAGACCAAATGATAGTGAATATGTTGTGAAGTGCGTACTGTACGGGACAGCACCCACACCACACACCCGAGTGCCTCACACGAGGCTCGGTGTACTGCATCCTGCCCACAGGAACAGCACCCACACCACACACCCGAGTGCCTCACACGAGGCTCGGTGTACTGCATCCTGCCCACAGGGACAGCACCCACACCACACACCCGAGTGCCTCACATGAGGCTCGGTGTACTGCATCCTGCCCACAGGAACAATGCGACCATTCTCACTGAACAATATGCTGTAATACACCAGAACAGCTTGCTTGAACAGAAAGAAAGCAAGATGTCTGATAGAAAGCGCCACACGTACCCATAAATATTGCACTGCCGTAATTTACAAAATATGCATATTTTACGTGAATTCCATCGCAATGTTTCAGAAAAGTACTATACAAATTTTGGCGGGAACTAAACATTTATGGACGTAAGTTTATTTATGTCGGAGTGGTCGAGTAGGTCGCGGCTCACACACACTTCACGTCCGTCCATATACACTTGTATTGTGGGCCGCTTCCCTAATGTACTATATATATTAACTTGAACTGCACTAACAGTGGGAAGTTTTATTTAATATTTACAAGTAATTCTTCGACCACATCGTCGCTTACCAACAGGTGAGTTACTGTTGGTGGTCAAACGCGGACTTATACGTGATAATAAAATGAAAGTTTTCACGCTCGAACGGCTGAACAAATTTTGATGTAATTTCGCAAAGTACAGTGCATCATGCTCACGTTTATGGTATACTTTTAATTCTGAAAGATGTGGGTAAAACCGCGGGGCGCAGTGCGGTGTGTAGTGTATATATTACCGGCAACCTGTATAATTCAGGCATTCTATACAATGCCTAGGCAATGTATAGAATGCCTAAAACGTTCAGGCAATGTATGAAATATTTTTTATTTTATACTTTGCCTAAGCATTCTTTACAATGCCCAATGCGCAGCCGGCAATCGCAGTACCAGCATCTAGACGCCAACACTCGGCAAACTGACAAGCAAACAAGTTTGCCTTCTCTTCAGCGGTGTGAACCAGCGTCCTATTAGGTTTCAGCAGTGGAGGTAGTGAGGAGCAGATGAAGTTTGCTTCGACTGATTTAACTAGGGACCAAAACGCTTTACTATCAGCAGCGTACGAAGCCAGTTTGTTCCCTATTTTACTAATGTGGTCAAAGTGAGCCCTCTGTAGAACTTTTTCACAGAACTTGGCAGCCTGCCTCACCCAGAGTTTGCGGAGCAGCCTTTCGTGAGTGGCTAGTTCACTACTAGGGATCCTTACTAACTGCAATCGGCTAACAGTGCGCCGTGCCTCTGATCCCGCTACCCTCCGCGACTAGATACTTGATGCAGCGTAACAGCGCATGGCAAGATGGTCTTGCAGCTTAATTGCAGAATTAACTCTTCCGACCCGTTTTCCCTAACAGCTTCACCGGACATCACGCCGTAACACGGCTAGGCCGCGGCCGCGGCATGGATGTGTCCGGTGGATGGTCACCTGATTAGCACCACTCGAGACCACGTGTGGGGTTTCAGAATTACGATACTTACATAATATTGATAAATATTGACCAAAATATATTTATTTTACACATTGCCTAGGCAAAGTATGTAACGGACAATAATATTCATAATATTTCATACATTGCCTGAACGCCCCAGGCATTCCATACATTGCCTAGGCATTGTATAGAATGCCTGAATCATACAGATTGCCGGTAACATAGTATAAAATAAAAATATTTCATACATTGCCTGAACGTTTTAGACATTGTATAGAATGCCGGATTATACAGATTGCTGGTAACATATACATAGATGAACAATCTCGTGGGGGGGCGAGCCCCTCGCCGCTGAGGTTCGAACATTCCTACTCATTACATAATAAAAACGCAATCCTCTTACCATATATAAATAGTTAGAGAGGGTAGTGTGTTGTCAGGTGCGGGTGTACTGCACCGAGCCCTCGTCTCATACAGTTCAAACAAATACATTTTAATTAATCAGATAATTGATTCACTGGGTTACGCATATACACTGTACTGAGCCGAAAGGAGGTCATTGAACTCATTATAAACAACTTTTATATAGAAAACAGTCATTGACACTACAACAAATAAGAATACCAAACACAAAACATAAAAAACTGAACTAATTGAATATTGTATATATTATCTGTAAGCAACAAAGGCGTATACGAGTACATAGTTCAAACGGAAAAGTGCTCAAACTTCTGGCCTCTGGATTCCCTGCTCGCTGGATTGAGGCTACTTTCTGACCAAAATACAAGCTAGCGTTTTGGTCACGCAAAGAATCTTACATTCTCCCGACAAATCCTTAAAAATTAGGAAAGCACTCTGCTCCCACAGTCCCAAGTGTCTCTACTCCGGCGCGGCACAAACAAGTAACCTCTGGCGCAGCTGGAATATATGAGGCATTCAGCCGCGATGGTGCACCACCTGCATGTTGAGACGTCTCTGGAAGGTGAGACGGAGTGTATCAACGCATGTAGCGTCCCATCTTCCAAGGAACCGACAGTTGACATCATGCAAGTTGTTGTGGCGCGCCTGGGACTGGCACTTCTGCTGCACGGTGGTGCATCCGTGGTGACCGAGACTATTCACACACATTCACATGCACATCGGTGGGGAACGACACAACGTGCACCAGGTGCATTGCTGGGTTGGTCCCATTGTAAAGGCTGTTCACAATGACCTCCCTTCGGTTTAGTACAGTCTGTATGTATAACCCTGTATAATTGTAAGTAGGTACATTAAATCATAATATTAATATTTTTTGTTTTGTCTAAGTTGATTATGATTGCAGAAGATAATAATTATGTAATAAAAATGCCTTCTTACAGGAATACTAAATATTTTTGGTGCATTTTCAATGAAGTAATGTTTGATAGGGTGGAGGTGTGCGGGCCGGTGGCCGGGTCCGGCCAGAGTCAGCGCCACGTGTCCGAGGTACTTGTTGAGAGACAACCGATGCAGATGTTGACTGTGCATCTCATTGTGAAGTGGCCCTTATTTTCTTGTCTTGATACCGTTGAACGAAGTTACTAGTTATTAATACCCTTGTCTATATTAGGGTTACGCGGTAACGGTGTACTAACACGAAAAGGGTCCATTATACACATCAACTTTTACTATGGCAGATGTTCCATACATTTTGTCGAGTGCGAATGGCCGTTGTTACCCAACTTCAAAAAGGAAGAGTTCTCAATTCGATTGTTTTTTATAATGTTTGTTGCCTCATTTATAAACCAATTTGGAAAATTATTTTTTTAATTGAAAGGATATACTTTCAGACTGGTTTCCATAGAAATTTCATCAAAATTGGTTTAATAGTTTAGCTTTTAAATAAAAAGACCTGAAATTTTTACTTTGATGACAATTTATGATTATGCAAGAGACAGAATTTGCTAATTTTATACTAATTTTGTGAAGTTGTTTTAAAAAATTGATAATTATGATAAATCTAGAATTCACGACAATGCATGGTTATCTAAGTGGCATCATTCTAAATCCAATATGGCGGACTACCAAAGATGGCGGACCAGTTATTTTTTATGCACTCCCATAATATGGGTATCAAATAGAATGGTTTACTGAAAAGAATAGGAAAAGTAAAATGATGTCACCCAAATTCAATATGGCTGACGGCTAAAAGATTTTACTGAAAAGAATAGGAAAAGTAAAATGATGTCACCCAAATTCAATATGGCTGACGGCTAAAAGATTGTATTTATTACGTATCGCTTACTGTAACTAGATACGGCACACTAATTCTTTAAGCATTCTATCAAACTATCAGCGACACTAAAGAATTAATAGTCCACATGCAAAATAGACGCCAACACTCCCTGTTTACACCCTTTGGCTTTGTGTACGGAACCCTCGGAACTGAACTCGTTAATCGAAGTAAAGGTTACAAGTAGTGCATAGTGTGTGTGCACACACACCTCTACACCTTGCTCTTACATTCACAATGCTACTTATTTTAATGAAACAATCGTGACTAAATCAGTTCACTCGGCAATTATCTTGCGTTGTTTAATAAACAATTATTAAGTAACTACCTAGTTTTCTTTATTTATATCCCTGCACCCACGACATCGCCTCCGCCGCCGGCGCCGGCGCCGCCCGTAGTGGTAGGACCGTAGAATCTCAGAATAACCTGAGGGTAGGACTCGTGCAGTCTAGTTAGGTATGGTATGTACAAATCACGAGTGAATCAGTTCATCATTTAATTGATTTCTTCTAGGCAAGCGTGCTCCGTGCGAGTTGGAGGTCAAACGCAAACATATTTTTATTATTAAAATAAATGAAGTGTCCACATTGCTTTTATTCCATTTAACGTCTGGATTGTAAACATCTTTCGTTCTTAGGAAGTGAAAACTTTTTATGGCTTGCGTCTATACTGTCTACTATAAATTGTAAATTTCAGCTGTTTGTTTTCCGAATCGTGTAAAATAAAATTATTGTGTTCCAGTTTAAAGAACAATGATAATAATTCAGATCTTAGAGAGATTTTATCATATCATATCTCAGTGCGAGTGCAGTGCAATTTCTGCGTAAGATTTTGAACTGCTGAACCACTCTGATATATACTCCGATCTTTGTGCTGAACAACTGCTGAAGTTCCAAATCCTATGTGACCTTAGTACGAGCACTCACGAAAAAGTTATCGTTACATAAACGATAGCAAAATAAGAAATAAGTATGAAAAATTTAGTTTCCTTTCACGTCCGATAGAGGCGCTGTTAAATTTTTCATAAATTTTGCTATCGTTTACGTAACGATAACTTTTTCGCAAGTGCTCGTACCTACTAAGGCCACAGTAGGTACGTGACACCAAGGAGAATGTAATAATACTGAACTGAAGTATGATGGGCAAGCGTGTCGCTCGTCCCCTCGTCCCCCCATTATTACTATACTCTGCGCTCGTCTCCTCACTGCAGTCGTGTATGAGTCGTGTAATTTACAAATCGAGCTCCGCTGAATTGTGATAATCCGGAATCCTGGTAACTCTATGGAAACGACTAGCAGCTACGCATATACAAATTGGTATAAGCAGTGTGGGGGTACTCCCAGCCAGCGGTAAAGGGTAGGTACCTAATTTTAATGAATTGAATAGTTTTTTTTTTCTATACTTCTATTTCTGCTGTAAAAATGGGATACGAAAAAAGAACTACGAATTTTTCTAATAAAACTTCCCTATTCCGTTAATCAATAATTCATAAACATTTTTTGAAGTGAAAACATCTTTACGCGCGTTGAACACTTTGGGTGAACACAAATCATGGTACTAACTTCAGCGTCACGCTGTACCGTGTATTTTTAAAACAGCGCCATCTCTTGTAGAATAGGTGAATTACTACTCAAGTTTTCACTTCTGAAGTGCAGTCGTATGACTAATTGTTTTTTAGGATTCCGTACCCAAAGGGTAAAACGGGACCCTATTTCTAAGGCTCCGCTGTCTGTCTGTCCGTCCGTCTGTCATCACGTCACCAGGCTGAATCTCATTAACCGTGATAGATAGTTGAAATTTTCACAGATGATCTATTTCTGTTGCAGCTATAACAAATATCTACTAAAAATAGAATAAAATAAATATTTATGGGGGCCCCCATACAACAAACGTGATTTTTTTGCTTAGTTTTGTAGGTAATGATAATGGTACGGAACCCTTCGTGCGCGAGTTTGACTCGCACTTGGTCTGTTATTTTTAAATGATGATTGTAAACGGTTCGTAGGTACACAAATATCAAAAGTGCTTCTATTATATGGTTTCATATACGCCGGTCTCGCTTTGACATGATATAAAGAGTCGATAAAATTTTGTCGCGGTCTCCTTCACGCAGCAACGGCTTAACCGATTTGAAAAAATATTACATGGAGACATCGAGATACAACACCTATAGAGTTATAGAATCACAATCGTACCAAATAACCGGCCAAAAGACGGACAGCGGAGCCTTAGTAATAGAGTCCCGTTTTACCCTTTGGGTACGGAACCCTAAAAAGGTTTAAAACGAACGAAAGGCGATGCCAAAGCTACAATGCCCTAGCGGACTACAAGCGACGTTGAACATTGCAAGCGACAATAACGTCTAAATTGAAGTAAATGTGGCTTTGTGAACTATTAATTGATGTCTAGGTACACAGATCTACCTAGGTATGTATGTACAAAGACGTTCGGACATTTTTTGAATGTTTTCACATAGAGATTGTGACTCAATAAGTATTGTATCTCGGTGCATGGAGGTATAATACTTATACACTGACTGCTTTTTAGTTTATTTAAATGCGCTAAAAATAATGAAATAAACTTTTCGTTTAAAACTTTTTCTATCAACATATTATAACGTCAATACACAATTTAAATGAAAAAAATAATTAATTATATTATTAATTATTAGGTTTTAATTTGTTTAGTAACTATAGGCACTTGCTAAAAAAAAAAAAAAAAAATGATATATAAGTTTGTCAACGCGACGCGTGACCAAAATTTGGCGTGTATCTGGCTCAACGTATAAGCATTGCCATTCAACGTGGTAATGCCGCCAGCATGCTGGGTATGCTGCCAACTGATAGTGGACTTGAGCATTTGGATGTTCTTTAGACCTTCGACGGTCTATGGACAGTCTAACTGGTTTTTTTTAGTGTTAGCTTGTATTTTGTTTATTTAATAAAGGCACTTGCCCAGTTAAAAAATAAATTAAACAAAAAGTTGTCAATGTCAGTTATATTGTTTTGTCATTTGTCATGACTTACGTCAGTTAAGTCAAGTCATTCGAGCGAAAATTTTGAATTTTGCGTCGTCTACGGAATCAATCATAATTAAATTATTAAATTAAATACAGTTAGTGGTTAGATTTGTTTAGCCGCAGTCGTCTTATCCATTCAATTAGGTACATAATATTCTACAGGTTTGGTAATTTCTACTATGGCTGCGTTCAATTGTATACCCACTACCACAAAAACTGCTGATCCACGGTGCGCATGCTAGCCCTGCTGATAATAAATTTATTTGCATTCTGAATGATGATGCGCATCAGCTATGCTGTATAGTATAATAAAGTAGTCTTGTATTTCTTGTAAGTAAATCTGTGGTTGCTGTCTAGAATGTTACGCTGGTGATTTTAACCATTTCACTTCGATCGGTAATAAATAACGTTATAATTTTATTTATTGTTTGCCAGAGTCGTGCGTGACTTGCAGTAACGATGGGTCGAGCGCTGCTTACGCTCCTAGCGCTGGCTGCGGCTTCGGTCTGCGCCGCTGCCTTCACCAGGTACATGTTAATACATTTCACAATGCACTTGTCTAATATAAATGCAAAATTAAAACATTCTGTTATAAATATCTACCATAAATGTCATGTGTCCTCAGATATATTATCTGGCACACATTTGGTATGTAGGTCTATAAAGAAATGCCAAGTAAACAGTGGATGTTGTATCTCCCCATATTTAATTTAATATTGAAATTACACACTTAACAGATCTTATCGCCTGTGTTTTAGATTATTTTATTTCCTGTTCCATTTCAAATATTTTGCAGTATCCATGGTCACAGGTAGACTAGACGATGATGGAGATCTATACAGGGTCATGCGGAAAGGCTGTAATAAGACGAAGGGTTCCGTTATACTCATCATTATGAACAACTTTTACCAACCTGGAAATAGTTTAAAAAATATCAGTTGTTTCATACAATTTGTGGAAGTGAATGACCAGCTTTCTATGGAACAGCTGATATTTTTTTTGCTATTTCAGGGTTGGTTCCATAGTAAAAGTTTTTCATAATGATGGGTACTATGGATCCCTTTTGACTTAGTACATACATCCTTTCTGCGTAACCCAGTAGAAAATGTTATGAAATGATTTGTAAGTACCATTATGACTGAATGATGATTTTAATCCCCATATAAATGTTATAGAATAATAAATGTTCCCTACATACTCTCTCGGTCACACTCAAAAACTCAAGGTATGTCAACAAACAATGGAGAGGAGCATGTTGTACATAAAGCTGAAGGACAAGTGGAGACTGACCAGAATACGGAACGCCACATGCGTGACAGATGTCTCGCGGAAAATCAAGCGACTAAAATGGTATTGGATAGAACATGTAGTCAGATCTCCTAAACAAAAATGGACCAAAGAGATCATATCTTGGTACCCCAGAGATGGGAAGAGATCAAGGAGACGACCACAGAGAAGGTGGGAGGATGACCTACCAAAAGGGTGGTGCAGAATAGCCAGAGATAGGTAGAAAGGGCGACTTCTAGAGGAGGCCTATGTCCGGGGAGAACAACCTGATTTTGAAACCGGTGTTACAAACTAAATATTTTTAGAATTAAGTATTGAAAATATTATATTAAGTAGTATAACTAGTAGGTATATATTATGTAATTGGATTAGTGAATAAAGGCTGGCGTGTGTGTGCGTGTGTGTGCAGGGTGCCGCTGTACCGCATGCAGAGTGTGCGGAAACACTTCCACGAGGTGGGCACGGAGCTGGACATAGTGCGCCGCAAGTACGCCGCCACCGGGCCCGCGCCGGAGCCCCTCTCCAACTACCTCGATGTATGTACCTACATATACAGTGATGACTCTATAACAAAACTCAAGGGACCGACTATTTGTTTTTGTTATATTTTCTTTTTGGAGCGTAGGAATAAAAATAACCACCCTCCTTTAACTGGCCATGTTAACAGTTTCAAACTTAGTTTACGAATGATAATAAGATAGGTGCCCGGTGTGTTTAGTAACTGACACGACAATTTCCTAGAGACAGTGTAATCTAAGAGTAATGCACACATGCTAGCTGTTCACAACATCAGGTGTCTTAGAAATTTTGGCACACACACCATGCTATTTGAAAAAGAGTATCTTGAAACGGTAATTGTCAGACACGTTATTTTGGAGCTAAAAAGAAAGCCTTATAAAGGTTCCGAAGAGGAGATGTAGATTTCAACTTGTTATTAGATAAACAAAGGAGATATGGTAAGCGTCGTGGATGTGAACCCAAAATCAGACTGGAGGCTTTTTAACCGACGAAATAGGAGGACGGTTGTATACTCCACTATACATATTTATTTATGTATGTTAACCGATATCTCCGCCAACTGTTGACCAATTAAAAAAAGAAAACTTGTTCAGTCAGATATATGTATGTCTAATTTGGTCCCATTGTCACCAAGTCAGGATCTGATGATGGGATCCCAGGGAAATATAAGGCAACCATCAATTTTATAGGCACTTATTACATTTTTGAACTCAGTTCTTAATGTGATCTACTTATTTTGCATGTGGACTATTAGTTAGTTTATTGATGTTGTTGCAAGTTTCTTAGTGTGCGTGAAAAATGAGTAAGTGTGCTGTACCTACAGTTTTAACGTAAAGGTACGTCTAGGTAAAGTTGCAGTATTGGGAAAAGAATATATTATGGAACATGGAGACATTTGAACACAAACGATAATTTTATTGTACTAAGAGACATATCTCCCTTGTTTTTTTTTATATCAACCAATGTGACTGGTCTATTCCTGCACGTTTTCTCTCCACTCGGTTCACATCAGTGTAGATGCAGCCTAATATAGACAAAAGTGACGCAATATTGTCACGGTGCAGTGTGGTGTCAGTGATAACCTCTGTGCCCACACACACATACACACGGGTTGTTTTGTCTCTTTATCACTATTACATATTCGTTATACAGCAAATAACATATTTGTTATCAACCTAGGACTGTTAGAGCCACTTTCTTAAACAAAGAAATTCTACGAAATGATGCCAGAGTAATCTGAGTAATTTAATCATTATTTTAAACTCAGGAAAAGAAATTGAAACATTATACTTACATTTTACATTTTGATCACATCTTTTGCAGTTGTGTGCCGCTCAATATTGAAGTGTGCGTTTATAGAACTAGCTTGGTTGTCACCAAGTGGACCAAATTGGAAGTATACCCCCAATCCGTTTTTTTTTTAAATCAGTCATTTTTTATACTGTTGCTGGAGAAATCAGTGAAGATACAAAATATATATATATATATATATATACACAGTGGAACAAAGAACCGTCCTCCTTTTTTGAAGTCTGTTAAAAATGCCTTGCGTGGTCAACATGAGACAACGGCCGCCACTGACTGTGTTGTATCGCCAGTAATGGGGGTAGCCAGGTTTTAATTTAAGGAGGGGCAAAAAATAAAAATCTATTGTAATAGGACCGAAATATTCACGCTTTAGGCTCTATAAATACAAAGAATATGAACGGAAGAAAGAAAACCATCCTATGAGTATGAAGTGCTGTAAATTTGAAAAAAAAAAACAGTCCCCCTGAGGTAGTGGGGCAGGCCCTGGCTGGCCTGCCCCACTACCTGTGGCTGTGGCTGCGTCCATGTCGCTAGCTGTGTATGTGTGCAGGCCCAGTACTACGGACCGATCTCCATCGGCACGCCCCCGCAGACGTTCAAGGTGGTGTTCGACACGGGCTCCTCCAACCTGTGGGTGCCCTCCAAGAAGTGCCACTACACCAACATCGCTTGCCGTACGTACTACATACCTACACTACACCACACCACACTACACTACACTAGAAGGAAACACTCCACTGAGCAGAGAGAGCCACTACTGTTATACTCACCATTACATATGAACAAGTTTTACTATGTGACCAACACTGAAATCGCGAAAAAAATATCTACATTTTGTCGAGGGTCAATGACCGTTTTCTATGGAACAGCTGATAGTTTTTTCGCGATAATTATCACGATTGCTCTCATAATAAAAGCTTTCACAATGATGGGTGCAATGGACCCTTTTCGGTTTAGTACACCCTTTCCGCGTAACCCAGTATACAGGGTGAAACTTTTAATAAGCGTCTATAGTCTGTACCATACGGATTGTCAATAAAGTGCGTTGACCCCTCGTTAACAGCCGCTAAGAGCAAATGAGAGAACATGATGTTACTCTCATTTGCTCTTAGCGGCTGTTAACGAGGGGTCAACCTACTTTATTGACAATCCGTATGGTACAGACTATAGTTTGTGGTTTTTGAAGTTTCTAGTGGTTCTAGACTCAATTTCATCAACGCCAATCAAAATGTCTCAAAAAGTCCTTGGAATGTCTCCTCAGACCGTGTTCATGTATCTGTAACGCTTTAGTTGCCCTCACTGTACCTACCTACTAAAGGTTCCACCCAGAGTTACCTCTCAGTCACCCGAGTCTCGAGCCAGGACAGTAACCCCCTCGAGTGCAAGGAAGGTTACACATATCGCAGGTTGTGAACCGGCGCCGGCGCCGGCACTACAATATTATTAGCCGAGATAACCATTGTCACCTTCAAGTAGTCCGTGCATGTTTGTGGAATCCTCTGGATCCGGGCCAAGAACACACATAATGTTGTTTACAAGCTGTACTAAACAAACATTTACCATATTACTATTCATAGTGCAGAAAGGAAGACTTTACTGGCATGTGACTTTTTTGAAATTGAATAAATTGGGTTTGAGAGTCACATCGCCTGATATTAAGCGATGGTGCGGTCTACGATGGAGCACACTTATCTAGTAGATTTACTCGCGATTTGAAACACCCAGATTGTAACTATCGTGGAACACTTATTCAGGCAGCGCATTCCACAATCTAGTGGCTCGCACAATAACAGTGGACTCAACGCGCTTCCTACGGAATGTAAACCATGAAACTGCCGCCTGTGCCATGAATGTGCTCGCTCTGGTCATTCGATAGCTAAATCTATCTAATCTAGGGAGAGAACTAGATCCGAGCACACTCCGAAATGTATGCCATAAAAACTGATAGACTAGCAAATTTATTTATTGATTATAGGAGAGCAGCATAAGCTGATGTGCCTATATCACACAGTGTCAAATTTATGCTGATATTCAAGGCTAAAAACTTGATTCTTGCTGATGATTCTCTTGGCAACATTTTTCAATGTACTCCATCGTCACCCTCCATTCATGTACTCAGACAAATAATATGCGATCTGTGCGTCGAGTAAGGTGCTGAGCGCACGGCTAACATTTATTTCAATTTAAAAAAACCCACTTGATTTGTAAGAATATTGTCATAAATGATGGTGTAGGTACAAATGTGTCTCAAATATTCTATCTTATTAAGGTGTACAATATTTTTGTTGTCGGTCATGATCTATATAACTTATATAATTAATGATTAAACGAACTTACCTGTACGTGAAGTTCTATCATAATTATACGAAGTGCTTCGTCCGAAGAGATTGATGAACATTGATGAAGATGAAAACCACGTGACTGTAATAACTTAACAATCGGCTTCATCAGTTTAGTAAAAATAAACGGAGCCGTACAGATACCAAAAATGGGATGACATTTAAATTTCGAATATTTTATTGAAAATTACGAAACAGGTTTTCCGTGAGGTCGGATGAATTTTAATTAAAAATTATGCATCCTAAATTAAAAAATAATATTTATGTTTGTTATATAATTTATAACAATCAAAATTGTAACACTCTTTGGATATTAGAAGGACCGTACAGTTGTCTTCTAATTTAAAATGTTGCGTGTTTATTCTTTTTAAATTCAAGATTAGTCTTTTTTTTTTTTTTTTTTAATTTATTTATTTCATATGTATACATAATAGTTTAAACAATAAGTACCGAAAAACTAAGATGTTTGTATCGATACTTAGTCTCATCTTGCCATTTGGTTTTGATACCAAGAAAGAAGACACGTTATACGAATTGCTCAAACAGGGCTTCCACTCGGAAATAGCTCCAATAATCAGCAAATTTTGAATAGGATATAGATATTAAATTTCTCAGCATATGTAAAATTACTTGCCGTAAAAAAGGTTGATGAACTTGGTTATCGAATTTGATTTGACAACCGTTTAACCACGATAAGAGTGGCAGAGTGTTTTTTATGTTTATTAACTGGACAAAGCGGGCAGCGAAGGTCTACTAGCGGCGGGTCTTCTGGTGGTGGGCCTGCTTGAGTCGCTACCATTTATGAGTAATAAAATTTATTACAATTTATGCGCAACACGCTGCGTGTAGCCGTAAACCGAGTTCACGCCAAGCAGCACGCTCTGCGTGGCAGGCGGCTGATGACGCGTGGTGGCGGGCGGGTCCGACGCCCGACCGACGGTCGTCTGCGAGTCGCAGTCCTCGCCTTCCAGTTTAAATTCTTCGATGTAGGTACTCGCTGTGGTAAAAACTAAGTTTCTTGGTAGCTTATAGTTTCAGTCCGAGTTAGATTTTGAAACAGCCTTTGCAGTTTTTGTTACAGAAACTGACGTGGTTTTCACATGGGAATTACTCCTGTATGATTAAGTCGGTAACTCAGACTATAGTTTAACCGCATTCAGCGGTCTTTGTCAAGGGGAGATCGCGCGCGTGCGACTCCGTCTCGCTTTACACACAAAAAACCTTTGCTGTTTTAATGGTATCCGGTAAGTTGTCACCGAATAGAAATTTGTCAATCTTAATGGTAGAAAAATGTTTCTTTTATACCTTCTTTACAGAAAAAATATGAAATTTCGCCTTGATTCAGATTTGGATTGTGAAATGTCACAACCGATTCCACTAGCATATATAATATATTTGATCAAAACATCAGAAAGAGGACTTACTATTCTGTTATTGATCAAAACTTATGTTATTCTTCCGAGGAATAAGCTACCGGTTGCTGTATCTTATGACGACTGTTCGAGAACTGCGTTGAGTTATTGCGCAGCTATATTCGTGTAGTTACTGCCATTTAGAACTTAAAAGTTCTTTGAGAACATCTCTATTGAAACTGGAAGTGACAAATCTAGATGCCACTTCTTTGTTAAAAAGAAGTGGCATGACCTTGACATTAATGTCAATGTCATTTTCAACAGTTACTGAAGAAAACATCCAAGATTTCAGCGCTAGCAATGTCTTCATTATGAACATTCGAAGCGGTTGGTTTTTCTTATGGATTATCGGATAAGTAGGTATCATAATTATTTCCTAAAAATAATTATTCATTATTTATTTATTTCATAATTCTTTTTATAGTTCTAAGCCGATTACCTATATATTTATCATATTTAAGTAAGGATCGTGGTTGCTTTTTAACCTTAAACCAGGAAGCAACAGATAAGAAATTGTAATGTTACGCTTCCGATGCAGCGAGATTGTCCTAAATACCACTCTGATGAATTTTTAAAGGTTCAGCAATTTACAATCAGAATATTTATATTGCACGACTGATACATTATTAATACAGTCATTGTATTTCAAATGCGGCGAGATAGTCCCATAGACTACTCCGATGCACTTTTATAGATTCGTCATTTACGTTGCATTTCAAATGCGGCGAGATAGTCCCACAGACCACGCTGATGCATTTTTATCAGCTTTTATGTTGCATTTCAATTGCGGCAAGATACTCCTATAGACCACTCCGATGCAATTATTATAGGTTTGACAATTTACAGTCATTTCATTTCAAATGCGGGAAGATAGTCCCACAGACCACTCTGATGCATTTATTATAGGCTTGACAATTTACAGTCATTTCATTTCAAATGCGGCAAGATAGTCTCACAGACCACTCTGATGCATTTATTATAGGCTTTACAATTTACAGTCATTTCATTTCAAATGCGGCAAGATTGTCTCACAGACCACTCTGATGCATTTTTATAGGTTTAACAATTTATGGCCGTTGCATTTCAAATGCAGCGGGATAGTCCTATAGGCCACTCCGATGAACTTTTACAGTCCAGACAATTTACAGTCATATGATTCAAGTACGGCAAGATAGTCCTTCAGACTACTCTAATGCATTTTTATGGCCTTGTGGCGATGCCGAAGGCGTTGCCGCTCTCGACGAGTTTGATGACGAATCTGAAGACTGGCTTGATGCTGATTACGAACTTAGTTACATAGATAGAATTTACTTACATGATCGACGGGCGATGCTTAAACACTTTTAATGGTAGGTAATATAAATATTACCCACCAAATGACTTAGCACGGAAAAGTTAATTATTTTTACGTTCCGAATGTCATACTTCCTTTTATAATTTCTGAACTTTTCTAATTTTTTGTTAGGTAGGTATAACTCCAAACTACTTTCGTTAGCACTTTATTAACTTAATAACTTTGTTAATCTATTTTGTGCGAGATTATTGCACGAACGAGTGAAGTGGTCGAGCACTAAAATGCGAATGAAGAAGAGCAGCAGGCTGAGCCATAAGAAATAGGATAAATAAGTAAAAGGGGGTAGAAGGTAGATTTCTTTTGTGTAGCCACCTAGTGTGGCAGTTTTCTCTAAACTAGTGCTGAAGTGGTGACACATGTGCGGTACTACATTGTGTTAAATAATACTCTGACGTTACTAATCTCTTCGGACGAAGCACGGAGTATAATATATTTACTTGTTTCAATGAAACGCATTGTGCTGTAGCTTTGCTATCAATAAATATTTTCATTTCATGAATACCCTCAAAATAAATATCTGGGACATTATTGCACACACGGTCATCTGACCCCAAACTAAGCAAAGCTTGTAATATGGCTGCCAGAGACTGATATACGTACATATATATTATTAAATACATACTTAAATAGATAATAACACCCAGACATAGAACAAACACAAATGTTCATCACACAAATGTTTGTCCTAGGTGGGAATCGAACCCACGCCCCCAAGCACAGAAGGAAGGTACACTACCAACTGAGCTAACGGGGCTGTCAAATGAATGAATGTGTGATAGGAGTCTCGATGGGGCAGGGCAGGGCAGGGCAGGGCAGGGCGGAGACATGACGCCAGTGTTGTTGTTGCAGTGTTGCACAACAAGTACGACAGCAGCCGGTCGCGCTCGTACCGCGCCAACGGCACCGAGTTCGCCATCCAGTACGGCTCCGGCAGCCTCTCCGGGTTCCTCTCCACAGATGACGTCACCGTCAGTACCACTCACACTATAAAGCCCGGTATCCACCGCAGGAAGCGGTGCTCCGTGCCGCTCCCTGTACACGTGGAGGATACCGGACCAGCGGACGCTTGGAGTATTGCTTCTTGTTTTATATTGCTTGAAGTTTGGTTGTGATTGTTGTATCGTATTGTATATATCGTAAAGTAACTTCGTATACTTGTTAGATCAACTCTAGCGTCATTGTTCATGACATCCAAAAGTTTGGTAAATACCGCTTTTTATCGAGAAGACAACCTTTTTTACCTATCTCCAATATATTCTTCTTGTTATGTCGTTTTTATGGTAGTGTTTGTTGAGCCATGATAGCGCTTAATTATAAATGCTACTCGCGGTCACTCAATCACTGCACTTTGGCGAGCTCTTGTAGAATGTAATAGTGTAGTTGCGGTCGGTGCCGTGCGTGGTTCGTGGTGTAGTGAGTGAGTGGTGAGTGTTGCAGGTGGGAGGCATCACGGTGTCGCGGCAGACGTTCGCGGAGGCCATGTCGGAGCCCGGCCTCGCCTTCGTGGCCGCTAAGTTCGACGGCATCCTCGGCATGGCCTTCCCCAGGTATATCCACATCACACACACTGGCAACATTGCCTTGTCCACACATGGCCTTCCCCAGGTATATCCACATCTCACACACTGGCAACATTGCCTTGTCCACACATGGGCTACCCCAGGTATATCCACATCACACACACTGGCAACATTGCCTTGTCCACACATGGGCTACCCCAGGTATATCCACATCACACACACTGGCAACATTGCCTTGTCCACACATGGCCTTCCCCAGGTATATCCACATCTCACACACTGGCAACATTGCCTTGTCAACACATGGGCTACCCCAGGTATATCCACATCACACACACTGGCAACATTGCCTTGTCCACACATGGGCTACCCCAGGTATATCCACATCACACACACTGGCAACATTGCCTTGTCCACACATGGCCTTCCCCAGGTATATCCACATCACACACACTGGCAACATTGCCTTGTCCACACATGGCCTTCCCCAGGTATATCCACATCACACACACTGGCAACATTGCCTTGTCCACACATGGCCTTCCCCAGGTATATCCACATCACACACACTGGCAACATTGCCTTGTCCACACATGGCCTTCCCCAGGTATATCCACATCACACACACTGGCAACATTGCCTTGTCCACACATGGCCTTCCCCAGGTATAATATTCACTTTGGTTTAGTTAAAGTTCCAGTTGAATTGATCCACTATCTTAGTTTTATTGACGTTGTCTTATACAGGGTTACTAGTAACTAACTAGCAACCTCACGCAGGCTGCGCGAGCGCCTCTACACTACATCATACTTCAAATAACTACTTTTGTTTCATGTTTTGTTGTTGTTGTATGAAACAGTTTTAGAACAAAAGTAGTAAAGTATGATGTATGCGAGGCGAGGGGTCTCCACGTGAGGGGTCTAGTTACAAGTAACCCTGTATATATAGAGCTGTGTGTCTGTCGGCAGCATCGCAGTGGACGGCGTGATGCCTGTCTTCCAGAACATGGTGGCGCAGAGCAAGCTGCAGCCAGTGTTCTCCTTCTACCTCAACCGGTGCGTACATACCTACCTACTGACCAGACCAGTTCGACTCCCACTCTCACTGATGTCGTGAACAGAACATCTCCGCTTTCACTATTAAATATATTACTAATATAAAAAGTTCGTAGACATAGATATTTAGAACTGTTTCTTTGACAAATCTCTAGTTTATTTCCGCTTCAATGTCGCATTAGGATCAATTATTTTTGTTTAACTTAAATCTAAAAAGTGTGCGCCATCGTAGACCGCATCATCGCTTTACATCAGGTGATGGTCAAACGCAAGTCTAATTCATCAATTGAATAGTACTACCAGACATATGTATTTGGCGGGTGCACGGGAGTGTAACGCCACCGGGGCAACGCTGCTCGCCCGGGGACGAGGATCTCGTGCGCGTGCGGCCTGAGGCCGTGCCCCGGGGGAGCGGAGCGTAACGCCCCAATGTGCGGTTAGGGCGGGAAGTATGGCCGATGAGCTGGGTGTTGTTTGTGAGGCAGCGATCCGGCGGCGGCGCAGGGCGGGGAGATCATCCTGGGCGGCTCCGACCCGGCGCACTACACTGGGAACTTCACCTACGTGCCCGTCACCAGGCCCACCTACTGGCAGTTCCACATGGACTCCGTCTCTGTCAACAAGCAGACCTTCTGTGCTAATGTGAGTCCTCATACGAACTTGCGTCAATTACCACAATCACCTTGCAGTTACCGCCATCACCGTCCAGTTACCGTCCTAGTCCAGTAGGTGTGAGTCTTGAGCACTCATTGAAATAATATTAAAAAGTTTTTTTCTACACAATGTGATAGTCAGCGATACCTACATAGTTTTGTCACTTTTTGTAAATTGTCACTAAAGTATTTTATGTGTAAATGTAAAAGTAAAGGAACTGCAGACGCGACCAGCACCATTCTATAGTCCCCAGAGGACCACGTGGACGGATTGCGTTCCTTGCGCTCTCGTTCTCACAGTCGAGTATAGCGGGTGCACTCCTCTAGCACACAGGCTCTTGTTTATATATTTGAGTAGTCCAGTCGATGAGTGAATGAGTGAAGTGACCGGAGAGGAGTCGTGATGTACTATGTGCGGGTGTGTTTGTGTTGTGTCAGGGCTGCGAGGTGATCGCAGACACCGGCACGTCGCTGATCGCCGGACCGACGAAGGAGATCGCCGCTCTGAACGCGGCCATCGGAGCCACCGCGCTGGTGTCGGGACAGTACATGGTGGACTGCAGCCTGCTGCCTCACCTGCCGCCAGTCTCCTTCACCATCGGGGGACAGCGCTTCACTCTGCACGGCACCGACTACGTGCTCCGGGTCAGTTCACTACACACTCACACACACACATACACCACCCCTCTGTAAGCTGTGGTGAGACGAGCCGCGCAACCTCACTAAGGGATGCTCTGTCCCTCTCCCGCGAACTGAGTGTCCGTATGGAGCTTGTATGGCGTATTTACATGTGACGTCATTGATAAATATAGTGCGCTCTCTGTGTAACAAGACTTGACGTCATTAAAATGTTGATATCTTCCACTTTGAACATATTTCAATATTGTTTCGGTTATTTGTTTTTGATAAGAAACAGATATGTAAGAAACCCTGTCTGAATACGTTCAACTCGTTCGATATACCGTTACAGTTATAATATAAGGCAGTCTTTTCAACTGGGTAATAACAACTAAACTCGTTTAAATCTATTCACGTAAATGACAGTTATGTTGAAGATAACGAGCTTGTTACAGTTAACTATTATGCATATAATCCGCGCGTGCAAGTGCATCGGTTTATTCTAGGCAAGCTAGCGTGCTGCATCGTAGACCGCATCATCGCTTAGCAACAGGCGAGGTGGCGGTCAAACGCAAGCCGTGTTATTAAAAAAAAATCTGTAAAAAGTAAAACAATTGTAATTCTGATAACGAATAACTTAATTTTATTGTTGACATTTGACACACACACACGGTCATCTGACCCCAAACTAAGCAAAGCTTAGTAAAAGAATCAGTTTCTTCTAGGCAAGCGTGATCCATCGTAGGCCGCATCATCGCTTAACATCAGGCGAGTTGGCGGTTCAATGCAAGCCTATTTTACAATAAAAAAAAAGCTTGTAATATGGCTGCCAGAGACTGATATACATACATACAGCCCTTTCGCAAAATAATATAGTCTATACTTCAATCTGGTCATAGCTAAGCATATTCGTGAAAACCAAATTTAAATCCGTCCAGTGGTTTAGCAGATGTGCGTGAACAAACAAACAGACAAAAATTCCAAAAACTGTCTTAACGTGTTCAGCTGCTTATTTTAAGACATCCTGTTTTTTTTTTTTATATCTCGTAATTAACTTATAAAACATTTTTATTTTTTAACCTACGTTTAAATTAATAACTAAAAACTAAAACCTAAACAAAATAACTACTAAGTAATTAAAATTCAAATTACAAAAAAAAAAACATGTTTAATCAAATAACCCGCCACTAACTGTACCCTGTGCGAAGATGCCCATAACACTAGCAGCATTGCCGCGCTTTGCACAAGGTACGAGCCGGAGCGAGTCATTATTTTTCTCGTAATTACAGTTTTTTTAAATCTCTACGTTTTTATTATATGTATAAATAGATATATATTTTGCATGTTATTGTATAATCTAATTTAATTTCTAAATGTAATGAATATGGACTTAAAATTTGTCTGAATTAAATGATTTATTTTTATTATTATTTGTGTTGATGTGCAGATCTCGCAGTTCGGCAAGACAGTGTGTCTGTCCGGGTTCATGGGGCTGGACATCCCGCCGCCGAACGGGCCGCTCTGGATCCTGGGAGACGTGTTCATCGGACGTTATTACACTGAGTTCGACGTCGCCAACAAGCGGCTCGGGTTCGCGCCCGCCGCCTGAGCAGGGGGGGAGAGACTGCGCCCGCGCACACCAGCAGACACATAACACCACCCGTACTTGGTCCAGCAACGCAGACAATCTAGCGAGCTAGGAATACTAACACGTGATTTATTCATTACCACGTATCGCTGGAAAATATCTACTTTTACTCGTATGACGACTAAATATAATTCTGTTGCAATATTTTGCTGTTATTATAATACTCAGAACTTCTCTCCGTGTATGGTATATATGTTACCGGGAGTTACTTCTCTCCGTGTATGGTATATAATTATGTTACCGGGAGTTACTTCTCTCCGTGTATGGTATATATGTTACCGGGAGTTACTTTTGTCGGTCTGCTAACTTCCAAGGTGTGGCTTGTTTGCTCAGTCATAGATATTAGTGTTTTTTAAGGCTTTCAGCCATTCTTATTCTTTTATAGTAGATGTAATGCCTGATGATAAGATAGAGAATGGTAACAATGTGTTAAAAAGACAATAACCAAAGAAATGCAAATAACATTATGGTAATGTTTAATAACATTAGTTTGTATATCAGTACTTTTATAATGTTATGTATTTGCTATATTATATTGTTTGGTACTAAACACTGAGTTGTTTGTGGATGACAAGAGCTCTCTTGTTTCACTTCATAGAGTAGTCTGTATTTGTTTTTATCTTAATAAATAAACAAAGTAAAAAAAAAAGTATTTTCATTTATTCTACCTTCGTCACAACATACACATATAAATAATACATAATCGATTATCTTAAAAAGAAAAATCTATTTAGTAGTTCATTTAAATACTATTTCTTTATTTTAAATAAAACTTTTTTTGTTTTGTTAAAGTAGATAAATTATAATTACATAATTTGCTGAATATCTTACTGGCTACAGAGACTTCTAGAATAGGCTAGGGGCGAGGGGCGGGGGGCGGGGGCTACGAGAGCCCCAGCTTGCGTTTTTTCCTGAACTTGTTGACGTAGGCCTCCACTAGCGACTGGATCTTGGTCGGGTTGATCTCGCCCGTCTTGTTGTGGCAGATCTGCAACACCAACACGCGCACACACACACACGTCACTACACTATTCACGACAAACATAACAACAGAAACATTCAACAGAAATTTATTTATTGAAAACAAATATGTTTTAAACAAGCTTTTTGTATTCTTCTCAGCAATCTTTTTTTTTTATGTATTGCGTTTGTAGCTACCGGAAACACCCATTCAGATTCCACAGAATAACAGTTCGCACAATAAAAGTGGAATCAAAGCGCTTCATACGGGTTTTCGGAATATCAACCATACACATCATCAGCCAATTAACGTCCACTGTTGGACAAGGCCTCCGTCATAGAGAGGCCATACTCCCCACGCTTGGCAGGCGGCTTGTGGATCGCAGTACGTTCACCGTGTACTAATAGGACGCTGCTGCCCATCCTCCGGTGGTTCTGGTCGCAGTTTTAGGACATACCCGGGTCCGACAATATCAACCATAAACGGTGTCAATTTTTCGTGTCCGCTCTGGCAGTTCAATAGAAAAATAGGCAGCGGGGAATTAGATCATGCAGAAAATCGATGCGCACTCTACAAAACGTATCCGATAAAATATCGATAGACTAGCAAGTTTGCGCCGATGCTCAACACTAAGTAACTTAGTCTGAACTAGGGCTTCGTTGTTGATGAGCCTCTTGGCACGCTTCTCAATTGACTCCAATGCCCCGAGCTGGTACATAGCTGATCCATCCCAAACTTGAGAAAACAAAAGCGAATGAAAGAGCAAGACAAAATTCTACGTAAGGTTATTATAAGAATGTTTTTGAGATGATGGTAGCCGCAGAACAGTTTACTACCGGCAAGGTAAGAACTCAGTTTGATCTGTCGACACACGATGTCAAAGTGAGCATCTTGCAAAGGTTTTTTTATGGTCAGACAGGCTAGGTGTTGGACCACAGCTCACCTGATGTTAAGTAATGACTATGTATGTATTAGTAAAGTTTAAAATAATCCCTCTAGTTGTGGTGTAGGTAGGTAGGTAGGTATGTTTGTAGAACGCTAGCAACCTTGGGCACGGCGCGGCGCAGGATGTGCTTGTACTCCTCCTTGGTGACGTGCTTCTTGTTGTAGTGCGGCTTCAGGACCAGCTTCACCTCCTCCACCACGCGCTCCTGCCGGTTCAGTTTCTTCAGGAACTGCGCCAGAATACAACACAACAACCATCAGTTACTTCACATAGGAAAACTACTTCACTTCACTCGGATTCCACTTTCATCACAATATAGGCTGTTATTTTTTTGACGAATGTCAACTGAGAAATGTTTCCTTATTAGACACGAGAAACTGTAGTTTTTATTTTTATTAAAAAACATACTACTTTTATAATGCAACGGTATACATATAACAAAGTGTTTAACCAGTGCGTTCTACTGCTATAAATTATACGGTGCTGAAACGTGGACACTTACAGTTAGAGCGGTCAACAAGTTCAAGGTACCTTGAACTTGCTGCCAGAGGAGAATCATGCTCAACTTTTTTTTTATTATGCCAAGCATTAACGTATCTACCACATACGAGTAATATGAGACCAGAAGGGTGGTTGTCGATTACAATAATGCCCACTAGATCGTACCGTCACCGACCGAGACTGTAGCGTGCCATGACTGTACCGGCAGCGAATTCCCGACGAGTATATTTATCATGTGCATGGCATGCGACTGACGTAAAGGAATTCCGTTTGTCAGAAAAATAACGGCATATATTTCATTGTTACGAAAGTGGAATCTGGCACAAGTGAACTAATTCACACATGCACTGGCTAAATAGATAAAAACAAAACAAATGAACACCATGCGCGTGCGCATACACACTTCACACATTTATACACAAATAATACTAATAGCAAAATTGTAAAGAGCAGTTCACATGCGATACAATTCACTCGTTTACCGACATTCATTTAGGATTTATTTGTTTTTTAAACTGAATAATATAGGAATATAGGCTAGCGTTTGACCGCCATCTCGGCTGTTGTTAAGCGATGATGCGCGGCTGAGTTAGGAGAACACCTGATCATGACTCCCTGCACGTGGCCCCTGGGTGGTGCGGATCAGGTAACACGGGTGGAGGCTTCGGTCACTGACACAGAGTTTTGGCGCCAACGTGGTATAAACATGTCGGCTCGTTGTATTATTTTCCTAAACTTGTGTATTTTCGAGTGTTAATATGTAATAATGGTGGATTATTATTTATTAAGGGCTCGTGAACGTGCACGAGTGTGGGGAGCCATCATCTCTCTCTGAGAGAAGGCCTGTGTACCAGCAGTGGAGAACACGATACATTTATAATGATGATGATTTTTCCTGCATGATGTTATTGCAGTGAGTATGGTAAACAGCAGTGGAATGAAACTACACTGCTGACCAGTAGGCAGGCATACACTATCAGGCAGGCCACATCAGTAGCCTGGTTTTTTAGACTAACAATGGATTTAGTTGTCCAGAAGTTAAAGATTTTTAAAATTGAAGTTTGAATGGGGAATTATATAGTCAGGGGAGTGTGGGGGGGGGGGACGCCCCCCGGGCCCTGTCCATCGGGCCCTTTCATCTGGTCGCTGACCAGCACGATGGCGTAACGGTGGACTTTGGTGGACCCACAGAAAAGAGAAAAAAAGATTGTTTAAATTAGAACGGCAGTCAAGGCATTTTTGTAAGAAATTTGTTGTAGCCAGTTGCACCCATATAAACCCATAGCAACTGTGTTAGCAACTGTGACGCGTTGACATAAATAAGAATGTTCAATCAAGTATCTGTCACAATACCTGGCGCCAGAGTTTCCTTCTCATTTCCGTTCTATTTACTTGTCTTTTCTGTGATGTCACCACCTGTGTGTGAGCACGAGCCGGCGACGAGGACGAGAGCACGTGTGTGCGTGTGCGCGTGCGCGTGCGCGGAGGACTACACTAGGGTACACTAGATACTGCAAGCGACCTTACATTACTCACTTTACTCTTGACTTGCATCTCGACGGCGGAGCTCGGCAGCTCGTCCAGCACCTTCAGGTTGTCGTCGTCCAACTTCACGTCTACTTGAGTTTTGCCTGAAAATGTTTATAATATAATACAATTTACATACTCGTATCACATACTTACGAGTATCAGCCAAACAGAGGAAGTAAGTACATGGACACGCATACAGTGCTATTCACATGTTTCAAGGCGCATTCACACATCTGCATCTATTGAACTTGAAATTGTGGACCGAGGCGCAGCCGAGGCCAGCGTTCGCGAGTCCATAAATGATCAGTTGCCACCAAGGTATTTAAAGAGCTTTTCTCAAACGATACATGGATATATCTATGAGTATCGGTTTTTTATCGGATACATTTCAAGCTGCGTAGGACCTACGTAATCTATTTCACTCCTGTCCATTTGTCTATCGGACTGTAGTCTGCGGAATGCGCTACATTAACATGCCAGTGTTCCCCGATATATACAATCTGAATGTCTTCAAATGACGAGTGAATCGGTTTCTTCTAGGTAAGCGTGCTCCATCGTGCTAGACCGCATCATTGCTTATTATCAGGCGAGGTGGCGGCCAAACGCAAGCCTAAATTTAATTAAAACACTCAACACACATACATTTTTTTAAGTAGTTTTCGCATTTCAGAAAAATTAATAATTTAAACTATAATACTACGAACAAAAAAAAAGTGATGGCCATATCTTGTAATACCAACCATTCATATCATAGGACAACATGGGGATAAATGTCAAGGATTTTTTTGTTTTTTTATAAAAAAAATTTTTGACGTGACAACGTGTTATAAATCGATGAACGTCGGCTGCAAGCATGACTCGTCACGTCCCGCCTGAGCCGAGCGTGCAAGCGAGAGCACGGAACAAGCGGCAGAGAGGCACGATCGGCTTGTTTCTTATGACGTTATCACGTAAAATTTTCTTCCATAAACCGACTTTACAGACAACCGATTTTTATTTATTATATTTGATAGAATTAGGCGTTTTGGCGGAAGGAGATTTTGTTACAACCTCATCGTGTGTGATGACTTTTATTATCTGTTCGTACTATATACATCCCAGAAAATTTTGTTGCACGCGACATCTCTCGGGTTTCCTGAGGATTATGAACAAAATATTTTGCAACTTAAGTAAAGAGATAGTGGCTCTCGAGTCCTTGCCATATTGTCGCTTACCATCAGGCAAACCGCCGGTGCAAGGGTAATATTTTAGCGAGGAGACGAGTTAACGTCGACAGTTGGTCAGTGTAATGGTGGCTCACCTCTCTTCTTCTTGGTGTTCTTGTTGTGTGTGCGCTTGCGCCGCGGCGGCTTGTCGAAGAGGGCGTCGAAGGAGTCCTGTGGCGCGTGGTGCGGCGGCGCCGGCGGCTCGAACAGGTCGCCGAAGTCGCTGGAGCCGGGCGAGTAGGGAGAGTCGCCGCGTACCGCCGGCAGCGGCAGCCGCGAGATCTTGGTGGCCTGCTGCATCGGCTTGATCGGGTCCGACTTGATCGGAGACGGTTTGCCCAGGAACAGCTTGGGTTTGGTGCCCGCCGGCTCGGGCAGCACAACACGCGGCGCGGCGGGCGCGGGCGCTGGCGGCGCGCCGGCCGGCGCCCCCGCCGCGGGCTCCGGCGGCGGGTCGGGCGGCGCGTCGCGTGTCGACTGCAGCAGCGCCATCACCTGTCATGCCGTTACACGCTCACATCTTTCAACGATTAACGGTCCCTCTACACTCATATCATAAACAGGTAAGGATAATTGTCAACTTTGTCTCTTTATGATTAAAGTGGTGGTTTGATACTTTTACGCACTAACATCATATGTTTTTATAAGTGATCACGTATGTCGGGGCTCGGTGTTTTATTGTTTGTATCTTTACGTGTAAGGGAAACAATCCCGAAAACTAAGACTGGTGATAGTGTTGGTGATTGTTAATATGAAAAAAAAAAACTTTTAATATATTTTTAACATTGCTTTTTTGCAACACCTTTATGGAGTGTAATGATATTTTTTAAAGTTTGCACGATGTAATCATATAAAATATCCAGCGGACGCTAGAGGACGACCAACAAACGACCTTCGCACGCACACAAACAGCGTCGCTCTTCTACCTACGCGGTGTAGTTTTGTACTCTTTACGTTGCTAGTTTGCAAAATACTCTACCACTAAAACAACAAGTATTATTACAATTGAAGTATCTAATCTGCAATTAGACGTAATACTTGTCCTTGTGTGTGTTCCACAGTATCACTGACAGCGGTGCGGTGACGTAGTGGAGAGCTAAGAGTGTCACAAGTTACGATACGAGGAGTCAGTTTCCACGACTAGTGACACAGTGAGAGTGTATGACATGAGGCGACATCAACATGTGCACTACTCTCTCTCACAACTGTATCCGATAAGCAAGTAACCTTCTGTCAATACACAAGCCTTCACAGATCAAGGTTCCTATCAGGCTGCTCCGAGGAGCTCCAGCGCCGGCCCCCTGCCAGTCCCCTGTAACAACCTGACCTACAATATGTTTATAAGTATCGACATGCGAGTATCGAGTTATCTAAAAGGAATACCTTCTCGATGGGTTCGAGCGGGCGGCGGTCCAGCACCTCGTCTGCCGACATGTTGGTCTTTTGTGCCGCCTCCAGGGTCATGGAGGGACGCGCGGGGGAGGCGGGCTCGGCGGCGGGCGGGGACGCCGTCGGTTCGTAGGGGTCGTACGCGTCCGGCGAGTCGGGCGGCTCGGGCGGCGTGTTCGGTCCCTGGGGCGCGGGCGCCGGCGCCGCGGCCGGCTCGGGCGGAGTCTTGGGCCCGGCGGCGGCGTCCGCAGGGGCGGCCGCGGGCGCAGGCGCCGGCCGCTCGTCGTCACTGAGCACGATGACGCGCTCGGGCGAGGGCGTAAGCTCGCGGAACGGCGAGCGCTCCAGGTCGATGATGGCGACCGGCTTGGGCGGCGCGGGCTCGTCCTGCGCGCGCGCAAGCCGCCGGCGCCGGCGCTCCCGTCGCCGCTCGCGCCGCCCCACGCCCGCTCCGCCCGCAGGCTCCTTGAAGCTCACGCTCACCAGGATGTTGTCTCCCGACGTGAACACCTGCAACACGTGGGACACCGCGGCTGGTATAAACGAGTTCTCTCCAACAAGAACATCACAAACATCCTGAATCTGAACTATACACTATGGTGATTCATAGATAACTTCCTGCCCCGTACAGGTGGAATTATAAATAAATACAGTAGTCTCAATAATCCGGCACTTCATTATTTCGGCACGTCTAGTAGTCCGGCAGTTCCGGCACTCTACACCCACGGCCCCCAACTCTGTCCTCCCACGCCTTCCCCTCTCCTCAGCCACCTACCTACGCTCGCCGACATTTTTTCCTCCCCAAATTACATAAATAATTGTCATGAACAAATTTATAATATGTAAATACATGTTACCTACATATGCAATGTTTTATTTTATTTACCGTGAAAGTGAACTTCTCTATATAAACCAGTGATCCGAATATTCCAATAATCCGGCACCTCCTTGTCTTTAATAGTGTCGGATTAGTGAGACTACTGTATTTGGGAATTTTTTGTACACACGGTCATCTGACCCCAAACCAAAGATAATATAACCATTGACCACTTGATCGCGCACGAGTCATAACTTGCATGTGCACGATGTAACAAGTCGGTCGTATGGCGCTTGATCGCGCACGAGTCATAACTTGCATGTGCACGATGTAACAAGTCGGTCGTATGGCGCTTGATCGCGCACGAGTCATAACTTGCATGTGCACGATGTAACAAGTCGGTCGTATGGCGCTTGATCGCGCACGAGTCATAACTTGCATGTGCACGATGTAACAAGTCGGTCGTATGGCGCTTGATCGCGCACGAGTCATAACTTGCATGTGCACGATGTAACAAGTCGGTCGTATGGCGCTTGATCGCGCACGAGTCATAACTTGCATGTGCACGATGTAACAAGTCGGTCGTATGGCGCTTGATCGCGCACGAGTCATAACTTGCATGTGCACGATGTAACAAGTCGGTCGTATGGCGCTTGTGATTGGAGAAAGCAAGTCATTCAATTCGCGCCTAGGATTGGCCCGCTTGAAAAAGATAATGCTTTAAATTTAGTATCTTTTCAGGGGGGGAGGTAAGCATGAGGATATATACATAGGTAAATCTATAGTCGGAGTATCCGGCCTAATCTTGCGTGAGTAATTCCCGTGTAATATAAATAATACAAACACAAATGTTCATCATATAAATGTTTACGGGAAGACTGAAGAATGCGGGTGGTCGGTGGAATGTGTTCCAAATACTATACGCAGTGATACAGTGAGTGTGTTTTGTCGGGACTTAGGTTCGAGTTCCAGTGATAACCGTAGCAAAAGACTAAGAAAGAGGGTAGATCGTTTTGTCTGCACCTAACTCTGAACTGTTCGACCAACATTACCCGCGACATTACGACATCCCGCATTCTTCAGTCTTCCCGTGAACATGGTGCATGTAACTGCGCCGAAATATCGGGAGCTCCTTCCACAACCTTACCACGGTAAATATCCCCTAAATAATCATATAAATGTTTGTCCTAGATCAGGAATCAAACCCACGCCCAGCTCAGAAGGCAGGTTCATGCATGCATTAACCACTAAAACATAACACTTCTTTTTAAGGCAGTCGTTAATTTTTTTTCATGATCTTTAAAAACAGAAAACGTTACCATTGAGGTGTAAGGTGGTTTTATCATTATTATTTTTTTGTTTAAGTATTTAATATTTTGTGATGTAATTAATTAATATACTTTACATCTCTCATATTCGGTAAGTAGGTCCTTATTACTCCCAAATGGGGCTTGTAGGTGACCAATTAGCGTTCTAGGGTAATAATGTAGCTAGAAAAGCCCTAGCGCGGTAAATAATTTAAAAAAAAGTTCGCGTACATCTAACCATCATACTGGCAATAGACATCATGCATTCAGCCCAATGACAAAAGAGGTCGCTTCGCTATTCAGCCTTGTCTTCGTATGAGTATAATAGTCATCAATTTTAAATATCGAACGGCGAAGCTCAATTTCGTTTTTGAAAAAAAATATGAAAAAAAGCGGGAATAGCGAAGCGACCTCTTTTGTCATTGGGCTGAATGATGAATAACGGAAACTATTCAGCTTTCAAAAAATGAAACATCTTTCTCAAGAGATGATCCGCAACCATCAACTTCTGCTGAAGAAAGCTTCATCCCGTCAGATTTTGTCCATGATCAACAGATATTACAATCTCAACATATTAACATACCCAAAAAAACACCTGTCCCTAAAATTATAAAATTGTTCTCATTTCACTATAAATGTTAACTAATAAAATGTTTTATTCTTGTAATGGCGGTTTTTTTCTACTTACCTCACAATCGAGATGTAAAGCAGAGTAGTTAGCTCAGGTGTAAACATCAACTGCACCCGAGCTAACTATAGGCGCCCTCGCTGCGCTCGTGCGCCTATAGTTAGCTCGGGTGCAATTGATGCCTTACAGCCCTTGGTTACTAATCTACTATTTATATTAATCTTGAATAATTATGTCATATTTTCCCACAACCGTCTAATGTGTTACGCACCGCATGTCGACGTAAGCGAACAGTGCTCGACGCGCGTTACACACCGGCGGCGGTGCGCCGCCATTATACCCACTCGAATGATGTTCCAAAGCATAATATCATACAGCAATTCAAGACGATGAATATTATATATATGAACATACAATGTCAAATTGATAGGAAAAATATATATTTTATTTTACAGTAGGACAGTTTTCGAAAATTCGATTGGACTCTTGCATTTCTGGCAACAGAGACTACTCAGCCCCTCGCGCGGTACGGGTTAAGAGAAATTCTATTGACTTGTAATTTGCCATTTTACCAATAAATTAGTTACGAGTTAACAATACAGTTCAGTACAGTTGGTGTTGTAACGGGGCTTTTACATTATTGTAGTTTATATTAGTGAAATTTAATTTTTGGATTTTGTGTAACTGTTTATCTCATATTTACTGTGTTAATTAGCAGCTGATTGTTTTCCATGTAAAATAAAATAAAGAGAATACATATGAGAAACAACACGCACCTCCTTGGAGGGTCCGAGGGCGTCAGGCCGCCTGTGCTTGGAGCGGTCGCGGCGCTTCCTGAGCCGGCGCGCCTCTATCGGCAGCGGCGCGGGCGCAGGCTGCGGGGGCGGCGTGCGCGGGGACGCGGGCCGCGGGGACCACGCCGGCGCCTCGCCTCCGCCCATGGAGCCGCGCCGCACGCGCTTGCGCTTCGGGCTCTTGCGGCGCGCCGGGGCTCCCGCGCCCACCGCCGGCGACCGCGATCGCACGCGCTTCTTCTTCTTCGCTTTCGGCTTGCCGCCGCCGGGCGCGGAGGCCGAGCGCCGCCGCTTCCGACCGCGCGACCCGGAGCGCCGCCGCCGTGCATCAGCCCGCCGGCCGCGCGACGACGAGCGCCGCCGGCGACGTCCTGCGCGCGGGGACGCGGAGCGCCGAGCCGCCGGCGGACTCGCAGACGGCGAGCCTCGTACGTGTCTCGGGGACGGGGAGGGCCGCAACCGCCGCGGGGAGGGCGAAGCGCGCGTTCGACGCGGGGAGGGCGAAGCGCGCGCTCGACGCGGGGAAGGAGACCCGCGGATGCGTCTCGGAGAGGGCGAAGCGCGTATACGTCTCGGGGAGGGCGAACTGCGTATACGTCTCGGGGAGGGCGAACTGCGTATACGTCTCGGGGAGGGCGAACTGCGTATACGTCTCGGGGAGGGCGAACTGCGTATACGTCTCGGAGAGGTAGAGGGTCGTACTCGTCTGGGGGAGGGGGAGGTGCGGTCGTGCGGCGGGGAGGGCGAGCCGCTGGCACGGCGCGGCTGGGAGGGGTCGCGCGGAGACACGTCCCGCTCGCGCGGGGACACGTCCCGCCCGAACGCGTCCTTGGTGCGTCGTCTCTTCTCCGAGAGCAAGGTGCGCACGTCGTACCTCTCCAGGTCTTTGCGCTTCTCTCGCTTGCGGCGGCGCTCCGAGTCACGCGAGCCCGACTCGGACACGTCCCGCGACCGGTACTTGCGCTCCTTCACCTTACCGCTCTTCTTGAACGCGACTTCAGCGCGCTTCTTGCCCTTACGCTCCTTGCCTTCCCGCTTCGACTCTTTCTTCTTCTTCTTCTTGGCGGCGTCTTCCGGCCGGGTGTCGTTTGCCGGCGAGTCGACGAGCGCAGGCGCGGGCGCGGCCGGCGAGCGCGCCTCCTCCTCCGAGAAAAGGCCGTTCCCTTCGTCCTCGGAGATGAGTTCGGTGTCAAGCCCGTCCAGGCCCCGCTCCGGCTCCTCCCGGTGCTCGTCCAGGCACGGCGTGTAGCTGCGCTCATCTTCAGTCTCGCTGATGGACTCGGTCATTTTCTCCCGAGGCGACTTGAGAGCCTCCTCCGCGGGCTCGTCGGGTATGGAGGGCGTGCCGTCTTTGTCTGAGGTGTCGCCGTCTCGCTCCTCACTCGGTTCGCGGGCAGGCTCCAGCGCGGCCTCTCCCTGTTCCCCTGGCTCTGTCTCTTCCTGTTCCTCCAACTCAGCCTCTTCCTGTTCTTCCGGCTCAGGCTCTTCCTGTTCTTCCGGCTCAGGCTCTTCATGTTCTTCCGGCTCGGGCTCTGGTGTTCTCTCTTTTTCGTATTGAGGCTCGTTCGCAGCGTCGGTCGCGAGCGGCGTCGCGGCCGGCGTGTCGGTGGGCGGCTCGGCGCTCTGGTCGGCCGACTCCTCGGGCTCCGGCTCCACGTCCTCCTCGTCGTAGAGCGACACCTGGCGGCGGATCAGCGCCGGCGTGTTCAGCTTGATCTTGATCGGGTTGCGAGTGTTCGTCGTGATCGGACATCGCTTTGATACTCTCTCCTTGTACTCGTCCGACTTGCGCTTGGCGGCGTCGTCGAGCGGCGGCGTGGGCGGCGCCTCTGCTTCACCGGCGCCCAGAGCGGGCGCCTCAGGGAGCGGCAGGGGCACCACTCCCAGCGCGCTTGAAGCTATATGGACGCTGGTCGCCGAATAAATAGAGAAGTTGGGGCAGTCTCCGTCGGAGCCTTCGTCGCTGTGGTCGGGCGCGGGCGGCAGCTCCACCAGCGCGCGGTGCTCGAGCAGCACCTGGCGCACGGCGTTGTCCAGGAGCGCAGTGGACACGGAGGGCGCGTCCATGCCCGCCAGGATGGACTCTACGGCGGCCAGCGAAGCTGGCGGCGCGAGTGGCGCGGGCGGCGGCGCAGGGGGGGCCGGAGCCCCGTCGTCGTCGTCCGTCGGCTCGGTGGGGTCATACTTGTCCGTATCGATGACGAGGCTGGAGTCGCTGCGCTCGTCCTCCTCCTCGGGCGGCGGCGCCAGTGGGAAGGAAGGCGGCTCGGGCAGCGGCGCGTATGGCTTGTCGCCGGCGGCGCGGCGGTCGGGCGGCGTGCCCGTGCGCATGTCCACCGCCCCGGAGAAGGGGTAGGGTACGCGCGGGGCGCGGTCGGGCCGGAAGGGCGGCGGGCGGGGAGGCCTCTCGTCGAAGGGGCGCCGCCGGTCGCGCTCGTACAGTCCGTCGTCGTACCGGCGCCGCTCGTACGCGTGGAAACCCTGGTCGTCGGCGCGTCGGTCGGGCCGGCCCGCCGGGGCCCCGTACCCGTTGTCGTACTGAGGGCGGGGCCCGCCGGGGCCGGGCGCGGGGGCTCGCTCCGCCGGGTAGCGGTAGCCGCCGCCCCAGCCACCGCCGCCGCGCGACTGCCCGTAGGAGGGCGCCTGCCGGGCTGAGCCGCCGCCCCCCTGCCTCACGTCCACCCTCTGCTCCGTGGGTAGGACGGGCTCGCCGGCCGGCGAAGGCGCGGGTTTGTCTCTCTTGTCGCGTGGCTTGATGTCCAGGGCTCCGTCGGCGGTGAGGGAGACGACGGCTCGTCTCGAGTGCAGCAGCGTCTGGCTCTCCAGGATGGAGGAGAGGATGTCTGGCGCGGTGTGCGCGTGCGGCGGTGACGGGATCAATACCATCTTGCGTCTTGCCTGAGGAAAACAGTTGTCATAGTTTACATCGTCATTACCTTAAAATCCTTCAGATTAAAACTAAGTTATTAAACCTTTTTATTTTATTTTATTTTATTTTACATGGAAAACAAACAGCTGCTAATTAACACAGTAGATACGAGATAAACAGTTACACAAAAGCCAAAAATATGTTTTCACTAATACAAACAAAAATAATGTAAAAGCCCCGTTGCAACACCAACTTGGGCCTGAATAGACAAATAAGTAGTACCTATTCGAAAAACAAACATTCGAAGTCTTTAACATAAGAGATAATACGTTAGTTACCAAAGAAATTAAAAGAAAATATAAACAAATAATACCCAAAATAAAACTATTAAAAAAAAAAAAAAAAAAAAAAAAAAACCTCATACAAACTAAATGTTTCTTTTATATTTGGTTTTACGTTTTTTTGCCAAACTATTTTTAGTGTTGTCATATTTCACTTTTGATGTATCAAAGAATTTTTTGGAAATTGTATTATTAAATGTATTTTGCCTCATCATAAATAAATCAACATTGGATGAATAGTTGCGGTTGAAATTAAATAAAGTGCGAATAAAGAAGGAGTTTTTACGATAATTCGTTTCGTAGCGTGGAGTATACAGCTGAAGATTATGTCTACGAGGAGCTGAGCTTAGAGGAGTCACAAGACCAATTCGAGACAATAGAGAAGAGCAATCGATCCTATTAGAAAGTATATTGGACATGAAGGTCAGGTCAGCAACCTCTCTTCTGACTCGAACAGGCAACAAATGATGATGAAAGCAAACCTCATCATACTCATAGTCAGCACTCAGAATCTTAGCTTTGAAATTTATATAACGTAGGAACTTCTTTTGGGGCCTCTCAAGGATGTTCATATATTTTTCATAACAGGGGTTCCAAACTTGAGAAGCATATTCAAGTTGACTACGTACTAATGAACAATAGAGAATCTTCAAAGTCTTAATCATTTTAAAGTCCCTAGTAGTTCGGAGAATAAAGCCCAACGTTTTCATGGCTTTGTTCGAGATGTTTTCAATATGTTTATTGAAGAGCAGTTTCGAGTCAAGGGTCACTCCAAGATCGACAACTGAATCCATTCTAATCAAGGGCTGGCCATTGATTTTGTAACTATACGTGAGCATCCGGTTAGATCTACTAAAAGTAATGCAGCTGCATTTTGATATGTTTAGATCTAACTTGTTCATCACGCAATAGTCATGAAGATTATCTAGGTCTAACTGCAGCAGCTCTAAATCATGATAGTTCTTAATGACTTTGAAAATTTTCATATCGTCAGCGAAAAGTAGAATATTGGAATGCTTGAAACACTGATTAATGTCATTCACAAAAATTATGAACAAGAGAGGCCCAAGAATAGATCCTTGGGGCACACCCGAGGGAATGAGCGATGGAGCCGACATAAAACCATTCAAAGCTACAGTTTGGGTACGACCGTTGACATAAGAGGTGAACCACCTTAGAAGATCACCTCTTATACCTGCAGCGTACAATTTGGCGAGAAGGATTGAGTGATCTAAGCGATCGAAGGCCTTACGATAGTCTGTGTATACGGCATCTACTTGCCCCCCACCTTCCATGCCATTAGTGACCTCATCGACAAATGAGACCAGATTAGTAGTGGTAGACCTTCCTTTGAGAAAACCATGTTGCTGTGGTAGGAAAGTGTGTTTAAGAGCGGCGTATAGTTGGGCATGAACTATTTTCTCAAAGACCTTGGCTAATACGCAGAGCTTAGAAATCGGTCTATAGTTTGACACATCACGCTTGGGGCCTTTTTTATGGATCGGGGTTATTGTAGCAGATTTCCATATGCTTGGCAAAACCCCTTCAGTAATAGATCTATTAAATAACAGAGAAACGGGATATGTCAAACTTTCAGCGCAATGCACTAGTAAGTGTGGATGAAGGCCATCAGGTCCGGCAGATTTATTACAGTCTAAGGTTTTAAGTAATTTTAATAATTCTGAGTTAGATACTTCAATAGTGCAAATGTCAGCTGCTGAGCTGGCCCTATCCAGATTATTTAAAAGAGAAACTGGAGCTTGCGGGAGACTGGCCAAATAGTTAGAGTCAAAAAAGTCAGCAAAAGCATTACAAATTTCATCACCGGAATCAACAGATTGTGCATTATAAGTCATTGATGACGGATATGAATTATGCTGTTTATTGGACTTGATATACGACCAAAAAGCTCTCGGGTTATCACGGATCGAGCTTTCTATCATTGCAATATAACTAAGATAACATTCATGCTCGACTTTCTTGACTCGCTCACGCAAGATCCTAAAAGAGTTCCTGTCAGATAAGTTGTGGTATATTTTAAATTTTCTATGGTATTTATGTTTTTCTTTTACGATCTTGAGAAGAGCTGGTGAATACCAAACTGGATATTTGGCTGGCCGCACCCATTTACAGGGAACATATTTGTCTCTGAGCTCAGATAATAAGTTATTCAATAAAAGAACTGCCTCATCCATACTACCACACAACAATAGTGAATGCCAATCATGTGCGTCCAGCTCATTACAAATTGCTGAGTAATCACCCTTCGTATAGAGAAATTTAGGTCTAGGAGTTGGTGCTAGAGTAGAAGTAACTATAAATTGTGGCCTACAGAGGAGTGCCGGGTGAAATTTATCCTCTTTTACCAGCGGATCTAAAGCGCGAGCCACAGTAACTTCATCATTAGATAAAACTAAATCAAGGATACTACCATCGTACGTGTTAGGGACGTGGTTGAATTGGTCTAGATTATTTAGGTTCATAAGATCTAAAACCTCAAAATGGTCACAGTCCGCTCCATTGATTATGGGTACTAAATGAGTGTGGTCGGGTGACACCGTCCACGTTATACTACTCTGGTTAAAGTCACCTAAAATTAAAAATTTGTCGTTAATATGTTTAACCGAAATAGATAAGACTTTATCAGAGAAATTCACGAGTTGAGCCGTGAGTGATAAACCTAAATTTTGAGAAATGAGGTAAAGACAACCGATATGTAAGTCGAAAGGTGGCTTATTGTTATAAGTAGATCTAAATTTAATCGTTATCCACAAATCCTCAGCTGTAGAATGCCACTCCGGGCGCGCGAGCGCAGCAAGTTCACGGCGTACTGCAATAAGGACACCGCCACCTCGCTTCTGCCCGAGCCGGCTGTAGTCTCGGTCGCGTCTTATGATTGTAAACGCGCTGTCGAATAACTCCTCGGTTCTAATACCATCCCAAAGCCATGTTTCCGTCAACACAATTACGTGATAACTGCAAAGTTGAGTGTTCCGTTTAAAATCCGATGTTTTTGTTCGCAAACCCCTAACATTTTGATAATAAATATCAAATACCATGATCACTATCCGGCCGAGTTGTAACTCGGCCAGAAAGTGCGTAAGTAAACAATAGATAACCTGTAAGTTGCAAATTAATGTTAGTTGTTTGCGAACAAAACACCGAGTTATTGTGATGGGAGTGTGAGTCACTATGCAGATAATAACAAATAATGCTAAGTGTGTGTATTAAACGAAAATGCGGCTCTTTACTTGAAAAACAAACATTAAAATCGTAATTGTTTGTTGAAAAATAATGTAGTACAAGAAATTCACTTATTGTTTTTTGTGTTGGACGGTAACCGAGGAAACATTCAACTAACCGCTTAAAACATTGAGGTGGCGTAAGTAGACATATAGTATGAAATGAGTAGTAGTATGACGATATGATTATACAATAATTTAAATTCTCACACAGCTTTAAGTACATAAAGCATGAGTGTTTGAAGTTATGAGGAGGCAAATATGTGAGAATGGGTATGAACGATATCGAAGTTTTATGATGATTAAATTGAGGTAGATTAAGATATTTTTAGATGAATGAAAGTGCGGAAAAAAAACTTCACGGGTTTCACCCGCGTGGTGATGAAAATCGGTGATGATGATGATGAAAAGTAGCCTATGTGTTAATCCAGGACATAAGCAATGTATATTCCAAATTTCTGCGTTATTGAGTAACAAACATCCATACATCCATCCATCCAAACTTTCACATATATGATATTAGTATGACAAGCAGATTTCTTGAGAGTAATATGTCGTGTAAAGTGTGCCCTCCAGTGAGGACATCTCCTTTTATGTATTATCTTGAATAGAATAGAATATCATTTATTATCATAAAGTCACATTTGTAATAATCTTTAAAATAAAAATATGTACTACGAATGCTTCTATTATGGACTCGTCAATTTGGTACACAATTAAATATTTTGAAGGTAAGTAAGACCCATTGAGTCTCACTCAGCAAACGACAATTTATAATAATTAAAAAATGAGGGTAGATCTATGCGCTTAAGCGATAATTAAGTCGGCTGTATAAGGGCCTCGTCAGACTGGTACACTGATACAACAGTGAAATAAATTAAAAAATAATAATATTAATTCAGCTGTATAGGGGCTTTGTCAGACAATAACATTAAGTAATTAAAAGTAAATAATAATAACATAATAATAAAACAATAATAATAAGGCACAAAATCAAAATACATAACAATCAATATATTACTAAACATGAGTCTCTGTTAGCAATTGATAATATTTATAGTCGTTTGCCAGAAATTCAGCTATTTTGTAGACAGACTTAGATAGAAGCAAATTTGATGACCAAATGTGGTCAATTGCTGCGGATAACGTGCTTTCTTTTTAGCCTGGGCTTGTATCTTTGTTCCGTGAGTTCAGCAGCCAAGCTACTCGTAGTAGGGTGTCTGACTGAGCAGGGGATGTCTATAATTTTTGCCAGTTTTCGCATTTTTTTCTTTAACTGTGCTTATCTCAAGATTGTTGTGAATTTCAGCATTGGTTGTGTACCAGGACACAAACAATTTGCTTATGGTTCTCAAAATAGTGTTTTGCATCCTTTGGATAACTGAGATGTTTGAATTACAAGCGGTTCCCCACAACTGAATACTATGGTATTCAGTTGTGGGCGAACACATTGGCGTAAGTACACTCTTGTAAATTACTTATTTATTGTCAATTGACAATCTGAGACGAAAATTAATATTAAATTTTAAAAGTGTATCATTTGAGTGTGATATTTGTAAGTTGTGACATGTTCTGCTCTGTGGTCACATTTCTAGTTTTATTAGAAAACTGGTGACTGTGATGATTTTAAACTTCAATGAATACTGTTGTATAGCACCACCATGTATCCTGTAGTACTTCTGGATTGTTGAATGTATCCAGCCTGCTGGCGCACTACATAACCTTAAAAGTGGGGGTACCAATCGTGCTTCTCAGGAACATAGCACCTCCAAACCTGTGTAACGACACTCGACCTGAAGTAGGGTCACTGTATAGGAACTTCATAAAAGCAGAAATAGTCACAGCGTGTGGCGCCTGCGCCGGTTACTGTTCTCAGTAGAGGTATCTGAGGGTACTTGTCATATACTCGGATGTTTTCACACATGTTGTAGAAATTTTTGGCTTTTGTGTAACTAATCATCCTATATCTACCGTGTTTGTTAGCAGCTGTTTGTTTTCCATGTAAAATAAAATAAATAAATAAAAATAAAATAAATGCCGTTTTGAAGAGGTGTGGTGTACTGACTGACTCATCACAATCTACGAAGGCAAGTAGATTTCTTATGAGGTGTAGGAATCGCGCGTCAGTTAGTGAGAATATAAGAAAGAGCGTGGTCGGGAGACGGACCTGGCGGTAAGCGGCTCGGGCAGAGGAAGCGGAGACGGCGCGCGTGGCCAGCGCCAGGCCTCCGCCCCCACCGGCCGCCTCGGGCTCCGGCTCCTCGTCTGAGAAGTAGTCGAGGTCCCTGGCCGAGCCGAACAGGCTGAGCGGCGGCACCGCGGGCAGCGTGCGGCGCCCCGCGAGCGCACGCCCGGCGGCCGAGTCCCCGCGCTGCGCCGCCAGCTTGGCGCGCACACTCTCGCGCACCTGCGCGCGCCGCGCCGCCGTGCGCGGCTGACGCCTCTTCACCTGTCACATTACAATTGTGCGTTTTTATTTGTTCTCTGCATTCAATCACACATTTACGCACGACAAAAGTAGACGTAATAGCTTTGAGTATAAATGACTGAGGAATGGAGCGCTTGGTTCCAAGTGGGAACAGGTAAGGCCCCTGTTCCCACTTGGAACTCTAAACTCTACTCACCCAACTCTAAACACGGGCCAGAATATGTGCAGTTTGCAAAATCATGCGAACGCGAACCTAAACGCGCCAAAATACGGTTTGCGGTCGTGTGATTTTGTTAATGCGATTTTTGTAAATGAAATTTAGTGTTCCTGGAGGGGGTCATAGTAGTACTCTACGCGTACGAAGTCGCGGGTATCAGCTAGTAAGATAATATAAAACGAGTCCAGTAGCGTAGCACGTTAGTATCACAGCACGTGTACATCGGCAGCTGTACTGTATATATGTACCTTTCTCCTTTTGAGTTTTCTCCTGACACGTTTAGTGATGGGAAATTTTCCATTCTCCTCGAGCTCATATTCTATGATGACGGTGCGCGTGCGACGCCGCTTGCGGGCGCGGGTGCGCGTGCGGGCGCGGGACGGCGCGGGGGGCGCGCGCGAGCGGGACGTGGAGGGCGCGTCAGGCGGGGAGCCGTCCGGCGGGCCCCGCGGCGGGCGGCGCCCCATGCGCCGCGCCCGCGACATGATCCTGCGCCAGGGCGCGGCGCCCTGCCCCTCCTCCGCCTCGGAGAACAGCTCGTCCATTTCCCGTATCTGTACGACGTCGAACCCGGCGAACCGGTCCACGCAGCTCGGACAGAGCCACTGGTTCAGGGGGATCTGGAAACAATGTTTCTATCTTGTCATTGCCCTTCATATTATTGCTTTTATAAGATACTAAATTTGTCAAGTTCTGTTATGTAATTTCTTTTATCCACACACTACATGTTTATGTCTATTAACATTTTACAACAAAATGGCTGGACCGATTTTGATACGGTTTTTTGTTTGAAGGGTGGTTTCATTGTGATCTGGTTTAGGGACCACTAGGGACCTAGCTATATCTTATAGACCTAATTCGTAATACAAATAAGGAAAGAGTTCAAAAGCTGTTCTTACGCTTCCTGACCCATTCTCTGGACAAGAGAAATGAGCTTACCTCTTATATGGTGATAAATTAAAATACTTCAAGTTGCAGAGACTGGCTGATAGACGTCGTGCAGCTGATGCTATTTCCTTGTATTAAATTCTAAACTGTCACATGAACACTCCTGATATTCTAAATTTAGTTAAATGTATAGTTCCGCGTCCTAACCATCGCCTACATGACCACAAATATAAGTTGTTCTCAGTCAACAAACGAGGAGGAGTTTTTAAGGAGTCTCTTCCTACGTTTAAGAAAAGGGTTACTCAGGCCCTTTTATGAATAGTTTGTTATATCTAATTGTATAAAAAATTTGTTTCCCCATTGTTTGTTCTTACTTGAACAAAGTAATGGTATTTTATTTTATTTTACATGGAAAACAAACAGGTGCTAACAAACACGGTAGATATATTATTATTTTTATTTTATTTTTTTATTAAAATATTTATTAATATTTTGTATATATATATTTTATATAATGAATAGTTACACATTTTGATTTAGTTTACTTGTGTTTTAGACTCTGTAAGAACAGAGTTGTTTTTAAGTCAAAATTTCTCATTGGAAAAAAATTTATTATTGGAATGTCACAAAGGTCTCCATAGCACATCATCAGCCTGAAGACGTCCACTGCTGAACATAGGCCTCCCCTTTAAAAACATTTTTTTCCATAATCCCCACGCTTGGAAGGCGGTTTGGGCTTGGGCGGTTATTTGTTTCATAACTAGCGACCCGCCCCGGCTTCGCACGGGTATATGTATTATTATATATATAAACCTTCCGTGAAAAATTATCTAACTGATAGTGAAAACCGCATCAAAATCCGTTGCGTAGTTTTAAAGATCTAAGCATATATAAGGACAGACAGACAGAGGGAAGCGACTTTGTTTTATACTATATAGTGATTATAATATTTGCATGTTAATTATGCCATTAATTTCATATGTATAATAAAACTCTAACTGTACTTAAAATTATTTGCCATGTAAGGGAAGCCTAACATAGGAATACAAGTGATCAAACCCAGTTTGATGGTTAGCGCAATAGTTTTTTCTGGGTAGTACTTTTTACGAAATAAATTATTTGTATTTCGTCGAGCGAGAATGACCGATTTCTAGGTTTTTTTTTGGGAGTTTGTTGTATGTTTTTAAGGGGAAATCCACAAAACACTCCACGCAGGACGTCAGTGCAGGACTTGTTGCCCTCATCTCCAATATGAGCAGCAGCTTGCTCATAACAGGTAACCGTTGGTACTGTGTTGTAGTGCTCGCTCCGAGGGTCAACAGAGAGCATGCTCTGAACTGATCAGCCGACACCATCAGATCTATTCACTTCAATAGCTCCGCACAATCAACTGTGCCATTCCTATCTTTAATAACGTGACTACATCAGCAACTTGCCGTCTTATATTTAAAACGCCGAAATATTATGCAACTTTAAGCTTGCTAATGGGATCCATAGTGATAGACCACGTTTCAGTGCCGTTTGTTATCACTGGCAACACACACTGGTTGAAAACATTTGTCTTGAGGCACTGAGATATGTTGGACGAGAAGATGTTGCAAAGTTTACCAAACGCTGGCCAGCCGAGTTGGATTCGTAGTTTGACCTCTTTCTTGAAGTATTAATGTGCTCATCAAAATTTTGTACCAAAAATAATGTCTAAAACACGGACAGAATTGAATCTTGTTTTTTTTTTGCTGCAGTTTTATGGTTGGTCCCATTGTACAAGTTGTTTATAATAATGTTAAGAGAGCTTCCACTTAGTGCACCCTTTCCAAATAACTGAATAAACGGATACAACACTCCAAATTAGGTATGAATGCAGAGTTGGGCACGTAATATGCAATTAGCTAGGATACTTATTGCTAGAAAACCTTCAGCGCTCAACATATTTAATTATAACGATTACAATTCATAATACTAAGTATAAGTAACAAGTAAAAATATAATAATACCCAAAACCAAATTGTAATACTTATAACTTTTTTAATTATGGTATTTATTCTGTTTCTTTATGGAAAACAATCAGCATTAAAATAGTAAATGAAACAATTTAAAAAAGTTACAAGCCATTCAAGGTTTCCACAAATGGAAAGGTATAAAACAGTGTTTGGAAGTATCACGGTTGTTCACTAAAGTTATATGATTATTGACGGGATATCCTCCACACTCCACTCCACAACCTTACCAACCACTGGAAATATCCTGTTAATAATCATATAACTTTAGTGGAAAAGTATAAACTCCAGTAGGCAGGTAATTCTTTGTCAGTCAGTTTTACTTCTGGGATAGTTCAAATATGTAATGCACTCAGTAATGCCTCATTGCTGTCAAAAATTGGACTCACAGCCTTGACCTTAAAATTGGTAGAGAATTTTGAAATCCTGTAAAATGTTGAGAATATAATATTTAAATGTGCAGAGGCGTAGGATTGTGATAATCCAAGTAACAAAATTTGGACTTTTTGTACTCATTTTCTGAAGTCGGTCTTTTAAATTATTATTTTAATAATTAATATTATTTTTCTTGTAATTAATATAATCTTTCTTTGTTAAAGACTACAAATGATTGTTTACTGAAACTATTTATATATCAAATCAAGTTGGTGTTATTGAAAACCTTTTTAGTGAAAACTATTTATCTATGTATCTAGTTAGTGTTGCAATGAGGTATGTACACTATTAAATCAATCAATCATTAATTTTATCAATTTAGTACATTTATGTACACTTCTGAACATCAAAAGCTATACAAAGCAAATAATTTGTAATAATTCAAGTTAGTATTAGTGAAAGTCTTATTTCCTTTTCTGTATTTCTCATAATTTGTAATTATATGGAAATTACCTACATAAGATTGAACTGGTTATTCTGACCATAGAGATCTAAATATTTATTTATTGGTTATAAGCGAGCAGCATAAGCTGATGTGTCTATATCAGTGTCAAAATTTTGTATTTATCGAAATAAACAAAATAATGTGAAAACTAAGTCAGTTTGGATTCATATCATATCTAGCATGTTAATTAGCAGCTGTTTGTTTTCCATCAGAAGAGAAGGCAGTTACCTGAGTGAGAGGCGGGGTGAGACACTCCATGTGGAAGCCCAGGTCACAGCCGTCACACAGCAGCATGGTCTCTTCACTGGTGGAGCTGCCACAGATCTGTGCACATTTATATTAAATGGATGATTAGTCTCGCACATCTGATCTATCTACGGCTGCTTCCCGCCTTATAAAAAGAACTTGCACTGTGCATATAGATTACCTCACAGGATGTAAGATCCTCCACAAGTATCATTTCAACAGAGGGTGGGCGCTCCACCACCTCCACGGGCTGCGTGGTGAGCACTCGCCCGCCCACATATGCTCGCACCACTATAGAGTCAAACGTCATGCGATCCACTGGGCACGTGTTCACATTCCTCGCCCACTCTGTTATGCAGTCCAAGCAGAATACATGTTCGCAGGTCTGAGGCGTGCCCACTTGCTGGTCGGTGAACCGCATCAGACATATGGAGCACTTGTCAGAGTTGCCTTCTGAACTGTCGGAAGCGAATCCAGATGGAGGTTTAGCAGACCCAGTGGTGGGGGCCTCCGAGCCGGCAGCTGCGTGGTCGGTGGCCCAGCCCGACGAGTCGCTGTCGCTGTCCGTGTCACGTAGTTTGGGCAGCGCGCGCTTGCGGCGGCTCCGCACCGCCACCGAGCTCTCACTGCTCGAGCTGTCCTCATCGCTCAGTACCTGCAATATTCCACTTTCTGTTAACGCACATTCAGTGATGGATTCCACTCGAGTCACTCGATGAAGGTTTACCCGGAGTCGCTTTTTGCGCGTCGAAGTGGCGGGACCGCTGTCGTCCGACTCGGAGCCGGACGATGAGGCCAGCACTATCTTCTTGATCTTCCGCCGCGGCCGAGACGGCGGCGAGTCTTCGCCCTCGTCGCTCATGGCTCACGAATGCCGTCTCTTGATGGTGGACGGCCTTAGTAGGCACGACACGCAGCTAATGGTAATGTAAATGACCTCCGCGTAACTCGTCGAAACATCAAGGAAAAGAACATTTGATGAGTTAATTCAGTCTACGATTGTGAGCGTCGCATTGAATCTGATCAGGTAACTTGCTGTGATGAAATTAATTTATTTTATTTTGACAGCAAGCCGCTATGGTCAGTCGGCCATTTTCCTTTCTTTTTTTTCGGCAGTCGTCAACACTTGCGTTTTGTTTCCACATTTGATGAGAAATATGTATTGGACGTATTGGACGTATGGACGTAATAATTATATATGAATTTATTTGTGCCGTTTAATCTGCGAAAAATCACATAAATCGTTTTTTTTTTGTGCTAAAGTGAAAAGTGGATCTGCTTTTTCAGGTTTTTTTAATAATTTCACTTTTATAATAGTGCTTTTTGGTGCTTTTCTACCACTCTTTTTTTCTCTTCAGTCAACGACATCTAGTCTCCATTCCATCAATTTTCTTTCCATCTGGCAACACATTATTTTTCAATGGTGCGGTGGTGTGTGCTGTGTGCGTGCCGTGCATTTCTTTGTTGCTTTCGTAAATAAAGCCGAAAATCTGTGATAAGTTGGACTTAAATATACGATGACTGCTGAGAACGAACGCGAAATATATCACAAGTTAGAAGCCATGAAAGAAATCAGGTGGGATAGTTATATGTAATCATAAATCAGGATGCCTCGCACCTGTAGACTCGGATCAATAAATAAATTGAACATGAAACAGTACTCGTAGTGTATGTTGCACTTGGTAGTACTCGTTACTTGTAGCACTACCTCTAACTTCCAAACTGCAGTAAACGTGTACTGAGCGGTAATGGTCCATTTCCAGGAATAAGACGATAACCCTGGAGCGGCTAAAGCGCAGCATCCTGAGCGAGGTGCGCGGCGGCGACCAAGAGGGCCGCTGCCTGGCGCAGTACAAGCGCGAGATGGAGATGCTGCAGCAGGAGAAGATGAGCCACGTAGAGGAGCTGCGCCAGATACACGCCGACATCAACGCGGTGAGGGACATTTACACACAATCATCAACTATTACTATAAATTATTATGTATAAATGAACAAGAGTCATTTCATGTTCATTAAGCATAGTACTGTACTGTGCTACAGAATGTACTCCCTGCTGTCTAGGGTACCTTCTTCCCTGAGAATGTATGTGATAAAACTTATTAATTCAATAAGTTCTAGCTCAAAGGTAATACTGACCTTTTCGTAAAATGATTTTAACAAAGGATGTTTCCCTAGTAGTTTTCTTATTGACTAAATCATAACAGTATGTTATGTCAAGTTGATATATTTCTGAAATTTGGCTAAGTCCACAGAACTTTGTGCGCTTGAATTATTCTATAATCGCCAATTTCTGAACTATGAATAAGAACCACAATTATATGGCATTGGCACGGAACCCTACCATATGTGTGTCTCCACACGCTCTTGGCCAGTTTTATTTAAGAGTAGATATAACAAGGTTTTTAACAGTTTATTATACAAAAATCTAAACCATGTTGGCCCAACGCCTTCTGCGTTCACCAACTAGTCCGGTCAAGCTGTAGAGGCCGCAAGGCCAACAGCAATAAGTCACATTAGATAAAAATTTATTATATGTTACTATTAGAATAAGTAGCTGTTATGTTTGTTTACTGTAGGATTAGTTATTACTATGGCATAAAATTTAATGGCTCTTAAATATTATATTATCTATATGTATAAAAGGCGATGTATGTTATGTAAAACAAAACGGTTGGAGTGATTTTAACGAAATTTTCAGGTAATCTTCAGATTAGCCCAGTGAGTGATTCTATGTAGTTTGTTAGCAATCAGATCAACAATTTTGTTTTTTGTGTTTTAATATTTTCCCTACAAGAAACGAGATGAATCATTAAAAGTCTGTATGTGCCATATGTTTATTATCTTAATATATATAATTCTTCTGTATGCATCTTTGTCACCTAATTCCTCCAAAATGGCTGGACTGATTTGGATGAAATTTTGAATGTATATTTCAATGGGTTCCTGGATGGTTTTAAAACACAATTGGTTGGTCGGTCAAGATGACGTCTGCCGGGTTCACTAGAATCATATTTTTTTTTTATTACACATCAAACGAGGTTGTTGTAGCTACGAAGGAGGTTGCTTCAAGAAGGTATATAACGTGGGTAAGACCGAGGGGTGCAGCTAGTATTATATATAATTAATATTATTAGCTGTGACGTTATGTTGATTTACTATTTGTACTATCCGGATTTCTTATTAATAGGACATAAAACAGTATGAGTGGGACAGTATTTTCAAAGAATGGACAAAATTTTAACAGTCATTTAGCATGTTTGAGAAGTAACCACAAGGCACAGATAGGTACATTATAAGAATGAGATGCATGAAAAGAATTGAAACAAATGTATGAATAGCGTCCATGCCATGAAGTCAGTTTATTTGTGTAGTTCCAGCTGAGAACAAGTGGAACACGCCCACTGCTTGTTTGACTGTTTGTTTTGATTGTCGGCGCCGTAGAGGAGCCATACTAACTACACTCGTGAGTCGTGACTAACAGCTGTTCTAAATAGCCGGTACATTTTTGTGTCCTGTTTCACTGTTAGATACTTTGATATGCTTAGACAATTGTTGAAATATTTACATGATGTCTTTTTAAGGTTCCATAGTACTACAAGGTCCGTCCGTGCGTCCGTCTGTCTGTCTGTCCTAATTCTTTAGAACCTTCTAACTTTTAAAGTTATTAGAGTACTTACCTTGAAACTTTATTACAGTTTTAATATAGATCTCAAATTTAAAAGTATACAAAAAATATAACTTTGCATTTTAAGGAAACAAACAAAGAAATATTTATTTTGTAAATATTATATATAGGGGTGACTCTGGTTCATTTGAAATAGGTATTTTTTTTGCTTCTCCCCTTCGAGCTGGGTGTTGTTGAATAGGACTTTTGAAATTAATGTAAGTTTTACATTAGTTTAAATATGGCTAGGTATATGTTTTTTTTGTAGTGGTAGGACTCTTCTGCAGGGGTCCGCTTGGGAAAGTAGCGCTCCTTTGCCAGTTATTCAACCGCCAAGCAGTAGTGTGCAAACACTACTGTGTTCCGCATTGAAAGGCAATGTTTCCAGCGAAATTACAGGGCACACAGAGATTTGACATCTTATATCTCGGGGTGACGAGTGCAGTGCATTACCATCCAGGGTTTTGAACTGTTGAAGTTCAAAATTCTGAGTGGCGTTGAGCTGTTATGGGCAAGCGTGAAGCTCCATCAGGCGAGCGACTTCGCACGTCTCGTCAATCAGTATCATAAAAAAAAATAGCCCACCAAAGTGGCAAACAGTTAGTCGCGCCCTACATTTCTAAACTATATTATAAACATAGAAACGTATTTACGTATGATTACATATTAATTGTTATGCTACTACTATTACGCTTATGTATGTGAGAAGTTTATTAGCCGATTTTAATAATTTCTTCATTAAACATATTACATTTAATTATATTTTTCACAAAACATTTTTAACCAAACAAACAACTGTGGTCTATTCTGGTCATGACATATGAGACAAGTCACGTAATCTGATCTACTACATTCTACTAGGTACCTAAACATTGCACGCACATGCAATAAACGACACAAGGAACAGTATCTTTATGATTTGATTTGATGTAATTTGTTGCAGTCCAGCAGCTCGAGCAGGATGATGATAATGATGCACATTTGATGTAATTTGTTGCAGTCCATCAGCTCGAGCAGGATGATGATAATGATGCACATTTGATGTAATTTGTTGCAGTCCATCAGCTCGAGCAGGATGATGATAATGATGCACATTTGATGTAATTTGTTGCAGTCCAGCAGCTCGAGCAGGATGATGATAATGATGCACATTTGATGTAATTTGTTGCAGTCCAGCAGCTCGAGCAGGATGATGATAATGATGCACATTTGATGTAATTTGTTGCAGTCCATCAGCTCGAGCAGGATGATGATAATGATGCACATTTGATGTAATTTGTTGCAGTCCAGCAGCTCGAGCAGGATGATGATAATGATGCACATTTGATGTAATTTGTTGCAGTCCATCAGCTCGAGCAGGATGATGATAATGATGCACATTTGATGTAATTTGTTGCAGTCCAGCAGCTCGAGCAGGATGATGATAATGATGCACATTTGATGTAATTTGTTGCAGTCCATCAGCTCGAGCAGGATGATGATAATGATGCACATTTGATGTAATTTGTTGCAGTCCATCAGCTCGAGCAGGATGATGATAATGATGCACATTTGATGTAATTTGTTGCAGTCCAGCAGCTCGAGCAGGATGATGATAATGATGCACATTTGATGTAATTTGTTGCAGTCCATCAGCTCGAGCAGGATGATGATAATGATGCACATTTGATGTAATTTGTTGCAGTCCATCAGCTCGAGCAGGATGATGATAATGATGCACATTTGTTGTTGGGGACAAAACTGATGAATGATGATGTATGTTTCCAGATGGAGACAGTGATAAAGCAGACGGAAGAGAGCATGTCGCGCAAGCTGTCGGCGGCGTCCCGGCTGCACGAGGACTACCGGCCGCTGAAGGCTGAGGTGGACCTGCTGCGGCGGCAGTGCCTCGGGCTGGAGCGTCTGCCGGACCTGCACGAGGAGGAGGGCAGCCCCATCACACCAGAGTCAGTACACAACTGCAGCTTCATTCTGAACTACGGAGGCGCTGTCTACATCTGTCCGCATGTTTTATGCCTGTTTTCACTGACCCTAGAAGTCGCCTAAATATTTAGTAGTTGCCTAGAGAGGGCAAAAAAAAGATTCACTAAAGTTTAGGCGATAACTGGTGACGTTAGTCGTCACCTAAAGTTACGTCACCGAGTCGAGGGTGCCTCATGATAGGCTACTCTTGAACTGACAGCTCGCGCCACACTCACTCACTCACTCACATCAAAACCATACTTAACTGTCAAAAATGTAGGCAAGTCTTATCTAAGGAGTCACCTATTTAAACATGGATGGTTTTTTTAATACCATAGCTGGCAAACAAGCAGACGGCCCGCCTGATGGTTAGCGGTCACCGTCGCCTACGGGTACCTTCAACACCATACAGGTCATCACAGATACGTTGCCGACCCTTAAAGATTCTATTAACAACCCTTTTGAAGAACCCCATATTATAGCTACTCGGAAATGCCGCAGGAGGGAGCTCATTCCACAAATTGCAGGTGTGAGGCGAAAAGGAACGAAGAAAGAACCACAGGTGAAACAAAAGATTACGTTTATGAGTGTGCTTAGATAAGAAGTTCCTTAGTTAGACGCCCCTTGTTCGTGGTGACGTGAACACGGGCATAAGATTCAGCTTGAACTCTCAACTGGCATCGTGTCACGTGCCTACTTGTCTCTCTGAGACAATCATTATATGTTCGAACCAGGAGTCAGGTGGTGAGTTGACTGAGTGTATTGTTGCAGCCGGTTCCCGGCGCCGGCGGGCGCGGCGGCCGGGCCCGCGGCGCGGCCCCTGCCCTTCCTGTCGGCGCCGCGCAAGCCGCCGCCGCCGCCCCCCGCGTTCAGGTCTGCTCTCGAACAAGATTTCATTACGGTCTCGCTGAGGTTCGCCAGTTCACTTTTGTTTCTTCCCGAACTCCACCCCCCCCACCCCTCCCCCCACCTCCCTCCATGTCCTTATGCTTTATTTTCTTTGACATATAATGTTATTGTACTCATAAACATTAGGTTAGGTTGCGTTTGATTTTGTTTGTTTTGTTGATTGTTAGGTACAAGAGTAAATCATTTGACTGTTTAGTACTAGAATGATAAAGTTTAGTGGTTCAGGAAGAGATAAGAACCTCATCCTCAGAAGCCGCGGCACCAACGACTACGACTGACATCTAACTGAGGACATCTAGGACATTGTTTATCGTTGCTAGGTTTGAAGTGCCTTGTTGCTAAGGATGTGGATTCTTCATCGAGATACAATACATATAAGAGTCACAATCGTGCCAAAAAAAATTCCGAACCAAAACTCGGCGCACGCTATGCATTGCGCCGACTTTTCGGTTAGTTGTAAGGCAACCGCGATCCGACTATAACGGCGCGCGATGCCTGTGCTACGATGCCCTAACGGACAAGTGACGTGAACACTATGCAAGCGACATAACCAAATAAATTTGAAATAAATGTGGCGTTGTGAACTATATAATTGATGTCTACTGTCTAGGTATGTACAAAGATGTTCGGACGTTTTTTGACTGTTTTCACTTAGAGATTGTGACTCTATAGAAACTGTATCTCGATGGGATTTCGCCAGAAACCAGCAGGCGGAGCTGGTCCACGGTCCACGTCGACAACACTCCCGATGTAGAGTCCAGGGTTATAGGGTATAGATAGATAGATATATGGGATTTCCCGATGTAGAAAACAGGTGCTATTAATACAGACGAATCTAACAACAGCTCATAGCATATTGTGCGAACCCACAAACATACTAACGTAGTTAGCATGCACACGGAAAAATTACTCCCGTTGTGCAGCAGGCGAGAGAGTTCCGCGACCCGTCCCCACAGAGAGCGACGTCCCTGGGACGCGGCGCGGTGCTCCGTGCCGGACGTACGCTCGCAGTGTAGTGTACGCTTGCGTGGTGTTGCATGTTGCAGGCAGCAGCCTCCTCCGATGAAGTCTTGTCTCTCGTGCCACCAGCAGATCCACCGCAACGCGCCCATCTGCCCGCTCTGCAAGGCCAAGAGCCGCTCCCGCAACCCCAAGAAACCCAAGAAGAAATAGTACTGCGCGCTCCTCACGCGGCTCGCCCGACCGATACACCCGTCTCCCTCACTCTACGCCCCCCCCCCCCCCACCTCACTTCACTCATCACTTCGCGTGTCTCATTATTTATGAACAAGGTATATAAGGAAAAACAACTCTCGTAGAATGCTCAACCTACTAGGGCCCCAGGGCACACCCCTTCTGGGGTGCCAGGGCAAGTCTAATCCCCCATTCCCGGCGACAGTCCAAGCCGAGGCTCGTACCTCCGAGGTGCCCTTGCGCTTGTCGCCCAAAATCTAAACCATGTTGGCCCAACGCCCTCTGCGTTCACCAACTAGTCCGGTCAAGCTGTAGAGGCCGCAAGGCCAACAGCAATAAGTCACATTAGAAAAAAAAAAACGTAGAATGCACATTACATAGAGACCCCACGTGATCGGCAGCGACGTATAGTCTTCTCTGTCTCTCTCATTGTCTGCGCTAATGTGTCTTCCTTTGTTAACATATCTAAGAATAGAATGATGGAGCATCCTGAACAAAGATAATATAATCACTTGATCGCGCGTGATGGCAATATTTGCTTTTGCACGAGTAAGTCACATTGGCCGTGGGGGTAGTGGGGGTATTTGGAGTTCAAATGACGCTTGTGATTTGAGACTCAAAAGGCGCTGTTTTAGCTTTAATTCGGGTTCGCGTTTAGAGTTAGCCGTAAGGCCCCTGGTCTGGTTTACTATTTCGTAATTATTATTTTTATTGCTAAATAGGCTTGCGCTTGGCCGCCAACTCGCCTGATGTTAAGCGACGATGCGGCCTACGATGGATCACGCTTGCCTAGAAGAAACCGATTCACTCTTGACTTGAAGACACCCAGATTGTAGCTATCGGGGAACACCCTTTCCGGCAGCGCATTCCACAGACTAGCAGTTCGCATAATAAAAGTGGAGTCAAAGCGCTTCGTACGGGTTTTCGGAATGTCAACTAAAAAGTGGTGTCGATTTTTCGTGCCCGCTCTGGCAGTCCGATAGAAAAAAGGGCAGGAGGGAATTAAATCATGCAGATCTGATGCACACTCTCCAAAATGTATCCGATAAAAAACCGACACACATTGTGCGCGTTGAACCGTATTGTATAGTGAAGAGGCTGCGCGTGCGCCGTGTGACGTAGTGCAGGTGACTGACGATCCTCCCGATGTGACGTCACACATTGGTGTATAGAATAACGAGCTTTCGTCCACTACCATACACTTTCATATAAAATTTCATTAACTCCCTTTTGGCCCCTTTAATTCGGCCCTGTCGCAAAATCCTTTATTAGCGGACCTCTATACCTTATAAGGAATCTGCCATTTATGTTTTATAGGTTAATTAAGCACTTTTCAAGATTTCGTGATGAGTGAGTGATTTCACTGTTATACAGGGTTACGCATTCACCCTGTACTAAGCCGAAAGGAGGTCATTGTACTCATCATTATAAACAACTTTTATTATGGGACCAACACTGAAATCGCCAATAAAATCAGTTGTACTGTACATTTTGTCGAGTATCAATGACCGATGTTCTATGGAACAGCTGTATATTTTTTTCGCGATATCAGTGTTGATCCCATAGAGTTGTTCATAATGATGAGTACAATGATCTCCTTTCGGCTCAGTACAGTGTATATGCGTAACCCTGTCTGTATATAGTTGTGGTTATCACATCGCCTTATATCTGATCAAGAAGTGAAAAGTGCGAGAACCAAAGTTGAAGAAAATAAAATTCCACCCATAACGATTTTTTCGATAAACTTGGTAGTATAACTCTGCAAATATTGATCCTAGCGTAAAAATGACGATGACCAAACTTGTGGAAAATTAAATTTCCAACAACTTTGGATAGGACCATTTTTGCTCTAAAGTTGAAAATTAACGAGTTATTTCAAAAAAACGAAAAAATTGAACTTTAAAACAAGATGGCGGCGAATGCTCTACCGGGATTAGTTAGAAAATCGAGATTTATACGTCCAACCACCGACCCCGACGTTAAAAAAAAAATCGCTCCCCGGAATTTTTTCTATTTAAATGTCTGCCCCGACTGGACTATTGTTAGAAAAAATACAATGATGCAGTTCTAGTTTTGATCAACATCGGCCCGGGCCCGACACTCCGTTGTATAGTTTTGATCAATATCGGCCCCGGGCCCGACACTCCGTTGTATAGTTTTGATCAATATCGGCCCGACGCCGACACTCGGTTGACTACTTTTTGTTTTTCCTCATAGTTCGGATTTAGTCATCCGCGCCCACTTTCGAAAAATTCACCCTGTATATATTATACATCTGCATAATTATAATTATACGCTGGGTTATACGGAAAGGGTGTACTAAGCTGAAAGTGGTCCATAGTACCCATCATTACGAACAACTTTTAATATGGGAACAAAAAAAATATATACAGAGGTCTCAGGCCAACCGATCGACAGCAACAAGCTGACGTATATTCGTATACTGTTTACACGTACATATATAGTTACCATTTTCATCTCCCTCCCTCTCGTAACTCACGTATACTGGTACAAAATGTTCAGGCAACATTTCTCACTGGACGTGTATTCAGTTATTTCTTTGCTTTATTTCACGTTAATTTAAAAATCTATCAAAAACTTCATTATAATAGTCTCTTACTACTTCACATAACACTACACTAGCTGCGCTCCGCGGTTTCACCCGCGAGGATGTTGTGTATGTAAAGTGTAGGTATAGGCATGACCGACTGTTCCTTCCCGACCCCAGGCGCCGGCGCCGCGGACGTTTGCATCTCTCCAACTCGGCTTTAAGCTATTATAATATTATCATTTTGCTTTGTTTGGTTTTGTAGTCATTTGCTCCACCTCATCACTCCATAAACTCGTGTTGTATTGGCCTCTGGACTTCGTATAACATAGATCATCACATATCTGGTCTATTATTTGTCTGAGTGTCAGCTGTTAGTGTTATCATTGTATCTACTACAAATAACTTACTTTGTGGAAGTGTTAATACTAACTAATTAGTTGTTGTAACGATTGTAAACGTCTTGGAGGATCTCTTGTAGATTTTGTACATAAGTTAGAGATAAGTAGCAAGTAGCACTGATCGTGAACTCAATGTAAACTCATTTAAGTACTAGTTAGTGGTAACTATGTAGGTAAGTGTCGAGTACCAAAGCGAAGTTTTGTAAATATTTATTTTCTCTGCCAATAAATGTGTTGTGAAACTTGATGGTAATTAACAGAGCTATTATTGTTTGAGTGCCCCAGTAGAGTAGAGATACAAGCGACTGTACCGTAATGTGACCATCATACCTGCCAGTTGACTGCGGCCGTCACGACACTCTCCTATTACCTATACAATTGACTATACAATAGTGAGAGCTACCTGTGCAAACAAATTAAACTTACCTATTTTTATCCATAGGCATGTGGCCTAATGTTTATTATATATAAGATGAATATAAACACATTACACATACTGAAAAAATGAATTGAATCGGCTGATTAATCTCTGAGATATAAGCGTTTGAAGTTTTAGGTGGGGATAGAGAGGGGAAGCTCTATCCCTTTCTCGCAAAACGTGTGTTAGTATAGCATTTATATGCCGCGCCTGAGGCGTGACGTCATAGCTCAGTATAGTCCGCCCTCTGTCTAGCATGACATTAAAACACTTATAACTTATTTATTTTTGAACTAATTTAAATTTTGTATTCGTTGATAGGCTCTATTGATGATCAGCTTTTTTATGAGGTAATAAAAAAATATTAGTCATTATGCCTACTGTACAGGTATGGTGGTCGCAAGTAACCTACTCGCTCGATGGAATGTGCTGTATCCGTTCACAGAGCAAATACGTCTGTTACATCATCATCAGCCAGAACACGTCCCCTGCTGAACATAGTACCCTCAGACCTCCACACCGAACGACAGCCTGCCACCTGCATCCACTGGATCCCGCGACTCTCGCGATGTCGTCGGTCTATTGCGGTTGATTATTATGGAAGAATCCATTTGGTTGAAAAAGACATTTTAGGAAGTAACGTCCACCCACCGGTTTCACCCACTAGTGTGTGCACGGGTAATTCACATTTACCTTTGAACTCAGTGCATTAGAGTTGCAAACAAATAGGTATTTTAAAACGAAGATAAGGTTTCGTACATAACTTTTTTATCAAGTTTTAACCTTTGCGGAATATGGGTCGCCAAAGTGGCAAAAAGTTGCTGCATTTCTAACGAGCGAAGGCGGACCCACCTTCAACGAGCCCCCACTCACCTATGTGACTCAACCCAGACAAAAGCTCAGCAATGTACTTCCAACCGTTCAAGAAGGTACCGCCAGTGGTACCCGGGCCCAGTGACTCTTAGATCGACCTCTCACGTGACTCGTCACGTCCTCCGATAGCTTGGTAACCTTATCAGGCAGTGGGTAGCGCCAGAAGTACCTACCTGACGTCAGAGACGCCCCTCGCTTTACTGATTACCGCGAACCGACACCAGATATCTATATGTACGTACCTACGTTCTAGTTACGGAAAGAGCGAAATCCTTTGTTTGCTGTAACAAAGAAATTATGAATTATGTTATATTATTGTTGGTACCTAACCAATTATACCGTAAGTATTATATCTAAATTCTTTGCGTTTATACATAAAAATAACTACTTCTTAGTTCTACAAAAGTTTATGGTAGGTTTTCTTGTGCGTTATGTAAGTGGGCAAAGTCAATGACCTGTAATTGTATGTTACGTGAGCTAGGAACCTATTATAAAGTAGCAGCGACCTGCGATTTCACCCGCTATTCTACAGGAAAAAGTTATTTTTTTCCTGGATAAAAGTACTAAGTATCTATATGTATTAATCCAGGGTATAAGCTGCCTCCTTACAAAATTTCATCCTCATCCGTTCACCCGTCATGGAGTTGAGAATAAACATACCTATAGATAGTTACTAACAAACACACTGGTACACACATCACATTTTCATCATCATCACCATAAGACGTCCACTGATGAACATAGAATAACTTTTTTTTTGTATAAATAAATAAATATCTGGGACATTTTTGCACACTCGGTCATCTGACCCCAAACTAAGCAAAGCTTGTAATATGGCTGCCAGAGACTGATATACGTACATATATATTTTTAAATACATACTTAACTAGATATTAAGTAAGATATTAGTAGTAGTAGTAAGATATTAAGTATGTATACAACTAGTACATAAGTTGTTACAAATACATCGTTAAGCGGCATACAATATTAGTTTCTTAGCTTTTTATATTTTTTCCATTACGTACTTATTAACCAACGAAAAAGTAGGACGGTTCTATGTTCCACTATATATATATTTATTATGTATGTTCACCGATTTCTCCACCAACTCTCCGATTTAAAAAAAAAACTAGTTCGGTAGGGTATACTTACAATTTGGTCCACTTGTCACCAAGTCAGGATCTGATGATGGGATCGCAGGGAAATCCTTAAATTTTTTTATTTTTGAAGTCGGGTTTTTAACGTGATCCACTTGTCTTGTTAAATCCTATACTGTACAATAGTTTTTTATTCCATTTGATACATATTCCATAATTATATTGTAGGTATTTTTGTATTCAACAGGGCCTATTGGTGTTGACTTATACCAATGCCTACCAAATGTCCGGACTAGACTCGTGAGGATAAATAAAATAAAACTGTTTTTTTAGGAGAGAGTAAGCAGCACAAAATAGTTATCATTGAGAAATTTAAATATACAATGCTAAAATATTTACATCATTGTATTATTAATTAATCATTAAAATATTCTTTCAATATATAGCACACTTTCAATATTAGCCAGGCTTTTAATGTACACTTGAATTGTGATACTTTTAGAAAGTTGAATTCCAGCTGTAAATTATTGTATATTTATATTGCACTGTAGAATGAACCATTTCAGAATATAGAATTATTAACCTGGTGTATGCCAACATTGTATTTTTGTTTTGATCGCAAGATGCCAGCTCGGATCGAATTGATTTTGAGAAAGTATTTTTCATTATTCTTAGACAAATTTATAAATTATAAATGCTAGTTAATGTGCTTGTCAAGCCTTTCTCTTTAAATATGGTTCATAATGCGTCGTCTTTTAAGTTATACTTGACACGAATACATCTGTTTTTAACACGTTTTTATTAGCTTGGTAAATATGTATCTATGTAACTGAATCTTTGAACGTGATTTTCTTCACCCCTTTAAAAACGTCGGATTGATTTGAAACTTTTTATATTTATCAAGGACCAATGAGAATGCAATAAAGCGTGTGTTTTAATATACTTTTTACTGCGAGAATTATGGAAAATAAAAGTTGTACTGTACATTTACATAGGCCTCCTTCTTACCTCGCCACACTGAACGACTGCCTGTCATCTGCATCCGCTGGATGCCCGCGACCACGATGCTCACGATGTTGTCGGTCCATCTAATGGGAGGCCTACCTACGTTACATCTTCCCGTTCATGGTCTCCACTCAAGAACCTTTTCCCCCCATCGGTTATCAGTTTGTATTATCACTATTCTTGTTTGCTACTTGGGAACCCTGCATAGCTGCATACATATTTTTTATAGTTGTCAGGCATGTACCTACTCATCGCTACCTACATATAAGGTCGGGGAAAAAGTTTCTTCGTATTTTTTAAACAAATTCAAGACATATTTTTTTCAAGTTTAATTACATTTAATTATAATATATATGTGCCATTTTGTTCGATAACTTGTTGCCATCTTGTAGGTAGTGACATGATCCCGTTGCTGTAGAATTTTTGGGACTTCTGATCAAAAAAATGCAACAAGTAGTTTTGACAGTCCTCTCTTGATGTTAATCTAACACTACCCAAAGAATTCTGAAGAGATCGAAACAGGTGGAAATCTGAGGGTGCAAGGTCTGGGCTATATGGTGGATGCATTAACACTTCCCAACCAAGCTCTCTAAATTTTTGCTGAGTGGCCAAAGATGTGTGCGGTCTGGCGTTATCATGATGAAAGACCACACTCTTTCTGTTGATCAATTCCGGCCGTTTTTTCTCAATTTCTTGATTGAGTCTCATCTGCTGTTGGCAGTAGAGATCCGAATCGATGGTTTTGCCCGGCGGTAAAAGCTCATAATGAACGATGCCCTGCCAATTCCACCATACACACAGCATCACCTTATTACGTGTTAATCCGGGTTTCGCTACAGTCTGTGGTGCTTCACTGCCCTTTGACCATGATCGTTTGCGCACATTCTTGTCGTAGGTGATGCATTTTTCATCACCAGTGATCAATCTTTTCAAAAACGGTTCGGTTTCTTTACGTTTCAATAGAGAATCGCAAATGAGTACACGATTCATTTGGTTTCTTTCAGTGAGCTGGTGTGGCACCCAAATATCGAGTTTTTTTGTATACCCAGTTTTTTTCAAATGGGTCAAAACTGTTTTGTGGTCAATCCCCAGTTCTTCAGCTACGTCGTAACTACTAATATGCCGATCTTGGTCCACTTTTTCAGAAATGGCATCGACTTTATCCGTAACAGGGCGACCAGAGCGAGCTGCATCTTTGACATCAAAATTCCCGGACTGAAAACGCTTGAACCAACATTGTGCTACTCTTGATGACACTGCATTAGGTCCATAAACGTCACAAATTTTATTCGCGGCTTGTGTCGCATTTTTCCCTTTTTTGTAATAAAATTTCACAATATATCGAATTTCTTCGTTAGATTCACTCATTTTATCAAACAAAAAAACAATTGAAAAATGGCGGGAAATTGCTTTTTACTTTTTGTATTCCTTTTTTAAAATATCATATTTTTAATGGTATCAAAACCAGCCAGATACAAACAGTACAACCGATGAGATTTTTACTACAACTTTATACATACAAAATACGAAAAGACTTTTTCCCCGACCTATTATTATAGAATGTGCACCTACTCACTCCAACATACATTATACAGTGTGCCCGTACTCACCCCTACATACATTATACAGTGTGCCCGTACTCACCCCTACATACATTATACAGTGTGCCCGTACTCACCCCTACATACATTATACAGTGTGCCCGTACTCACCCCAACATACAATATACAGTGTGCCCGTACTCACCCCAACATACATTATACAGTGTGCCCGTACTCACCCCAACATACAATATACAGTGTGCCCGTACTCACCCCTACATACATTATACAGTGTGCCCATACTCACCCCTCGCCCAAATTCACACCGTTATATGTCTGACAGAGATCAAGGTGAACTGAATCAAAAACAATTTATAAAAAATACTTTATTTCCCATTTAACTTATACATTCGTACTTTATCATATCACGTAAGTACTTACCCATAATTATAATAATATCTATCGGACCCAGGCATGTACAAGTTGTTTAACTTTTCATCAATATTTTATTTATGGTACAATACAAAATCTACCTACATTATCATTCATTTACTTTACAAATTAAAAAGTGTTACTTTCAAGTTTACCTTAAAGGAAAAATATCGTACAGAATAATGTGATAAAATGGCCACAGTAATGCTAGGTAAGGTACGAGTACAGTAAGTCTGGTAGAGCTCAGGTAAGGTGTCATGGATAAACTATCACTATCAGCTAGACTAATTCTATGTTTCACGTACTAACTAATGAAAGGCGAATTTAACCAAATATGTGTCTAATAAATCAATGGTCTAATGAGCTACAACTGGACTATAATTATTGAAAGGCATGTTCTCGTACGTAACGAGCCAGAAGGGCATGTTCTCGTACGTAACGAGCCAGCTAACTGAATAATTGGAGAACTAAAGTTTTTACACGTTTCATATTTTAGCTGTCGAATTAATAGACCAAAATATGAATGAATTAGAACTATTTTAAAGTTAATTTTACCCACAAGGAGCCGCCATCGACGATCTTATGACTCAGTTGGTATCATTCACAATGATGGTACTTATAACATGTGGGTAGCTAGTAGTGCGCATCACGCAGGACGGTACTGCGCGGTTATACCAGCGGGTAGGAGGCGTCCGTGGCGATGCCGCAGTGGTTGTCCTTGTTGCGCGCCATCTTGATATATCCGAGGTCACCCCACGTGCGACCCCACGAGTTCTTCACCAGCCAGTAGTCGCCTCCCTCCTCGTCCGTGCCGTACCCCACCACCAACACCTGCCCCAAACAAACAACTGTTTATACAGCACACAAATACAAGTCAACATATAAGCTCAGAGTTAATCTCCTAGCTCTGTAATCCGAACACGTCGACGCTTACCACGAGTAAGGAAAAGAAACATCTACCATATATATATATGTGTCGTAATCGGATACGCCTTTAAAAAAAAACGAAACGAAAAGCGCGTCGACGTCACGTCAGTCGACAACTACCCGCAAGTTCGGTTCGGTGCGCTTCCGACAGCCATGGTGTTATCGCTCGAATCGGTGTTGGACATTCATTAGCCGACGACCGCGGAGTGACAATATCTAGGAACTGTCTTACCGTTTCGTGATCTAAGTATTTGTGATAATCTCAACAGTGTTTCCTCATTAGAATGGACGCTGAACGTTCTTTATACAATGTTAATTTATAGTGTTAAGGGTGTAACATCCAATTAGTAAATCGAATAAAAAAAAAAAAAACGCACGATTTCCCATTTGTACGCCCACGAGATATCTGGTGACGGCGGCCGACGAGCGGTCCCCCCGACATATATATATATATATATATATCATATACATACAAATAATGTGTTTATTTGGTAGTAAGTAACTAACGGAAAAAAATAAGTGTACATAGTAATGTTTGCTCTCAAACTGTTCGATTCAAATATCTGTACTTATACAAACAAATGGCTGTTATTGTATATTGTCGTGACAATGTTTCGAGAATCTGAGAATGATGGAGATAAGAGGCCGAGTGATGTCCGACACATGCTGATACAGCATCACAACACATGCCACGATACGCGACACCTACTGGTAGGTACATAGCAAACATGACCGATATCTACAGGGCACAACACAAATATTAAATCTGAATCAATGTTTTATGGAGAAAAATGAGTAAAGTGGATTCCAAGAAGAGAAGATTTCGGTTATAGATTTAATAGGTTCTCGTTCGTACTCTTATTCTGACAGACTAATAGATAGCTAGGGAAGTGTGACGAGCAGACACGTTACACTAACGGACAAAATAAGTACAGTATTCTATTCTCGTAAAGCATTATAATACTAGAAGTCGACATTTCTACGAATGTACAGTTTCGCGGTCACATTGCGAGTAAGGCCAAGCTCGCCTCCAAGAAACTGGGTGTGCTCAACAAGGCGAAGCGGTACTTCACGTCGAGACAAAAACTTTTGCTTTACAAAGCGCAAGTCCGACCTCAAATGGACTACTGCTCCCATCTTTGGAACGGAGCTCCCAAGTATCAGCTTTGAGACACTTGATGCAGTACAGCGTAGAGCTGTAGGAATTGTCGACGATCCCAAGCTCACTGAACACCTAGAGCCGCTCAGCATGCGCAGAGACGTTGGGGTCTGTTTGTATCTTTTATCGCATTTATATCGGGGAATGTTCTGAAGAAGTGTTCGATGTCGAAATCTGATGCCGGCATCGCGGTTTTATCATTGTACCAGTCGCCACCGTCTGAAAGATCATCCATATCATAGATCGGTAGAAATCGCACACTGTGTGTTTTATGCGATCTTTTTTGCCTCACACCTGCAATTGGTGGAATGAGTCTCCCTGCTGAATTTGTCCCTCCTGCGGCATTTCCGAGTAGCTATAATATGGAGTTCTTCAAAAGGGCTGTTATTAATTCAAATTCAAATTCAAATAATTTATTTATCTAATAATAATATCCAAATTGTTACAAATTAATAACATTGAATTAAACTAAGTATTTCAACTTTTAGCTGTGGGCCCCAAACTAGGCCGAGCCTGTATTTTGGGGTCCCTTGATTTCCCAGAGACATTTAAGCAATTCGTTCAACCCTGTGTAAAAGATCTGCCATTTATTATACATACATAGATTATAGTAGAAACTAACTGATTTATTAAATTATATTATAGTAGATATTTGAAGAGGGAAAAGGAGTGTGGGGGGGGGGGGGGGGAGAGAAAACACCTCATTTTAAAAACTGCCTCAATTGAGATGGTCAAATAACTTCTCAGTTTCTTCGTAGGATCGAGTGAGAAGCCACTTGCCAACGGTTTTTCTGACTTGAAACGTGTTGCAGTCTGCTATATCGAGTATGCCTGCGATTTTGTTATAGATAAAAGTATGCGAGTATTTTGGCATGCGACCTGCGAACGCGGTTTTTACTCTCGGCAACGGTAAAATATGAAGTTGTTTCCGCTTGGTCTTGTCCTGCAGAGGTCTTAGACGGTGAGCACTAGTTACAGCCTGTATTATAAAAAGATGCCTAACACGCAAGAGCTCGACGTCTCTGTAAAGACTGTTCGTCGAATATAGTCGCGGCTTCTTTAGCATCACTTTCAACACTGATCTTTGAGCTATTTCTAGTTCCTTAAACGCAGTCTTTGCCGCACTACCCCATACTCCTATGCAGTATTGTAGGACAGACTGGCACAGTGCCACGTATATAAGTTTGCGCGTCTTAAGATCAGCGCCTCGACGGAGCTGCTTCATCAAGTAAATGAATTTCCTTACTTTCTTGGATAACACAGAGATATGATTGTAAAAGTTTAGGTTTTGGTCAACCATTATTCCCAAGTACTTAGTGGATGCCACTCTCTCTATGCTCTCACAGGAGCATTGCCTGGATAGCGAGTTTGACACTGAAAAAGCACATCTAGTACTGTGAATTTTAATTCTGTCAATGGTAGGAAGAGTTATTAATTAGTCTCAAAGGATCGGTAACGTAGGTATCTGTGATGTCCCTGGTGTTGCAGGTATCCATATCATAAGCGACGGGCGCTTACCATCAGGCGGCGCGTCAGCAAAACAGGTGGCAAACAGCCACCTGTTTTAGATCGTAGACCACCTATGGCATAAAAAATATATTGCACATAGATATATTATAACAGGTATTACCTAGAGGGAAACAAAGAGTTGAACGAGCTACCAGCAGGTAGAGTTCTGTCGGTCAGGCCCGCTCGTGTAGTCAGCGAGACACGTGACTCGTGGCCCAGCGGCCAGCGAGCTGCAGGCTGCAGGTCGGACGGACGCAATCTCCGCGTCTCACTCGCCTCGAGCGAGCCATTTGCTTTTTTCTCACGAGCAATGTTCGGGCCTATATGTAGTTATGTATATGTAATTTGTGTAAGTCGGCAAAACAGCATGTACTTACACCGTGGTCGAGGGTTTCATTGGAGCAGTTCTCGTCGAAGTAGACCCCGCGATGGTAGAACTGGAATGACTCCTGCGAGGCGTCGATGGCGACGGACACGGGGCCGACGGTGGCCACGGCCGCCATCAGCTTCTGCTCGTCTCCCTGAGGCACGTCCACAAACCCCGTGTCGTCTGCGCCAGAGTTCTTGGCATTGTACCTGCAACACACACCCAGTTAACGTCTGACCTCGCCCCACGGAACGGCAGCGGACAGATCTCGCGACGAACATACATCCGTTCCTTCAATGGCATTAGTTCCGCTTTCGATCCTTCACTTTACTCCGATAGTACCCATGCAGGCTACCGTTGAACAAGGATCTAATTACTGGTTTCAATTCATTCAGATATCACTATTCACTGTGTTTAAACTGGAATTAAATGCTTGCTTATTAAAGTGAGATAAATCGCTCTCGTCTTTTTTATACAACCTAGCAGCGAGACAAGCGGGTCGCTCGCCAGATGGTAAGCTTATCCATGACAATTCAGGGCCACACAGATTTATGAAACTCAAACAGTTCATAGCCCTGAGTGACAATGCATCGCGCTCGTCACTCTGAGATATTAGATGTAAAAGTTGTTTACGTTCTGTAATTTCATTTGAAACATTGTCTATCAATACGGAATACAGTAGGTAATAAATGTAATAATGTACCTACTACAACTGTTTGGCGGTTGAATAACTCGGCATCAAAGATGAGGTACTTTCCGAGACTGGCTCCGCAGGAGTATTACGCCTACAATCAGAACTTTCATCCTTTTCCTGTTTATGAGTAACATTGTGACAAAAGTAGTGACCAGTCCATGAATCGCACATAAAGTAGATATGTTCGTGATGTAACTGAGCACAATGCGCACCTGCAGTTATCGTCGATGCCTTCGTATGGGTAAGTGGTCTCGGTATCGATGCCGCCGTTGTCCTTGATGTATTTGAACGCGTTGTCCATGAGGCCACCGTTGCACCCGTTGTTCCCGTAAGTCTTGCTGCAGTCTATCAGGTTCTGCTCTGACAGTGAGACCAGGTACCCAGTCTTGCGGAAGTGCTGAGCCTCGAGTGCGCCAGTCTGCACAAAACGGCACCCATTACATTCAGCTGTACCTATCCTACCTACATGTATACATACACTTACCTACAACCAAAACTCTTAACCGGTCAAAAGTATTTTGGCTGCAATCAACAATCAAGAGTACTTTAAGGTACTTCTGATTAAATAGTAGGTACTTCTGACTATAGAGTACTTCTGTATAAAAGTATAGTTTAATAGTGCTTTTGCCAAAAAATATCAGTTAAAAGTAGTTTTAACCAAGAGTATTAGCCAATATCACTTTAGACCTGGAGTATTAAGTGAAGAATGTGATAACTACTAGCAAATTTATTGTCATGATGATTGAACTTTTTTATTGCCTTTATTTTTCATCATGATCATCACCCACGCCTTTCTTATCCCATAAGTATCGGCCTCGCACTATGTCGATAAATATTTGTATGCAAAACGCACTGAAACGCAACCTAGCCAATATAGGTATATTAGAAGAGTTCGTGCGGAGACGGGCCCTGCTGTAACGTGTCGTACTCACAGTGCTGAAGGACCAACAGGAGCCGCACTTCCCCTGGTCCTTGACCTCGGTGACGGCGCCCTTCTTGCGCCAGTCCACCTGGTCGGGCAGCTGCACGTGCGCGGGCGGGATGAAGGTCGCGCCTCGCATCTCGTGCCCTTTGCCGTGCGCCACCTTGCTGTGCCTGCAACACACACCGCACCGTTACTTCACATCACCACACCGCCGACCACCTCATGCAACACTTGCACGCTACCGCAACACCTACGACCAATAAACCGCAGAGCGCTTGTTCAGGTGCTACCGCTAGCCGTCTGTCTTGGTTCGCAGAAGGTAGGTAGTAGGTAACGAAGGAGAGGACTCACCGGAGCGCCTTGTTGAACCCGTTCATGGTGTGTACGAACTCCTGGTGCAGCATGTCTCCGTACTTGTTCTGGTCGAGCGAGAACGACTCGAGGCCGCGTGCGAAGCGTTGGTTGTGCTTTGCGATCTTGTGTTTGTTCTCTGCGTAGATCTTCATACGGAACTTGTCTTCCACCTCGCTGGAGTACTGCTTCTTGTGTTGCATCTGAAGGACACAACACGCTCGTCTCACTTACATTACATACATTATACGCGCTATTTGTGTGGGAGTGTGGATGTGGTTGTTTGTTACTTCTGCACGCTGAATGTATTTTGATGAAATTCGGAATAGAGATAACTTATACCCTGAATTAACATACCTACTTTTTAACCCGAAAGATTTTACGGTTCTTGTGGGATACCGGGTCAACCCCCGGCGCGCAACTCGTCTATACTATTCCAAATTGGATAAAAATAGATGTCGATGAAGTATGGAAGGAACAATAGCTTAGGTTCCTAAACCCTGGAATAAGTCAGAGGCTTCCTTCAGATCCCAAAAAGAGAAATGAACGGATCCTACAACGCAAAGAGAACTGACCAACTCGAGCACGGGTCTGCCTTGAGAGGTACCTAACGGATAGCCCCGCCCAGGTATTACAATATAGTCGAGTGTGAGCGTGCAGTGTCCCTATAGTGCACACTGCACGACGGCTCCCAGCACTTCAAGTACTCGCCCTGGACACGGCCGGCTCGGAGGTATCGTGAGAACAGACCAACTGACATGTAATTAGTTAATCTGTGTGAGTGTTGGTACATTCTATAATTATCTAAATATGTACTATTATTGTCTATCATTAGTGTAAATGATGTTTAACTGTGCTAATTGAATAAAATAAATAACTGTGTGTTTTTGATCGAAGGTACTTGGCGAGAGTGAACAGATACATACCTTATAAGCCTCCCATTCTTCCTTGACGAGGTCGTAGAAGGAGACTGCGGTGGCCGCTGCGACCACGCACACTAAGACCGCCAAGCACTTCATCCTCTATGCGTTCCTGTGACCAGAGAACCGCTTGTAAACAATGTTTATCGAGTGCGTGTGTTGGTTGTGAACTAGTATACGAACATACAAGGTCCTTACTACTTCCTTGTATGTATTGGTAATGTACTTTGCTTCAGTTCTTGACCAGGGTCCCTGATCACATTCATTTATGTTTCACTAACTGGCTACACGCACGAGTTATCCTGCGGGGCTCCAATTTTGAAACATTTGCCTGCTGAATATTTTCATGCGAAATGAGAATGACTATCAAACGAAATTCCAAATATAGTTGCATTTTTTTTTTATAATCACACCATTCGCTTACGTAACGAGTTGTTTCAAGTTTCAACGATTCGATTTTGTTTTCAATCAAAAGAAAATAACTAACAGATAAGCTTATGAACCTTTTTAGGGATCCGTAGCCCAACAAGGAACCTTTATAAATTTGGTCCGTCCGATTTTTTTTAACTTTTTAACTTCTTTAATTATTAAGATAAGTGCATGAAACTTTGCAAAATGACAGTTATAATATAGATCTTAATTTAAAAAATAGATAATATTGCATTTTAGAGGTGGCTCTGGCTTCTGCTACATGTGAAATGGTAATGTTTTTTTACAGCACCTCATTGTGTGTGGGGTGGTCGGTGAAGTCCTTTAAAATTAAGGTAAGGTTACATATCACTTTTTTATAAAGTCTATCTTTTGCGAAACATGGCCCGCCAGTGGCAAAAATTTGCTCTGCATTTCTTAACTATAAGACATAGAAAATTGTAATTTACAATTTGGATAGGTCATAATATTTAAAACCTTCATTTAACATTATTTCGAAAATTATCACATTATTGGCGGGTCATATTTCGAACATTATCACATTATCGTCGGGCCATATTTCGAACATTATCACATTATCGTCGGGCCATATTTCGAACATTATCACATTATCGTCGGATCATATTTCGAACATTATCACATTATCGTCGGGCCATATTTCGAACATTATCACATTATCGTCGGATCATATTTCGAACATTATCACATTATCGTCGGGCCATATTTCGAACATTATCACATTATCGTCGGATCATATTTCGAACATTATCACATTATCGTCGGGCCATATTTCGAACATTATCACATTATCGTCGGATCATATTTCGAACATTATCACATTATCATCGGGCCATATTTCGAACATTATCACATTATCGTCGGATCATATTTCGAACATTATCACATTATCGTCGGGCCATATTTCGAACATTATCACATTATCGTCGGATCATATTTCGAACATTATCACATTATCGTCGGATCATATTTCGAACATTATCACATTATCGTCGGGCCATATTTCGAACATTATCACATTATCGTCGGATCATATTTCGAACATTATCACATTATCGTCGGGTCATATTTCGAACATTATCACATTATCGTCGGGTCATATTTCGAACATAATCACATTATCGTCGGGCCATATTTCGAACATTATCACATTATCGTCGGGCCATATTTCGAACATTATCACATTATCGTCGGGCCATATTTCAAACATTATCACATTATCGTCGGGCCATATTTCGAACATTATCACATTATCGTCGGGCCATATTTCGCAAACAACCTACGCTAGAACTAAAATATTATGATGTAGGTATCAAACCTATGTTTCATTTCAACGATACGTGACAAGAAGGGGTGAAATCATCAACCTTGTATTTATGCTGACGTGGCTCATCCATGGACCATATCTTACGTCATTCATCCAAATCAGTTTAGGAATGTATATTGTATCGGCCTAGTAGGTACTTACTATAAGTAGTCCGATTATTTAAACCGATGAACTGAGGACACTGGCATTCATTTAAATAACTACAATCAATACCTTCTGCTCTACATCGTCGAGCTTGAATCGGGTTATGATGGTGTCCAATTGAACTCGTTTCAATCCGAAACAATCGAATTAGTAGGTAATTTTTGAAAAAGTCATTGCCCTAAACTGATTGACCGAGCGAAGAGAGCTCTCAGATTGAAAGGAACAAGTCGGCGCGGCGTCCTGTCTGTTTCTACATATTATAATCATTCAACCATAACTTGAGTATCTACAGTAGCCTTAGTAGGTACACGACGAGCACTTGCGAAAAAGTTATCGTTACGTAAACGATAGCAAAATGTATAAAAAATTGAACAGCGCCTCTATCGGACGTAAAAGGAAACTGAATTTTTATACATTGCTATTGATCTGATTGATCAATAGCAAATCACTGTTGATCCAGTCTTTAATATACTAGTTCAATTTCAATAAAAATTTAAATTTCGAATATTAGCCAAAACGGTCCGTTCTTGTAAATATATAGGGGTTACAAAATTACCAAACGGGGCGATTTTTTTTTGTAATTCTGATAGGTACATACCTACCTACTAACCATTTCAATTTCATGTTGACCTACATAGAAGGAAAATGACCAATGGTAATAATTGTTACTAGTTCGCCCCGAACTGAGACAAAATTCTATTTCCCAAAAAATTTTAGTTAATATCCATTTTCCAGTTTTTCTGCAGTTTCTGCAGGGGGAAGGTACCCTATGTCCGTCCTTGTAATGTAGGTACACTATCGTCCTGCCGTTTAGTCGTGAATATAGCGAACAATCAGACAGAGAGAAAAGAGTTACTTTGTCTTCTATACTAATATTATAAAGAGGAAAGATTTGATTGTTTGTTTGCATTAAATAGGCTCTGAAACTACTGAACCGATTTGAAAAATTCTTTCACTGTTGGGAAGCTACACTATCCCCGGGTGACATAGGCTATATTATATTTTGTACCGAGGCCGAAGGCCGAGCTTACACTCGTGCGAAGCCGGGGCGGACGGCTAGTTTATTATAAACTAGTCGACCGTCCCGGCTTCACAGAACAGAACTTAGAAAACTTGGGTCACAAATTTCAGAAAAAAGATGTGAAAGTTGTATAGAAAGGTTAAGTACACGACGACCCTTCATATCTAACACTAGCCGTCCGCCCAGGCTTCGCACGAGTGTAAGCTCGGCCTTCGGCCTCGCTACAAAATGTAATATAGCCTATGTCACCCGGGGATAGTGTAGCTTCCCAACAGTGAAAGAATTTTTCAAATCGGTTCAGTAGTTTCGGAGCCTATTCATTACAAACATACAAACATACAAAAATAGGTACAAATCTTTCCTCTTTATAATATTAGTGTAGATTGGTTATTAGTTATGATTAGGATACCTATAACTAGAAGGAAAAAACCGGCTTCAAAACTCAAAAAATGTAGCCAAGTTATTCTACTAATAGAAAGCTTTTATATATAATTTGAGAGTGTCATAGACTGTTTTATTGTGATGTTAGTTATTGTACGAAATAACAATATTTGTTAGACAAAACAAAACAAAATAATCTAATGACTACTTTATCGGCGTGCGTTGGCCAAATACATAGTTAGAGATAAGTACATTTACCTAGATGTTCGCCCGAACAAAGACCGCGCGACCTCTATCTATATCTTCGCAACCTCTCCAAATATCTAGCCCATATTTAAACTTACTAATTCAATCGAAATGACCTGCCTACAAAATGTCATGGAGATCGATTCAAAGATTCGCAAGTTATCAACGAACTAATATACAAACATAAGCACATTACCTACATAGATACGCAGACTCTGTCTCATGGTCTGAGGTCTGTGACCTCTCTTCACTCGCTCAATAAAAATTGAGATAGGTATTTAGTTGTACAATAATTCCGCCACCATGTGAGTACGCTGCCAACTGGTGGTGGGCTTGAACATTTGGGTTTTCTTTGGGCCTTCAACGATCTTTGGCCAGTCTGTTTTTATAGTTTTAGCTTGTATTTTGTTTAGTTTATGAAGGCATTTGCCTTATTAATAACAAATATAATTATCAATATAAAAAACAGACTTCATGAAAATGTCAGAACTGGACCAAATTGAAATGGGACCACAACCACACGGGAAGCACCAATTTTCAAATAAAAAAAGAATCATCATAATCGGTTCACCCAGTCGAAAGAAAGTTCTGAGGTAAAAAACTTTAAAAAAAACAGTCGAATTAAGAATCTCCTCTTTTTTTGAAAGTTGGTTAAAATAGGGACTTATCAACGTTATTTCACAGTTAGGTGCCGTTTATTTCAAAGCTGTTTAAAATTTGGATATATTGTAAAAGTATGGTGTTGTGTTGAGGCTTTAAGGGGCCTGTTCCCGTCTGCAGCTCTCTCGCTCGACAATATTCACATTATTGAAGATATAAAATCAGTGAGTCTGAATTTACAAAAACTAAAAAAACATGTTTTGGTGTCTATCGTAACTTTAAAAACAAAGGGCTTTACTTAAAAACGTTACTCAAGTTGATCTATGTTTTAAAATGCTCTCTCAACTTCTCGCTGACGGCAATCGTCACACGCGAAAACAAGACGGAGCATATTTAAGCGTATGTCAACTTGAGTAACGTTTTTTAAGTAAGGCCCATAGATATTAACAATTTGATTTATTTAAATTTGACGGAGTAATATGGTAACAAGTTTTTTTTTTTATAAAGTAAAAAGGGTAAAACGGGACCTTATTACTAAGGCTCCGCTGTCCGTCTGACTGTCCGTCCGTCTGTCACCAGGCTGTATCTCATGAACCGTGATAGTTAGACAGTTGAAATTTTCACACATGATGTACCTATTTAGACCAGGGTCGATAATTTATTTTTCCTTTTTCATTTTTATCATATTCCCCTCCTTTTCTAATGGGTTTCATCCTACTACTATTATTTTTCACTTTTTACCATTTTTGAAGGCTTCGACCCTGGTCTAATTTCTGTTGCTGCTATAACAACAAATACTAAAAAACAGAATAAAATTAATATATAAGGGGGCTCCCATACAACAAACGTGATTTTGCCGTTTTTATGGATAATGGTACGGAATCCTTCGTGCGCGAGTCCGACTCGCACTTGGCCGGTTTTTATTTTTATTATGCACAATCAATCTGTTAATCTTATTATTTATTTCGGTTACAAAATTATCAATTATGATGATATGAACAACATATTTTTGTTTATTTATGCTGTATAAGTAGGTAGGTAGGTACCTACAAAACATTTTCATGAATCATTATCAAACTGTAAACCTGTTTTATTATGTTAGTGTTCTATGATTTAGTTTTATTTAACCATTATTTATGTAATGTTGTCACATCAGGTAGGTAGGTAGCCTTTGACTATAAATTTTCTTCTGCTCTGAAGTAGCACGTTAAAATTATGACTAAAACTTTTTTGTTTGTTAGTCATCGTTTGAGCCGTTTGACGTAAAACATGATCAATTTATTTCCGATGAATAAAAGGGGGTGGTTCACAAGTCGACGCGTAAGTATACATATATAGGAAATATTATATTTTTATAAATAGAGCACTGTCTACCTACATACAGAGTGAAATCGAAAATTAAGTAGATATTTGTGAGGTGAAAGAGCGGGTGGAAAACTAATACTCTAAATGCAATTTTCTTTTATTATAAATTACTAATGTTTAAGTAGATAATGATTTTTGACTAGGTACTCCAATGTCGCAAATATTACCTCATAACCAACCTATTTCCTGTTGCTAATTAAGTTTGTTGAGGTTTTACCTACTTTGTACCCACTGCGCAGTGCGCCTCAAATCGACACAACAAGCTATGAATCAACACAAAGGAGGTAAACCCTGGCAAAGGCAAAGGTTATCTCATGACCCTTGCTATAAGAAAGTTAAAACATTGAAATATTATTGGGCAAAAAGAAATAACAATATTACTGAAACCTCACCTTTCGATGTATTTAAATTTCACAGTGCAAATTAATTACGTTACGAACGATTGAACTTCAAAGAATGGAACACGTCCTCCTATTTAGATTTCTGCGTTGGAACTGGGAACTGTTTTGCGGAACTGTTTGTCTGTCTGTTTTGACTTGATGAGTTCATGAATGAGCGAGCGAATTATTAATTCAGCAGAGTAACCACTATTTGTTCAACGATTCTACTAAAAATATTGCCGTATTCTACTAAATTCTACTAATTTCTACTAATTTATATACTATATTTTTTCTACAGCTTCTAAATATTAATATGGAAATCTATGAAGGTCATGCCTTTAATAACAAAAATGGTCATATGCGAGTCGGTTCCATGCCTGTTGCGCATTGAGGGTTCCATCTACCAGAGCCCTCAAGATTGATAATAATCTTTCGAGTTTTATTCTGACAGCCCATCTCTCTGTCTATAAAAGCAATGGCAGCTGATCTATGATGGCAGCAGTCAGATTCTCTTTGTCAGCAAGTCAGCAGTGAATGGATAGGTATAGTGTTCCGTGGGATAGGTCCAGTGTCCACCCCCCACACAAGTCTGAGTGCAGAAGATCTTCTATCTCTTTGTTCTCTCTTTTGTTAGATATGAACTTAACCTTTCTATACAACTTTCACATCTTTTTTCTGAAATTTGTGACCCAAGTTTTCTAAGTCCTGGGGTACGTTTACGTAGTCAGCGAATTTTTCACTAGCTAAAAATTAAACTAACGGAGGTCGGTTGGTGTCATAGCTTTATGTCAATACTAGCTGTCAAACTGAATATATAAATATCTACTAAAATATAGTAAAATATAATAGTATATAATTCTAAAATATCAAATATCAATCTATCATTATATAGATATAAAGTTTTATTTTAAATTAAAACGTCTACAATAAAAAGATTCAAACAAAATAATATCAAAAACAGCTTAACCTCCTAAACAGCTGTCAATCTGACAGCAGACGATTTAGCGACCTCAAAAGGTAGATAAAACACCCACACCCCTGGGGCGTGTCATATGGCTGTAATGGCTTAAGTTTGCCCAGTAATGAGCAAAAACAAAAAAATTATACATCAAACCATCAAATTGAAAATTACGCCATACCTACATACATTATCTGTCATGTCATCTGTCTGTGTCGTGCGTGGTCGTGCACGCGTGCGTGCTGGGAGATATCGGGAAAGTATAATATACGGGGGGTGCGTGCATTTATTGTCTCCCGTCTCGTCTGTCCGTGCTTCCATGTGTTTTTAAAATAAATGTTATTTTGATAGTTACAATGAAACAAGAGGAAAAAACAAAGCAAAGTCAGGGCAGTCGAAAAAAAGTGAAATTATTTAAGCCCAGGAAGAAAAAGAGCGCCGAAGAAGATGCAGCCATCCAATATTTAGAGGCACAGTATGAAAAGGTATGTAATGTACATGATGAGCTCGTTTCATCCAGCGCGTCTAGCACGGGCCGTAGACAAATTGTCTTGTACCTGTGTTTATCTACTAAACAGTAAAAATAATTTTCTGTTTTCCTTACATAGCACCGAAACACGGCAACCGAGGAAATATGTCCTCTACTCCCGCTACATAACACGGACTCGAATAAACGTGGAATACATTACATCTTAGTAGCGAAAGTCAATGACGAAATAATTCGAAATGACGAGAAAACATGTCCTCTCATTAGGTCAGAATGTTTGTACCTATTATTTTCCTAAACTTTATTTTCGAGTGTGTAATAATACTAAACTATATAAATGTACAAGGCAAAAATTTAAATGTGACCACTCTTGAACTAAGAGGAATTGACCCCTGGCTTGCGTTAACCGGCCGTCCGGGGTGGAAACCGCAAAAGCTAAGAACCTAAGCTCCAGGGTGGAAGTGGTAAAGGGCATAACGCCACTAGTAGCTCTTAGTGAAAGTGCAGCACACCTCTTGACACCCTATGCCACCCACGCCAATGTTGCCCCTCCAGTGCCAAGATACGACAGCCTTTATGGGGGGCCCATTTAGAGGGTGGCAAGTCATCACCTGCCTTAAATTATTTTGAGTTGAGACAGGATAAAGCAGGTGCCGTTTCTCATCGAATAGGTCTGTTCTATACACAAGTTGTCCACCTCAATAGCCCAATTTTTTTTTAAATTCTATACTGTACAATAGTTTCATATATTTATTTTTATACATATTCCATAATTATATGTATTTTATATTCAACAGGGTCTCTTGGTGTTGGCTTCAGCTCCACCAATGCCCACCAAAGGTCTGGGCTAGACCCGAGAATATTTATTAATAAAAATTACATGAAAGCTTTGATCTGTTAGTCAGTATACATCTTTTTATAGATGGCTAGGTTTTGCCTGCGGCTCTGGTTGCGTTGTGAACATGACATACTCTATATGTTATTGAGAGATATGTGTAGCTTTCTATCAATGTTATTTTTTTAGAAAAGTGTTCTTAGCTATGATTCAAGAAAATCTGTTGAGCCGTTTGGAGCTTTGAAGATTATTATCAGTCCTTTTATCAATTTTATTCTTTTTACTTTACAGATAGTTCCAGATGAAATTAAGACATTCAAAGATTTCCCACTCTCACAGAAGACATTAAAAGGACTAAAAGAAAACAACTACATTTCCCCAACCGACATCCAGAAACAGTCCATTGGATATGCTTTACAAGGCAAGGACATTCTGGGAGCTGCCAAGACTGGCTCGGGCAAAACTCTCGCATTTCTGGTACCGATTCTAGAAAATCTTTTCTGTAAGAAATGGACGAGATTGGACGGAGTTGGGGCATTGGTAATATCCCCCACTCGTGAGCTCGCCTATCAAATATATGAAACACTACGTAAAGTGGGCCATCTTCACGATTTCTCGGCTGGTCTGATCATCGGGGGACAAAACCTCAAGTTTGAAAGGAAAAGAATGGATCAAATCAACATATTGATAAGCACTCCAGGTCGCTTATTGCAACACATGGATGAAAACCCACTGTTTGACTGCAGTCATTTACAAATCTTGGTGCTGGATGAAGCAGATAGGTGCTTGGATATGGGTTTCGAGGCAACGATGAACGCTATTATTGAAAATTTACCCTCTGAGAGACAAACACTACTGTTTTCCGCGACACAAACTAAATCTGTGAAAGATCTTGCTCGTCTCAGCTTATCGTTCCCGACATACGTGGCACCCCACGAGCAGGCGGACACGGTCACACCAGACTCCCTGCAGCAGAGCTATATTGTGTGTGAAATCGACGAAAAGCTTGGAATATTATGGTCTTTTATAAAAAATCATTTAAAACAAAAAGTTCTAGTATTCATGGCTACTTGTAAGCAAGTGAAATACACATATGAGCTGTTCTGCAAGCTGAGGCCTGGAGTCAGTGTGCTGGCCTTGTATGGCACTCTCCACCAGGAGAAAAGAGAGAAAATTTACAATGAATTCTGCAGGAAATCCAACGTAGTATTATTTGCTACTGATTTAGCCTCAAGAGGTCTTGATTTTCCTCGTGTTAATTGGGTAATACAAATGGACTGTCCGGAAAACGTAGACACCTACATCCATAGAGCTGGTCGGACGGCTCGGGGTGTCTTTGGTAAAGGAGAAGGTCTCCTCATGCTGTTACCCAATGAAGAAAAGATTGCAGATGACCTGCAAAAAAGCAAAATCCCTATAAATAAAATTTCAGTGGACCCTGCAAAAGTAGTGGCTCCACAGCGAAAGATAGAAGCCCTTCTCTCAGACAATACAGAACTGAAACAATCTGCTCAGAGAGCTTTTGTAAGCTATGTCAAGTCTATATCCCTAATGAAGAACAAGGAAATATTCAAAGTTCAGGAGTTAGATACTGATGCTTACTCCAGGTCCCTGGGGTTGATAGTGCCTCCGCGGATAACTTTTATGCACAAGTACCAGAGAAACAATGCACAAAAAAACCAAGACCCTAGGAGTGATAATAACATCATTAACAAATTAAAGACCAATACTGACAATGATGGAACAGATAATAGTGGATCTGAAGAAGACGACACACAAGAAGATCGAACAGAATTGACAAAAAAAAATATATCAAAAGATAAAAAGAACAGAAAACTCGAAACTTTTAACTTTGACTATCAGGATGATGATAGTGATGAAGATTTCTTTCAAGTTAAAAAGGCTGATGTCAGAATCGATGATATGCCAATGGAAGAGGACAAAACTGTATCTAAAAAGAAGGCCAAGCCAGTTACTAAAGCGGCTATAGCCAAGAAGATACTGAGGAAAAAGATCAAAGTAAACACAACTGTGAAATTTACTGATGAAGGTGAAACTATAGAGAATGATAAGAAAGATGTAAAATCAGAGTTGGCTAAACAATTTCTGAACGAAAACGTTGGAGGAATAGATATAGAAATGGCTAAAGAGGTCCTAAAAGAGGAGGATAAATATGACAAAATAAGGTTCAGAGAAAAAGTGAAGGCTAAGCATAAAGAACAAAAGCGTAAATTGAAAAATAAAACTAAAGATGAAGGAGAAAATAAGGATGATTTTGGATCGCAGTCGGAATCTGATGGGCCTGACTTATCGTGGCTTCCTGACCCTGATAAGATTTACGGTCCTAAGGATGGTAGTGACGATGGAAGCGCAGGCCGGAACAGTGATGCAGAAAATTCTGATTTGAGTCAGTCATGTGAGGCCTCTGACGATGACAACAAATATCACAGGTATGGTAACATTCTGAAGCCTCATTCACAATTTTTCATAATGACCTATTAATAACGTTATTACAGCTCATTAACGCTATCAAAAACCAAGCTTATGAAGAAAAATAAGAGACTCGAGTCTGTACGTTTTTTTTTTACTAAAATAATTATTTTTCCTGCAATTTGTGGAATGATCCTGCGGCGTTTCCGAGTAGCTTTAATATGGGGTTCTTAGGACTCCAGAACAGACTGGTTTTGAGTCAAAAGCTATCCCATGGCCCTGGTGCTGGGGCATTAGAATACGTCGTCGGTATCCCTTGAAGCCAGAGCCTACTAAAAGGGGACCTACTGATGGCGATAAAACTTTCACAATAAGAGACAGTCTTTTTTTTTACAGGTGACAGGCAGCAGCATTACTTATTACTGTACAGTCATACCTCTAGCTTAAAGTTGAGAGATGAATAGTAAAATAGTGTGCGTTTATCTAATAATGTTTAATCATTCCAGACCTCCGAAGCGGAAACTGGTCGAAAGCAAGGGTATTGCGCAGGAAAGCGTAACACCGCGGAAAGTGAAGAAGGCGCAAGATATTTCTAAGAGCCTGACTGTTCAGGAGGCCGAAGCGTTAGCTATGCAATTACTGCAGAAACGATTATAAATTATCAGTGTTATAATAAACTGAATTATTGATTTGATAACATTAATTTCATTATTAAGTTGAATGATGCTGTGAAGCAACTTCATAATTTCAGCCTATTGTCTTCCCACTGCTGAGACTGGCCATTTCTCAGAGAAGGGCCCTAAATCCTAATCAACCATGCTGACCCAGTGCTGACCCAGTGCATATTGATGAATGACACGTCTAAGCTCTAGTTAATTTAGAACAAGTTGCTTCCCTAGTTGAGCAATGGTAGCCGACCATACACAGCCCCCTTTTAACTTTATTATTATTTCTTGGCAAACACCTAGATGCCTTTCCTAAAATCTAAATTAAGGCTCTGAATTATGGAAAGTGTATACCTCTTTTACCAATTTCGAAATTGATGATTATGTACATGCCTACATAATCAAAGGAGCCTAATTACAATACATTTGCCTGAATTCAGGCACAGAATACATGATTCAGGCAACTAATAGATATGTCTGTAGTTAGTTGCTTCATAAATTCGATCTGAAATGCAAATGTAATAATTAACCCATAGAAGCCTTTTTTAAAGTACCCTCCGTAGATCAGAGTTTATTTCGGTCTCCATCACAGAAAGAGAAAAAACTCACTTCAGTGCTGAGCTTCAGTGGTCTCATCATCTCTTCGTCTTTCCTATATTTAAAAGTACTCTTTGGTCTCCACCACTTTACTAGGGCATGACATTGACTTGACCGTGACTTTGCTTTGCTTGACTCTGACTTGTTTGACTATATTTCTTCAAACTTGTTAGTAATGTTTAATGTTATTGCTTGACACTGGCAAATGCACAAGATTACGACGCCAAAATTCTCACAAAGGAAAAAATAAAATAAAAGTTCACTTAAATGATTATCACAGTGAGAACTTATTCGTTTTGTCTTTTCTGTGATAAGTGTACAATTTTGGGTAGTAGGTTCATGTGTACAATACCCTGATGTTAGCAGAAAAAGGGTTGCTACGTCCATGCAATACCCTCATTGTTTTACATCGCCGTCGGGCAGAAGCCAAGATTAAAAATAAAAAGTGCCACTATATTTATTTTTATGGATGGCAACACTGACCTTGAACTGTCAAAAAGAAAACGGATCGGATCGTTGCACTCATCGAAAAACGCTAGAAATTTGTAAAAATAATAAGTTTTCTATGGATTTAGCGTAATTACAATAGTTGTACTTATTAATTTTAATTATGTTTTGGAGTGGAAACTTTATTGTAGTTAGGGAGCTTAATTTTCTTCTCAAGGAAGAGGTGCGTATATTGTTCAAATATTCATGGTTATGACTAGGTGATTTGGTGATTTCGCTAATATTTTCTATTGTGTTAATACTAATTTAGTTATAAATAGTTGGCGGAAAAGCTACGTAACTGTAGTCTAAGTCAAAATGACAGATAATGATGGTCACAAATGTATGAAGTTGGTCTAAATAAGTTTATTTTCTTTCAGAATGTAACATTGTCCCAAGTCTTAGAAGCAGATGACATTCTACAAGAATGCAAGGCGGACAATAAAGCCCTGATGCAGTTGTAAGTAACAATACGACATAACAACATCTATTATTCTCCAAAATAAGTTCATGTTACCATGAAGAATGCAAGAGGTATTAATTTTCAAATTGTTCTTCAGAAAAACAAATTATTATTTATGATTAATTTATTTACGCAACTACCTTTTTTATAATTTTTGAATTTTCGTCCCAAGAAGACAAAGCACTTCTCAGTCTACATGTTCAAAGTTGCTCAACCAGCTATAGAAACTTGTTTTTTTAGAGATCATATCCAGAACGACCATTAACTGAAACTATTATGAGCGACAGAGCTCAGCATATCAGTGAGTCGAAGTGACAGTAGTCGGTCATAAATGTTGTAGACCCGTAACTGGTAAATGCTCTAAAGATCAGCAACATATCTCTGATTCCCCTGGTGTTGCAGGTATCTATAAGCGACGGTGATCGCTTACCATCAGGCGGCCTGTTAGCATTTTTGTTTATATGTCAATTATTAAAACAAATTATATTATAATTATTACCTTGCTTAAATATGACAGTAATTATTGGATGCTTCTTGTGCTGGTGTAGGTTCAAAAGTGGTATTTATTACATCTAATCATTGGTCGCCTGGAAGAGATTGTTTGTAGCGATAAGGCCGCCGATTGTTGCACTAGTTTTTAAGCTGTTTTATTGTGTCTTGTGTATGTAATTTGTAGTGTGAAGATATCAAATCAAATCAAATCAAATCATTTATTTGCTAGAATACATTACAAATAAAGAGTTTATCTATGTATCTATCTACCATAAAAAGTATGGAAATAGTTTTTAAGAATAATGACCGGCGACTGGTCTAGTCCAGGGGATAACTTTATGTTCAATTAAGTTTGGAATACTCTTTTACACAAGGCTTTCACAGACATATTAGCAGTTTGGGAGCCTACTGTAGTAATGATGGTGTCCCAATTGACAACTGGTTCATATAAATAGTTTGCGTTAAAATAAGAGTCTGCGATCTCACTGGGCTCGGGTGGTAATGAAACGTAGTGAAATTTCTAATATGATTTGTAATTGCCAATGGAATGTACTACAGGGTCGTATAATCGGCACAAGTCTTGGCTTGGCCATGAAATATGTAATTGTAGAAAGTGTCCAGTGAGCTTAATATCTGATTACAGCCTGACGCGGCCGGACATCCTGGCAGAGCTGATAACGCTCATCACGGAGGAACCCCCAGCGAGCGTAGAGCTCACGGCGCAGTACAGGCACGCGTCTATAGCGTGCGAGGTGCTCACATCCCCGCTCTCCTCGCTCTCCGACCGCCTCTCTCTTGACACTCATCAGATGAACAGACTCTGCGATTTCATCAACAGGTTATTTATTATTTATCAACCCAATTGATATCTTTAACTTTCTCACATGACAAATATTTTTTAAAATTTAATAATATGCTTGTGTTTGACTGCCAACTCGCCTGATGTTAAGTGATGATGTGTTCTACGATGGAGCATGCTTGCATAGAAGAAACCCACTCAGTCTCCTTTCACACTGTAGTGGCCAAATATGTCTTACTAACTCTTTTACTCTCTGTTTTAATGTTTATCGGGACTTATCGCGCAATATTTTACATAGGTAAAAATATAATAATTATAATATAATATATTTCTGGGACATTATTGCACACACGGTCATCTGACCCCAAACTAAGCAAAGCTTGTAATATGGCAGCCAGGGACTGATATACATACATATATATTTTATCTACACTAATATTATAAAGTGGAAAGATTTGTACCTATTTTTGTATCTTTGTAATGAATAGGCTCCGAAACTACTGAACCGATTTGAAAAATTCTTTCACTGTTGGAAAGCTACACTATCCCCGGGTGACATAGGCTATACTATATTTTGTAGCGAGGCCGAAGGCCGAGCTTACACTCGTGCGAAGCCGGGGCGGACGGCTAGTTATTTATATTTTAAAAATAGTTCTTATTTAATATTATAATTCTTTTACTCTCTCTTTTTATAAATGAGAACATTAAAATAACTAGCTTACTAATGATGATATGGCGGGAACACTATATTAAAACTTTCATTTCATTTCCTTTTCATTCTGTAATGACATTTATTTTTTCTATCGAATATGCTGCTGACGCTATGAAATCCATTTGTGTTGTCCACAAGTGGGCTATCCGATAATTTATAAGCTTATTTATTTATTATAATCCAGCTCAATTTAACAATATGCTGGCCAGCCAAACCAGTATTTGTCTGCACATATTCTGTTACTGTTTGTTGTACAGTAATGGTGTAAGTTTAAAGTAGTGTTGACCGACAGGGAGCCGCCTCTCAACCCGCTGCTGGCGTCCTACTTCAGCAAAACTATTGAAATGCTGCTCGAGAGGAACCCTAAACAGGTAATCTTCTATGTATATAACAATCAAATGCTGTTCGATAGTCTCGCTAAAACTAAAAAAAGGCTTGACTTATTTGAAAAAATTTTGGGTAAAAAATGTGTTATCCATTTTTTAATTTTTTTTATCCCCTCCCCCATCGGTGACCACCGGTAGTACCGGTGTTGTGTCCCTTTCCCGCAAAGTGTGTGTTAGTATAGTATTTGTATGGCGCGCGTCCGGCTTGTCATAACTTGTTATGGTGTGCTCTCTGTCTTACACCTTGAAAAAGACCGTAATGCTTAATCATACGTGAGTAATTCCCGTGTTATATAAATAAACTCTTCAGTATATGTACATATTGTATTTAACTATAACTGTCGTCAGTTATGTAAAGCGAATGAAACTCCAGTCCAACAGCGTATTGTCTTAACACAATAAGAAGTAATATGCGTGTAATGTCGTACAGGACTGGTACCTGTACCACATAGTGTGCCTGCGAGTGCTGGACTTCTTCAAGTCCCGGCGCGACTTCCTGCCCAACCTGCTGCGACACATCTCCACCTCCGCCATCGCAGACACCTTCAACTACTTCATCCGGCTGGACGACCTCTTCAACAAGATCATCATGGAGGTTATTACCACTTCACTTACTGTTATCCAATAAGGCAAACCTACTGATCGGCCAAGTGCGAGTCGGGCTCGCGCACCGTGGGGTTCCGTACCACCACTAAATACACTTGCTAATTTGTCACCGACTCACACTTGCCCATTATTTATTATTTGTTGTTATAGTTTAGAATGTGTACTATAATCTTGCCAAGTTTGACGCTTCTACTTATTACAGTTTTTACACTAGAGCAAATTTTTAAATAACGTACATTGTATGGGGACACCACTTAATTTTTTACTTTGTTCTTTATTATTACTTCTTAGTTAACATTACATATTCTGTGAAACTTTCAACTGGCTGTCTATTACGTTTCGAAAGATACAGCCATTAAAAGGTAGGACGGACGGACAGACAGAGTAGTAATTGGGTCCCGTTTACACCCTTTTTGTACGGAACCCTAAAAATGATGTCTATGTTTTATTAAATAATCATAATGCCTTCTAGCTAGAGCGTAGACCATTCACATAGCATCATACTATGTGTGAACATAATATAGTTATACTATCACAATAACATTATGTGATAATGAAACATTCCTCTGTGTATACTGTCTGTACTCTGCGTTACTCATGTGCCACAACAAGACCAGACCTTGATAATACATACACATGGCCGTATTTACAGTGGCTGTACACATTGATTCATTTAATACCTAGATTGTGTAGTCTTCAAATGACCTTGTTTTCTTTATTCTGATTGTGTTTTGATTACGCTTCTATAGTAACTAGCTTCGTCTGGTTTGGCTTAGTTGAATTTGTCTTCCGATATGATAAATTCAATATGGCGGACGCCCCAAGATGGCGGACAAAATGTTCTTATCTACCATCATGATATGGGTATCAAATGGAATGGTTTGCTGAGAAAAATATGAAAAAGCTAGTTTTGAAAAAGTATTTTTTTAATTAATTATGTTATATTTCAGTTTACTTGTGGTTTTTTTCAAAAATGTATGTGTGGTGGTTACAGTGGTTAGAAGAGCACCAGTTCGTCGAGTGCCTCATCCAAATAATATGTGGCACGTACGTGGCGGAGGGCGCGCCCGCGGCGGGGCGCAGCCCCGAGGAGCCCGAGAAGGGCACGCGCGAGCCCAGCGAGAAACACAACCACATGGGAGACGCGCACTCCAATGATGAAGGTACCTTGTTAAATATCACACACACACACACACAACACAACACAACACATCATCAGCCAGTAAACGTCCACTGCTGAACAATGTCCTCTTTTTTTATAGAGGGGTGTTGCCATAATCTCCACGCTTGGCAGGCGGCTTGGGGATCGCAGTACATTCACCGTGAACACTATACTCATGCCGTTAACTAAATAATACAAGAAACTGCTGCGTCGTCCATCAGGCACCCACTGTGTGACGATCCTGGCCCATCGGTCGGGGTTCATACGCGCCACATGTCCCGCCCAATACCATTTCAATCTGGCAGCCTTTTGGCCGACGTCGAACACACCAGTTATGGAGCGCAGTGTGCTATTGCGAACTCATTTAATACCAATCACGCTGCGCTCCAGTGAAACTAGTAGGCTAACAAAATTAAATAAAAAAAGTATACTTGTGGAATTTTCCCGGGTAAAGTTGTCTGAATATAGAGCGTCGAGTCAATAGCCCTTAAAGGTCGATTTTTAGGGTTCAGTACCCAAAGAGTAAAAAAAGGACCCCATTACTAAGCCTACGCTGTCTGTCCATTTGTCGTACCTTTTAAACCGTATAAGATAGCCAGTTGACATTTTCACAGAATATGTAATGTTACGGAGGATACACTAACAAATAATAATAAAGTCAAAAAGTAAAAACTTAGGGACATACAAAAAACGTATTTTTTACGTATTGTATTTGTTCTAGTGTAAAAACGGTAATATGTACAAGCTCCATACTTGGTATGAATATAGTACACACTCTAAACTAAATATAACAACAAATAATAAATAATGGCCAAGTGTGACTCGGTGATAAATTACCAAGTTAAGCGACGTAGGGCGCGGTCGGTACTTGGATGGGTGACCGCTTGGGCGTGATGTTGTCTTTTTGTATTTTATGGTGGTACACCCTCAGTACGCGAGCCCCACTCGCACTTGGCCGGATTTAGTATATGAATCGTCATGATGTTGTATCCAGGATCACCGGACCACCAAACCAAGTTATCCCCGACGCCGGACGAGGCGTGTGAGGCGCGGCGCCGCGCGCGCACGGCCGCCGTGGCCTCCGCCAACGCATGCGCACTACTCTGCGACCTGGTGGCCACAGGTAATGTACTTGACACATGTCACATCTAGGTACCTTTACTAATGTGACTACAAGGAAATAATATCAGCTGCGCGACGTCTATCAGCCAGTCTCTGCAACTTGAAGTATTTGAATCTATCAGTATAATATAACAGATAAGCTCATGTTGAATGTGTATGAGGTCCTTACGGTTACCTGTTTTAAGCGATTCTGTTTAGTCAGCAAAGTTTTGCGATTGCAAACCGTACCTCGGCGCGTTAAGGTTGACGTCCGCGTGATTTTCCGAAGTGCGGTGTTTGAGCGCTATTTCGAAGCCTTGTTAAGAGTAAGCCTTAAGGCCCCTGAGTGGACGGTGACGGATGTGTAACTGGTTGGTGTTACTGGTGCAGGTTGCGCGGCGGAAGGTGCCGCGGCGCGCTCCCGCACCTCCTGGGCGCTGGTGGCCAAGTTGTCCGGCGGCGGCGGCGTGCGCTCTTTGCTGCAAGCAGTGTTCACGAGCGCGGGCGCCGCACGCGCAGCGGCGCTGGTGCACGGCACGCGGCTGCTGCGACACCTCCTCGACCACCACCCCGTGCTGTGAGTACACCGCGCCGCACCTCACTATATATATATATATAGCTGCAGAAGGCCTGCTTCCACTCACCTTCATTTTAATATCCTACACGAAACCGTAGCGCTCGGGCTGGCAATGCAACTATAATGGTTGATATTCAGAAAACTCCTATGAGCTGCTTTGCGCTTTGATTCAACTTTTATTGTTTGAAGTGCAGTCTGTGGAATGCGCTGCCTGAATGGGTGTCCCCTGGTAGTTACAATCTGGTTATCTTCGAATCAACTAGTCACCAAAAATCAGAGAAATGAAACCTAAAAACAAGATGGCCGCCAAACAGAAAAATTACTTTACTTCAAAAGTCAATCATGTTTGCGAGCTCGGAAGCCGACCTGTGAATAACAAATATGTAGAGACCTGTACTTCAAGTTTTGATGGTTTCTTGGCGACTGGATAACACTTTTCCTTCCGCGTTTCAGAAGAGCGGTACCGGTACCGGTACCAGGACCACTTTAACATTTTGAAACATATTGAGTTTTCTTACTTATTTTTAAAACGCTTTTGATTTCGAAATGGACTGAAAAACGCATCATTCGGCATAACTTCACAAAATACTATGAATTGTGTTTGAAGGATCAGCATATTAGAGCATGTAACAACTTTAATTGTAAATATCCCAAGGACATTGAGTTGTTCACAGCGAAACAAAACATTTTTTAAATTATACATTTTCAGCTTTTTTTCTTAAATGTTTGAGTGCCTATTAGTAAGACAATTTTTTTTCTCATATTTGTTTTCTTTTCATCTGTTAGGTTGATATGGCCCTTCACTTTCGTTTGTCAAACTTATTTATTTGAATGATTATTTCAACAATCACAGAACTGGGCTGCCTTTCTGTTATTTGTGCAAACTGTTTGGGTTTTTTTGGAATGATTTACGTTGTTAAAGCTGTTTGTTTTCCGTATATAAATTAATAATGTAGTAATATGATACAGCGGCGCGGAGGGCGGCACCTCGCGGTCGCAGGTGGAGCTGGCGGTGGCGCCGCACCTGCCCCTGCTGCACCAGGCGCTGCTGCGGGACCCCGCCTCGTACGCTCAGGTTGGTGCCCACTTCGTAGAAGGCATTTCCGCAAGGCCAATCATAGGCTGTAGCTAGTTCAGGAAGGCAGCTCGCTGTCTCCGGCGCAGGTGTCCTGAAGCGTCTCGCGTGATACGAAGATGTTCTTTTGTTGATCCACCACGGAGCAAAGTTGCTAGTTTATTGTTATTTTTAACAGGTACATTTCGGAGAGTGTGCATCACATCTGCATGATCTAATTCCCTGCTGCCCATTTTTTTATCGGACTGCCAGAGCGGGCACGAAAAATCGACACCGCTTTATGGTAGATATTCCGAATACCCGTAGGAAGCGCTTTGATTCCACTTTTATTGTGCGAAATGCTAGTCTGGAATGCGCTGCCTGAATGGGTGTTCCATATAGTTACAGTCTGTACAGTCTGGGTGTCTTCAAATTACGAGTGAATCGGTTTGTTCTAGGCAAGCGTGCTCCATCGTAGACCGCATCATCGCTTAACATCAACATCGGTCCAAGGACCTTTTTTTTAATGTACAATAGATCTATGTTTGGCCATCAACTCGCCTGATGGTAAACGCCGTGTGGCCGAGGATGGAACACGTTGATCTAGAAGATCACGATATCATTTTTTTATTCCCTAAAGTACACTCTTTGGTGCCATTCCCATCTTACAATACCACTTCTCTTGTGAAAACATTGTCTTCGCATCTGGCTTATTGACTTGTTTCGTGACCACTGTGACGTCACTTTTGATGAGGCAACTTATATGTTGTTGGCGCTTGAATTATTAGACATTAGTGAAGAGTGGTTTGTTCGCAGGAAGAGGAGGGCGCGGCGGAAGTCGGCGGGGTGGAGACAGGCGTGGGGGCGGCGCGAGTACAAACTGCGGCGCTACTAGCGCACCTCGCCTCTTCAGAAGTGGAGGAGGTTCCTACCACCATGCTGACACTAGGTGAGTACACCTCCTTCAGAATGGCACCAGTGGTTATTGGGCCGAGCCGCTCGGGCAAGGCGCCCGCTTATCGCCTAACCCTCCATTACAGGCTCGGCTACTTAGTTCTAAATGTTCTAAAACAATCGACGCCGATTATTTTCAATCAACTTAAAAAAAGGAGGTTCTCAATTCAACTGTGTTTTTTTACATTAAATTTTTTTTTTAATTGAATAGACTATAACATTATCTCGAGGGTATCACAATGGGGTTTTAAATAGGCCCACACTTTTAAATTTAAAGAAAATGTTCCATAAAAAAACTTTAGAACCATAAAAATTCCTTATCGGAGAAGTAAGTGCTCTTGCGCCACTCAGGGATGTAACAGTTGCACGGTGTGTTGTATGATGGTGCAGGCACCCCGGCCGTGCTGGTGGACATGTTCTTCCGTCACCCGGACAACAACTTCCTCCACGCGCAGCTGCTCGCGTTCTGTCGGAACGCGCTCGCCAACCCCGCCTACCGCACGCAGTACGCCACGCACGTGAGTACACTGACGTCACTACACACCCACTTCACACGTGATCGACGAGTCGCCCGTGACCATACTAACGTCAATCGTGACCACACACCGACTTCACACGTGATTACCTACATGTCGCCCCTGATCATACAGACGTCGCTCGTGACTACACCAACGTCACTCGTGACCACATGCTAGTTGCATCCGTGATAACAGTGACGTCCCATTGAGTCCGCCAGTGACGTTCACGTTTGTTTCCAGTTGCTGGTGGAATGTGATCTGCTAACGAGACTGATGGATGCGTTCGAAGAGAATCAAAACAAACAGTGAGTCAAAATATTATACTTTAAAAACTACTAAAAAGTAGGGTTATGTGACTCAGCGAGTTGAGGAGAGACGGGCGAGCAGGTTGTCCCGCGCCGTACATGTATGTAGCGTAAGTATGAGTTGGCGGTCAAACGCAAGCATAATTCTAAATAGTTATAACCGCCATAAACGGCCGTTTGTTAGTAGCGTTCTATAACCCATGCAATACGTTGTGTTGCTGGAAGTAGTACTCCAAAGGTGCTATATTGCATTGTTGACCGACTATCGGAGTTTCATTAATTACGCCTGTTACGGTGTGATGGTGGCGCCACTGCTGCGCTCTGTTCGCCTTACAACGTGTATTGTGACGTGCAGAGAGAGCGGCCCCCGCGCCGGGTACATGGGCCACGTGACGCTGATCCTGTCGAGCCTGCAGCCCGGGGCGGAGGCGCTGGCGCTCCCGGCCGAGCTCGCCGCCCGCTGGCGCTCCTTCCTGCTCGACAAGCTGGAGCCCGCACTCGACCAGTTCTCTACGCCACTGGTAACTCTATAATCATCATTTTATTGCCCGAGCTCTCAGATTCTAATGGATAATGGGACACGTCGGCGTTTCTATGAATGGTTTATTGGACGGTAACTTGCCTATCGTACATATTGATCCGTATCAAACTTTATAGGTAAGTGAATATGGACAAAATCGATCGAAATGTTCCGAACATTTATGTGTCGTGAGAGTTCGGCGAACTACTAGTTGATAACACTAATTAATGCTCATATTTGTTACTAATATCTTAAAGTGTAATAGTATAAAGATATACTGTTATACTTATATATTAAATAGTACTTAAATTTTAAGTCAACACAACATACATCATCTTAATAATTAACTAATTTCAAATAGCATACTATACAAATAAATAAAAGTTTAGAAGTCAAACAGTAGATCACTAAAGGTACTATGAATGTACCTATCGTATTTACCAATTCAAAAATAAATAAGTTTGCATTATGACATGTTTTTTAAATTTTTTAATGCCATAGGTGGCAAACAAGCTAAAGGGCCGCCTGATGGTAAGCGATCACCAATGCCCATGGATTCCTGTAATACCACGGGCATCATAGTAAAAGTTGTTTCATAATGATGAGTATTGTACTTTGTCCTCTTTTCGGGTCAGTACAGTCTATATGCATAACCCTGTATAATTGTTTAAATAGATAATCAAAATATTAATTAGTCCATTGTTATTATTTTCAGGGTGGAACATATCCTTCAGAAAACAGCTACGAGGTAAGAATGTTTCATAAATGTTGATTGACAAATTGAATGTTACATGTTTTATATACAGTACAGTACCTACTCGTGAGATGTCTGCAAATATATTAAGCGTGTTTCTTACTCGCAGGCGGAGAACAGTATGACAGACAGGCTGACTGCCTACTATGATGCCAGCGTGAGTATTACTGTCTCATAAAAAAATATACTAATCTATCTACATCTACACTAATATTATAAAGAGAAAAGATTTGTACCTATTTTTGTATGTTTGTAATGAATAGGCTCCGAAACTACTGAACCGATTTGAAAAATTCTTTCACTGTTGGGAAGCTACACTATCCCCGGGTGACATAGGCTATATTATATTTTGTAGCGAGGCCGAAGGCCGAGCTAGAAGGTGTTAGATACAATAATGACAGTAAGGGTGGTAATTCGTCATATATCGTCTTCACAGACGGACGCGATATCGAATAGACAGCGTTACTACGCGTTAGCAATAAATTCTCTATTGTGTTACAATAAAGCACAGTTTTGTTCGTGAAGACTGATAGTCGAATCAATATCGCGTCGTTTCATGAGCGAACTCACGCTTAAGCAAGACCGAGTTAACTCGAGTAGAAATATGAGGTAACTCGAGTTGACTTGAAATAACCTGAAGTCGAGTTAACTCGAGTTGATCCATCTGTAAAGTCGCTGAGTTATAACTAGTGTTGTTTGTCAGGTGGCAGGAGCGGTCGTGGAGGACCCGGACGACTTCATAGCGGACGGGATCGGCCTGGACGACGACGGCAAGGTAACCTCATGGCATGACGTAGCGATCATACCTCACTGAGCGATGGTGGCCGAGCAGTAGCATGTGCGCTATACAATCTGACGGCACCCGGTTCGATCCTCAGCCCTGCACCAATCACTTCATTAGTAATATAATAAATTATGGCAGTTTAGATGCCATCGCTCAAAAAACTTAAAACCAAGAACCTTAAAACTTCAAAGAGATATCACATTCACCAACATGCACTGGGCCACCATGGTGGATTAGGACCCATCCTCTCTCTGAAAGAGAAGGCCTGTCTCAGTTTAAAAATAAGTGGTTTAGTAGAATCGGGGCCCCGTATAATTGTGCCACCAATCGCAATGCTTGTACTGCCTGTAACTATATAGCCAAATTATAAATAAAATCTTTTTGCAACTCTGAAGATTTTTGGAACAAATTTCGTGAAAAGGATATAATCGTACATACACATACTGAAATATTTAATATGGCTGATACATTTATATATATAAGCGATTAAAGTTTTTGGTGGGAATAGAGAACGGATGCTCTGTCCCTTTCTCGCAAAGCGTGTGTTGGTATAGTATTTGTATGGCGCGCGCATGGCTTGACGTCATCGCGTGTTATAGAGCGTTCTCTGTCTAGCATGTAATTAAAATACTTATACATTTTAAAATAGATCTTAATTTTGTTTTCATTGGTCTATTTATGATCAGATTTTTTATGACGTAATAAAAACAATTAGGACACGTGCACATTGTTTTTCCTTTGACTGTATTGAATGTATATATTGATTGTTTCCAGCCACTGAACTCAGCCAAGGAAAGATTCATGGAGCTCGCAGGTCAGCGGTTCGATGACGAGTGAGTATCTTGTTATGTTACGCCCCGCGGGTTCACCTGCTTACACATTCCTTCAGGAAACACATTTTTGAGATAAGAAGTATCGTCTGGTAATTTAACCCCTTAACATTTTCTATGCAAAAATCACGTCGCTAGGTCGCTCTGTTGCTGCGTGACAAACGAACAAACACACTTTTAAACTCCCGACGCAAAACGAGAGGTGTTGTAAGTTTAATGTGTGTCTGTCTGTAACATCATAGCTCTCAAACGGCTGAATACACACACACACACACAAAACTTTCTCATTTATAATATAATTGTGATTGTTGGTGCAGCATGTGGGACGACGGACCGGAGCCGGACGCGGAGGAGGAAGGCGCCCCCGCCGCCGTGCTGCGGGAGGTGCTCGGGGAGGGCAGCCGTACGTACACACACACCGCTACATACGCTTTATTCATATTATACTAGCTGAGTCCCGCACCGCACTGATACCGCACTTTACTATCTGAAACTATCGCACGATTGTTTACTACACACACTTATATGTTATGTGTGTATATGTCTGCACCTGACTATGAACTGTTCGACCAACCAACCGCATTCTTCAGTCGTCCCGTGAACATGGTGCATGTAATTGCGCCGAAATATCGGGAGCTCCTTCTACAATCTTACCACAGTAAATATCCCGTTCACTCATTCATTCATTCAACATTTAAGAGCTTAGCTCTTGTCGGTGGAGTAATTTCCAGGCTTGACGGTCTTCTGCCAGCGTTTTCACCTCCCTGTACGACATGACATTTGTCTTCTCTTTTATTTGGTCTACGAATAATCTTCTTGGTCTTCCCGGTCCTCTCTTTCCTTCTACCTTTCCCTCTATGATGGTTCTCATTAATTTGTCATGTGGTACAAGGTGGCCAAACAACTTCCCTCTTCTAGTCTCTATACTCCCTACTCTACTACTCCCCTTCCGTCTGGACCGCGAAAGCGAGTAGACGTGTCCACCTAGTCATTCAGTCGTAAATTAATAAAATAAATCTAATTGCAACGTAAAACGTATCTTAGAGTAGTGATAATAAGTGCGAACACTGTACATCGGCAAAAACTGCAAGCGCTCACCCCACTACATTCACTGCGACTGCATACAACGAAACAGGTACGCCTATGAATGGACAGCACGCGGCATGTGCAAGTGAAAGGATACTCTGCTTCTCGTATCAGGATAGAAAGAGTGCGATATACTCATTAGTACGTACCTACCGGCTTATCAGCTGCTCGGGCGAGAAATAGGCCTACGGTCCCGTAATTTTTGCCGACGGAAAACGTTTTTGCCTTGAAAATGTCACTCCAGCGCACTCCTCCGGCCACTACAATGAAACCTTCAGGCTCGATTACAAGCGTGAATTCACTTAGTGACTCGGAAGACCGAACTAAATTACGGAAGGCTCGAGATAAGAGAAAGAGGGATGAAACTGACCTGGAGACTTGTATGATTGAGATGAAAAAAATGTTTGAAGGATGGCAGGCAAAACAGGAAGAAAAGTTTACGGCTTTTCAGCAAATTATGGAGGATTTTAAGGAAAATTGTAACCAATTTAAAGCGTCTTTCTCATTTATTGCTTCTCAATATGAAGAACTGCAAGGTAAATGCGTCAAACTACAAAAAGATAAAGATTTCCTTGCCGCTCGTACCCAGACACTAGAAAATGAGATTGAGAAGCTCCACCACAGCTCTAGAGCTTCATGTGTGGAAATAAGAAATGTCCCATCTTTCACAGAAAAACCAGAAACCAAAGACTATCTCCTTGACCTAATAATCAAGGCGGGTAAGACATTTGATTCAGATCTTCGTCCTTCTGACTTCAGGGATGTCTACCGCTCAAGTGCTAAGCCCGGTAGTATCAGGCCTATAATTGCAGAGTTTACTAGCGTCATACTAAAGGAAACATTTATAAATTCCTCAAAAACCTATAACAAGCAACAGCCCGGAAATAGGCTCAGCACATCACATCTGCAGCTGAACTGCCCGAAAACTGCTGTCTTTATCTCCGAAGTCCTCACACCTAAAGTGAAGAAACTTCATTATTTGACTAGAGAATTCGCAAAAGCAAACAGTTACTCATACTGCTGGGTGGCCCACGGACGAGTATACCTACGAGAGAAAGATAAGTCTTCCGCGGTCCGCGTCAATACCGAAAAAGACTTGGACAATCTAATAGCGAATAAATGACTGATTGTTGTCTTGATGCGCTGCATTTTTGTAGTTGCATCCTTAATTGAAAATAATATTTTTGCATGCTTACCTAAGATATAACCAAATAGTATTTAATTTCTATATTATATTTTTCACTTTTGTTAACCTTCATATTTATCTCCATCTGTTACTGTTAACTCATATATACACAGAATATACACACACATCTCGTCTCGGTTTCATCACACCAAAAATATTAAACATATCTCCATATAACTGCATCATAAGGATGCCTCTGAGTGAATGGCACTTAACAAAAGAAATGTATATTTCTATTGTTTTGATCGTTCTCGACACCAGCTTGTTTATCAAGGTCAAGCGCATATTAAATGGGCTATTTTCCCTACTGGGAAACGGAAACGTATTATTGCCATCTATTAAGATATCTATTTATAATGGATAACGCTGATAAAATTACAAATGAACTCGACTCTATAACAGTCTCTAAATCAGTTAAATGTAGCCCAGAGCTATGTAAAAAATTAATAATAGATAATAACCTATTTAAGTCCTTGAAAGTGTTTCACCTAAATATTCGTAGTATTGGCTGTAATATCGACGAAGCAAAAGTGTTACTAACTAGGATGAACATTGACTGCGATATTATAATTTTCTCGGAATGTTGGCTGAGCTCATGCTCGCAGACTCCTATCCTAGATGGGTATGTCAGCCACAGATCTAGGTACATGAACCAAAATGACGGTGTCGTGATATACGTAAAGTCTAATATCCAGTGTACTATAACTGAACCTGTTTTGACTCATGCCAGCTGCTTGTTGTTTACCTACCAAAATAAAATAGCCTTAGTTGCAGTTTATCGGTCTCCATCAGAGACTATTTTGGATCCTTTTTTAGATAGTTTAAATATTTTACTGGACCAATTATCTGCATATCAGACTGTTGCTATTATCGGAGACGTAAACATAAATATTCGACCTAATGAAAAAGACAAATATAAAAATAAGCTTTCCGATTTTTACTTATCTATTTTATCTTCCCATGGAATGTTACCTGCTCATCTGTATCCAACGCGCGACTCAAGCTGCTTAGATCACGTGATTCTCCGTACTCGTAGCCAAGCCAGTACTTTTGTCCTGACAAACTCAGTAACCGATCACGCGGCTACCTTATTATGCTGTGATTATGGCATCTTATATAACAAGCGCGAAAAGACATACAACAAAGTTGATTACCCTGCAGTAATAGCCGAACTATATAACACTGACTATGGAAATATTTATCAGTTTCAGGACGCTAATCTCGCGATGGACACTTTGATGTCGACCATTTCTAAAGTAATTAGCTCACACACTAAAACTTTTAGGATTCCACGACGGAAAAATATTATTAAACCTTGGATTACTCCTGGTCTACTGAGATGCATTCAAAATCGCGATAAATTACATGTGAAATATAAATCTGACCTTAATAACAATATAAAGAAAATTACTTACTTTAGATACCGTAATTTTTGTAATAATTTACTTAAAAGATTAAAGCGACAATATGAAACTAATGAGTTACAGAAGGCCAGGGGTAATCCAAAAGAAACCTGGAAAACTATAAAAAAAATTGCCAACATATCACCAACGCTATCGTCCGCTTCTTCGCTAATTGACCAGTCGACTGATCCAAAAATATCGGTAAACAAAGTGAATGAGTTCTTTGTTGGTATTGGTAGCAATTTAGCTAGCAAGTTCACTCATACATCTAATGATAATTATAATAGTGAAGCTGCTACCAATGAAAACAGTTGTTCAAATACTATGGCAGTCTTCGAAACTGACTGCGCAGAAGTTGCTCGTATTATTCGAGGGCTAAGAAGAAACTGTGCAGTTGGATGGGACGGCATCCCCTCTAGCCTAATCTTAGATGCTTGTGATGTATTAGTTCCCCCATTAACCTATATTTTCAATCTATGTCTCGCAAAAGGCATTTTTCCTAAATCCTTGAAGAAAGCCCTAGTCCGTCCGATCTTCAAGAGCGGGGATAAGGACAGTGTCAATAACTATAGACCTATTTCAATTTTATGTTCCCTCTCTAAAATTCTTGAGAAACTACTAAATTATAGACTTACAAAATACTTAGATAAATTTGACCTATTATCTAAAAACCAGTATGGCTTTCGTAAAGGAAAGTCGACTGAAGATGCAGTTTTAGATTTAACAACTACTGTAATAAATTCTCTTGATACTAAACGTAAAACAATTGGCATATTTCTCGACTTATCCAAAGCGTTTGACACTGTCTCTGTCCCGACGCTGATATCGAAGATGGAAGGACTGGGAATCAGGGGTCCTGCCCTGGAGATCTTTCAAAATTACCTCACCGATCGCTCACAGTGTGTTAAAATTGATGAACACGTAAGTGATGACATGTTTCTTAACTATGGCGTCCCCCAAGGCAGTATTTTGGGTCCAGTCTTATTTCTTATCTACGTAAATGAGCTATGTCATCTAAAAATACCTCACTGTAATATTTTTACCTATGCAGATGACACTGCTTTGATCATACAAGGAAAGACCTGGTGTGAGGCCAAAACCCATGCGGAGCACGCTTTGAGAATTATCATGAAATGGCTGTCTACTAACCTGCTAACCTTAAACATCCCTAAAACTAAATATATTACCTTTTCCCTCAGATCGGATTACCAACCTCCACTAAACTCATTCATAATCACTGCGCATAAATGCGAACCTCGAGTCTCAACTGCCTGTGACTGCATAGCATTATCCAGAACTGCCAATATTAGATACCTCGGAGTGCAGATAGATAGTTCTCTCAATTGGCAACCTCAAATTGAAAACCTTTCAAACAGAGCGAGGCGTCTTATTTATATCTTCAAAAAACTTAGATCATCTGCAGACCTCGATACTCTCAAACTCGTATACTTCTCTCTGGCTCAGTCGGTTCTGACATACTGTGATGTGGTCTGGGGTGGTGCTTGTACGGAAACCCTCCTGAGACTAGAGAGAGCTCAAAGAGCCATACTTAAGGTGATGACTAAGAAACCTATCAGATACCCGACTAAAACTTTGTTTGAGGATGTAAATGTATTGTCGGTTAGGCAGCTGATTGTTCTTCATATTGTAATGCGCAAGCATAAGCAATTACCCTATGATCCAGGTATAGAACCGAGAAAGCAGAAAAGAATCTGTCCCATAGTAGCTCATCGCACTAAATCAGCCAGTAGACATTATATACATCTGGCAAATCATCTGTATAACATCCTTAATAAAGAACTCCACATCTATCCACTTCCCATCAAAAAAGTTAAATCAAGCGTGGAACTATGGCTTAACCGAAAATTTATTAGGTATTGTTAGTTAACAGTTACGTTCCCCCTCACACTTGTCAAACTCTCCCTTCTCTCCCACAGATAACCTCACAATCACACATTCTTATCGTATCTTGGGACCCTGACTCTAAGGAGTCATGGAGTATCTTTGAGATGCATCACACTTAGACAAACACATATACCTACACCCCTTTCTCACACCCACACACACACACACACACACACACACACACATACACACTCACACACTCATACACACTCACACACAAATACACATCTACACACGCACACACACACTCCTCTTATGCTTGTTTACATTAGGTTTACTACACTGCATGCTTATTATATGTTAAACTTAATATCTAATACCTGATGTACGTAAATCTTAATTATTTACATTCCTTTTTTTATATAGTGTCAAATTGTTAAAACTCGATTTTTTAATTTTCTTTCTAAATTTATGTGGAAAATTTTTGTTACAATTAATAGTGGTCAGACGGAAGGCTCCGGTGCCTGTAGCACAGTTACATTATTAGTACGGGTGCCGGCCAGACACTAACATTTTTTTGTTAATTTTCATTGAAATCTTAATATTATGTCTAGTTTTAATTTATTTAACAATATTGTAGTCTTATAAATTATGGTTCAATAAACAATTTTATTATTATTATTCACACATTTATTTCTCTTCTTAAATTTAAGTTTTTTTACAATATCTATATAAAAACAAAATATTCTAAAAAAACTTAAGCCTAGGGTGCCGCCGGCAGCGGGGCAGGGCCCAAGCTACCGGTGGTTAGGGCTGCAGAGTGAGGAACCTCCTGACAATGCGTGCCGTGTCAAGAATTACTGCCTTCTGCATCTGACCCTTGACCCAACCGTCTAGCGAGAGCCTCTTAAGGTGGTGGTCGAGGCTCTTCGCTATAAGGCCGTTCACCGATACGACTATCGGGACAATGATCGTCGAGTCAACATCCCACATGGCGGTAACCTCATGAGCCAAGTCAAGGTACTTGCTGAGTTTGTCCTTCTCAGCCTTCACGAGGTTCTCGTCATGTGGGATGGTGATGTCGACGAGCACTGCCCGGCGCTGGGACCGGTCGACCATCACGATATCAGGCTTATTGGCGACAATAGTCCTGTCCGTGACGATAGACCTGTCCCAGTAGAGCAAAGCACGACCATTCTCGAGAACTGGTGCTGGTGCGTACTTATAGTACGGCACCTCAGACTCGACAAGGCCGTATCGAAGGGCAAGTTGCTGGTGGATGATCCTGGCTACTTGGTTGTGCCTGTGCAAGTACTCGCCGTTAGCAAGATGCGAACAACCGGAGATGATATGTCGGAGTGACTCTCCAGGACGGTGGCATGCCCGACAGATGTCGACCGTACCGTCCTTCATGATATATTTCCGGTAGTTGTTGGTCTTGATAACTTCATCCGCAATCGCACAGGCAAACCCCTCGGTTGTTATTATTATTATTATACTCGCTAGTAGACTTCTTTTCTCATCTACCATATCTAATACTTCTTGGTTTGTTCTTTTTTCTCTCCAGCTTATTCTTTCCATGCGTAAATATCTCGTTAATAATCATATAACTGTAAAGTACTCTATGTCCGTCCTTATGATGTACACTATTATCTTGCCAAATTTCGTTAAGATCGGCCTAGCCGTTTAGTCGTGAAAAGAACAGACAGACAGAATTACTTTCGCTTTAATAATATTAGTTAGGACATGGGCTGGTGACGTCAGTGTGACACCCTGCCACCCTGCTTTTGCTACATACCCTGCTTTACGCGAGAACAAAGTCGCGTTAAGTTCGCGTATAGCGAGCTTCCTTTGTGCTTTTAATGCCAAAAACATCACAAAATTTAAAAAAGTAGGCCACCGATCCATCCGCCAGTCTAGATATCGCCGGAGAGATGCCGTAGAGTCGGAGTCAAGCTCCGAGAGAGACAGCCCGAGACGTTCCCGTGTCGGAGGCCAACACCCACTTCGGGTCGTTGCGCCAACAGATAGATAGATAGAAAACTCTTTATTGTTCACACCAAAATTTATACACGTACACAAAAACAACTTAAAAAACTAGTGAAACAATTGGCGGCCTTATCGCTATAAGCGATCTCTTCCAGGCAACCTTACACAACAACAGAGTTATTTGCTGAGTCATACAATATTCAAAGAGTCTCAATCGCTATATATATGTAGAGCTTGCTCCACGGCCGAGCTTTGTGCCTGTGAGGCTGAAGGTCAAGCACCGCTGTGACGGTCGAGATATCTCTTACCGGTTCCAAGGTCTCTTTATACCGTTTCTGTACTCTACACTTTTTCCCATACATGTCGCTTTCATCACCTCCATTCCTTCTGCCAGATCCATTAACCCCCAAGCAGCTATGTATGTAAATACATAAAGGGTTATTAATTTTAAACTGCAAATGTATGTAGTTCCGATGGCTACAAAAGGTCGGGGAAAAAGTTTCTTCGTATTTTATAAACAAATTCAAGACATATTTTTTTCAAGTTCAATTACATTTAATTATAATATATATGTGCCATTTTGTTCGATAACTTGTTGCCATCTTGTAGGTAGTGACATGATCCCGTTGCTGTAGAAATTTTGGGACTTCTGATCAAAAAAATGCAACAAGTAGTTTTGACAGTCCTCTCTTGATGTTAATCTAACACTACCCAAAGAATTCTGAAGAGATCGAAACAGGTGAAACTCTGAGGGTGCAAAGTCAGGGCTATATGGTGGATGCATTAACATTTCCCAACCAAGCTCTCAAAATTTTTGCTGAGTGGCCAAAGATGTGTGCAGTCTGGCGTTATCATGATGAAAGACCACACTCTTTCTGTTGATCAATTCCGGCCGTTTTTTCTCAATTTCTTGTTAGAGTCTCATCTGCTGTTGGCAGTAGAGATCCGAATCGATGGTTTTGCCCGGCGGTAAAAGCTCATAATGAACGATGCCCTGCCAATCTCACCATACACACAGCATCACCTTATTACGTGTTAATCCGGGTTTCGCTACATCCTGTGGTGCTTCACGGCCCTTTGACCATGATCGTTTGCGCACATTCTTGTTGTAGGTGATCCGTTTTCATCACCAGTGATCAATCTTTTCAAAAACGGTTCGGTTTCGTTACGTTTCAATAGAGAATCGCAAATGAGTACACGATTCATTTGGTTTCTTTCAGTGAGCTCGTGTGGCACCCAAATATCGAGTTTTTTTGTATACCCAGTTTTTTTCAAATGGGTCAAAACTGTTTTGTGGTCAATCCCCAGTTCTTCAGCTACGTTGTAACTACTAATATGCCGATGTAGGTCCACTTTTTCAGAAATGGCATCGACTTTATCCTTAACAGGGCGACCAGAGCGAGCTGCATCTTTGACATCAAAATTCCTGGACTGAAAACGCTTGAACCAACATTGTGCTACTCTTGATGACACTGCATTAGGTCCATAAACGTCACAAATTTTATTCGCGGCTTGTGTCGCATTTTTCCCTTTTTTGTAATAAAATTTCACAATATATCGAATTTCTTCGTTAGATTCACTCATTTTATCGAACAAAAAAACAATTGAAAAATGGCGGGAAATTGCTTTTTACTTTATGTATTCCTTTTTTAAAATGTCATATTTTTAATGGTATCAGAACCAGCCAGATACAAACTGTACAACCGATGAGATTTTACTACAACTTTATACATACAAAATACGAAAAGACTTTTTCCCCGACCTATTATTATGGTATGATTACACTGCTCTGATTTTATTTTATTTATTTAATAAAATCTACAGCTCTCGAAATTAATACATTAAACTGATAGATATACTAACAGCCAATAACGGATTTACATTTTATAGATAAATATTTTGTAAAAATGACAATCACTAAATAAACTTAAAAATCATAAGCATGCATGTCTAAAATAGATCTAAATAAAAATAATCATACTTAAGTATATAACTATTTTAAATGTAGCGTAGTGTGTGTGTATAGTTACGTGGTGTGTGCGCGGGTGTGTGGAGATGTCTGTGAGTGTAAGGGGATGCGTGTGTGAGTGTTTGGTTTCATCTTTAATTTGCTTCCTAAGTTATCCTCATTAAGAGCTTGGAGAACCTTCCGTTTGAACCCAAACTAGCTGGTGTGGAAAATATCAATATCACTGAATGTCTTGTTATAATTCTTATGTAACCGACTAATGAGTCAGTTTTGGGCATAGTTAGTAGAAGTGTGGGAGACGGCAAAAAGCCTTGTATGTCTTGTTCGCTTTCTTGGCACACAAAATTGCAAGATACTTGATGTTAACTCCGGATAATCTATGTAGCCATTACACAATCCATGTAGAAGTGACATGTCAGCTAAGATACGCCGGTTTTCCAGGGTAGTGAGATGATGATGATGATAACATGAGTCCTAATAATCACTAGCAGCACGGTCGCCACAACGATAGTTCAGGTGGTTAATAAACTTGCTCTGAATGCTCTCTAAGCTGTGAATATATATAAGATACTGAGGAGCCCATACCGGGCTGCAGTACTCCAGAGTGCTTCTTACATACAAATAGTACAATACCTTCAGACAGCCAATAGATAGAGCTGGAAGGTAGGATTGTAACTGTTGCATGGATAGTACGCCTAAATAAACGCATACTATCCTTGGAGTACTTCTGTTTTGTCTTTTTCTTTTTTTCATAAATTTAAACTCGTTTTGAAAAATACAAAAGAGTGAGTATTCCAAAGTGGAAGGAAGGGGTGCCGGTGTAAGTTTTGGGTTCTTCTAGTTAGTCGTAACGGGTCCTATTTATTGCAAAGAATGTTTTTGAGAGGTATTTTTAATGTGTTTTTATTATCCCCACAGCGTGGGGCAGCGATTCCCCCCCTCGCTCCGAACCTGCCCCAGAGGGCGAGGACTGGGCGCAGTTCGAGACCCTAGGGGCTGCACTGGCGCCCTCGGACCCGTTCGCGCACTACTGGCCCTACGAGGGTGCAGGGCCTGCAAGTGAGTCATTGCTGTACTACTGTATGATCTGTAACCGAGTTGCCCTCACTACCATGGTAGTGTTCACCTACCAGGAATCAAATGATCCGACCAAATTAGAAATGCAGCACTAAACAAATGGACAAGGGAGATTGGGAAACTGCTCAAACAGATAAGATACATTAATTAAACAAAAGCCTGCCCTGCGTCTGGCAGCTGAAGATGGTGTCGTCATCTGATTATGTATCTCTAGCAATACACATTATGATATGGCCTGACTAATCTTCTCAAACTAGACCAGGGCCTTTGCTTTTTGAATTTCTTGCATGATTAAAAAGAGTATCTTATGACCCTGTACAAGTGTAAAAGGACCGCAAGTGGACTTGAACAGGTGAATATTGTGTTGCAGACTCATCATCCGTGGAGGGCGGGCTGCTGGGCGGGCCTGCCGAACACTGCGTCTCCCTCGCCACCAACCTGCTCACCGCCATGTCCGGCATGTCGCCCGCTGACGTCGCCAACATCGTCAACGCTAACCTGGACCTCGGCACACTACCGCCCGCCGACCTCACTCCTACTCACGATAAGGCTGCACATGGACAAGTTGCCGATGAACAAGTTAATGATACGTCCGTACAAGTTGAGGATGCAATTGTAAAAGACGCGAATGCGTCTACGATAGTTAAAGAATCAAATATTGCGGACGCATTCTCACAGGTTACGGATGAAGTTACGATTGCGCGCTCGAAACTCTCGGGTGCGAGTGAAACAGTTACGGATATATGTCCGATAGCGATAGATCCAACTGCTAACGTAGACTCTCGACACGTGCCTAGTTCAAGTGTCCCAAATACTTCCATACATTCAGCCGTGCCCAATAAACAACCTTTATCTATCGCCGGGGATTCCCCAGTAATAGATAATATACACTTGAACGAGATTACAGATAAAATGAACGATATTTCCTTAAATGATAAGTCTGACAACTCATCGACAAGTAGTCCAACAGATGCAGTTTTAGATACAATAGCGATAGATACGAGTGAGACCACCGAGGCCACGGGGGCTGCTGAGAGATGATCTATCGAGGGTCTATTTTTGGCTTCCGGAGGCCTGTAGCTAGTTTATCCACCGTAGAGGGGGTAAACACCTGCTAAGCTGGTATTTCTCCCTTCGACGATTCATGTATTTTATTATGTATACAGGGTTACGCATATACCCTGTACTAAGTCGAACGGAGGTCATTGTACTCGTCATTATGAACAACTTTTACTATGGGACTAAACTTGAAATCGCGAAAAAAACTGTTTCGTTTTCTATGGAACAGCTGATTTTTTTTTCGCAATTTCAGGGTTGAATGATGAGTACAACGTCCTCCTTTCGGCCTAGTACAGTCTATATGCATAACCCTGTATAACAATAGTATGCGAGCGGGCGACGAGCCGCTGTCTCGATGTGATCGGATTATAGTTTTGTTATATATTGTAAGAAATTCTGTATTTATCGTTGTTGTGGTTGACGATTCCACAACTCGACACCGACTTGACTGCATTGAAACCATTCAAATATGAACCTTATTGCAACTTGCACAAGGAACACCATGTGTGTTTTGGTTGTTGATAATTAACTAACAGCAGGCAGCTTTCCTATATAATACCTAACAATTTTACTTCCTTGACTTTTAATCATAGTCTTTTTTTATTCCATACAAATCAAGAACATTTATATTAAGGCTATGAATAGTTACACGGTTTCAAATGAGACTGAACGCGGACTCTTGTGCACCTATAAAATAGATATAATTTAAAAAAACATACGATAAAAAAAGAAGTAAAATGTAAGGAAGCTGCTTTAGAGTGGTTGTTCGCTAATTAATTATCAATATTATATCCCCTATATCCTGATATTTATAAGGGTCATATTTCAGTGATTTGCTTTTAGTCGGTGCGATGTCGAATTGCAATGAACATGGTCCGTTATTCCGGAGAGAAATGCGTCGCGAGCAATAATCCTACAACGACTTTTATAATTCCAATATAACTAACAATCGAGCAATTTATTAAAAGACTAAAGTTTTCAAAATAATAACATTAGTATGATAAACGTATAAGAATTCTAATCAGTTGATTGGATGCTGAATACATGGCATTCTCGCGTCGTACCGATCATATAACGCCATCCGCTAATGCAGCGACACGGTTTTAAATTAATGTATTTGTCTCTCTTTAACATTAAAGAAAAAATGAGACAACTGTAGTTCCGCTTTTGGTCCCGTTCATAATGTGCCGAGTCGCTGTGACCGGGCGACGTTATAATGTGCCGAGTCGCTGTGACCGGGCGACGTTATAATGTGCCGAGTCGCTGTGACCGGGCGACGTTATAATGTGCCGAGTCGCTGTGACCGGGCGACGTTATAATGTGCCGAGTCGCTGTGACCGGGCGACGTTATAATGTGCCGAGTCGCTGTGACCGGGTGGACGTTATTGTTTAGTTAGAACGTCAGCTTCAAAGGTTCGATAGATCTTTATCAAGATAGACCCCGCGAGTCTTGAGTCTTGGTAGTATAGCAAGTCAGACGTCAATACAAAAATGTCAAATTGCGCCAGTAAACTGTAAAAATTCTCCGAAAGCAGTTGTCCGTGCGAACGGAGTTAAACTACCACTAAATTACTTTTGTGACGTCATATTAGGTTCAAAAATGCGGCATGCTGGGTTATCACACAATTTGTCATGTTCGCGGGATTTATTCTAATAAATATCTGTGGTTAGAGCGTATACGTAACGCACATTTGCAATATATTGTGATAACGCGATTCTTAAGTTTTATCTCCGACTAGTTTATTCGTACGGCATTTAGTGTAGACGCCTATTTAATATCAGTACAAATGTGTATCTGTTAGATTTTAGCTATTTTACTTTTGCAGCTTAATTTAGTTACCTATAGTTAGACCTAGAACCTTATAGACTTATTGCGCGTTCTGCAATTTTTTTAAATAATAAATTTGGGTCCAATAAACAAATACTATCCATTTACGTCCTTTTGCTATCGTAACTCTTATAGACTAAATACATAATGCAAATATGTATCGGCAATTATAAACATTTTGTCATGTTTTTAGCAAGTTGATCATTTAATATATCTTTCAAGCGAAAATCGAGCTTCGTTCTACGTCAACGGATTTAAAATATCGACATTATTGCCTTGATTTTAAAGTCTAAAATCGCTGTTAATCGAGCTTCGCGTCTTAAAATTGAATGTGTTCCTTGATTTGTTAGTTAAGATTTGTGTTAGCCAAATAAATATTTTATGATCAATTTAATTGAGTTGAGAAAATAGAAACGTAATTTCTTCAGCTTTATTCTATTTTAACATACATCCCATACTAGTGATGGGATTTGAAAGATCCTTTTGATGATAACTGAATGAAACAGAAACAGCGCGAGAGCGAGCAGGCGAGCGCCGCGACAGATGAACTGTCTCTGTCGTGCCGTCTCGCTCTATCACATGTGATAACTAGAAATAATACATCGTGTTGTTACATCCCTCACAAACTCTCACCTGAAATAGTGATGGGATTGACAATTACAAATTATATCGATATTTCATATTTAGATCCTTTCAATACTGTCATGGGGCAGCGTTTTGTGATCTATTCGAATCGGGCCTATTATTTCTACAGATCTTAAATGTAAAATAAAAAAAAAGCACACAACTTACAAGTAGAATGTTGTTCGTTTGAATGAGGAACTGTGAGTGATGTCTGCTCACACTCACACATTGTGTTCAGTTTCAGTTGGAGATTATCTAAATTGTAAATATGTTGATTGTATATAGATATATAGATAGACGTAACCGCAACGTGTAGCCTTACTCGCGTACCTTAATGTCTTCACTCGTGTTTATGAACTTGAGACATACGCTATAATATTGTTACGCTTTTTTAAACATTTTATAAAGAACAATGCAAGATCTAGTCTCACCGGGCGCGGAATCTCTGTTCAAATAGCTTTTTAGAGGAAACTGTTCAGTCATATTGGAAGCTCTCTATCGATATGGATAGTAAACTATATCACACCATACATATCGATACGTCGGACCGACACTAGCATGTTGCAGGAGAGTACTGACACTAGCATGTTGCAGGAGAGTACTGACACTAGCATGTTGCAGGAGAGTACTGACACTAGCATGTTGCAGGAGAGTACTGACACTAGCATGTTGCAGGAACTAGACTTCTGTAAATAATTGTTGATTTTTCCACGTGCCCATGTTTCTACTTATTTCACTTTTATTTACGAAATGCTTAAATTAAATTTAAGATGTTTTTAATAACGTATTTTATAATAAATGTTGCAATCGTTGCGATATGTGTGATCTCATTATATGATTGATTCCGCATATGATATAGTTTGTTCTAGGGCGGCTAGTTTAATTTAACCAATCGTTCTGTGTACACTAGAACAACTACAATAGCAACCATAACAAACAACCTCGCCTCGCCACTTACGAACAAAAAAAACATATTTCTTATCTGTGCATAGAATAATTAACAAATACTTGTATAAACGTCAATTGTCTGCTGTACAGACTGTCTACGCATTTCTGTATACAGAGACATGAACTTTAATAAACTACAAAGTCAAAGCATACATGTTGTTTTTACACTTATAATTTGCTTGTGCACGTGTGTCGCGCGAGGGGGGGGGGGGGGGGGGGCGTTATCGTATGGCGCTTGTGATTGGAGAATATTAGCCCAAAATTGCTGGCCCCTACGATTGGCCCAATATGTAGTACCTTTTCATGAGGGCGGGGTAAAGGATGAGCTGTCAAGTGGTTACATTGTCATTGAGTATACCTTTATCTTACATGGTTTAAGAAATAGTAGCTCCAATAGGTTTAACTTTAAAGCAAATTAATAGTTAGTATTAGAGAATAAAGATTGTTGTGACATTTAAGAATCGTTGGAAGTGATTGGTACTGAACTGTCGTGCTGTATCGAGTGTCTCACCTAGTGACGCGGCGGAGCCAGCACAGGGTGGGGCAAAATATATCTAGAGTAGGTACCGAACATTTATTTTGCTGAACAATAAACATAATACTACCTATATATATATATATATAGGTAGTATTAATAAAGTATAGTATCCTAACATCAAAACTACATTTTTGAAATTAGCTCTCGCATGCTTTAGTATTATATTTAAATATTTATATTGTCAGAATTTCAGTTTTAAATTAATTTTTCGCTTCTAGAGCCCTTTTTCTATGCACACTCATGATACACAAGCCAGCTTTCTGTAGTTGAGTGTAACCAAGTTTTGGTATAATCATTGTAATCAATGAAGCCTGCTCTCTCAGAATTCCCAACAAATAGCCTTCTACAACACATTCATGTATAAGGCTCTATGCATACAAAGAATATGAACGGAAGATAGGAAAACCATCCTTTGGGATGAAGTGCTGTAAATTAGAAAAAGTCGTTCACCCCAGATGTACCAGGCCAGCCAGGGAGCCCCACCCTGCCCCACCCTGCCTACGCCCGTGCATATTGTTCAGTCTACATATCCGTGTTGTACTATATCGATAGGTTTAGCCGCAGAACGTCCGTTTTACATTAATACAGTTGCGATCATCCAACCAACTTGTTCTTTGGTCAGATTGCAAATTCTAACGTGTAAAAACCGCAGCAAGCTCAAATTTGCAAGTTTCGGTTGGATTAGCATTTACAATAAACTGCTAGAAGTGTGTTGTTTCTATAGTAAACGCATTATCATTTGAGTCGTCGGGTCATAAATTATTATTTGTCTATCTCGCTCGCACTTACAGGTGTTATGGTATGACGTTTATTGCACGAAGACTCTGATGATAATACGTGTAAGTGTATTTGGCGCTGTATACTCAGTCGGTTTATATTTACAAAGGCTAAGGTTTTTTTTTTCTTTTGATACCGATTCGGTGAGGATGGAAACAACCTAATTACATATTTGTGACATATTTCAAGAGTTTCCAAACATATTGTATGCCATATCGTTAAATTTAGTTTTTGTACAAACTGTTCGTTCCACTTCATTTTCTCACGTAACAAAATCTACTTAATTTTGTATTAGTAAAATGTAAGTTTCGTAATTTTACATTTTCACGGTAGGTAAGGGCTTGTACACGACGTGTAGCGACACGTTGACGACACGCGCTTCACGTGTGCGTGTCCAACGTCGTGTGATGCAGCCCCACGTAAGCAAATCTATTATGACCTTAAATAATGTTGTAGTTTATAATGTTTGTTAAAATGATTTCAATGTTAGCGGCATGCGGCGGTGGCGTGTCAGGCAAACGAGACCTGGTTTTATTTCAATGTTAGCGGCATGCGGCGGTGGCGTGTCAGGCAAACGAGACCTGGTTTTATTTCAATGTTAGCGGCATGCGGCGGTGGCGTGTCAGGCAAACGAGACCTGGTTTTATTTCAATGTTAGCGGCATGCGGCGGTGGCGTGTCAGGCAAACGAGACCTGGTTTTATTTCAATGTTAGCGGCATGCGGCGGTGGCGTGTCAGGCAAACGAGACCTGGTTTTATTTCAATGTTAGCGGCATGCGGCGGTGGCGTGTCAGGCAAACGAGACCTGGTTTTATTTCAATGTTAGCGGCATGCGGCGGTGGCGTGTCAGGCAAACGAGACCTGGTTTTTTAATGTTGTTAACTCGGAACTCCCTCATCAAAGAACCGATTATGATATTTTTTTTATTGAAAGTATAATCTTTCAGATTGGTCTCATAGAAATTTTATCAAAATCGGTTCAGCAGTTCCGCTTTTAAATCAAAATAACTGACAAATTTTTGTTACTTTTAATGACGATATTTATTATGTCATCCGAGGAACCGAATTTGCATATTTTAGTAATTTTGTGAAGTCGGTTTTTGAAATGGATAATTATTAATGTATTATTTTGTCGTTAATGTTAAAAGCAAGTTTTGGTTTATATTTTTTACTGTTTTTCATGATCGCATACAACTCTTTTTATTACTTTTATAGTTCTTAAAAATAAAGAGCAATTGAAGCTTGGATTTCAAAACAACAGTCAAAATGTTGACACGCGCTTAATTTATTTTACCATGTTATATTTCAGTTGTTAAATCATAGTAAAAGCTGCTTTACTGGTCACTAAGAGTACCTACTATGTAAACGTTCAATAAATATTTTAATTAGTCATTTTGATTGTTTGTATCAGTTTTCATTTTCAATATTGATCAAATTTAACATTTCCAAATGTAAGTTTTTGTTTCAGGATGATAAGACCATGGTATTGTTTATTGAAACGTTATTTTTTTTTATTTTTTTATTTATTTATTATATACACAATACAAATTACAATCATACAAAACAATATCTTAAAAAAATAGGTTCAGACCTGGATTGTAATGCAAAAATATGTGTATCCATTTTAAATGTTAGAGATGTCGGTACACGGTCAGGACATTGCGGCTTACTGTTAGTGCGGGCTCGAATAATCGCTGAAACAGCGCAGGTCGGAAAATCACGCGAACCTTATGTAACGTGCCGAGATACGGTTTTTTCATCACCTAAACAGGATCTCTTAAAACAAGTAGCCGTAAAAGTATGTGTGTATCGTCACTTGGAAAAAGTAGCGTTATTGTCTTTACGTTCGTCTTCCTTTTTTATTTGATAGTATTATAATGTATACAGGATGTGTTTCCACCAGGGATCAGGTTCAATGTTAATTCTACAGCTCCAGTTAAAACGGTCGCACTGAGTCGCACCTTATAATAGGCATATGGCCTAATGTTTAATTTATTATTAATAACAGGCTTAGTGATGAATATAACGAAACACATTACACATACTGACAAAATAAATTGAATCGGCTGATTAAGCTCTGAGATATGAGCGTTTAAAGTTTTAGGTGGGGATAGAGAGGGGATGCTCCATCCCTTTCTTGTGTTAGTATAGCATTCGTATGCCGCACCTGAGGCGTGACGTCATAGCTCAGTATAGTGCGCTCTCTGTCTAGCATGAAATTAAAATACTTATAACTTATTTATATTTGAACTAATTTGAATTTTGTTTTCGTTGATAGGCTCTATTGATGATCAGCTTTTTTTGAGGTATTAATATTAGTCATCATGCCTATTAGCCTTGCAAGATTTGTTTGGATGCTAAACTTAAAAGCTGAAGGAAAACGATGCATGAGTACATGAGTTATTGATATATCTCGCACGTCTGGAACGGTGGAACGACAGCCTTACGATATGAAGCTGTCAAAGATACCAATTAGTTGCCTACGTGGCTCTCGTTGGATTTTATGAACTAAGGATGAAATGTAATTGTTGATTTGAATATGTACCTACGAGTACATCAAATGTTATCTGTTCTGTTAGGTATATCAAGTATGTATCTATGAATACAAGTTCGGTATCAAACTGTTGTATTTGATCATTACCAACTAGCGCTCGGCAAAATGTAAAATTGTTACCATATTGGTCCTTCGAGTCGAAGCGAACACTGTACTGGAACATTTTGTTTGTTTTAAACTTTGTACATTAATAAAGTCCAGTAGCAAAATATAACATCTACTTTTGTATTGGTTAAGTGTGATACTTAGCAGTGTGATTTTGTATGTAGCGTCCACATTTGTAACATTTAGAGTGTAACGTAGCATCGTGTTGTAGTGTTAAAAATATGTTTAAATAAATGTTACACATGTGAGCACGTCCTTACAAACAGCTTTTCGGCTGTTACAAAGTTTCCATTAAAATTGTACAGATTATATGATATCATGTTTTTCGATTTCAACCTTCTGCTAACTGCGACCTTCTGCTAACTGCGACCTTCTGCTAACTGTCGTTCGACCGTCCTCGATGTTTCTTCTCTAGATGTCGTCACTTGTTATGTACACACGTGTTTTAAGAGTTTTTTAATATGCGACCTTATTGTAACACCATAACGGAGATTTCATCGGCACAGTTTAGAAACACTAGTTTACAGTGAGCACGTGTGTTCCTTAGGCCGTCCGTTGTTGGTGGCGGGCGCATGCAACGGGTGTCTGCGAGTGTTGGTACAGCTCCGAGTGGCCGGTAGAAGTGTGCGCGGCCGCCTGCCTCAGCGATCGGCCTTCAAACCTTGTCACGCGATTACTTGATTCAAGTGATTTGGATAAGATTTAAATAGCGAGAGCGGCAGCGACCTGCTATCGGTCGCGCAGCAAACGAGGGTAAACCTCAGTTATTGGTAACAGGCGGGCGTGTCGTGCGTCGACTATGCATTGGGGCTCGATTTTTGAATCGCTTGGATGATATTTTGCACGAAAATATAATGCGAAATGTCTGACTTTTGAAAGAAATCTCAGACCTATCTAAGTTTTGATCCCTAACGCACTAACGCAACGAACCATCGAACTTGCTTTTTATCAATAGACAATCTTTCAGTTCGCATGATACTTTCGTGCAAAATCATACGACACGAATCAAAATCGATCATCAAAAATCGAGCCCCTGGTCTCCGCCGTCTTAAGCTTTGTGGTCTCTTGATCGAAGCTCACAACGCGGCGGTAAACGGATCCAATGCAACGTGAAGCTTTACTCCTATAGTGAACTGACCGTCACGGGACGACAGACCACTGACCGTCACGGGACGACAGACCACTCCACACGCTGTTCCTCCACACTTACTGCAGCGTTGTGAGTCCTGGGTGCTGGGAGTCGGTCGCCGCCTGTCTACATAGCACGTACCACGTTGTAGGTATGTGGTCAATTGTAAGCGAGCGCGTGACGCTTGCGCCCGCGTCCGCCGATCGAACATTAACGTCAAACGAGAAGTGTGCCTTCAGGGCTGACTGCTGACGGGCGAGAGAGGTCGCCGCACGCGCCGCACGCGCCTGAAGCGCCCGACACATAAATGCTCGTAATGTATTCTAATGTAACTATTTATATCATAGTTAAAGTTTTATTAAAAAAGTTGCTCAATTTCTTGTCTTTTATTCAATTTTTCACTATTCGGGAAACAAACAGCAGAAATTTACAAATGAAGTACTGGTGTGTACCATAATCTCCAAAACATTGTTATGATAACTTACATTGAGTCTTGTCTCGCTCTCTCATTAACCGAGAGAGTCAATGACAAAAGTAATTGAACAAACATCGATCATTTTTAGCCAAAATAACCGTAGTTCGGTAGTAAGTATACCTAAAGTAATATATTAGATATTATTAGTAGGTATTTTAACACTAATTTGGTTTTCAAAATGTATTTATTTATCAAAGTATTTGGTATCTAAACTGGCATTAGGTAGGTACATCTCTAATACGGCCATAGCTGCCACAAACAAATGCCTAAGAATTAGTTTTTTTTATGATACTGATTGACGAGTCGTGCGAAGTCGTTCGCCTGATGGCTCTTCACGCTTGCCCATAACAGCTCAATGCCACTCAGAATTTTGAACTTCAACAGTTCAAAACCCTGGATGGCACAATGCACTGCGCTCGTCACCCCGAAATATAAGATGTCAAATCTCTGTGTGCCCTGTAATTTCGCTGGAAACATTGCCCTTCAATCCGGAACACAGTAGTGTTTGCACACTACTGCTTGGCGGTTGAATAACCTGCAAAGGTGTGGTACTTCCCCAGGCGGACCCCTGCAAAAGCTACCACTACGGCTAGACCGGTTTTGACGGTACTTTCACTGGCAGATAGCTGATGATTTATAAGTAATTCACCAGGGGGCTCTGACAGCGAACGGTCTTAGAAACGTCATTTACCTACCTATGCGTGATAACTAATATTCGGTCACTGAATCCGTTCTTACTAGTCATATGCTGTCTCGTTCTAGCGAGTGTCAGCTACAAGTTTTGAGCAAAGATAACGCGCGTTTCTAAGTAAGGCTGTAGGAGAAAGAAAATGCACTCGAATACTTTGATATATTTTTATTTTCATATTTTCATAATTTATTTATATATAATGACTATAATAATCATCTACCAAACTAAATAATCAATATAATTCAACAGCATCCTTTATATACAATATGTATAGTTATAACACTTGTTGCTGCAGTGTACCGAGTGCTCCAACGAGGCGGAGGCGGAGGCGGAGTCCCTCGCCCGTACAACACAACGTTGGAATGAACGCTACATTACACACCTACACCTATTACAGATTTATCAAGTAGATACATAATCATTTGCCACAAGTTTTTTTGTTTTATTATTTATTTACAAATCTTATATTTATAATTTAGTCCCATCATTTCCAAATGAATCGTTAAGCGTTTGAAATGGAACTTTCTGTTCTGTATATTTATATTAGGTACTAATACGTATTGCATGTATCTAAGTAACAAGTAATAGAATTAAGAAAACTTAACTTGTCCTTTGTTTCTTACCGTTAGCTAAATATAACATTGGGTTTACATATACGAGTAGGTAGTGAAGTGACGTCACAAGACTAGAAGATCCTACGGCGACTTTACAGAGCCCTGAATCGCGAGACCTTTTATTGGTAGATATCACAAACTAGGTTATTTCAAATAACAAACAAAACCTACTTATTAATCATTTACAAATACAAACAATACTTACTTAATATTTGTCAACCGGCATGTAGATAGGTAGGTAAGTCTAGCATGACAAGGGAATGAACCGTGAGACGAATTAAATATTTACTAACTGGCCTAGGTAATCTTATAATTATGTTGTGAAAATAAAAATCCTATTTATCTTAAAGGGCGTTAGGTAGAAAATGTGGTAATCCTCGTCTCAAAAGTAGCCAATCTTACAATAGGGCAGACCCGCGATACATATTGGTACTTTCTGATATATTCCTCTGATATGCTACTCGGATATGGGCGCCGACGCGCGCTAGCCATCACTACTGACGTTAAGTACCTACTGCATCGTTACAATATCTACTTATTGAAACTGCAACTGTTAAAACTGGTAAAATGTTTAAGAAAATATTTCATCTTGCTATGCTTTATAATAAAATAATCTGGTTAAAACGTGTAGTGAGTGACATCGCGACCGGCAGCAGCCGCGAGTGTCATCCGGAACGGAACTCTTAGTCTATTCCCTCGCGAACAACGAAACTACCTAACTCAGTTAAAACGATTACAATTTTTAACAATTATAAAGTAGTTATACGTAGCATCAAAATAGTACAAATATTTGGCATCCCATTATTCCACGGCTCCTAGGTACGCACGGAACAAAACTAGCTTCACTAACAGTGTTACTCCAAGCTAAGTAAGGCGATTAAATGACAGCAAGTATTTAGAAAGAAATAATTATACTCAAAATTACGATTTAGCGAATAACTAAGGTACTACTCACAGCACAGTTGAAAGATAATTCGCCTTCTCGGCGCACCGCCTGAAGATGAGGTGCGGCCTGCGGCCTGACAGAACCTGCGGCCTGACGGAACCTGCGGCCTGACGGAACCTGCGGCCTGTGGCAGCGCCAGCGCAGTGACGACATAGATAACTTTATTGCTATGGGATACACCGATATCCAGTAGATAGTTACATGGGACGAGTCGAGTGCCGAGACCCGCCTCTCTTCCTAACTACACTCGGGAACGTATCCTCACAATACAAACAATATCAGGCGAGTCTCTTCACTCGCTTACATTAATATTTACTCAGCGATTATACACGACACCAGTTAATTGTTATTTAATATTAGTTATCGCTTTATTCTTTATTTATTTAAACTAGCAACACCGACACGACACCGATTGGTCTGGTTTACTTTAGGCTTGCGACCCGCACTTGTATTGCTATCATTGTATATTTTCAAGAAGGTATGATCAACCGTACAGATCATTTAAAAATAACAAACGCTCACATTATGTTAATGCAATAATATAGAAATTAAATGTAAAGCCAGTTGCACACCACGCGCAATAGCGACGTAGATACACAGTAGGTACGATAGTAATACATTCCTGCTTGCGCAAGTTACTGCGTGTCATATGCAACAGTTACTGCGTGTCATATGCAACAGGCTTAAACATCAATACAAATATCTATTAAATCATAGTTATGTTAGAATTCTTGATAATATTTTTTTTGTTCTCTGAAGATAAATGACAAACTCGTTAGAAGCCGAGGCAGTAGACAAAGCACGCAACTGAGACGACCAGATATAATTTAGAAGAGAAACCGAGCTACACTCGCGTGTCAAAGATATCTCCAGGGAGAAGTACAACAAAAATTATTGTCATCCAATGGTTAATTTCCCAATCTTTATATTTTTCCATTATTTTATTTTACTTAATACTTTATACAGATCGACGTAGTTCAACTTACATTCATGTAAAATTACATATCATTTGTAACTTTCATCGTTTCTAAAAAATGTACATCTAGTTACACGGATCGTAAATATATTCTCAGCAACATTTAAATAATCTCAACGTTACGTAACTCGTACTCTAACACAATGTAACTACATTTATTATTAATTCATCAGGTATATCTAATTGTATATTTATTAAAATTAATGTAATTTACTCACTGCGTTCAAAATAATAATTAGGTATGATATAGGTACCTACGTAGGTACCTACCAAATAATGAGTCTACAAAACGCAGCTAAAACTGATCGAAATAGAAACGCATCTAGCTTTGATCTCAGGAGACAGTTCAACAAAACATATTTTTCGTAGGAAAAGAGAATATTTACAAAATAAGGCATAGATAGTCGTACCTACTGGGCGCATACGCAGCGTACCCACCATAGCTTCAACACAAGGAGACACGGGAATAACGACACTCGTATACGAGGCATCTACTGTAAAGTACTTTGTATAAAAAAGATTTATCAGAATTATTTTATAGCTTTCGATATATTTACATTATCACATCGCGTGAAGGAATGCAGCGCGAGAGGCGAGGAGTATGTACAGGGAGGACCCGCCATCCTTTACGAGAAGGACGGGGCTTCGGTGCCTGCAAGTGAGCCCTTCTCCGGAGAGATAAAGACTCCTGCTGTCGTCCGAGAGGCTCCGGTAAACTATAAATAGAGGCACAGAAATAATTGAACGATCCAGCGTGTGAAAGCAGAACACTACTGATCGAATCCCCTCTGATAAGTGAGATTTTTGTGCGTTCGTTCATTACGAGTGACGCCGAAAGAGTCTAAATACAAAGTTCATAAGATCTCTACGTGGGTAGCTAAGCTCTGGCGACGGCGGTCTATGGTATCCTATAGTGTGATCCTCGTGAGTTGGGTCAGCTACGCGTACCGACCGACGACTCGTTCGATAACGCTTTACTTTTGTACCCATATTATAGCAGTTTATAGAATTTCTGTTTCTACCGAGTCGCTTCGAGAAGCAGAAGTAGGTATCGCCTTACAGACAGAAATCCGATCTCACTTCTATCTCGTTTCTATAATACTTCAACATTTCATTACGTAATAAGGTAACGACATTTACTGTGTTATCATTAGGGAAGTGTATATTTTCATTAATAGACTAATTAATTTTCGTGTTAACATCGTTTACAAGTGTGTCATGTCAAAAGTCGTATTCTGAAGCACACAGTAGTCAGTATGCACAGGCTGTCCTCGGACAGTGTAACAACAGTGGTGCAGTGAACGGTAGAGAGGCAGGTTCATAGCTGGTACCACTTCTTGTCCTTGTACTTGAGCATGAGCTGGTGCGCGGACGACGAGAACTCCCCCGCCTGCAAGTTAAATGATTTATATAACTAACTGTTTGGATTTGGAAAAAGGTTTCGATTGCGTTATTTAAGCCGCGTTATTTAATTTATTTTTTTGCGTTATTTATTTGGTCTTTCGTGTAAGTGTTTCACACTGCAAAATATCTACTGAATCATTATAAAAAAATGTTCCATTTAAAAATCCAACTCCCGTCTCATATTGCATTGTTTTATATTAAGTAGTTTGAACATTACTATTATTACTGCTTGAGGGAGGTATGTTCTATTTTTTCTTTATTATTACTAATTTTTATATTATATTAGAGTTGCGTTTGACAGCCGTCTCGCTCGTTATTGAGTAGTTGCTCCGCTTGCTTGCATGATACCTGAGTGACGAGACGAGTGAAGTCGCTCGCCTGATGGCTCTTCACGCTTGCCCATAACAGCTCAACGCCACTCAGAATTTGGAACTTCAACAGTTCAAAACCCTGGATGGCAATGCACTGCGCCCGAGATATAAGATGTCAAATCTCTGTGTGCCCTGTAATTTCGCTGGAAACATGTAGGAGCATGTGAGGCAAGTCCTAGTAGCAGAGGTTGACATGGTTGTTGTTATGTCAATGTAATTCATGAAAGACAAAATTACATAAAGTAGAATACAAAAAAAGAGAGTATACGTTAGGCTAAGCTAAGAAAAACGATCATCGTCTGCAGACATGAAGATAACAACTGACACTCTTTGTCACAATCGTTCGATTACCAAAAGGAAGTACGTATTACGCGCGGACGACACTGAGCACATTTTAAATTAAGAAGAAGATATGTAAGTAGTAGGAAGAATAGTGAAGAAGAGCATGGTGTGGTGATGTGCTCGACCTGGTTATGCATGCGCTCGGTGCGGTCCTCCAGTTGCGAGAGCTTGTCTCCGCGCTCCAGCACCAGCATGTGCGCACGCGACACCTCGCTGGCGGCGGTGGAGGCGCGCGTGTTCAGACTGTCCAGCGCCGCGTTGGGCCCCGGGATGTGCTTCGCCACCGTGCGGTTCGGCTTCAGGCCGCTCGACTCGCCGACTGGGAAACGGGAAGATAAACATTATTTATTTGCACAAATCTTATCATATGTTTTATTGCAAAATAGGTGTTAAATGATGCTTGACGAGAAATGCAATGTTATATAAATAATTTAGAGTTGTAGATTTTTATTGTTTATTGTTTATTAACAAGCTAAACATTAATATCTACTATTAGTACCCTAATGTGCTTCTAATGGGGTTGTTGCGCGAGTGCGTGAGGCCCCTGCAGGAGCCAGGCCCCTGCAGGAGCCAGGCCCCGGGCGGTTGTCCTGTTCGCCATCCTCAAAGGCCGCCCTTGTACTTGAGAACAGAATAACTCACAAAGTTCTTCCCGGTCGAGCGGGCGCGATCCTCCTCCAAAGAGTCCTCTGAAGAAGCTCTCCTTGGGCGGCTCCGGCATGTCCCTCGGGAGGAACAGCTCGCCCAGCATCTCGTTCAGTTGCTGACTGGACATACAAACAGGACAATACATTTTCTAAGTGTCCAAAATTTAAAAGTATCTCTACCGTTATATCGAGTACCTACTACCACAGTATACTCGGAATAAGCCGCAAGGGATCCATAGTATCATCAGTAACCTTTCGTCCATTTTAATCTCGGACTGCCACGGCCGGCACGAAAAATCGATACCGCTTCATGGTCAATATTCAGAAAACTCGTACGAAGCGCTTTAATTCCACTTTTATTGTGCCAACTGCTAGTCTGTGTCTGTGGAATGCACTGCCTGAATGGGTGTTCCCCGATAGTTACAATTTGGGTGTCTTCAAGTCACGAGTGAATCGGTTTCTTTTAGGCAAGCGTGCTTCATCTTAGACCGCGTCATCGCTTAACATCAGGCGAGTTGGTTGTCAAACGCAAGCAAGAGTTTAAAAAAAAATTAAAATACTGTACATTACACGCGATGCGAATTAAATTGTTCTAGTCTATTTACGAGTAAATATTAAACTGTGACGTGTGAGAAATATTAAAAAACAAGATGGTTATAGTATTGTCACTCACCAAAACTCAGCGTCTATGGTGAACTTCTGTATCTCAGTGGGCGAGGCCAGGTACAGCCCGTGCCCTTTATTGGTGAAGCAGAATGTCTTCGCTATCCTGAAATATCGTCAGAACACGCTCAAGTCTCAGCAGAGAACAACTCGGCGAACGTTGACGTTGTTTAGTGACTCGATGTAATCAGGATTATATTGTTCAAGAAACAATATAATATTAACCCCTCCTTCCCTCTTCTACAACAAGTCTAAAAGTCTACGTCAAGTTCTAGGACAAGTCGGAGAACATATAAGTACCATCCCTACATCTCGACTTGTCAGTTTACGTCCACCTTCTTGATGGGAACCGCTCGGGACTGGAATGCTTTGCCACCGTCCTAGTTTCCTGAAAACTATAACATGGGTATCTACTCAAGGCCAGAGTAAATCCTTCTAGTTCTACGTGCTCCATCTATGGTCACAACATCGCTTTCCATCAGTTGAGTTGGTGGCCAAACGTAGACATATCCTATACAAAATATTACAGGTGCATGTAGGTAGGTATGTCTGTGTTAAAATCTTTACAGATTACTACTAACTATTAAACAACGTCAACTACTATAAATTGAAAATAAAGACCCTAATCAGACAGTAGGTAATTATATTGCACGGTCAGTTTATAGTTCGTATTGAAGGAGAAGAGAGAGCCCATACACAGTTCAGTTTTAAAGTAGATTTTAGTTCGAAAAATCCGAGTTCGAAGATGAAGGGACAGTTCAGAAAGTAAAGAACTATGGTTAATTCTTCTCACCTTGAATCATCCTCGCTTCCTCTGTTGGTGTCTAGAGGATAAATTAACATCTAACATAAAGCGTAGCTAACATGTATCTATTTGCGTCTATTTACAGATATATACTTACTTCAAGTAAAGCGAGAAAATATTAGAGAAAGCTCTCGAGAAGCTCTCATGCTGCGAAAAAAATCAGAGACTAAGCAACTTGCGGAGCAAAAACGGTCTACGTGTTACTCTGGAACGTATCAAATGGGCCCAAAAATACTGTTTAGTTGTTAAACTTTGAAACGAAATGTATGTAGTTTATAGCTTGGTTCTCTTCAAATTTTCTCACATTATTGTTTTGGTAGAAGCTTTGAAGAGCTACAACTGAAATTTCGTTCTCGAAACCGACCATTTTGCCCCAAAAACAAAACCGCAAGTACCTAATAGATCGAGTGTCAGCCCAGCGAGACAGAAAAAAGAAGAGAGCGTCAAAAGGAAAATAATGTAAGATAACCAATGTATCGGTGGATGCGTGTCGGTAGTTCTCAACAAGACCATGACATGTAGTGTGGCGTGTGTCGTGTTCATAGTCCGTCGGATAACTAGCAAGCAGGTTGCAAGCAGCCGCCGACGGCGACGTCGGGAGCGGGCAAATCACTTCGTAACTACGTATACGCTTCAATCAATCAATCCAGCACACCATACAAATGTGTTCAAAAATTACTATCCATTTACTTACAACCATGTATCTTGGTGCGTAGAAAAAGCATTTAGCACATATACGTTTTAGGTAATAGAGATTGACGACAATAGAAAAAATTATGATGTGACAGTATCAATGTAAGGGAGTTTCGTTTATTAGATAGATAAATAATTAAAATTGTTTTATATTAACAGGCTTATTTATTATCAAGAACGAAGTGAATGAACACTACATTCTCTCGTATCTTGTAATAATTGATTATGAAAAGCAGAGTAGTGATTTGCTCGTGACCGATCGTGAACCACAGACAGGGGTAGACAGGGTATGGACATCGAAGCTGTACAATAACATGAACAAGTAACATGTCTAACGCAACAGAGGCGGGAGCGAGCTCCACAAACATGGCTGCCTTCTGGCGGACTTACTGGTCCGTGTCCTCGTTTACTATTAGCTGTTGGCCCCATATGGAGAGCATTGGGTCTACGATACCCCTCTGTTTGGACTGTGTCTGGAAGCTACCGTGAACACAGAGTCTCGTCAGCTCGGTGCGCATCTCGACACGCGCGCACACTTTCACCAAACGTTTCGGTAAATCTTCTTACTGGTGGTCTATATTTCTTGCAATAAGTATTCACATATATTTGCTTTTCGTTTATACTAATTATATACATCTAGGAATACTATAAAAACTTCTTTGTTAATTTTGCTACAATTTGTTTATATAGATCAGGAGAAAATTCACGGTTAAAAATGTTTTTTATTTTTTCATTTCAAAGACAGTCAGTGAGAAGATTTTGTGAAACATTTCGTTGGAAAGACAAAGCACGTGTCGATGTGAAATAAAATTAAACTGTTACAAATCAAGAGTGAGTTAGGTACAAATGTAACTGCAGGGTACACTATTCATGATCGATTATATTGTAAAGGTTAGCACAGACGGGGAAGTGTCACATTGGGTGTTACATAATGTTGGTTTCCAAACATTTCAGTGTACGAGACTTCAGGGTAATTATAGAGTTGGAAGCATCTCATTAAGGAAATTAAAACGGTGTTTATTGAACTGAAACAAGTAATTTAATGCCGATGTGTGTTCGTGTCAGCAGATGTCCGATTGGTATCAATTTAAACTTAAATACAGAAAGAGTGCCAAATATCGGAAGCACAGAGGTGCTCGACAGATTTGCAAAATTTTGTCTACTTGTGATCGGAAACTGCACGATTGCCTCTAGTAGCGTGTGCTCGCAACAACTCCAAATAAGTAGAAGATAACACCGTCGCTCGTTTGGCACCAGACTCTGGTCTCGGCGGCTCTCTCGCGAGCGGACGAGAGCAGAGGCGACATGTCTCGCACCAAACGAGTCTACATATCTAACATCGATCGGAGGAAGTCTGTCGATAGGCTCCCAAATGATAAAATAGCGAATGATCTTAAATAAATCCTGCGTATGAGCGGAATGGATGTATAATGACAAATCGTAAACAGCATCCTCATGCTGATATAAAATTGCAAAAGCTATTTATAGCTAAAATGAGTAGAGATAAAATGAAGCCGTTTATCATTTAGTGCCTTCGTTTGGTGCATGGAACTCGTCTAACAGTATTCTGTGTGTCGCCGGACAGTCTATAGAGCCTGCGTACTGCGTATCGAACTATGTAAACACAATAGTTAGATACGAGTTGAACTGAGTCCGCGTCGGTGTGATCGGTCGCACTCGCCCGTCCGCGGGGGTGAGGGAGTGAGACGGCACCAAACTGTCAGGCTGTGATAAGCTAGCGTGTTCACATCAAGACTGAGTCCAAGATAGAGATATGTGTGAGGGAGCGCGCACGATGCGCACACGCACCTGAGCTCTGAGAGTGGCAGGAAGTCCACGTCCACGAGCGGGCGGAGCGAGGGTAGGCTGTAGGCCACCAGGTGGCCCGTCGATAGGTAATTCACCAGGCATACACTATCTGGAACACGACAATGATTGTCTCAGAACAGAATTTATAAATATACTTAAGTTGTACTGTGTTCCGGATTGAAGGGCAATGTTTCCATCGAAATTACAGGGCACACAGAGATTTGCCATCTTATATCTCGGGGAGACGAGCGCAGTGCATTGCCATCCAGGGTTTTGAACTGTTGAAGTTCAAAATTCTGAGTGGCGTTGAGCTGTTATGGGCAAGCGTGAAGAGCCATCAGGCGAGCGACTTCGCACGTCTCGTCAATCAGTATCATAAAAAAAAAAAACTTTTATTTTGAAATTTAAAACTGAACCAGCCAATTCCGCAGCTTTAAAAAAGTTTTATTCAATTCAATTCTTTATTTATCCAGCAAATAACTTAATCGTCTTTTACCATGACTTTATTTACTAAATCTATAAATGTATACCTACACTAAATTAACAAATAAGAAGACAATAAGAAAAAAAATCAATGGCATAAAAATTTACATACGATTAAAAAAATCAATAAACAATTACAAAAATATAGAGTACGCCTAACTGTACATATTTTTATTTTTTTATAAATAACGACCATTTATCTGCGAATATGTCGAGATGTGGTTGTGAGGATACAATTTATATACGTAGCGGAGTCGCGTATCATTGACGGCCACAAATCCGGTTCTGGAACATCAGGAAGTAGCAGGCGTCTTCAAGGTAGAATACTACTGACCAAACAAACTCAAACTGGCTCTTTTTATAAAATGAAGGAACTCTCATGGATAAGAGCGGCACTTGTAACAGAAGCAGGTCGGAGTTTCTTAATAAAAGTGTAATGACGATAGTTAATTTTTTTTTTACCAAAAGTGTTTATGGTATTTTCTACAGACATTTTTAAGATAGTACCTTTTTAATATATTTTTTTTCTATTGATATTTATTTATTGAAAAAATATTTAAAATTTTGAAACTTTTATATGCGGTGACGTCAGCATTGGCGGAATATTAGAAAAAGTGTTTATAAAACTATTTAAAAAAAACTGCCAATGTCATTATTAAGATTTTGTCTACGTAGTTTTTTTATATGGCTGAGAACGAGCTCAATATAATGGCAATGATGACGTCATTGGAGGGTATATGAAGGTAAATCACATTAAGGAAAATATATCCAACAATTAGTTTCAATTCGTTGTAATTACAACGGAAAGGAATAAATGAACATGCGTGTATAGTTTTTTATTAGATGTAGGTACCTAGGTGTAGTATATACTGATTGTAGAGAGAGAGGTAGGTACCTTTCAAGCTGACAATCTCAGCTTTAACAATGAAGTCCGTGTCGACGATCTGCTGCCGGTAGACGCAGTTCTGACTGGGCAGGGCCACCACCCGCGCCTGCTTCTCGGACGCGAGTACCACGAACTGTCGGTCACCGGAGGGCTCGCTGGCGGAGCCCGCGGGCGTGGGGCTCATGCGGCTGCCGCTGCTCGACGAGCCCTGCTTCGTCGGCGTCCGCTCTCTCCGCTCTCGAGACTGCTCCCGGACACAACCGAACACAATCATAACACACAAACGAATGTTCGTTTGTTCGCACTGTGGCCTTAGTACGAGCACTTATCGTTACGTAAACGATAGCAAAATGTATGAAAAATTAAACAGCGCCTCTATCGGACGTAAAAGGAAATTGAATATTTCATACATTTTGGTATCATTTACGCAACGATAACTTTTTCGCAAGTGCTCGTACTAAGGCTTCTGGTCTCCGTAACAGCTGAACGGATTTAAATAAAATTTGGTATGGAGGTATCTTATACCCTGGATTAACACATAAGCCATTTATTATGATTAGCGGTTGAAACCGCGGGATGCTACTAATATTCTATAAATTACACGGCTGATAGTAAAGCTGATGTATTGTTTGACTAGCATCACCAAGCGGTTTCACTCGTAGTTCCAGTTTTCCCCAGTGTATTTGGTCATGTTTTCATTGTTTTTTTTGTTAGATATAAACAATGTCTATGTAAACAGACAATTGTCTATGTAATAAGTTTATGTAAATATACGAACACTTACATCTTTACCATCGTCTCTCCAACTCTCGTGTGAGTAGGGTATTAAAGCACCGTTGCAGTCAAGAAATGACATCGTCAGGATTGAACCTTTTAACCTAAATATGGGACCACCTGAAAACAAACAATATTTACTAAACTACTGTCTACTTACTAGAACACTAATGAATGCAGCACCTGAAGGGCTTATTAAAAATAACCAATTTAATAAACACGCTTCAGAATGATAAGCGCTCGAACATAATTATTACCATTGCCAAATTGACAAGCGCTTGAACAGAATTATTCGTATTGGTATCATTGGTCCGCCATCTTTTTTGGTAGTCCGTCATATTAGATTTAGAATGACGTCATTTAGCTAACCATGCATCGTTATGGTAAAATATCAGCCGGTTAGGGTTCTATCTGTTTTAAAATTCAGTTGCAAGATTTGACCCCAACTTACACGGCAAGATAAATAAAAGCTTGTGAAAGCGAAAACATTTTTACCAAGAGTATACAAGTGACACATTCAAACTCAATCAACTTATAAGAATCACGAACAATCAACATCTCCGAGTTATATTTGTAATAAAACAAATTTACAATGAGTATTCATAAAATGTCAAACATAATTATCAATCTCCTGCTTCTACATTATCCAGGCGTTTTGCTCCTCTTAGTTAGAATAATGGATGGCGTTGCCTGGGTCTGTGTTTCCGTATATCATTGCAATCTTTGAGTGTTACATCATTACTAGACAAACGTGCTTCGACCGCATCATCGTTTTCTATCAGGTGAGATCTCCAACAAACGTCAGGCAAGTCCAGTAACGCGTTGATTCGTGTAGTTAGTAGTAGGTATAGAAGGTGCGAGTCTCACAGCTTGTGACGATGACGGGCTGCGTGTGTCTCAGGTCGGCCTCCGGCAGGTTGATCATCATCGTGAGCACGGAGCCCTGCGTCGTGCCGACCCACAGCGTGGGCAGCAGCGTCGTGGGGTCTGCAACACAGTACATGCAACCTTACTACTATAGTTGATTCAATCAGGCGTTACTTTGCGGAAGTCCATTTTCAAAACTGTTTTAATGATGAATTTCTAGTGTAATTCCGCTTCTACGTCGCTTCAAGTACAATAAGAATTTGTGATAAATATTTGTTGATAATGTTAATTTTATTGCGTTTAATTTTGCCTAACCTGATATAAAATATTAATTACATAAATTGAAAATGAACGTAACCTGAAACAAAAAATTAATTAATTCTGAATTATTTTTAACTATAAAATTATTAAAGTAATCTGAAACAAAAATTAATTAATTCTGACACATGAATTATGATAATACTAAATCTGAAAACAAAAATATATTAATTCTGAAACATAAAATATATATTAATTGAAATTACATGTATTTTAATTGAATTTAAAAAGTAATCAATTGTACCCGTTTCCTTAGTGCACTTTGTCGACATGTGTTTCGCCTCTTCACGAGGTATTTCAATCAAATTCAATTAAAACACATGTAATTTCAATTAATATATATTTTACGTTTCAGAATTAATAAATTTTTGTTTTCAGATTTAGTATTATCATATTTCATGTGTCAGAATTAATTATTTTTTTGTTTCAGGTTACGTTCATTTTCAATTTATGTAATTAATATTTTATATCAGGTTAGGCAAAATTAAACTCAATAAAATTAACATTATCAACAAATATTTATCACAAATTCCTTATTGTACTTGAAGCGACGTAGAAGCGGAATTACACTAGAAATTCATCATTAAAACAGTTTTGAACCTTACTACTTTTGACAGAAGCTACGGGTTTAAAGCCGATTTTAGTTTTTTTACACTCAACATATCACTACTTATGTGGTACATCCCTATGACTTTTCGAGTGGGTATAGTAAAAATATGTTAGCATATGCTTTACAGTTTGAAAATGAGCAGTCCTCAGTCCAAGCAGGCTGTTATTGTAGTTAATTTGATTTATCATGACCATGAATACAAAGTCTTTCGGTCATAATATTAATCATATTAGTCAAGCAGCGTAGGTAGGCCTCCCACTAGATGGACCGACGACATTGTGAGAGTCGCGGGCATCCAGTGGATGCAGATGGCAGGATGTCGTTCAGTGTAGAGGTTAAAGGGGGAGGCCTATGTTCAGCAGTGGACGTCTTCTGGCTGATGATGATTAATCAAGTTTCCATAGTCTTAAATTGCGTCAAACAAGTCACGGTCAAGTCAAACTCATGCCCCAGTAAAGTGGTGGAGGCTTTATAATAGGCTTCTGTGAAGTTTTGGAAACAACACGAAAACACATCTCCACGATTTTTTTTCTAATGTGACTTATTGCTGTTGGCCTTGCGGCCTCTACAGCTTGACCGGACTAGTTGGTGAACGCAGAAGGCGTTGGGCCAACATGGTTTAGATTTTGGGCGACAAGCGCAAGGGCACCTCGGAGCCCAAGCCTCGGCTTGGACTGTCGCCGGGAGTGGGGGATCAGACTTGCCCTGGCACCCCAGAAGGGGTGTGCCCTGGGGCCCTAGTAGGTTGTTGAACTGAATGATTATTTGGAGAGAATCTAACCGATCTTCTAACAGATCCTGGACATCTCGACGAGATCTCACCTCGTTATATCACTTGCCTACACTCGACCACGTTCATGAGCACTTAATAAATAATAATCCATCATTATAATACACAAATTTAGGAACATAATACAACGAGCCGACATGTTTTTTCCACGCTGGCGTCAACTCTCTCAAGCAGGCTGGCGTGCAGGCATGTTACCAGTTTTAATCACACCGTCATACATTAGGACGTGCTGTGATAAACGTCTCATCTGGTCATGATTGAAGAACAAGCGAATCTACAAAACAAACACGTTGAACACGATGATCTAGTTCTAAAGCTACAATGTGTACTAAGTACCTACATTATGTTCCTTCCACTATCAATTACATTTATGTTTTACATAACAGAACGTGTTTTTAGTCGTTTATGGGTAAACATGCGACAGTGAAGCGAGCGCTAAACTTTTTAGCAATTTTTGTGACAAAACGTGTGTGTCGTACAATACAAGTCCAGGCCTTACGACTACCTGTTATAAACGACTCAGTTTATGCGGTTGCGAAAAGTTGCGCAACTGCAAACTGTATCTCAACGCGTTAACGTTCGCATTCGCGTGATTTTACAAACTGCGCGTATTCGAGCCCGCGGTTAGAGTTGGGCGTCAGGCCCCAGGAGGTTATAATTTTGATGACATTTTGGTTCATAACACAACGACAGGACATGTGTGCACATCTGACATCATGCATCGCTACAAAAACGAGAGCACGATCATTTTGAAAAAATATTTGGTCTGCAAGACAGCGCGGACAACTAATAATTCACAGATTGTTGTTATAATAAACTACTAGTGTATATCTCTCCCCCCTCTATTGATACGTGTCTGCTTAATAAAAACTACCCGAGGACTAACACAAAAGAGTTAACTAGAAAAACAAAGGTCATAATAAAGTTAATAGAACACTCACCAGACTTTTTAATATAGCTATCGGCGAAGGCGAGGCACTGGATGCCCTCCTGGGAGATGTTCTCGAGGCTGGACATGGAGCTGGACCTCGAGCGCGAGAACGAGCTGTCCAGCTTGTCTGCGCGGCCGGTTGTAACAGAACACGCGATTATTGGTCCGTCGGCGCGCACCGGCCGGCGGTCCTCTACCGACACTCGGTACACGACCCTCGGCGCACTGCTGACGATGTCACTTACCACATTCATCACATTCAACTAGTTACAAAGTCACGAGGACATTCAATATTTCACGAATATATACAGGACTTTTCAGTTCTCAATTCTGATGTATTCAAAATTGAAGTTATCACAGGAATGTTCTGTTAGGAATGTTACAGAAGTGAAACCATCAGCCGAGCTACTATCTACATAATAGGTACAGTTGCAATACTCAAGCTGGAGCTTGTAAGTCAGGTGTCTGTGCAAGTTGTGAAACACGCTGAAATCGACCATTCAGGTGCTTTGAATAGTGCCGGTACAAAGAATAATGGAGAATCATGCCAGAAGGAGGTCGCAGGCGCTTGCATGCCCGTCCAATCTCAGCTTATTTACACAACGTTCCTTACTTGTTTATATTATTGTTCAGTTTAATGTTCAGGTTAGTTACGATGGTTAGTGTTTTGACTCACGGCAGTTGAAGGTTACAACGAAGGTGATTAACACGCCCAGTTGAATAGACAAAATTAGAGACTAACACGCCCAGATGAATACACAAATTTAGATATTAACACGCCCAAATAATTAGATAAAGTCAAAACACCGCTCACCCCTTTAAGCTATTCACATGTAAACAGTCAACTTATATATATAACTAGCACATCAATAGACAGCTCTAGAGACGATCAGTAGAGCGGATGAGAAGCTTCGAGCAAACACTAAATCATACGTTAATGTAGCAAAAGAAACTCGATGGGATGAGTGATGAGTTGATGATGACCAGGTTGGAGCCAGAAGCCGGGGTCCGTTTGCAGCCGAAACGAAGCCCGCTCTAAGTGTCCCGCTGTAGGAAGCAAACACTCTTCAGCCCCCAGCTGTTTGTATAACTAAGCAGATCATCTATGTATAAGAACTATGGGAAGATCGGGAAGCCCCGTGTCAGGAGGTAGGGCCGCGCGTCTAACGGCAAGCGGTAGTGGACGGACAGACAAGTCTGATGCTAGGTCTAAGAGACACAGCGAGCGGTGCAAGTCCGGCCTTCGGAGGCGCATGCATCTAATGTGTTGTTAGTAAGAGAATACCGTAAGCATACATAGACATAATGACAGCCGTACATAGAGGCAGCCAAAAACGAGCCATATAAACTTTTTGCTTTGTGGTCGCGCTAGAAAAGAAACAATAATCATGTACTCATCAGCGTCAGATAAAGGACAAGGTATCGCCGAGCGGCGAGCGGCGAGTAAAGCGCGCGTCGTACGCCGCGCCGTACCGTTCGGTACGCGCGCGTACGTGGGTGTTGCGACGCACAAGACGCGTGCGCTCGCGCATGTTGCGGACAAAGGCAAATAAATACAAAACGTGATCGCTCGTGATTAGTAAAATACTGTCGACGGTATAAAACAAAATGTATAGGAAATAATATAAATTAATGAAAAAGTACACACCGTGTCTGATACAATATGGAAAGCCTCGCTTATAAATATAATGCACATATAACATAGAATAGATCCGCTCGTACGATACACAAGTGATAGATTATAAAATAGAATAGTTTTGAGTAGTAAGTCACCTTTTATATTTAATTCTAAAGAGTCATGCCACTTGAAGAGATCGAGTTCGGTGCGGTCGAAGTGTCGTGTGGAGAGAGAAGAACAAGACAAACAGTCACAGCCACAATTTCAAATCTAAATAACGTCTACCTACGGTGTGAGTAGGACGTACGAGTACGAGTACGAGTCGTACCTACATACTGGTGACCAAGCACAACATAAACACACAATCGAACCGAGACGAAACTTAACAAAATAATAACGATGCAAATGTTATGTTGGGTACCATTGGGTTGCATTATGTGTAAGTACTCCATAGATGCGAGAGTCTGCGGAATAGTTGGTTCTGTACCGACAAATAAACCACAAATATTACAAGCATGGTCTCAGGAGTCCGAGAGCGCGCCTCCGCCCAGCTGCCGCCCCGCGTCATGGCGTGCTGTGACACTCCAGGGCGGGGCGCCGCGCTGGGCGGCCCGGCCGTCTTCACATTTCATATCCTCACATCACAAAGGGTCGACAGGCGACAGTTTGGACATTCATAACACCATCGAGACGAGGATTTTAACAAATGCAGTGACAACGAAACAGAAATACTACTCGGATAACACAACTAGAAATTAATATTATAATGGAAAAGGCGTGTTATATTCCAACTATTACCATTTAAATGATTCCGATCTGAAATTGGAAATTGTTCAAATGAATTACAACTCAACACAGTGATGCTTGAAGGGAACTGAACGGAACGGGCTCTAATGATAACAAAACTTGAATCTGTTTAAAGCAAACGTTTTTCTTTTAGTGGACAATTTAGAAGTATTTTATGAAGTTGAAGATATTTCAGTTATTGCTAATGTCATTTGTGAAATGGAAGATTTATTGCGTGATAAAGAACATGATTGCTATAAAATGGTTTCGACAGAAATTTTCCATTTCACAATGTTAAGAAGTTTGGATGATGTTTTAGTAATGAAACAAGTATGGTGGAAGAAATTATAAACAAAAATAATGAAAAAAAAGAAATAAGATAGCAAATACCACCAAGAGCAGATCTCAGCTCGCGCGGTGCCGCGGAACTTCTATGTAACACAACAGCACATTAGTAAGTACATAAATACGTTTCAAGAGATGCTGCATGATGCCAAACATAGATCTGCTTTAGGCACACAATCCAGCGTCAATATAATGTCGTACTCTCATGGTATACTATGGTGAATGACGGAACATGTAAGCTCAAAGAAGCTCTCAAGATGCAAGTCACATCGATAAGATCCGTGAGATGCAGAGACCACCGACCACCGAGTGACTCGGCTCGCGGCAGCCAATGTAAGCGACGCTTCATCGAATAATGAACGAAACGAACGAAATGTAACTGAACATAAAGAAGAAGAGAAATTGCGACTGCGTTTAGAACGGAAGGAGGTCGTATGCCGAGTGACTGTAAGGTGACTGTACTACCAAAACTGCAATACTGTCGCGTCGTGAGCAGCGAGTGCTGCGGGGCGGGGGGCGCGCCGTACACGTCCGACGCGGTGGAGAGGCACTTGTGCAGTTTGCGGGTACCTTGCGAGCGCGAGCGGCGCACGCGCACGCCCGCCGCCGCCGCCCCGCCCGCCGCCGCCGGCCCCGTCCCGGCCGCCGCGCCCGCCGCGGCCGGCCCGGCGCCCGCTCCCGGCCCGTTCATCTACAACACATACACACGCCGTCCGACCGCCCGTTCGCTGGCCCTCCACCCCGCCACCGCCACACGAGACACGAACACCCTGTTAGTGCACCGAGGCGACACGAGCACCGTGATCTCTGTGCCGAGTTGTTGTTAGTCACTCCGGTTAGTGTGGCGTACCTAGTGTGCGCGACTGGAGGCGCTCCTCGGGCGCCTCGGCGGGCTCGGTCCTGGCGCACAGGCTCGCTACACTCGCTACTAACTCTCCTGGGGACAGGACATGTGATGAGCGGGATGACGCCGACGGATGCCAAGCTACCAAGCGGCGGGAGCGAGCTAGCCGGTCTCGTGACCACTAGCATACCGCACATCGTCTCACAAGGACACCGGACAACACAGAGATCACCTATACACTACGTGACTGATGCAACTCATCCATCATTCAAACATTTAATTACCGAGGAAGTCGGCGAATAGATATCTAAGGCAGTTAGAGTCTTCCTCGGACGAGTCCTTGTCCTTCAAATAAGAAAACAAACACATGAGTGACTTACACACGATACTTCACTTACTTACGTGACTAATACACACCTACACACCGTGCGTTTGTACAGGTGATACACACACACATCATTGGTACTTATTATATAATATACGCATTTTATATATTTTCATAAGTATACAATATAATAAATGAAAATAAATAAAAAGCCAAATATCACAAAAAGCGTAAAGCGAGTTACAGAGAGACGTCGCCAACTATAAATCTCTTCCACCGTTCAAACTACGTTCAAACCTACTGTTTAAAGTTATTTAGTTAATTACAATCACACCTGATTTAATGTACAATATTAAATGTAGTATCAATCTGGTATACCTATATTATCTAGCTACGGTCATCTATATAGAGCGTTAGTACTAAATCTTGTTCAGTTAAAGGGACTACTGATTTACTGAACCAGAAGAAAAAAAAACGCCAAACCATTACCATTCCAATCCGAGAGTTTCGAATATCTACTCTATGTTACAGCGGATAACGTTCTAAGTGCTACGCAACGGAGGTAGGTGAGACCCGGGGCGTTAGTGAAGTCGATGAGTGAGTGAGGTGAGCATGTCCCGCGGGGTGACTCGATACTTACTGAAGCGGCGCATGAAGCTCCCGGCGAAGGAAGCGGGCTGCTGGTGGGGCTGCTGCGAGTGCTTGCGGCGCAGGTCGCGGACTGCCTCCTGCTTGTACTTGATGTTGGGCACCGACAGCAGCCGCTGGTCGCGGTCGACTCTCGTCGGCTTCTCCTCCTCGCGCTTGCTTTTGCCTTTCTGGCGCGGAGGCCTGGTCGGGCGGCCGTCCTCCTCGAAGAGCGGCAGGTTGTCCGGCCGCTCGGCCGGCGCCGGAGGACTCTGCGCCGCGGGACTCCCGGCCTCGGCCTCGGCGCGCTCCTTGTCCTGCCACCGCTCCTGAAGCTCACGATGCATTCTGTCGTACACGTCTGAAGACCTCTTCTCTTGTAACTCCTTGTGCATACGTTCGAACACGTCAGAGCACACGCGCAGCGGCGACGATTCAGGGCTCTTCTCCGCGCTTTTGTCTCTGTCCCCGTTCCCTTCGACTTGTTCGATTTCAGGCTTGGCTTCCTCGTCGGGCGTTTCCGCCGGTGGGTCGGGGAGCGCTTCTTGCGCCACCTCGGGTTTAGGGCTTGACTCGCAGTAGAACTGGGAGGTTCTATTCTCGCCAGCATTCTCATCGAGGTCATTCTCAGCCGGCGGGACGGCGAACGCCGCTTTCAACTTGAGGTCGACTTTGGAGAACTGTCTTTTGAGGTTGAACGTCTTCCAGGAGGTGGACTTGCGGCGCGTGTCCAGCTTGGCTCTGTCCTCCGGCACAGGCGCAGGGTTGTCCTCGGGCGGGACGGCGTCCGCAGGGCTGCCGGCGGGGGTGGGGCGCTCCGTCTCCTCCAGCTTGGGGCCCGCGGGGGGAAACAAACATCATTGGTGAAGGAAAGGCGCGCCGCCCGCCGAGGAGCGGCCGCGTGCGGGAGGATGGCGTGCGTGACTGACATCGGGACATGGATCTACGCATACTCGTGTACAAGACAGGGATCTATGTCCGAATGTGAACTTAACTCTAGCGGTCTGCGGTGAGCGGGCGCGACCTAACTTACTGTCGACAAATGTTAACTGCAAACTGTGGTTCTGCAAACTTGCAAATGTTATACTGTGCGAGAGAGAAACAACTCAGAGACAGGCCGATAATAAACAATGTCTAACGATGCCATGCCATGTCGCTACGGGGAAGCCGGGTTCGGCGCTACCTCTACGTAGGTACTTCAATTAAATCGGTTCGTACTCAAAATAATTATAAGAAATCAATCAGAAAGAGGAAAGGGTGCGGCCGAGGAGAGACCGCTGATGTGTCTCTCGAGCGACTCTCTCCGTCGGCCGAAGCAACTTAACGATAAGGAAATAAAATTGCAAATCAAACTTAATGTGAAGTAGTCGCCTCATGAAGATATTATCACTTCCCTACTCTGTCTCGTGTGCCTACGAGTACCTTTACTACTTTACGAGTTCATAGGGTTTTCTTCTTTAATCAATGTGTAGATCAACCGGAATCGGCTTGTGTCGTTATGATATATATTTTGTTTGATTAAAAAAAAAAAAAAATGTACTATGCTGATATTTCAAAGAAAATGATGTCTATTCGTTAATAAAGTTTTTCTTGTGTGGTATCAGTGTCAATATGTCATACTAGATGTCAATATGTCATACTAAATGTCAATGCCCAGTCCTTTGCATCGAGCCTGTGTGTGGTACTCGAGTCTGTGTGAAGTGTGTGTTTTAAAGAAAATAATAAATATTTTCTTTGCATGTGTAGAGAGTATTTATGATCCGGCAGCCTGCGGCAGGGCTCCGTGGAGCCTGCGTACCTGCGTGTGTGGTGCGTGCGGGCGTGTCTGTACCTGGTCGAGACTGGGCGAGCGCTGGCGGTCGGGCACGCGCTGCGAGCCGCCCGCGGCCGCGCCTGCGCCCGCGCCGCCGGCCTGGTACAGTGCACCGGCACCGAGCGCGCACACGCCGGCACGGGACACCATATCCACTACCACCACGCCACGCTCCCCGCCCCACGCCATGCTGACAACCACGTACAATAAACAACGTATCATGATCATTACTACACTACGTTTCTCTCTCTCGGGCATGTCATGGAACATACACACAGAGAGAGAGAGGCAAACCCTGGATTGGAATGCACCAGGTCGGCACAAACGTTAAAGTCAGTGTTTTTGAGGAGTGAAGCGAAAAGCCTAAAGCAGAAAATAACTTCGAAACAATCCCAACTATACGCATCTCTGCTCCTACGTGAAGTACATATATTTTTTTTTTTTTTTTTTTTTTTTTATATCCGCATCGAACAGATGGGATGGCGCTTAATTGAGTCTTACTACTGAGCTGTGGTCGTACTATTTTCTGCGCCTGTGGTAGCCACAGATTAGTAAATATTTGCTGGAATTTATCGTAATCCGATCGGTTCGATGCGGATATCGCCGTATACGCCGAGAGGGACATGGGACGGCACGAAACGGGAACGCGCCGGGGCGAAACCTGAGCGTGGTGGATACTGGACCGAAACGGAAAGAATGGGATGGAGTAAACTCGTTGGGAAAATAAGGGACTGACACTGAAAGGACCAGACGGGAGTAGAGTTTAATATAGGACGGGTGCTTGAACGGAAAGGTCGGGATGGGAGTAGAGTGGATCTATTTTCTACGCGAGGAAATCCGCGCGGGCAAGCTAGTAGAGTATACAAAAGAGAATGTATCTGATACTGACAGGCCGTAGGAAGAGTTGATGGTGAGCGCGGCGATAGGGTGCGGTGGGCCCTGCTGCAGCGCCACCAGTGTGGGCTGGAAGCCGGGAGCACGCCGCGCACCGCCGGAACCGCTCGCACCGCGCACGCGCAGCGGCTCGCCGCCCCCGCCCCCGCACCACACACCCGACTGCAACGCGACAACACCAATTACAAACACGTTCGAACACGTCTGATCTGCCACGTCTGACCGAGTATATTAAATAAATAAGTTGTATACACTGAATAGTACATAAGTAGATGCTGAAACACAAGTATAAGTAATTATAATGTTTTCTTGTTTTCCATGACTCAGTCACGACAAGAGCTGTTTTGTTCTAGCTGAACGGTCAGCATACCTTGAAATGGATAAATTGACTCACCCTTCTACTGTCAGCCTCGGAGTCCCCCCCTCTACTCGCGAAGGACATAGATCTGCCCCCCGCAGTCTCCGCCTCAGGCGAAGTTTCCTCTTCTAACGTTTCCGTTATCATTGGAATTTCTATAACCTGAAACACATCAGACCACAGACTAGGTATAGCTATATAGTCTTTGCATCAGACATTCGCTCGTTACTTGTGTATTGAAGACACAGTTATTGATTGTAATTGAACTATCACTATAGACCATATGTTAGAGTACCAGAGACGACAAACTCTACGAGATTGAGAAGGACAGGAAAAAGAGTTGGAATGATTTTCTTTGCTATTCTTTTTCCTCCTTTTTTGGGTTGCAAAGCGACTAAAGCACCGAAATAAATTAAGATTAAAAAAAAACCTTGACTTGAACACTCCACGAATGTAATATTACGAAAACACAGACATAGACAAACTATTGTAATGAAGAGAGAGGTTACCTGTGTTTCTCCGTGCGTTTCCGCTTTCCTAAACTTGAAGAGCACGACATGTCCGTGCGGCAGCGCCACCGCCAGCCGGCGGGACTCCGCACACAGCGCCACCTGCTGCACCGCCAGCGGACTCTCCTCCTCGTAGCTGCTGCCTCCGCCCGCGGCCGAGCTGGAGCGCCGCTCGAATACTGCCACAACACAAGCACTGATCACCACCACACCACACCACACGTGCCTATTGGGGCTCCATGTTTCAATCTCTTCTATGATATACTGCACGAAAATATCATGCGAAATGATTGAGTTTCGGACGAAATCCCAAGCAAAAGTCGAGTGATTTGAACCATTAGAATGTTTCTACCAATAGAAACTCTCTAATTTCGCATGAATTTTCGTGCGAAATCATACGAGCGATTTAAAAATCGAGCCTCTGGACATATGGCCTGCCAACAGTGTGAGGTCAACTACATCCCGTGAATGTGGACAAATTATTCAATCAAACTAATAATTATAAATGCGAAACAGAGTGATTGTTGTTGTTTGTTCCTTTTCTCGCAACAACAGCTCTGGATTATCGTGATTTTTTAGATTGGAGTGACAGAGTATTATTCATCCTGGAAATACTTACAGGAATGTCCAATCGGATGAAACCGCCGGGCGCAGATAGTCAACCATTAACGTACAGGTATGATGTGTAAGACATATATATATAACAAGAATGGATCAATACTAACCTTTGCTACATTTTAATTTGTACAAAATTTGTAAAGTCCCTGCACTAGCATCCCAAAATTTAACACTACCATCTGCATGCCTGAAACAAATAAAAACAGTTTAAATAGCAAATTTAAACTAAAAACAACAAACCTCGTATTTTTTTCTTCTTACTTAATCTATGATAAATATTATTTCTAAAAACGATTGTATTGTTTGGTTGAAACAAGAAAAAACAAGTATAAAATTGGAAAATTCGACAACTTGGATGATCATATATTATCATCCAAGTAACAAATATTTCCAGTTATTTTGAAGGGGAAGGAAACAATGGTGAGGAAATCCTAGTATGGTGACACTAGCAACTAGCAGTGTGTTCCAGGAACATGTCTTGAGCGCCAGTTCAGATTCCAGGCTAAGTGAGCTAACCACACCGTCATTTAATATCAGATGATCTGTGATGTAGTGAGATGAGAAATGTTAAGTCATCATTATCAACTTATCATGTTCCCAGTGCTGGGACTCAGGCCTTCTCTCAGAGAGAGAGGGTGGGCCCTAATCCACCAAGCTGGCCCAGTGAACTCGTAAGCTTCTTGGACATATCGGTTTCCTGACGACGTTTTCCTTCACCGTTGTTGAGCGACGGCATCCAAACTGCACATAGTTGATTTAAGTAGTAAATTACTACCAACCATCACCACCTACTTACCATCAGGTGGCCCGTCGCTTGTTTGTCTACTATTACATAAAAAAAGTGATTGGTGGAACTTGAAGATGGAACCTGGTGCAGTCAGATTGCAAAGCGCATATGTTACCAGCCAGCTAACATGGACAGACAGCTAGGTACTGACCCTGTAAGTATAATTTCGCTATATGAGCAGGAGGCCGGCGCCCACTCGCCGCCGTTGATGGGCCACAGCTTCTCACTGAACCCGCCCACCTTCTTGTTGCACTGCCGACCCACCGAGTAGAACGCAGGGATCTGGAAGAAGACCACACTTACATCTACACCCATCATAGGACAGGACAGACAGACAGGAACAGATATACATATATGAATGACAAGATTTACTTTTCACATCGTTGCTTACTCGTACCATCAGGTGATAGTCAGAAATAATTGATATATTTTTACAAAAATATATTAACCGAGTCGGAACTATTTATCATTTTACAGGTCTAGCCAGGAGGCATTTGCTGAAGAATGCGGGGTGGTTGGCCGAAAAGTTCAAAGTTAGGTGCAGACAAAACGATCTACCCTCTTTCTTAGTCATAGTCGTAAATATCTCGTTAATAATCATGTAACTGTAGAGAACAACCGTGATAGTTTAAAACAGTGTTTCAGTAATAGTTTTTGTAATAATAAGGAGATACAATAACCTTCCTTCGTATTATTACACCGAAGTTTACAACCGTGCAGTAATGAGGTGGTTGTCGTTACCAAGTCGGAGGGGCAGTCCGCGAAGTAGGAACAGCAGGTGACGGGCGACTCGTGGATGTCCATGGGGTAGGGGTTCTCGAAGCACGGGTACCCGGGGGACTGCAGGTCGATCACCACCAGGTCGTTCTGAAGCAGCACTACTATCGCGTACGGCTCCTGGTAGTCTGGAATCAACCACATTATCTCCTTCACAATACACACTACTTGAGAATGGAACTACAACGGTCAACTTACATTGGACCTTATGTTGGTTAGCTGCTTTCTAGCTTGCGCACGGCTGCCTACGTGCGCTGTATTTGCTTTCCATATGTGATTTCAAAATGATCATAATTATGTTTCAAAGGTCTATCGGGAATTAACGCGCATTATTTTATTTAGGTAAAAAGACATATTCCGCTCGTCTTTAAAAAATATGTTCCTAATCAGCAGATCATCTGCGGCATTTGATCTGTAGTCGCTATGATTGATTCAAAGGCATTTTATTGAATTTGCCGATTAACTGTCCAATTTGTCGATAAAGAACAGTACTTGCAATGCACATTAGTAAGTTTTAAGTTTTGAAGGAGTATTTCTGTGTATGTTAGTAAATATCTCAATGAAGTATGCAGTATGCGAGATGGATATTCGTACTTTAATAAAGAACAGCAAGGACATGTTAGCCGTTAATGCTACTATGTATCATAAGTTATTAAGTTATCAAACCATTGGTTTGTGAATATGTATGTTCAACTCAAACCTAAAATTTGACAAGGGAAGCCGACAGGAATCTATTTATATGTATAGACCGCTCCACGGCACACAAATATAGCAATAGCAACATAAACGTTCATCTTGTGACAATGAAATTTAAAACAAAACAGTAAATATAGACAGAAGGTATGATACCTGCAGTGTGCGGCGTCTCACAGAGCGTGACGAAGTCGACCACGCTGTGTTCCATCTCCAGCACGGTGGTGCTCTTCCCGTTGAGCACGGTGATGCTGTGTGAGCGACCCGCCTTGTCCGTCGGCAGCCCACCGCTGAATATAACCAGGCTCTCGCTGGAACATTCACAAACATCAGGTCACCTAGGGCTGGCAGCTCGCCCTACTTAAACAAACTTTACGTTCTAGTAGCACGCTCCGAACTGAGACCTCGCGACCGCTATATCTTCACAACCCCACAAACTAACAAGTCAGGCTGAGCAAAAAAATTCAATAAACAAAATGTCCGAAAACTAGAAAAGTCCATCTAGTATACATAAACTGTGAATCTGTCCAGTTGCGAATCTGTCTAAATGTTCCGGAGGGATCCAAATGAGACTTGTTGCGTAACATGAACAACTGAGCGCTGATGTTTCAAACAGCACCTGACATCTCAAAATGTTACATCCAAAATACAACATATTTTTCATTGTTCTAGTCATGATCGGTAAACTGAGAAACGTGAAAACATCTGGTAACAAAGTTACTTAAAGGTTACCCCCGAGTTATGTTTCAAACTGTCGCATATCGAAGATATCAGACATCCTTAAAACTCGATCAGCACGTAACGAGGAGAGAAAACAACGCTGTTGGCAAACTCGGTGATAGGCTCGTTTACAGGATCAGTTTCCGATCTATCGGGTCCACTCGATCCTGATATCCTGCTAACGATCCACGCCGTTAGGGCCCCGAGCTTGTCCAATGTCCCATCGTAAACCTCGTTGCGAGAACGATCATTGCCGTTATCAAGGTCATTTTATGCGAGCACAGATATATAATCGTGTTAAAAAAGCTTGTCTGCTGGCGACCTGATTAACTGTTCCCCCCCTCCCCCCTCCCCGCTGCGATTGTCAGAATTGGGATTTGATCAATGTTTTTGATATGGTTAAGCTTACCCTGTTCTTGATGTTTTCCATTCCAATCTGTGTATAGGTTTACAAGGTTCTAGTTTTCCGTCTTTGTTTGCTTTTGCTGAAAATAAAACCGAAAATTGCTTTTAAATTTAAGGAAGTTTGCGTAACACTCTATACAGGGTTACGCAAAAAGGGTGTACTAAGCCGAAAGGGATTGTTTACTCGTCATTATGAACAACTTTTACTATGAGATACGCTAAAGCCTATGAAATCGCGAAAAAAATATCAGCTTTACCATACATTTTGTCAAGAGTGATTCTTTTTTTCGTGTTAGAGTTTGTCCCATAGTAAAAGTTGTTCATATTGATGGGTACGAACCCCTTTTAGATTAATACACCCTTTACGCGTAACCCAGTATATAATGTTCTCTACGCGTAACATTACGAGTACGATAAGTCAGCTTCGTGCTCCAGCACTGACCATTTCGGGTTTGTTTGCTCGCTCCATCGCCTTTCGTTTTTATCATCGTATCATGATTATGTGTTTTTTGCACGCTGGGCAGCTTTACTGTAGTCTAACCTAACTTAGGCTTACCTAAGGCTTAGACGATTTTTTTTTTCATCCTCATCGAACGACATATAGGCTCAGACTGATTTCTGTTAAATTGAACTGTGTGATGCCATGTTGATGATGTATACATGTGATGTCAGTGCAGACTGTATCACGCCTACCAGACTGTCATCAGAGTCATGCTACAACCCACGTTCAAATCACGCTATAGGGCGCAGTAGGGGTCTATACATGTATACCTGCTCCTCTGCAATTAAGCAACATAAATTTTTCGATACCAGCTTGGCTATATGGCAAAGCAGCTCGGGATTTTGCCAAAACCCCTAATTATATTATCAAAGACCAAACCACACCACACACAAAACAATAAATAAATTTAAAAGCATTTTACGACCATAGATCATAAAGTTTAATTAATTTGGGTGAGCGAAATAGAAGGACGCCAACAAAACTTCATAACCATTGCATGACAAAATGAGCGTATAATTTAGATTTAATGGTACAAAATCACGAAATAAGTTCATAATACCAATAATTATAGAGTCTGTGGTAAGTCCTCTGACGGACTTGATATGCCTGATTCAATGATTATACGTGTTGACGATCTGCTTATTGTTGAGCTGTAGCAAACTGGCAGCGCACCGTGTACGTGTGCTGTGCTGCCCAGGGTACAGCGTGTGGCGCCACTCACCGTGCGGGTATGAGAGCGATGAGGGTCGCGGCGCACGCACGCTCCACACCGCCAGCGCGCCGTCCACGTGCGCCGTCATGAGCTTGCCGTCGTGCTGCCAGGCGGCGGCGCGCACGCCCTCGCCGGGCCCGGGGCCCAGCGAGCTGCGCCACTCCGCCGTGCGCGCGCGCAGATCCCACACCACTATTAGACCCGTCTCGTATGCTATTAGCAGCTGGAACATTACAACCACAAATTTTAACGTTATATCTATCAGACAGACACTGTAGACAGAGAAAGCAAAAAAATATTTTTTTTGCCATCTTGTTGAATAACTGCTATCGTCATCGCATCTATAAACCATCTGAGTGGCTATATAGCGCTAGTTTTTAAGATCTATTCGATAACGTTATCAACCTGTGTTGCGTCGCATCAATGTACGCGGTTATGACAAACAGTAACAAATTAACATTTTGGTTTTAAATAGGCGAAAATATAAATAAGTTTAATGTAATTTTGGAAACATGATTAGTGAAACTTTTCTCGATAGAATAACTCGGCGAAAACAGGGGCCCGATTCTACTAAACCAATTGTTTTTGAATTGTTAATGAATTTTCTCAAAAATTGCCCTTTTGACAGTTTTGGCATAGATAAAGTGTCAAAAGTGAAAAACAAAATTGTTTTTAAATTGTTAATGAATTGCCTCAATTTTTTTTTACACTTTTTGTATAGATAAAGTGTCAAAAGTAAAAAGTTAATTAACAATTGAAAAACAATTGGTTTAGTAGAATCGGGGCCCTCACCTTCTAAAACACGTTTTTGGTTTTTTTTTCGTCTAGAAGTTCTTGACATTTTTTTTCTATTGGTTATTTGTATAATGTTGTTTAATGTAATTCGTTTTATTTAAAGTTAAAATATTTCTTTTGAATTTTTATTATTTGTCGCTTCCGTAATTTAGTTGTAAGGCGGGCGTCGACTCGCGTAGATCTCATATTTTCGTCATTATTTCGCGCAGGCGCAAAAATTGGATTTGAGCTGACGAGAATCGACCCCTAACGTTATCTGCGATTTGTATGAAGTAAGAGCAGATCCGTATTCATGGCGCCAGATGGCGCTGCTTTTATTTCATACAAAACTTTAACGCGATCGAATAGGTAAACTCAATTGAAAAAACCCTCACTAGACACTCTAGTCTGACACTAGACGCAAGTTACTTGTAGGTATAAAAGTTCCAGACGGCTAACAGATCAGTTTCCACAACTCTACTGGTCCGGTCACTGAACCAGAACTTCAATAGAACATTAGACATAGTTTGTGAAGTTGGAATCGTGAAAACTTTCAGGAAAATTAGGAATCCCATTGGATTACGATTTGTGCAGTGTTTGTTTACTAATTTGTTCTTTTAAAGGAGTTTTAGGGAAATTAACGTCGTTTAGTGTTAAAGTTTAACAAGTTGTTAAGTAGACGGGCTCAGTCAGGGAGGATTAGTGATACTTACTTTGCTGGCATCCAAGGGATTATCACTAATTTCTACCACAGCACCGGGGTGGCTTTGTCTCGTGCTGTAACAAAAATAACATGATCTTTAGGTATTTTACTAGCACGCCACGCGTCACCGATTATAAGCAATGTGGTTGTTCCTCTCGGCAATCATAATTTATTATTAGAATACCTTATGCTCAGAAAGTAAACTTAAACTCAAGGAAAAACTGAAAATTGTGTTGACGATAACCGACATAATCTCGAGCGCGCCTGAATGTTGCCTCGTTTCACAACATAATTTGTCCTGCCCAGCTGTTACCCGCTCAAATCTAGTTCCAAAACAAACATTCAAGTGATAAAATTATTCTACCCGATAAACGGCTATTTGTTTTGGAACGCATCCCAAGAAGATTCCTTGAATTTGACAGTGACTATGACTTATTAGACTTTTTTTTAAACTAGTAAATTGTAATTGACACTGGCTAAATCAGTGAACTTACCAGATCACTGGGCTAAATAAACTACATGTCTGAAGAGAACTAAAAAAAAATACCACTTTATTACGGCATGAATTTGACTTGACCGAGACTTCGTTTGCTGGACTCTGTTGACTGACTGATTTGTTTGACGACTTTAACGATATCTAATAAAACTTGAAAATCTCAATACTTGTCACTGTCAAATGCACAAGACGTACGACGCCAAAATACTCTCAAGAGCAAAAGATAAAAACTCTGGAGCAATAAACATTTTTTTTAATATAGAATAGGTTTTCGTTTGGCCACCAACTCGCCTGATGGTAAGCGACGGTGTGACCAAGGATGGAACGCGTTGATCTAGAAGAAATCAATACTCAATAGCCTCGCTCAGTCTTGCCTAGATTTTAGTTTTCAGAAACAAGGAGGACGGCAGGGAGTTCCATGATCGTAAAGCAACTACCGTCATAATTATCGTATCCATACAAAAAAAAATATATGAAAATAGGGCTCATTTTCATGAGTGTTTGAAACGAGATTCACTAGTTTCAACAATTGTAATACAGCCATGATTTATTTCCATTTCAGGGCCGCATCTCCATCAAGTTTGTCCATAATGCAGATAAATGAATGGTAAACAAAGAGAAGACAAAGAGACCGTCATCCGTGCGCTCCGGCGGCTGCGTGTCAATCAACTGGTCGCGGAGTCGCGGCGCCACTTGTTGCCGCCCCCTTCCTTCTACCCTCACCATTAGTGCCCCCTTCAATCTCGGAGGCTTTAGGGTAGTTGGAGAGCACATGGTGGATTTTATGACTTATTAATAAATTAACTATTCACCATTACATCTAGTTGATCCTACTGCCACGAAGCCTACGAAATGTGCTTTATGATTGGAGACTTCTCACTAATGTTATATTTGTTTTCCGAGTACAAAATATTTAAGTCAATAAAGTAGATGCGACAGTAGGTATTCAACGGTCTTTTGAAAACGAATGAAACACTCTGTGAATTTGATTAGATAATGAATGATGACGATAATTAACCTGAATTTACATTACATAGGTAGCTTACCGCAGAAATGTGTAATATACCTATGCAAAACTTTTGTTAATATTATTTATTTATTTATGATATTCGTCACTACATTTAATTTGCTTGCTAACACCAACAAACCTCGCCGAGGTTTATCTTGAGGTTTAATAGAGTATGGCAATTTGTGTATAGAGCGGCCCGATCTGTTTTATGTTTTATCACTTATATCTACTGAATAATAGCACTTATCAAATTAATAACTTATCAGATTTTTTTCAAAAATTTGTTCGTTTTTTCCACCCTTAAGCTATCAGTACCTTTAGCACGGGCTGTGGACAGATTGTCTTCCCACCGTTTTTATCCCGCTAGAAAGAGACAAACATATCCATATTCTAGCTCTGTCGCGTCTACGCGCGGATAAAAACGGTGGAAAGACAATTTTTCCACGGCCCGTGCTAGGACTGCTGGCAATATACAAAAATTTTTTGAAGCCTGTCCATGAGGTTGAGGCCCACTGCTATTCATTTCTAGTCTTGATTTTTGGTAAATATTGCTAATTTATGGTTATCTGATCACCTACAACATATATGGTGAAGCTAGCGCAGAGACACGAACTACTTATTTACATTTTATTATAATTATCTTTGAATACGCAATGGCTCGTCACGATTTTAACCTAAAACCTATGTTTAGATATATGTATAGTATATATTGTGTAATCTCACGATTGCAAGTCGTAACACTGAAACCAGGAAGTCGTCACTAAGTCCGGGATAGAGGGGGATGATTGTAAATGGAGGGAGATTAAGAGTGGTTCGAGTGAGGCGACGCGGAACCCCCGCCAGATGGCGCTGCGGCCGCGCGGTCTCCCAGGAACCAGTCAGACGGACCAGTGGCTGGAGCCAGCCACTGGAAATTGCCTTTGAACTTTGGAAAAATATAGAAAATCACAACTATCGTAATTAAACACGTAATTGTATCGTAATTGAACACTCTTTATTAGACAATCCGAAGTGATGATAATTGTTAGAATTCAAACACAAATAACAATACATTACATAATAATATGTTTTTGAATTTTATTTTGACATATGACAGATAAAAATGTTAATTCCGTTTCTTGCATATTTAGTCCTTCTTCTGAGGTTTCTTGACTTGTCTGTCACGGTATATACGTTCCTCATAGATAAGGTTACCGTATGACAGGCATAAATGTCGCATTTAACACGCATTTTAAGGTTAAGGTAAGACTTCACATGTTTATTATAATTATATATCATGAAATGCGAAAATAGCAGGTTCATTAATGAACCATTTGAAAACTCACTCCTTATTACGTAGTTATTAAATGTCAGCTATCAGCCAAATGCATCAGTGCACGAGCGAGTTACTGGCTCAGAGTAAACGAGCCTCTACGGCGACTATTGTCCCGAGCCACTCAATGACATTCAAGCGGGAGTCAGCTACTAGATTTTAAACGATGCTCTCTATACTATGTGTCTGTATCTACGTAGCTGGAGCCATGAATAATATTAACCAAGGAAACTGAGTTGCTTACGTACTTATCTACTATTTTTTCTTAATAAAACGGTTATAATAACGAATAAAATAACTATACGTTAGGTTTTAGTTCTCTAGTTATTCGCCAGAGAAGCAATCACAGACAGCTCTGCGTATTAACAAGTTGGAATGGCAGTGGGTCGGTCATATCTGTTGCAGAACCGATAACTGTTGGGGTAGACGTGTTCTAGAGCGGAGAACGAGAATCGGCAAACGTAGCGTAGGACGCCCTGAGACTCTATGGAGTGACGATATGTGTAAGACGGCTGGCAGTGGCTGGAAGAGAAAGGCCGAACGTCGGGTCGACTGGCGTGGGAGAGGCCTTCCAACGGTGGATTTTATATAGGCTGATTATGATGATGCAATATTAAAATTTGCAAGTTGAAGTGGCAATTGGCAGGCCATATCGCTCGAAGAACTGATGACCGATGGGGAAGAAAGGTTCTTGAGTGGAGACCACGAACCGGAAGACGCGGCGTATTGTGAGAGTCGCGGGCATCTAGTGAATGCAGATGGCAGGTTGACGTTCAGTGTGGAGGTTAAAGGGGGACGCCTAAGTTCAGCAGTGGACATCTTCTGGCTAATAATGATGATCGTGATGATGAGGATCAGAAAGAAAACAATACACTACACTACAAGGGTGAGATAAACTGAATGATTCATGTGAAGATACCTATTAGAAAATATTAGGAAAAATTACAGACTCTATTTAGAAGTGTAAAGTTTCAAGCACACGATAAAATGTCGATCGTTAAAGTTTTTTGTTGTTGACCGAACAAACATCGCTAGCTCAAACATAAGTAGCTGTAAGTATAACACTGTTAGGTTTAGTTAAGTCACATTTAAAATCGACATCAATATGTACCTACATACTCGTGTATGTGGGACATGTGCGTGGGTATAGTAATACATATTGTTATTCAAGGTGGGTATCGCTTGTTGACCCTCGGCCCGAACCCGCAAACTTTCCGTCCCATTGACCAAATTTGCGGCACAATGGAAAAAATATTCTCGCAACTCTTTCTATTGCTGCGTCGAATCCGCGCCGAACTTTATGACCGCTCTGAACTGTGGAAGAACACTTTGTGTGTATACAACTTGGCAAAAAGTCTTAAAACCAAAACTTTTTTTTGTGGCAATACTGTGGAAAACACGTCAGTGGAAAACTTTCATCCAATCATCGTCCACAGATGTACTACAGGGTTGCTTATATTTAGAACTATTTCTGATAGTGGCGCCCTAAACCTCGACATCCGGCCACGCTACAAAATAATATCCTATGTCCGTCTTCTGGTTCTAAGCTACCTCTCCACCAATTTTCAGCCAAATCAGTTCAGCCGTTCTTGAGTTATAAATAATGTAACTATCAAGACTTTCTTTTTTATATATATTTATTATGTAGCTTGATTTAGAGCTTGAGGAAACAGAAATCGGAAATATTTGTTGGCCATAATAGCATTAAATGTGATAGTCAAGTCACTTTTACAAAGATTTTGTTAATAAGATATAACAGTTAATAAAAAATAGGCAAAATAAAATTACAACTAAAAAACTCAGTTACACTAAAACAATTAAACTAACCTAAAACTAACTAATATTATAAAATAGAAGATCTTACGACATTGATTGTGCTTGCTCCGTTTATTGTACAATAAATAATGAGAATTCCGGGAACTCCATTGAAATATATTAATATATTAAATATATTAACAAATTAAGTTAATAACTTAATTTGTTACTTTATTTGTGGGTTACTTTCAAACAAATGCTTTAGTATCTGCATGAATCTACTAAATTTGAGCTTATTAATGTATTAAGCTCATTCAAATCCGCTCAGCAATTATTAGTAAAATATATATTGTTATTGTTCGTACTGTGTTCGTGACTCGTGAGCATGGTGACTCACTGCGACATGTGCCGGAGCCGCCAGCGCAGCGCCCGGCTCCGGCTCCGGCTCCGGCCGGATATTACATTAATTTCACCGGAACACCGGATCCTTTGTCCGTACACTACTATCTCTCTCCCGGATACACCGAGCGCTGGTTTTAAAAGCTTTTGTAAGAGGATCTCTTGTTTCACGGAAAATGCACTCATTGTTTTCAGTGCCAGTCTGATTTATAAAGTCTTTTCTTATTTACTTAGTAAAATTATATAATTAACTTACGATAGTACCTAATACACATGTATTTTAAACGGCTTCAAAAAGGAGGGGGTTCTCAATTAGTTTGTATGTTTTTTAGGTTTATTACCTCAATGAATATTTACCGAACTCCTAATATTTATTATACATAAATGGAAAAATATTTTTTATATGAAAAAATATATACTTTCAGTTTGATCCCATAGAAATTTCATCGTAATCGGTTCAGTAGTTTGGTTTTTAAATCAAAATAACTAGAAAAATATGTCATCCAAGTAAACTAAATTGCGTACGTATTTACTAATTTTAAACTCAGGTTTTATCATTGATAGGTGATTATTTAAATAAAATTAAAATATAAGAAAGCATAGCAAAACGCAATATATTTCGAGTAACCACCTACAATTAATTATATGTGAAATACGGTTTTCACATTTCTCGTTTAAATAAGATTATTCAATCTCGCTTTTCCGCACTCAATATCTTTACTTCGAATCCAAACAAAGGTCATAACTGTTGCTCGCAAGACAACGGAGTGGATAGGCACGCCGACAATACGCATCCGGAACGGTCGGCGTATCGGCGTTGCGTCGGCGTATCGGCATATCGGTGTCGTTCGACCGGTTACTGTCTTTGTTTACCAACCGCGCTGGGAATATCTGGGAAGGATTATCAAATGTTCACTCAGACATTTAGATTCGTATAGCCTTGTTCTTCGTGATGCATACAACATCATTAACATCATTTGTGTATTATTTATCTAGTTCAATATTAAACCTCGGAATGAAAGATATTATCTAAACTCTCCATCAAAACTAGACCGAAGATTCATTATAAAATTATTATAAAACGGCTTACACTCACGTTATATATATGTGTCGAGACGATAGACTAGTTTCGGAGACATCAGAGCTCCTTCATCAGGGAATACGCGCGCTCCCGGAGACGGTCGCGCCCTAATGGCTCCGAAACCGATCGATCGTCTCGATCGATAAACATAACGTGAGTGTAAGCCGTTTTATAATAATTTATTAAATCTATATATTATAGGTATATAAAAGAAAGTCGTGTTAGTTACACTATTTATAACTCAAGAACGGCTGAACCGATTTGGCTGAAAATTGGTAGGGAGGTAGCTTAGAACCCGGAGACGGACATAGGATACTCTAAAAACGGCTGGACCGATTTTGATGAAATTTTGTGTTCCTGGAGCGGGTCATAGTAGCGAGGCCGAAGGCCAAGCTTACACCCGTGCGAAGCCGGGGCGGTCGACTAGTTAAACATAATCTGAACTCGTATACATTTTTGTTTTGACATTTTATAAGTTATCTCAAATGTCTGTAATCTCGTGTCCGCGAGTCGAGATATTGAAGGGCAAGAAACGCAAAAACTGTTTTGCAAATATCTCGTTTTCTTTGTTCTAAATGACATGTAGACATAAAAGAAGAAAAAACTGATCATAAAATTAACGACGAACTTGGTTAAAGATCGCGGAGCATCCAGAAACGAGTGACAGAAGAGAGGATTTTTTTTTCTGTATATACTGATAGCACTGACACTTTTGAGCCAAGTTATAATAATTATCAATATAAAAAAACCGACTTCATAAAAAAGTCAGAACTAGACCAAATTGAAATGGAACCACACGGGAAGCACCAGCTTTCAAATAAATAAATTAAATCATCAAAATCGGTTCACCCAGTCGAAAGTTTTGAGGTTACAAACATTAAAAAAACAGTTGAATTGCGAACCTCCCCTTTTTTGGAAGTCGGTTAAAAAGTGAAAACAAAGATTTATACGAGTTTATATCTTATATTAAATCTTTTAATCCAAGGTTTACTTGTTAGTTTTAAAAGATATTGCACTCTTCTGTTCTAAACTAAAATAGTTTTAAAATAGAGCCATTTCTTAAGTATATTAAAAATTGAAGGAGCCTCAGATTATATAAATACAGTTCAGATTAATTAGGTTTCGATAATAATACAAAGTCAACGACAGATACTATTATCTCAGTAGAGTATATAGTTTTAGAAGATACTCACATTAGACAGAATGCGCACGTAATTTGGTATTAGCATGGGCTCGCGAACACACAAAGATAGATCCGCCGTAATAATAGACAATACGCCTCCGCAGTAACACAACAACACAATAAAACTCTAGCACAAAGCTACCCCGCATTGAGCCGAATATGATAGCGAAACGAATTCAGATACAAGACAGTTGCGCAATTTTCTGGTTCAAGGGACATTACGAGGATCTCTTATTATATTCCCCTGTGCCTACTTTGAACTCGGTCTTTTTCCATAAATTAGAGCCGACGAACAAACGAGCCTATTCATTCCCATCGCCCGTGAGATTTTTCTATATTAAATTTGCACGATACCTTTTGTCCGCTCCGTCTGGCGCGGACGTCGTTACGTCACTACACGGTCATTTTAATAAATCGAGGATATTCAACAATGGGCGCGTGACGACCCTAGGCGGTTTAATTGTAATTGTAACGCCATTGGCGGAAGTTCGTTACCAGTCGCCAATGAGAGCGCGTTATTTGAATTGCGAACGCGACGCGAGGTGGTAGGGCTGCCGCGCCCGAGGGCCTGTTATAACGACCTTTATTGTCTAAGAATTTAACGTTTACAATAACACGAGCGAGGCGAACAAGTTTACCAGTTAAACCCTTTGTTTATAGTGCAAAGAGAGCGTTTGCCTAGCCTGAGCCAGCTCAACTTTTAATAATAAAACAAATGTATAGAAACAATTACGCTGAGCGCTGTTATGGTACATTCAAGTAATTAAATTTTATGACGTTTCATTTTAGGGGAACAATTTTGCATAAAAGCTGCGAAATCGCGCGAGTATTAATAAAACAAACGTTTTAAACAGCGCTAATTAACACTCCTTTAGACATTTTCTTAGCGACACTCACGAGAGCGCTTAAACTTTATTAATTTGATCTTTGAACCGCAACTGGGGAATATTAATATCGGCAGACACGCGACCGACTAATAAAACATAGTAAGAAGTTTCCCGGTACTCGGCCGTAAAAGCCGTAATCAACGGCGTGCGAAACGCTAAGTAATTGACGACACTTTGTTACATAATGATCTAGAAAAGTCGAGTAAAACATTATTTCAGACAAATTTCTGTCGAAATTGTGAGCAGTCGATTACCGAACCGCCTGTGGCAATATCAAAAACAAAGGCCCTGAATAAACTCAATCAAACGAACAAATATTGGTCGAGGGTCCCATTTCTCCAATCTAGTCGTTTGACAGGACACAGTTCCCTTTATGTCGGCACTCGAAATATAAACACTAGATAAAACTAGGTACCCTCGACTCCTTAGCAGCTTCATATTCTGCCTGGCCCGGGATTATAAAAACGACTTTAGTGCGAGCACTAAAAACTTTTATTATCTGAAAAAAAGAGAAATAACGTTTCTTTTTCTACTTTTTATGTCGCAGACAACTCTATCTGAAAGGAATTATCTCAGGCTTTTAAGGAATTAAGAGCGAGTTATAATTTTACAAATTTAGTCTGTTTACATTAGAAATTGGCTAAAAAGTTCTAGATTTCAGTATGTATTACGATGTCTGTCTGCTGCCAATTATTTAAACAACTAAGCTATGTCATAGGCCAAAAGAAAAGTACATTAAAGTTAATTTACTGTTAAAAAAAATTACCAAACGCAATTTGAGGGATGTTATAAGTTTAACGTGTGTATCTGTGGGTCTGTCTGTGGTATCGTAGCACCCAAACGCCTGAACCAATTTGGGCTGTACGTTGATGCAGAAAAAAACTATCAAAAGGCAGTTTTTTCTAGAAGCTTCTAGAAGCACATTCAATATTGTGCTCCACAATCAAGGTCCATTCAGTCCCGCCGGGCAGCAATGGAAACAAACAGTTGAAAAGCCGATTAGTATATTCATAACACGGCAATTAACTCGTTCAAAGGCGAGCGATTTCAGCTGAAAAGTGGCTTTCAGCTGATATTTTATTCACGCTCAATGTGAGTGGAAGGTGGAACTTTGATTCTAGTTTTTGAAAATAGGAAAATAGAAATGGGTGAATGCAGCCAACTGTATCCACTTGTGGTTTGCGTTATTTTGCAGTTACAATAAACGAATAAGCAAGGTGTTATAGTTTTTTATTTGTATTTTTAAGTCTAGATATATCTAAGATAGGTTTTAAGACAACTTACTAACATAAAATGTAACGTATTATATCAATTTATTTTATTTGAAAGATTCAAAATAATGTCCAAAGCATTGCGGTGAGATGTTCACGAATTAAATTGCACAAAATTGACAATACTTGATAGTAAAGATAAAATTAAATGAAGAAAAATGTATTCATCAAAAGGAAATTTACAAATAATGAACAACTAACTAGCAAAAAAATCTCTTGAAAATAAAGTGTGATTCTGTAAGACGCGTGTGTATTTGGTCGGTGAGCCCCAAACTAAGCACGAAGCTTGTGTCTTGGAGCGCGAGTGCAAACTTACCTGAGAGGTTTTCTTGCACGTATAGCTTCCTTAACAGAAAATAGGCTTCTTAATTTTTAAAATACCAAAAAAACAGTAAACGTCAAACAAAAATTAATAAATAAACAAGATTGGCAAACTACATTCTTGAGCAAAGTTAACAATCTCTGTGGCCAGAGAATTGTCCTGGAGATGCTGTGAGTGCGATGTGTGAGTGTGTATCAGTCGTACCTCCGGAGTAGAGCAGACTTGAGAAGAACCTGGGCTTCCTGGCGACACCCTGAGCGAGTTATGTACCTACTTATAATGGATGCAGAAAGGTAGAGTGTAGACGTAAGATCCTGCAGCTGTAAATAACCAGTACGCTATGAATGAGGACTTCAGCTTCGTCGCGGACCACCTTTGCAGCCAATCTCTAATTTTACAGTGACATCTTTTTGTACAATTTCGGGTCAACACCTCGTCATTCAACTCGTTTTCACTTTGTTAGACACCAACTCGTTAACCAGTGTTATTTCTTGCGACTTGAAAATCTGTTACTTTCATATTCTCACCAAACTTTTTTTCGTGCCAAACAGGCTTAAAGTGTTTTTTACGTAACACCGTGTTTAGGAATCTCGTAAAATAACCACTTATCTATGTAAAACAACACAAAGAGGCCATATCACTTGAATTCATTGTCGCCGTCAAATTCCACACAAAGCCGCGGCCGCAGAGCCTTGAATAACATTTGAATAATGGCGGACAAACATGCGGGTAGAGTAGAGGGCGCCACTCTCGCGCATATTATCAACGACTCAGACATTTATACTTGACACTGGTTAAAAAGACAACTTGTCTCAAACCAAAACTTAAAACAAATAACATCACCATTATCATTATTAGTCGTAGTTATCATGTTCCCACAGCTGGGAGACAGACCTTCTCTCTGAGAGAAAGGTTGGGCCTTGTATGCTACTTTGCATGTATGTGTATCTATCGTTCGCGCAAAACTTTATGAGCCCTCTGAAGTTAGGCACGAGGCCTCCCCGACGCCCTGTAAAGTCCCTCGGATACCTATAATATGCGTACTGCGCAGCCACTGGGCCTAACTTCAGAGGGCTCATAAACGTTTGCGCGAACGATACCATGTTCTGTCCAATAAATAATTTGATTTGATTTAATTCACCATGTGCATGTTGGTGAATGTCATATATAAATAAATAAATGTCTGGGACATTTTTTGCACACACATAAATTCTCTTCGAAATTGTGAGGTTATTGTAGGTAGGTACATATTGTAGGTTTTCTCACAATGTTTTCCTTCATGGTTGTTGAGCGATCACATCGAAACTGTACATAATTTATGTAAGTACTCAATAAAGTCATTGGTGCAGGGCCGAGAATGGAACTGGGTGCCGTCAGATTGTAAAACGCACATGCAACCGCTTAGCCACCATCGCTCTCAAACCATAAAAATAAATAACATAAGTCAAGAGTTATTATAAGTTAAAAAGTCATTCTTTTTTACATATGCGAAGGTACAAGTAATTCAAAATACACACTACAGTATAGGTAGGTAAGAATTTGGTAAAATTTTACCCAACTTCCGGGGGGAGGTTCTCAACTCAATCCGTATTTGTATGTTTGACGATTTCGTGAACCGATTCACGAGTTATTTTTTCATGTAGAGGCTACTTTCCAGCTGATCTGATCCTATTACACTTATATTTACTTTTGACTCAGCAGTTTTTACCCCGCTCCAATAATATGAATAAGTTTGCTTGATGCCTGTTGATTTGGTTATAACAATAATTTTGTCGAGTGCCTACTTACGTTGTCGGTATAAAAATATAATTATACAAAACAAAAAACCGGCGAAGTGCGTTTCGGGCTTGCACACTGAGGGTACCGATCACCCGAAAAAACATCCTTCAGCAGTCGAGTAAAAAAGTCCTCCTAACTGCCATAGGTGGCAAACAAACAGACGGCCCGTCTGATGGTAAGCTGTCACCGTCGTCTATGGATACTTGTAACACCGGAGGCATCATGCCGACCCTTTAAGAATCTAATTATTAATGTGGTTGTTACCTACTTCACCTGTCAGATGTTAAGGAATCACACTAATCACATCGCACTAACATTATAAATGCGAAGGTAACTCTGTCTGTCTGTTTGTTTGCTATATAATCACAGATAAACGGCTTAACCGATTTCGATAATGTTTTGCGAGGTAAGAGCATGTATCATGAGGACGGACATAGGCTATTTTTTTCTGAAGAAATCGCGGACGAAGACTCGGCTACAGCTAGTAAAATATAATGAACTAGCCGTCCGCCCCGGCTTCGCACGAGTGTAAGCTCGGCCTTCGGCCTCGCTACAAAATATAATATAGCCTATGTCACCCGGGGATAGTGTAGCTTCCCAACAGTGAAAGAATTTTTCAAATCGGTTCAGTAGTTTCGGAGCCTATTCATTACAAACATACAAACATACAAAAATAGGTACAAATCTTTCCTCTTTATAATATTAGTGTAGATTAATGCAATCATCGAGCACGCTGTCCTATAAACTAGCCCTTATAATTAAACGGTTGTGCGAAACAAGTTATTAACAATTCACAATTCGCGACAGTAATTTGTACAAAACACGAAATAATTTCCTGGAATACTGCAGCTCCTTTCAATGAGAATTCAATTTCCCTCCACCGCTTGTAACAAAACGTTTAATCAAAATGGCGGCTGCTCGTGACGTCACCAAAATGGCGGCAATGAGTGACGTCACCGTTATAATATTTAAACACACGTGTCGTGTGATTTATTTACACGTGCATGCTAATAATTTTTTTTATTAACCCCCGACACAAACAGATAGTATATATAAATCAATGTGTGTATGTTCTCCAAAACGGCTGGATCGATTTTGATGGGACGTTCACTGGCATATAGCTGATGTTATAAGGAGAAACTTAGGCTACTTTAATCGAGAGTTTCGACGCGAGTGAAACCGCGGGGTGCAGCTAGTAATCTATACAAGTAGACAAAGTTAACGCAATAAATTAATTAATTATTATACTCAACAAGTGTGCTCTGTGCGCTCTGAGCACAGAGGCTCGATTATTGAATAGCTCGTATGATATTTCTCATAATATATCATTCGAAAGTGCCTGTCTTACGAATGAAATCCCATAAAAAGTAATATTTTTGAAATAATCATATCACTCGCTAACGCAACGAGCATTCGAATTTGCTTTCTATCAATAGAATATCATTCATTTCGCATGATTTGTTCGTGCAAAACTATACGGGCGATTTAAAAATTGACAATACACAAGGCGCGTTCCCACACTGAATCGCCATAGAAACCGGCTGGGCTAGGATCCAACTCAATTTGTAGTCGTAACTAATTAACACCGTTTGTCTAGCATACGGTCACAAACTTTTAATATTTCAAGTTGCAATTATGGAGCAAAACATTTCAACTAAGCCAGTCTACTATAGCCATTTATCAAATTTCTCACAGACGTTAAATAAACTTCATCAAATTGGTAACACAAGTTTCGACAAACTTGTTTTAGATTTCAATTAAAGCGGACTGGTTCGTCGAAGCTTGTTTAACGTCGGTTTCCACGTACTTTGGTTAACATTTCGTAATTATAGACATCAAAGTTCAAAACGAGAGTTATTTTGTAATTTGTAAAACGTCAACTTCAGTGTTAAGGCAATTTTGCAATGAGAGTGAGAACAGAAAGACCACTATGGACAAATTCAGTATTCCAATTTACATGCGTTGCAACTTATCCTAGCCACAATTATAATGTATTCGTATTAAAGAAAAATAATTCGAGATTATGTTACAATTCTATGGATTTACATAATATTATAGCCAGTAGGTAGTATTTTACTAGATATATCATAGAGGCCTTTTGCCGTAAAAACAAATGGATGAGTACAAAATTGGTTTTTGAGCCCATTTGTACTTACTCATCGCGTATATATTGCTTGCGGTAATTTCGGAAAGTAAAACAGCAAAACATATTGTGTATGTGAAATGTTTTCCTTTTTTCTCTATGAGGATTACTTGATGATGTTTTGTACAGTGTAAAACATAAATGCCCAAGTGTGATTGTGTGTTTTTCAGGCGGAAACGGAGCAACGGATCGACGTGATTTGCATAGCGGTAGTTTGAGGGCCGAAAAGTGACACAAGGGTACTTTTAATTCCGAAAAAAAATCTTATTTATAGACAATGTCTATGCGGTTGAAACCGCGGGCGCAGGTAGTTATGCTATAAAGTATGCTGAACACCTGTAACTGTCCTCCACTTACAGTTGTGTAGGTGTTGCTTATGTATGCCTACTTGCTGTGGCTACTGTAGCGTTTAAACTAAGTGTAAATGTTGGCATCATCAGCTCGGAGATAATGTTGCCCGTAGAGATGTGCCTCCGAAGGATTGTATCGAGCTCGACGACGCTGAATGGACCGTACTGTCGCGTTCAACATTAATTTGTACTGTTACCTAAACAATAAAGGAGCTTTCACTCGGAGAATACTTAATTGACATTTGGTTAGAATATCACCAGTAAAAATTAAATACTTTTAACTGAATTTTATCGCGTGTATTTTATATTACTTTAGTTTCCGACGTTTCGAACACATTGCAGTGTAGATAGTCACAGGTAGACAAAATTATCAATGAAATAATCGGGGAAATCTAAGAAATCATTATATCACTATTTGCCTTGAACTGTGATGTCGTGACCCAATACCTTCATCACCCCTGGACCGAGTTTGCTCACACTTGAATTCATAAGTTGTATTTGCATGAACTGGCTATATAATCTCTTATAGATCAGATCAATGGTACCCAAGTTATCGTCAAACTAATACATAAATACTACAAATACATAAATAATGTTTATATTATAACGGCTACTTGTACCTTGTTGTGTAAACTCTGAGATATTCGCTTCGCTCGGTCAGTACAAACGTTCTCAATATCGGCATAGGTGCATACACAAGGTAACTTTTAAACCCCGACGAAAAACGGGCTGTTTAACGTGTGTATTTGTGTCTGTCTGTGGCATCGTGCGAGTTGCAAGTATATATAATCTTTATTATTAAAATGTTCGTTTACTGCGAAATCACATTAATTTCATTTTATGTTACAATCGTTACTTTATTAGCTATTGAAGAGTTCCACTATCGTCCTCCCGGCTCCATCATCAGATCAGGTCGATGGTACCAAATTATTGTCATCCGTATAATATACACTTGCAAAGTTTCAAATCGACACGACAATTATAAGTAGGTACACATCGACTGCTAACATTTGATTGCATATTTAGAAGTGAATCTAATTAAAGCGTGTTATTAATTATACACATGAACACAAGGTGGTTATAAAATTCACAACCAAATTAATTTATTCTATTAAAAAGTAATTCGACCTAATTGTTCAGACAAAGCGCCGCAAACCTGCCTCGATCGAAGCTCTAATTAATCCACAACAAGTCAATACCTAATGAATACATCTCCGGATTAAACATTCCCCTATTGTTCGAACAGACGGGAAAGCGAACCTCGCTGAGAATAAACGTCACGATGAAAGAGATCCAATTCTATCGAGGACACAAGGCTCATTTTGCTTTGTTTTTTGTTTGTTCTTTGGTTATTGGCTTCGGTGAGATAATTTTTTGTTCTTTTAGTTGGAATGCACGAGTGTATTTGGAGCTATCTGTTAAGCTGTCAGGTGTTGTGACCAATTACTGCAGACCACGTACTTATTAAGTAATAAGATAAATTGGTGGTTGGGTTTTTTATATACGATTTTTCCTGCGGCTACGCTCATATGGCGTATGTATCGTAGAAACACAATGGTTCGACAACATTTGACAACACAACGGTCTTACAAGCTCAATCGGATGAACGTTTCGCGAACACATTAAATATCACTATACGTTAACCACTAATACCAAACTAAAAGTTATACTAATGTGAACTCAAATATCTATTTGTATTGTGTAGTGTGTAGCTTCGTAGTAATCAGCAGACGTAGCACTACTACGAGCCACGTAGCATGTAGCTACGCGTCGTAGGCATTCGTAGCATACCTGTTAAGTGCCTACGAACGCTGTTCTCACACAGGGAAACATTAAAGCAACACTTACAATAAAATATGTGAAAGTTTAACTTGTAATTGCAAAATATTTCAATAACATTGTATTAATTACTTTCAATAGTAATTTCGCTTCATGTATTAATAAATACAAATTTTCCATTTTATTATGTAAAAGGGCGTAAATGTCATACGGCGATTTTTATTTATACTCTGCGTAACGATCGGAATCGCGTTTGTAATGGCTCGTAAAGTTTACGAGAGAAGCCTGCGGAGGCTGTAAGACTCCACGGCTTACAGTATCTGTGGTTATACTCCAGCACGTGGGCCGCGTCGCCGGGGAGTACCCGCCCACACACATGACGTGGTTACATGTGCTCCAATCGTGAAAGTTTAAAGTTAACGGTAATAAGGTAACGTGGTGTACTAAATGTACCAGTACAAGATCCCCCTGGGGAAATTAAAAACAACATTAGTGGCAACTCAACAACTCACTTACAAGTTTATTTCTTTAAAAATGTATAAAAACCGAATTGCACCTTCTTGTAAACATGGTGCATGTAACTATGTAGAAATATCAGTAGCTACATCCACAACCTTACCACGGTAAATATCCCGTCAATAATCATATAACGCAAACGGAACACAAAATGAAGTAAATACTTTATCATTTTAAAAGAGCTATCCAATGATACGACCATATGATGTCGCCATATTGTTTTTTATGGTGACGTCATCTATCCAGCGACTAATCCAGGTGGGTTACCATAATCTCCAAAAATATCTTATAATAATATAACCATACATACCAACTAACCTACACGAATCTATCGTCACCTCGTTTGTAAAAATCTGTTGCGGCGTTGAAACTAGGTGGGAATTGGGTGGGAACATATAAGCATACATACCTACATACTACTACAACACAGGGTGTTGTATTGCGTCATCGGGTAAAAAGGAAACGGGCGACGTTGTTCTATATAATGAATGCAGAGAAGATAAATGTATTAAGGTTGTATCTAAACATGGTATTACTACATATTGAACTGGTCGGGGAACAGTAACGAGGAAGCTTCTCTAATTTCTAAAGGAAACAGAAACGTACATCTGAATTAGAGCCTCTAGGGAGCCGGAAACAATTCTCTCGTTAAACGATGGGAGTTTACGAGCCGTGAACGAATTAACGGCGCCGTTTAACGCCGCGACAAATAGGTCAAGTAACGATTATTTTTTTGTCTCCATGAAGTTTGGCAGATGCTTCGAGCAACGGTGAGCAGATGGTACAATATTATATTAATATGTATCTAAAACTAATTCCCGATTCAGACTAGACATGCTTTTTTATGCAACAGGTGGCAAACTAACAGATGGACTGCCTGTTTACATCGCACGCCACCTGACAAAAGTTGACATTTAGTTTTAATTGTCTAGCGGGACTTAGTGCGTATTATTATTTAAGGTAAATCATAGATTTAGGGTAAGTCATAGATTTAAGGTAGGTAGGTATGCAGATAGCTCGTTCAGTGAGGAAGTCTAAGAAGCCTATGTTCAGCAGAGGACGTCTTCTGGCTGATGACGATAATAGATTCAAGGATGTCGCAAAAAAAAATGCAAGGTCCGTGGGTTAAATTGCCCTACAATCTATTTTACCACATCAAAAAAAGTTTAAAACTTTATGTCTTTATAGAGTTACTATTCTGAGGAAACTTGCCTCTATCTCTATCGAAAAAGTTAAAAGTACTATTCCGATTAAAAAGGACATTTAAAGAGTGAAAAAATCAAAACATTATGTAACAGTATTAAGGCTACTTCGTTTATTAATAACGGACGGGTTCCGTTTCGCTATAGAATTATAAGAGACCTAGCCTCTTTTTTAGACGGCATTTATCAAAGTGGGTTGTGCCATTTTGAAGCGTGGCTTAAGGTACAAGAATCAGAAATATTTATTGACATAATATACTGAAACTGAACATTAGTTACAATCACTATAAAATTATAATTAACATCGTTTATCATTGTATCGTCATTTCATAAAAATAATCTAACATGCTCTAAAGGGGCAATTGTATAACACAAATTAAACATGTGTTCAAATCGCGAAAGTTTAAAAATTACTAACACAAACGATTCATTAACTTTCCAACTTTCTCGATTTTAAAATATGTCTTAAATGTTAATCGGGATTTAACGCGCATTATTTTATTTAGATAAAAATAGGTACCTTTCACTCGATGTTTTGACCATGTTACAATGACCGTGGTCACGAGCTGACTGTAAACTGTGAGTCCGGCGAGAAGAGCAGGTGTTGTGTTCTTCTACCCTCACTTGATGTTGAAAAATAGCAGGGTTGTCACTACGATACATAACACTGACTGTATCGGTAAACGACATAGAACCTACACCACGGTTTGTACACTAGCTTACTATGGGATTCCACCACGCCGGTAACTTAAATCCACCTTCCCGGTTGAAATTTCGATATTTTCTAATTTCAACCACTTCACGAACCATTCTTGAAAAATATTGTCGTTCAGTGGAGAGGATCTTCGGATCGTGGAGCTCGATCCAGTGACCAGATCCCGACTCAAGCAAATGTTCTGCTATAGCCGACTTCTGTGTCTGGCGATTTTTGACGGCCGCGATATGTTCTTTGATATTTTCTGCAATGGACGCTTCGTTTGACCTCTGTAGAAATCACCATAGTCTCCATAGCAGAAATAATGTCATAGGTAGATACAGATCAAGAAAAGAAGTTTTAGCGTTCAAAAGTAGTCTTGGTCAAGTATTCATACCTATACACTAGCTACAATACCCTCTCGATATCTTTTGGCTTGCGTCGTCGGGTATTTTGTAAAGTCAATAGATTTATTCACTGCACCAGATGAAAATGTGTCATTCAAAGTGTCGAGTGTCGACTCGGAGCCGGCGGACTGCGGAATGAATGAGCCAGAGTGAGACTTATTCGACGGTCTTAAATGATAACGGCCAGTTAAATGGCTGGAGACTGGATGAAATGAAGATTCAGTTTAATTTACCATCAGCCACGAGAAGTAGGTCAGAATTCATCTAACCTCAAATTACACAACTGAAATGAGCCTGACTTTGATTATGATATTGAAATTATTTACGGTTAAAGTTACCGAATAAACACTCGTGTAAATCTGAGTGCTCCATCTTCAACCATATCGTCGGGACAAAAAATATCCCGAAAAATATTAATTTCTTTACGTCGTTGCTTTCCAACAGGCGAGTTGGTTGTCAAATGCGGACTTAGTGAAATAAGTACGCAATAAAGAAAATACTAGTACCGACCCGCAGTTTTACCCGCTATCCTAAGAACCGTTATTTTTTTTGAGATAAAAGGCAATGTATTAATACTGAGTATTCGCTACTACTACATACCAAATGTAATCCAAATCCGTTAAGAGTTACATCGGACAGAGTTTACGGAGTTGAATCGGAATAAATATACTTCGACATGAAATTCCGTATCTTTTTCTTCTTCTTAAATATAAAAGGCAATCTGGTGTATACATGTAAGTATGAACGTATGTTCCCTATGTATTCCAAAACGGCTGAACCGATTTTGCCAGGACTTTCACTTGGAGACAGCTAATGATATAAGGAGTGATCCACGCGGGTGAAACCGCGGGGCGTAACTAATAATCTACTATATTCTGGGCCTTTTCAAGGCAAGAGTGAATCTTCTAAGTCTGCGTGATACATTTTCGACCACATCGTCGCTTACCAGCAGGCGAGTTGGTGGTCAAACGCGGACTTATTCGAGATAAAAATATGTATGTATATAATATTAGTGTGATAATTGAAAATATTTGTCCAAGACAGCAGTCCATACAGGCGTGTCCGCCGCGGTCCCTGACTCCGACTTATCTCTCCCGAGGCGGCACAGGACCGGGCTGTGGCCGCAGATACCATCCCCTAATATGTCATCATGTATGTTTGTTTTATGTACGTGTGGAGGTGAGATAAGCATGTGTGTACGCAGGAGGACACTAATCTGGTTTGATTTACCTTGTTTTGGGCACGTTCATTTGTAAGAACTGTTTGTTTGGGTTTAAATAAAAACGATGGAGATTATTCAGTCCTTTGAGCGGGGTAATATTCGGACACTTTGGCTGGCCACTAGGCATAACGTAAGTAATACTATTCTGATTTCAACCAGTATATATGTTTTTTAATTATTTCTCTCCATCTGTAATAGTGACCAAATCAAGACCACGCTGGGACCATTTTGTGAATGTCTAATTACCAACGTTATCGTAATCGTTAATAAACGAAACTATTTGATGTTTTGCAAAATGTTCTGTAATTTGGGAAGGAGGGCTACAATTCGGTGCGTATATAAAAAAAAATGTGTACCAATTATGTAACCGTGATTCTTTTTCTATTATGTAGAGGAAGCTCTCGATTAACTTTGGCTCAGTAGTTTTTGTACCAGTTTCAATAATATGAATAATATTGTTCGAATGTCTGTAAATTTGTCAATAGCAATAATTTTGTTTGAACGCTCACTAAAATGAAGTCGGTTTTTATATTGAGAAAAATTTTGAAAGTACAGTTTTGTAAATACGGGTGAAGTACTCGTAACACACGAGTTGAATATCTACAGAACAAAAGAATTCTACAGAACCGACTCCAATGTAAAGAAAAATTGCAGAGAATGAGTTTAGCGTTATCTTGCCGTGGGCGTTATATCGCGGCAGCAGTCTGTTATGTCGTTTACGCGTGCGGCCCGGAGCGGCCGGATACGGGCCGCGAGCGGCCGCCGCGGCGCGGTTTACGAGCGCGCTGGGTTACAGCCGCGTCATACCTCACCTTTGTCTCCGAGGTGCTGGAACGTGTTAACAGTATTACTTCACGTTTATGGAACGTAAAATAAAGATTGTAACCGTAAAAATATATGAAATTTCGGGTTACAACAATGTGATGGCAAAACATGTCTTCTAAAAATATACGTTGTTTACAAGTTGGTAAACAAACTAGAGTTGGCACAGATGTCGCACAACTCGGAATGTCTGTCAAATGATATATTATCGTATTAAATTTAGGTTATATATTTACAATTCGATAATTCCATATTTCACCTCTGCTCGCTTGAATGCCCTAAAAGATAGTTATATTTTCGACTCTCAATGATTCAACAAAAGCCTACAAAATCTATCGAAAAATAATCTTCAATACGTATTTGATAGAATATGTACGAAATTTTTGTTAACTAATGTTTTAAAACATTTTAGAAAGTGTCTGTGCTAGGGCACTGATTATATTTGAAATGGAAGTCAAAACTGCACTGTCTCGGTTTCAGCAGGTTTGGCTCGACCCTAATAGAGCCAGCTTCGGCTGTCGGCTGCTAACATAGTGACCGGCACTAATTATTCAAACTCATGATCGAACCGCGCTTAATTCGGAGATAGCGGTGTATTGGGCCGGGCGGGCCGCAACCGGCCGGCTTATCAGACTGTAACCGGCCAGCTGAGCTGCATCAGCTGATTAGCATGCAAGGGCCTCATCGTGCGTTATTGCGCTGTTAATTAACGCAAGCGTTGCATGGAATCATCTCACAATGCCAATTTATTACAAGTACTGATAGTACTCATGTACTGGTCATCATCATGTGGTGTCTGTATGTAGTGGTCATGTAGTATGCGTAGCGTAATTAGCGTATTAACAAATTGAAAAAATATAAGGTATTTTAATATTTTAAAATATCGCATTTGACTTCAACCTTTTTAGTAGTTACTTGACGTATCGTGTACGAGTACATCCATTAAATAAAGCGGATTTTCGTGACTAATGGTAGGAGTGATATTTTGTTTTATTAGACTACGAGTACTTTGGTACCGACATTTTCAAACTAATCTCATAATCATTACTTAAATAATGTCGAAATCAGTTTGCAAATAAAGCATTCCCATACACAGAGTCACCGACATAGCTCAGCGTATTGGCAAGCTGAAGTGGCAGTGGGCCGGTCATATCTGTCGGAGAACCGATAACCGTTGGGGTAGACGTGTTCTAGAGTGGAGACCGCGAATCGGCAAACGTAGCGTAGGACGCCCTGAGACTCGGTGGAGTGACGATATACGTAAGACGGCTGGCAGTGGCTGGAAGATAAAAGCCGAAGATCGGGCTGAGTGGCGTGCCTTGGGAGAGGCCTATGTCCAGCAGTGGACTAGTATAGGCTGATTATGATGATGATGATGATGATACACAGAGATGTAGTCTGAAGACTATTGGAAATGATTTCACACTGAATAAAGTCAAGAAATATGTATCTCCTAAAATGAGATCGTACGCCTTTAAACTTGTGAAAACTTGGCTCATCATTTACCGGCAAACATTTATTTTACCCTTCGCGATTGATTTATCAAATTTTCTAATCTAACGATAATTACAGAAGTTGAATCTACTTATATAATTATGATTTTCACAAAGTTCGTTATTGATCGGTTTAAATTCAGAAACGGGATCTGACGCTACGTCTCTGCGCGGTATCAACTGCGCCTCATTACTGACATACTCGTATTTTTGAACATAATTAGAAGCGTCAATTCCTCTTTACCGTTATTTCTACGTTCTGCCTTAGACGCTCAAGTGTGGCATAACGATCTGTTTTAACGATACGACGCCGTAACGGCAGCGTTACGGTGACGTCAAATCGTATGGCAAGGTAACATACTTGTGCTCGTAAAAAAAAATGCTTGCGGGTTGAAAACACGGCCATGCATTGTGAACACGATGACAACTCGCTCTAAGTACAATTGTACTTAGAACGAGTTATTTGTCATCGTGATGACACCATGATTTTGCTCCTTCTGAACTTACAAGTTTACTTTTTGTAAACAAAATTCAAGCTAACACTACAAAAACAGTTGGACTGCCCATAGATCATTAGAGGTCGAAAGACAATCCAAATGCTCAAGCCCACTATCAGTTGTCAGCGTACCCAGGGTGCTGGCGACATCCTCTGGCAGCCAACGTATTTGTGGTACTTCTGGTGTTACAAGTAGGGGGTGGTGACTGCTTACCATCAGGCAGCCCGTCCGCTTGTTTGCCGCCTATGGCATTAAAAAAGTAAAATAAACACCTAACTCCAACTAATCTATGTTTAAAACTGTTATCTCTTTTTTGTGGGTGAGAATTTCTTTTGACAAAATATAGAGTAATTTTATTTATTTATTAACTTGAGTAACGTTTCCAAGTAAGGACTTTTATCTAGAATTATGACAGAAACGAATATAAAGGTTAAGTATACGAACGAACGATCTAGGCACTGAAAACGTGTATTTAAATATTTAGTCAAATGAGGTTCCATTTATGTCTCGGCTGCTATTTATAGGCATCGTGTTTAATGTTATAAACTTCTATATTACTGTCGTAAAGTAAGTTCCGACTACATCAGAAAGTGAATAAAACAGATTACGAGCGCCATAACCAGTAGAATATAATATCACTGAATGCCTAGCATTAAATAACAGAATTAGGACCCTATTATGATTCACCTCAAGATTCAATCGCAACTAGATCGATAGAAAATCAGCTCATTCGAATATTCTTCTTCTTAGCTCGTGTGATAATTTTGTCGTCGCACGTCATGTGCATTTTATTACATTATTTTTTAGTTTAATTAAACATCCTCAACCAAGTCATAGTCACAGTTAAAACAAAGCAAGTCACGTTCAAGTCCATGTCATGCCCTAGTGAAGTGGAGAACACTTTATTAGAGGCTTTTATAGAGTTTTAGATACAACTTAAAGACAATGTTTCACGTTGTTTTATCATTGGACCACACTCGAGCACGTTCAGGAAAACAATACAATAATAAGGTGTCATGATTTTTTTCACGTTGGCGTATTTACTAGACAGTAAAAGATGAATTCATATGAGGTGAGAGCGAGATAGCACGACCGTGTCTACCTGTTCTCGCTTTATATGATCCTACTCGCACAATTCTCAGGTGAATATCTGAATGGAGTGATTTTCAATTAAACTTTGAATAGCAGTATCTCATTATTGTTTTACGTTTATGTCAGTGGTTTGTTGTTATTAAGATATAATAGTACATTACTTCAGCGGCCGGCAACGTAAGCCTTTATGGACGAATGCGAAAATGTGGGTCAAGGCGTACCCTATATAGCCAACATACAGTCAGGGAATTCTCAATAAGACGTTTGAGAGTTAAGTTAAGAGTTTATTCATAAAAGCGCTAAGACTTGTATAGTTCACTTCTTGAAACATACCTTTGCCAGCACCTTTACAACACCTTTGCCAGTTATTCAACCGCCAAGCAGTGGTATGCAAACACTACTGTGTTCCGGATTGAAGGGCAATGTTTCCAGCGAAATTACAGGGCACACAAAGATCCATCTTATATCTCGGGGTGACGAGCGCAGTGCATTGCCATCCAGGGTTTTGAACTGTTGAAGTTCAAAATTCTGAGTGGCGTTGAACTGTTATGGGCAAGAGTGAAGAGCCACCAGGCGAGCGACTTCACTCGTCTCGTCACCCAATATCATAAAAAAAACATTGCGTGTATAATCATGTAAAAATATACATACATATTTTCGGATAGTAAAATTAAAAAAAAGTGATGGCCAAGGCATAAAAATATGAACCAAGTCTAGCTTTAAGTTGTTTGTGCCATATATGTAACTATGTAATTTTTGTTATGAACAATAAAGAGTTATCTATATATGTATTCAATCACAGGACACCATCGACAAATGTAAAGTATTTTTTGTCTGTAAATTTGAACGTAACCTCAGTGCATTCACGTTTGTAGCATATAGTGTCTCGTTTGCACCGTATAGTGTCCCATTTGCAGTATATAGTGTCTCGTTTGCAGTATATAGTGTCTCGTTTGCACCGTATAGTGTCCCATTTGCAGTATATAGTGTCTCGTTTGCAGTATATAGTGTCTCGTTTGCACCGTATAGTGTCCCATTTGCAGTATATAGTGTCTCGTTTGCAGTATATAGTGTCTCGTTTGCACCGTATAGTGTCCCATTTGCAGTATATAGTGTCTCGTTTGCAGTGTGTAGTGTCTCGTTTGCAGTGTGTAGTGTGCCGTTTGCGGTATCGCGCCTTCAATTACATTAATTAACGTGCTTGCTCTTTGTTTCCGTTTTACTAAGTCGGAACAATGGACATACTCGTATCGTTGGTTTGGGGTAATGTGAAAATGTTTCTCCTTGTTGTGCTCAGTGAAAGATAAAATGTGGTGAAGGAAGTAACTTGTATTGTGAGTAGGATGTCAACAAGATTTTTGCTTTGCTTTTATGTAAGTTTTTTAAGGTTGCCTGGAAGAGATCGCTTACAGCGATAAGGCCGCCAATTGTTTCACTAGTTTTTTAAGTGGTTTTTTTATGTACGTTTATAATTTTTGGTGTGAACAATAAAGAGTTTTCTATCTATCTATCTATCTTTTTTTACAGATATAATACCAACACAATAAAATACCTATCTACTGAACAAATATAGTCAAATTAAAAACATCTTTTATTATTGCAATCTTTACAGGATCTGAGCTAATTCGATGACCAAGCCTAATGACATCCATCAAATATAGGATTGCCGTGAGGGTGTTTTAAGATTTCATTCAACATAAATTTTTTTTGTATATAATTCTGGGATTGATTTACATAATATACACCCAGCTTACGTAGTGAAAGTTTTACGGAACAACGAATCGTTATTAAATATTCAGCGTACTATGATGTCCTTTCATAAACAGTTTAACACCGACCTAACAAGGGAGCGAGGGTGCTCGGTAATGGCCCACAGTGGACGGACGGCTACGATGTCTCGATCAATTGCCATTTGAAAAGGCCCGCACTCGAATCTTTACCTTAGCCCGCTGATAATACCGGCGGGCATAGGCGCACAAGCAGCTAAGGCACTATGCGCATGAGCTGCAAATGCGGTGCGACGCGTCTTAGTGCAAGAATATTAAATAAGTGACAGTCGACAAGTTGTCTGCATTGTTCTTGAGATCAGTTCACGCTATTCAGTTGTGATACACAAGTTGCATCGCAATTTATCGCTCTCCGATGCATTTCTAAGACCGCAGAATACAACGCCAGCACATCAAATGATTCTACCCACAAGATGGACAGACGACCTAAAAGAGAACGCAGGGAAACGATGGATGCAGGCCGCTTCCAACCGGCCTTTTTGGAAATCGATAGGAGAGGCCTATGTCCAGCAGTGGACGTCCTATGGCTGAAATAATGCTGATGACATCAAACTGTTGTCAGTGTGTTACATTTTTTGTACCTACTATTGCGTCACGAATGCTATTTACTATTAGTTTATCTGCATTCGCACGGCTAACTGCTTCCGAAGAGTTTTTACAGTTTACTACGGCGCAATTTGGCATTTTTTGTATTGACGTGTGCCAAGGCGATGGACATTGAAATGCGGCGTGCTATATGTATCTTTTTCGAATAGCATGGAACTTGACAACAACCACTAACAGACTAGTTTTCATAGTAACGCTTAGCTATATGTTTTCGCCGCATTATGTTTAATTTAGTTCTGTGACGTCACATTCAATATTTACGAATCACTTTACATTCACTTGTCAAGTGTCATACTATTTGAAACAGACTAAAGTTGGAGCATTAATCCAACTTAAGGCAGACCACAGCATGCAAAGTAGATGTAGTCACGGTGTCTATAAAGGTCTATGTCTAGAACGATGGATAACCGATGGTGCGCTCTATACCCGTCTGTATTGTCAAACAATCAGAATGCAAGTTCGCGTGTAGACAAGTGTTGAAAGTGATTATGATGGAGACATATCAATTGGTTGACTCAGGTGATGTATAAGCAGGTGTCGGCGTGAGGCGGCGCGGGCCCGCGGGGTCACTAATTGAAAAGGCGGAGAGGTCACCGTATCAATTAGGAATCTAATCTAACAAATAACTATTCGTAGTAAGAAAATATCTTATTCAAAAACATCGCGAGATGATTTCATTTATTTACCGTTAACTCTACGAAATATGTTGTGTGATCTTTACGCTATATACTATCTTTTTAAGTAATATGCTTGCATTTGTCCTCCAACTCGCCTGATGTTAAGCGATGATTCGGTCTACGATGGAGCAAACTTGCCTAGACGAAACCCCTTACAAGTAAAAAAAGATTAAAAAACCTTGACCCTTGATTTAAAAGTATATCATTTAATTTCCCCTTAGAGGGGGAGGCCAATGTTCAGCAGTGGAACTCTTAGAAGTCTACACTGAACGACAGCCTGCCATCTGCATTCACTGGATGGGCGTGACTCTCACGATGTCGTCGGTCCATCTAGTGAGAGGCCTACTTTGTAGCTGTACAATAACTACCTACCTCTTATATGAACCGTTTTTTTTTATTATTGGGTAAAGTTCAATATACAGGAATCATCTACATAATTTCTTCACTAACAATGATAAAATATTTTCTTTAAACTTTATTGGTACCTAAAGATAAAGCTTATTTTAATATATGAAAAAAAGTGTTCATAATCGGCGGAGTTATCGCGTAAAGTACAATCAAATTGAGAAGAAGAAACCATCATCAGTTGCATATGATTGGTTGTTTCAATAATAGCTACAGGTATTATGTACGTAAAGTTACAAAGTGTACTCACTCAAGTTGGCTTCGTCGTGTTTCCGTCGATCCCTTGTCAAAGTTCCCCGTGGCCGGCGGCTCAGGACAGATTCGCACCCAATTGGTGTATCGACGTGCAACAGGCATCATATACACAACTGTGGGTGCCAGAGCGTGGAAGTTTGTGATCGGTCCGAGACTCGGTTTCTCTTCCTTATTTCCGATCCTGAGATCTGTTTCTCCTACAGACTTATATCACGATAGATACCGGAAACACGTCCAGTTGGATAAAAACCCGGTCATGCCTCGGTTTCATACCCAATCCCAAAAGATGTAAACGGGATCGTATTACTTAGCTTACGCTATTATATGCATTATTACGTCTATTAGCTAAGAATGATAAGATAAACCACTACACGTATACTTTTCTCAATAGTCTATTACTGATTAAATACCTGGTTAATTATAACGTATGGTGTTGCAATCTTTGTAAATGCCTTACATAAATGAATGGACACTGGTAGTGAGTGTTGTTCTATGGAACTGAGCTAGTGAGATGCAAGGTAAACACTGGTAGTGAGTGTTGTTCTATGGAACTGAGCTAGTGAGATGCAAGGTAAACACTGGTAGTGAGTGTTGTTCTATGGAACTGAGCTAGTGAGATGCAAGGTAAACACTGGTAGTGAGTGTTGTTCTATGGAACTGAGCTAGTGAGATGCAAGGTAAACACTGGTAGTGAGTGTTGTTCTATGGAACTGAGCTAGTGAGATGCAAGGTAAACACTGGTAGTGAGTGTTGTTCTATGGAACTGAGCTAGTGAGATGCAAGGTAAACACTGGTAGTGAGTGTTGTTCTATGGAACTGAGCTAGTGAGATGCAAGGTAAACACTGGTAGTGAGTGTTGTTCTATGGAACTGAGCTAGTGAGATGCAAGGTAAACACTGGTAGTGAGTGTTGTTCTATGGAACTGAGCTAGTGAGATGCAAGGTAAACACTGGTAGTGAGTGTTGTTCTATGGAACTGAGCTAGTGAGATGCAAGGTAAACACTGGTAGTGAGTGTTGTTCTATGGAACTGAGCTAGTGAGATGCAAGGTAAACACTGGTAGTGAGTGTTGTTCTATGGAACTGAGCTAGTGAGATGCAAGGTAAACACTGGTAGTGAGTGTTGTTCTATGGAACTGAGCTAGTGAGATGCAAGGTAAACACTGGTAGTGAGTGTTGTTCTATGGAACTGAGCTAGTGAGATGCAAGGTAAACACTGGTAGTAAGTGTTGTTCTATGGAACTGAGCTAGTGAGATGCAAGGTAAACACTGGTAGTGAGTGTTGTTCTATGGAACTGAGCTAGTGAGATGCAAGGTAAACACTGGTAGTGAGTGTTGTTCTATGGAACTGAGCTAGTGAGATGCAAGGTAAACACTGGTAGTGAGTGTTGTTCTATGGAACTGAGCTAGTGAGATGCAAGGTAAACACTGGTAGTGAGTGTTGTTCTATGGAACTGAGCTAGTGAGATGCAAGGTAAACACTGGTAGTGAGTGTTGTTCTATGGAACTGAGCTAGTGAGATGCAAGGTAAACACTGGTAGTGAGTGTTGTTCTATGGAACTGAGCTAGTGAGATGCAAGGTAAACACTGGTAGTGAGTGTTGTTCTATGGAACTGAGCTAGTGAGATGCAAGGTAAACACTGGTAGTGAGTGTTGTTCTATGGAACTGAGCTAGTGAGATGCAAGGTAAACAAATACACATACACATGACATGTGGTAGACAGCGTTATCAATTTTGCATTTAAAACGATAATTTGGTAGGATTTCTTCTCGTTAGGCATTTATTGTTGGTGTTTAGCCTATAGTATATTTGTTAGGTCTGACATAAACCTGTTTACAGGTTTATGTCAGAACGCGGATATTGAACGAATTTGGTCACATAGAAAATGAAGTTGTAAAGCATATTTTATACTAGCTGAGTTGGTAACACTGGTCACATGTAATGTTAGAAGAGGCTTATATTTTATACTAGCTGAGTTGGTAACACTGGTCACATGTAATGTTAGAAGAGGCTTATATTTTATACTAGCTGAGTTGGTAACACTGGTCACATGTAATGTTAGAAGAGGCTTATATTTTATACTAGCTGAGTTGGTAACACTGGTCACATGTAATGTTAGAAGAGGCTTATATTTTATACTAGCTGAGTTGGTAACACTGGTCACATGTAATGTTAGAAGAGGCTTATATTTTATACTAGCTGAGTTGGTAACACTGGTCACATGTAATGTTAGAAGAGGCTTATATTTTATACTAGCTGAGTTGGTAACACTGGTCACATGTAATGTTAGAAGAGGCTTATATTTTATACTAGGTGAGTTGGTAACACTGGTCACATGTAATGTTAGAAGAGGCTTATATTTTATACTAGCTGAGTTCGTAACACTGGTCACATGTAATGTTAGAAGAGGCTTATATTTTATACTAGCTGAGTTGGTAACACTGGTCACATGTAATGTTAGAAGAGGCTTATATTTTATACTAGCTGAGTTGGTAACACTGGTCACATGTAATGTTAGAAGAGGCTTATATTTTATACTAGCTGAGTTGGTAACACTGGTCACATGTAATGTTAGAAGAGGCTTATATTTTATACTAGCTGAGTTGGTAACACTGGTCACATGTAATGTTAGAAGAGGCTTATATTTTATACTAGCTGAGTTGGTAACACTGGTCACATGTAATGTTAGAAGAGGCTTATATTTTATACTAGCTGAGTTGGTAACACTGGTCACATGTAATGTTAGAAGAGGCTTATATTTTATACTAGGTGAGTTGGTAACACTGGTCACATGTAATGTTAGAAGAGGCTTATATTTTATACTAGCTGAGTTCGTAACACTGGTCACATGTAATGTTAGAAGAGGCTTATATTTTATACTAGCTGAGTTGGTAACACTGGTCACATGTAATGTTAGAAGAGGCTTATATTTTATACTAGCTGAGTTCGTAACACTGGTCACATGTAATGTTAGAAGAGGCTTATATTTTATACTAGCTGAGTTGGTAACACTGGTCACATGTAATGTTAGAAGAGGCTTATATTTTATACTAGCTGAGTTGGTAACACTGGTCACATGTAATGTTAGAAGAGGCTTATATTTTATACTAGCTGAGTTGGTAACACTGGTCACATGTAATGTTAGAAGAGGCTTATATTTTATACTAGCTGAGTTGGTAACACTGGTCACATGTAATGTTAGAAGAGGCTTATATTTTATACTAGCTGAGTTGGTAACACTGGTCACATGTAATGTTAGAAGAGGCTTATATTTTATACTAGCTGAGTTGGTAACACTGGTCACATGTAATGTTAGAAGAGGCTTATATTTTATACTAGCTGAGTTGGTAACACTGGTCACATGTAATGTTAGAAGAGGCTTATATTTTATACTAGCTGAGTTGGTAACACTGGTCACATGTAATGTTAGAAGAGGCTTATATTTTATACTAGCTGAGTTGGTAACACTGGTCAAATGTAATGTTAGAAGAGGCTTATATTTTATACTAGCTGAGTTGGTAACACTGGTCACATGTAATGTTAGAAGAGGCTTATATTTTATACTAGCTGAGTTGGTAACACTGGTCACATGTAATGTTAGAAGAGGCTTATATTTTATACTAGCTGAGTTGGTAACACTGGTCACATGTAATGTTAGAAGAGGCTTATATTTTATACTAGCTGAGTTGGTAACACTGGTCACATGTAATGTTAGAAGAGGCTTATATTTTATACTAGGTGAGTTGGTAACACTGGTCACATGTAATGTTAGAAGAGGCTTATATTTTATACTAGCTGAGTTGGTAACACTGGTCACATGTAATGTTAGAAGAGGCTTATATTTTATACTAGCTGAGTTGGTAACACTGGTCACATGTAATGTTAGAAGAGGCTTATATTTTATACTAGCTGAGTTGGTAACACTGGTCACATGTAATGTTAGAAGAGGCTTATATTTTATACTAGCTGAGTTGGTAACACTGGTCACATGTAATGTTAGAAGAGGCTTATATTTTATACTAGCTGAGTTGGTAACACTGGTCACATGTAATGTTAGAAGAGGCTTATATTTTATACTAGCTGAGTTGGTAACACTGGTCACATGTAATGTTAGAAGAGGCTTATATTTTATACTAGCTGAGTTGGTAACACTGGTCACATGTAATGTTAGAAGAGGCTTATATTTTATACTAGCTGAGTTGGTAACACTGGTCACATGTAATGTTAGAAGAGGCTTATATTTTATACTAGCTGAGTTGGTAACACTGGTCACATGTAATGTTAGAAGAGGCTTATATTTTATACTAGCTGAGTTGGTAACACTGGTCACATGTAATGTTAGAAGAGGCTTATATTTTATACTAGCTGAGTTGGTAACACTGGTCACATGTAATGTTAGAAGAGGCTTATATTTTATACTAGCTGAGTTGGTAACACTGGTCACATGTAATGTTAGAAGAGGCTTATATTTTATACTAGCTGAGTTGGTAACACTGGTCACATGTAATGTTAGAAGAGGCTTATATTTTATACTAGCTGAGTTGGTAACACTGGTCACATGTAATGTTAGAAGAGGCTTATATTTTATACTAGCTGAGTTGGTAACACTGGTCACATGTAATGTTAGAAGAGGCTTATATTTTATACTAGCTGAGTTGGTAACACTGGTCACATGTAATGTTAGAAGAGGCTTATATTTTATACTAGCTGAGTTGGTAACACTGGTCACATGTAATGTTAGAAGAGGCTTATATTTTATACTAGCTGAGTTGGTAACACTGGTCACATGTAATGTTAGAAGAGGCTTATATTTTATACTAGCTGAGTTGGTAACACTGGTCACATGTAATGTTAGAAGAGGCTTATATTTTATACTAGCTGAGTTGGTAACACTGGTCACATGTAATGTTAGAAGAGGCTTATATTTTATACTAGCTGAGTTCGTAACACTGGTCACATGTAATGTTAGAAGAGGCTTATATTTTATACTAGCTGAGTTGGTAACACTGGTCACATGTAATGTTAGAAGAGGCTTATATTTTATACTAGCTGAGTTGGTAACACTGGTCACATGTAATGTTAGAAGAGGCTTATATTTTATACTAGCTGAGTTGGTAACACTGGTCACATGTAATGTTAGAAGAGGCTTATATTTTATACTAGCTGAGTTGGTAACACTGGTCACATGTAATGTTAGAAGAGGCTTATATTTTATACTAGCTGAGTTGGTAACACTGGTCACATGTAATGTTAGAAGAGGCTTATATTTTATACTAGCTGAGTTGGTAACACTGGTCACATGTAATGTTAGAAGAGGCTTATATTTTATACTAGCTGAGTTGGTAACACTGGTCACATGTAATGTTAGAAGAGGCTTATATTTTATACTAGCTGAGTTGGTAACACTGGTCACATGTAATGTTAGAAGAGGCTTATATTTTATACTAGCTGAGTTGGTAACACTGGTCACATGTAATGTTAGAAGAGGCTTATATTTTATACTAGCTGAGTTGGTAACACTGGTAACATGTAATGTTAGAAGAGGCTTATATTTTATACTAGCTGAGTTGGTAACACTGGTCACATGTAATGTTAGAAGAGGCTTATATTTTTCAGGTAAGAGTTTTTTTATTGCCATAGGTGGAAAACAAGTAGACTGGTCACTTGATGGTAAGCGATCACCGTCGCCTATGGATACCTGCAACACCAGGGGCAAAACAGATACTTTGCCGATCCTTAAAGACTTTATTAACAGCCCTTTTGAAGAACCTCTTATTATAATTACACGGAAATGCCGAAGGGAGCTTATTCCACAAATTGCAGGTGTGTGGCAAAAAAGAACGCGTAAAACGCACAGTGTGCGATTTCCACCGATCTATGATATGTGGTTCAAGTTTCAGGCGGTGGCGGCTGGTGCGATGATAAAAGAGTATATATATACATAAGAGTACTCACACTTCGATGGCCTTGTTCCAGTTGATGACGTATCCGCTGAGTGCGAACGTCTCGATGTTGACTACGTGCACGTTCCCGCGCACCGTGCCCACGTGCGCCCACTTCGACTGCAGCGGCAGGTGCAGGCACGTGATCCTGCGGAGGAGGGGGGTGTTATAACCTTTACCAACAGTACTGCATCCTTACCCGACTATCTAGGGGTCACTAGCTAGCCATGTAAGAACGGTTGCTAGTTAACTTGAAATCAAGAAAATATTAGTTTAATAAATAATTAATATTATAAGGTAGGAACAAAGGGTTGTCGAAGTTTGCATGAAACACAGCAATAGCTGACCGGAGATTAGGACAAGAAAGGAGTGGGACAGGTACTAGGAGAGAGCAAACGGACTTGATACCAGAGTACTGTTTGATAAAACACGTCTAGAAACGGAATTAAAAAAAAAAAAGTGCTGTTGCCCCCGACTTCGTACGCGTAGATTTTCATATAAACTTTCAACCCTTTTTCTTCCCTTGATCCGGCTCTTGCGCAAAATAACATACCCTATACTTCGATCTGGTCACAGCTAAGCATATTCGTGACAATCGCATTTAAATCCGTCCAGTGGTTTAAGAGATGTGCGTGGACAAACAAACAAACAGACAAAAATTCTAAAAACTGTCTTAACGTGTTCAGCTCCTTATTTTAAAACGCCCTGTGTTTGTCTTTTTGATATCTTGCATTTACAATTTTTTTAACTGTACGTTTTTATTATATGTATAGATAGATATATATACTCGTAAATAAATCTAAAAATATTTGTAACGTGGTGACATTTTGTGTTTAGAATGTTCAAAAGAATAGCTGCAAATTGGCGAAAAGTGCATTACACAAATTACTTTTCATTACTCATACTCGGAAAGTAGGTCTGAAGTTGCCTGCGGAGAGGGTTGAAAGTAATACATTTCAGCCCTTGGGAGAATCACTTTAAACTGACAGTGGCAGTTGACAATTACTGACAGACACTCATATTATTAAAAAAAACTAGTTCTATTTTCACATTTATATTGAACCATGTTTCAACTTTTTTTTTCTCCTCAGAGGATTATGGTCCCGCACTTCTCGTGCATTTGCCAGTGTCACAGTTCATGTTTTTATTTTTAGTTTCCTTGTATTCGTAATGAAAAGCACAGTGTTTACCTCGGGGTTAAAGACTTATTTAGTCCCTCGAGCTATTAGCGCCCTTGCTACGCTCGGGCGCCAAACCCCGTCTCGGGGCTATATAAGTTACTTTCACCCCATAGGATAACAATTTACTATTACTGTACACACACAGTTGCGCGGTAAAGCTAGAATGTCCATAAAACCATTTCTCATTGAATAATGTATATATAGGTAGTACGAATCATGACAATGGCGACCATGAGGGTTGGAACGTTCCACTTCCTCACTAGTACTCCGAGTTATTGCTTTACATGTTATACGTTCATATTAGATAGATCTCTTCCACAACAGAGTCTCTACAAAGACTAGATATTTACCAACTGGCCGTGCTTCGTGCATTATATTACATATAAGTTTTCCTTTAACACAGTGAGTCTAGACATAAAGCTCACTTGTTAAGGTTTGAATATCAGTGTTAAGTGATGGTAAAGTCAAGATTCAGAACTGGCCGAAATCAAGCGATGATGAGGAAAATCAAGGTTTAACGCTTGGCAATTTTTTAACTTCAAACTATCTCACTGCATATATCTACACTACACTTCAATAATTAATATATTTACTTTTGTCAACCATACCCATGTGTAAACATTACAAATATATTTAGGCGTAAAAAAAACTAAAAAAAAAAAACATTATTTCAACATCATAATATTATAAGATTATTTACAAAAATTACAAAGTAAAACTTTTGAGCTAAAACTACTACTACTGATAGCGATTTAATAGGAAAGTATTTTTTTCAGTTGTAATACTTACAACTGAAAAAAATAGTTTCCTATTAAATCGCTATCAGTGAGAATTTTCAGAATGCTGGCCCCATTATCACGTTGTATATATAGCAATGCTCACCCTTTCAGCAAAGTCGTATTTCGGTCACGTGTTGTATTGACCAGACTTGGTGACAAATCTATAAAAGTATTTCGGCTCACGGTTCTCACGGGCATAAGGTTTCGACCCTTAAATAATAGTTCAATTAAAATAAGGTCAAATAATAAATACAATGGTTTCTTCATTATTTTGTCATAGATTTATTTTGTCGTTTGCTAAAGCAAACGTAGATGCAATGTTTCACGGTACAGTATTTCCTATTACCTTTTTACTTTTATCGCGAAAAACTTAAATAACAACGATAATCATCTGATCGTTTAGACTTTTTCCGCAATTTGTTTGAATTACGACTTTACTAGTGAGAGGACATGATACAAAGTCCCATATCAGATCATCATCTCGGTAGCAAGAAAATGCTTTTCCGAGTCCATAAAAGTAAATAGTGTTTCCACATGACGGCGCAATAGAAACACGAAGACAAAATTATGGGTTATTGCACACGGAGTAAGTAATCTGCGACAAGGGCGCGCCTGAGAGAGCAAGGATGCACTTAAGAAATGATATGAGCTGTGCATCTCTATCAAGTTGCGCAGGTCACTTGCACCACGTGTAAGAAGCTTAAGGGAGTCATCTTAGTGAGTCAAAGCCAAAATGAACCTTAAAAACTACAGACAACATTCTTACAAAGTGCTATTAAATCTCTACGCCGTAGCATGTGTCGTAGCACTGTAGCAGCTACGAACCTACCAAAGAACTGCATAATTAAGAAACTTCCGGCCGAATGCCTGCAATGAGCGGCAAAAAGGCACAGCTGTTGGCAGGTCGTGCCAAGATAATGCGATTCTCCGTTTTGGCATGGTTTGCGTTTTACATAATTGTCGGCCGGCAGTGAGGGCGGTAGGGGGGAGGGGAGCTATTATCGTAACTATCGGGGTGATAGAGGACTACGGGCGGTTACAACACGTAACTGTTTGATGCATCGACACATCGAGGTCTCAGCTGATCTATAGAAGATTGCTACAGTTTATTAAACATTCAAGACGGCGTCATTATCGTAAATGCTAGCAAACGATAACTAAGGCCACTGCTTTTCATATTGTAATTCCGTTTCATGCACGGTTGCCTGGACAAGATCACTTTAAACGATACGACCGCTATACAACCACCGACGAAAAAGAGGAGAGAAACAAAGTTTAACGTGTGTGTCTGTGTGTGTAACTTGATCGCGAGTCTTCTTAGCTGTGATTCAAGAAAATCTATTTGGTCGTTTGAAGATAATCCGCTCTTTTATCGGCTTAAGAAATATCAATAAATTTTTTCCTTATTTATTATGTTCATCGTTTACTCTGATATTTGTTTACGTGTTTCTTTTTTAGAATGTAGAGGGAGTTGGTCCCTTAAACATTTCATTAACTTTGGTTCAGTTCAGTAGGTTTCGAACCAGCTTCAATAATACGATAATATTGTATGAGCGCGCGCCTGTTGATTTGGCAATACCAATCATTTCACTCGAGTGATTACTAAAATGTTGAAGTCGGGGTTCCGTATTGATATAACACAGATTAGCTTATCGACCATTCATGGATAGAGGGTTAAACTGGAATCATACCTTAAGGCGAGGTATTCCCACTTTTAAGCAACGCTTATTACTATAGATGACCATAATCCTTGGTTTATTGTATTAAAGTCGCATTTAGCGAAGCAAAATTATGGCTCTTACACACAGTCGTGCGTTTCGCTACTTCTATTTTTGGGGTTTTTCTCATATTTTTCGAAAAGTATAGCTGTAATGTAAAATGTACCTCACCGGTTTCCTTAATAATTATGAAATCTATATATCAAGATATCGCAGACATAATTTAATAAATCGGTTATCTAAATATATAAATGAATCCAAAAAAACAGAGATAAAAGCGCAAATCAGTGCTACTTTGTATTTTTTTTCTATCGAGCGAAATGTGCTTAATCGTGTTTCGGTCTCATGGGTTTCCTAGATAAAACATTCAATTTTTATATGACACCATTTTTATAATTTTAAACTAACCATGAAGGTATGCACACTTAATCTAGAATGACCATAATTGCTAAAAGTCGGAAAAGAGCGTCCTCATTACTCTATTCTCAAAAATGTCAGTTATTGTTAGAATTAGTTATTTAAGTTGTTATTTTAAATATTGGAGTGTTTCTAGTTCAATAAGCATTGCCATTTAGCACGGTAATGTAGCCGGCATGCTGGGTACGCTGCCTACTGATAGTGAGCTTTTGATTTGTATTGACATATTAGACCTTCAACGGTCAATAAGCAATTGTAAATGTTTTTGTAGTGTAAGTGTAAGCTTATATTTTGTTTAGTTAACAAACACATGTAGTTATTGGGTAATATGCTTAAATGATTCGTCACCTCGTCTGATGTTAATCGATGATATGGTCTCCGATGGAGCACACTTGCCGACAAGAAACCAAATAACTCTTTGAACCCGTATTGAAGTAGAAAAGGTCTATTTACCTATACTGTAGGCATGTAGAGTTAATAATATACGTTCCACAACTAATATAAATTAGCTACACAATTATAATTAATTACTTGGTATTGCCATGGCAATAACTTGTATGGCAAGTTAATCATAGACATTCCGACGTTAATGGCAATCAGTTAAGACAGTTAGAGCATAGAGGCGTCACCAGTACCCTTAGTACAAGATTTGATAGTTTTCGAAAACTTTTTTCGTTTTCGTTTTGATGCATAGATTGCTGGGCTGAAAGCTATTCGAAACTATTTTTCGTATTTGAGTGAAGCAACCTATACTGCCGATTACTACCGATTTTAGTTCATCCGCGTTTCCGCTAGAGGCGCTTTACTAAAATGTATGGGACAATACGGAAACGAAAAAAGTTTTCGAAAACTGTCAAATCTTGTACTAAGGGTACAGCTACCACTCGACATCGAACACAAGGGATGATCATTAGACATGAGATAAATAAAGGAGACAATTCGCAGACATTCCTGCCGTCCGCGTCCCTCCCACACTGGACTCGAGGGCTGTAATATAGAGAACAACAAAAAGATAACAATACAAATATTTTTTAATAGGCATACTAGCGAATGTTTAGAGATACAGTTATCCTAGCAAGTGGGAATGTATGTATGAGTCCGTGTGTGTGTGTGTGAATGAGTGTGGTGATGTGCGTGATAATGTTTGATTTTGTGTGAATGAATGATGAAATGTAATGCTCACTGCTCAGTACGAATCCGGGTAGTTAAGTTTTCGGTGTCCTCATATGACAAAGTTAGTAACTACTCGTATTCACGAACTGACCGCTTTACTTTCAACGACCTTTCATATTAAAATATTAAAAAATATAACTTCGGAAGCGCTTTAAGTTAAGAGCTTCGTTGTATAGACGTGGAAGGAGAGAGTTTAGATAACAAAAGCAGATTTGACACTAGATATTGGCGCCCTGAACATTCGTTCTCTACTTTACTATTTACTAAATAGTTCGGGCTGATATGTAGGATTTAATTTATTTTAATTACTGTGTTTCATCCCATTTCCTAATATAATCAACTAGAAAAATATAATATTCTCCGAGATGTATCAAAACTGTACCTACCTATACAAAACAAGATTATCACAAGAGCACGAACGAATGCCTCGGGGAAATCTCGCTTCCGTTTGTGTAACAAAACTTTTTTTAATTTAGACAAATTGAGACGCGTGTTTGAAAGTTACTTAGCTACATTGATTAAGTTCATGAATAATGAAATTAGATTTTAAATAACTGTCAAGTGTCATAAGTATTTTTTAATATTTGAAATTAAATTTTGATAGTAAATCCTAATCAATGAGTTTGTATTATTTCGTCATTGATGCTAATGTATGGAACGATATTCAATATAAAAAATACTCAAGTTAGTATAGATGTCATCTCTCAAACTTGAGTAGTTAACTTGTAGCCATTGAAGAGTTACACTATCCACCTCCCGGGTCCATCATCAGGTCAGTTCGACACTAGGGTACCAAATTACTGTATTGTCTTCCGTATTACATATATTTGCAAAGTTTTAAATCGATACGAAAATTAGAAGTAGGTTCAAATTGACTTCCAAGATTTGTTGAAATAGTTATCAGTGAAGCTGATATAAGCGTGTTACAAAAGGTAATAGCCACTGCCACTTTGACAGTTAGCCAATCTATTTTCAATGAAATAATTGCATATGACAAACTATGTATTATGTTTTCCAATGGGAATATTATTATATATCCTTGTTATTACCAAGTGGCAATGAGCAGGCCACATCGCTAGAAGAATCGATAACCGATGAGGAATAATGGTTCTTGAGTGGAGACCACGAACCGGAAGATGCAGCGTATGTAGGCCTCCCACTAGATGGACCGACGACATCGTGAGAGTCGCGGGCATCCATTGGACGTACATGGCAGGCTGACGTTCAGTGTCGAAAAAATAAAATAAAAATGTGAACTGACGAGACGATGTTAACTGTTTTATACATGATATAATATTAGTATGCTTTTATGTTAATATACAATATCATACCATATTAGTGTAGAGTTCTAAGGGGGAGGCGTATTTCAGCAGTGGACGTATTATGGCTGATGATGATGATGATGAGATAATATTTCCCGGATTTTTTTTTGGAAAGTCAGAGAATTCCCGAGAAACCACAAATCGACAAACCGGGAAAATAAAATTATCTATCCAAATTAAAATGGACACAATTGTGCAATATCTCATTGCAGATTGATATTACAATCGTCAGTGTGATCATCAGTAATGACACAGCCAGCGCCGTGGAGCTGTAATCAGCTCGCCTGGATTAACACGACGTATTCCCGCCGTCCACTACTTACTTACTCTGTATAATAGAGCTGATATTGTCCAATCAAATCTATAGTTAGAGAGCCTTGGGAATTACGTTAGAATAAATTAACAACGGTATTGAATTTGTGTAGATACTATTAAAAATAGTTAAACAGATCTAGCAACGGTAACATTACAAACGCCTAAAGACCCTCGTATGTATTCGCTTTATCTATATAAATAAAAATTTAATGACGTTCGTTGGTAAGCGCACCATAACAAAAATTTAAAAACTTGCCCGAAAAATTGAAAAATTCGGAAAAAAGTAGTGCTTTTTATCGACTTCCAAAAAGCAGGAGGTACTATGTTCGTCTGTATGTTTTTTTTTCTGTGGGATTTTTGTATGAATTCCAGGCCATTATCACAATCAAATTTATTGAAATTTAGACAGGACCACAGACATTTAATACAGAACAGACTGAACATGTTTTTTACAACTACATTCGCAAAAACAGTTATGTTTGCATCTCTCTCGATTACACAAAAATCATATATTCGTATCTCATTTTGTCGTAACGTTGCAACATAATAGAAAAAAATGAGCATGTGGTACGATGTTCCAAGTTGCCATTTTGGTAAGCATCAATATTCTGACAGAAGGCTGACAGCGAAAACCACGGCTTGCAAAAATTACCTAAAATAAAAGTTATTTTTACATATTTGGTTTAAAAGATATGAAAATACTATGGTGAAGTGCAGTGTCCTCATGTGTTTTAATTCATCTCATAAGATGCCACCCGGTATAACGTTTCACACGTAAGTTTCGTGTGTTATAATAGAGATTATTTTGAATTGCTATTTTTTCTTGTTATTTTTCATAAACTTTACAATTTGAAGGCTTGGGAAGGTTGTGTTTCTTTAAATTTCATATATGTACAAGTTTGGTGGGTGTAATAAAAGTTAATAAGTAGTTTTCTTTAAAAAAATATTGATTCGATCATTGTTTGGCGTTTGAGGTACTTAGACATTGTCCAGGGAACGTATTCAGTAGCCAAGAGAATGTAATACTCCTTTCAGTAGTATAATTAAAATAGTATAAGTTATTTTCTTTAAAAATTCATTGTATCGATCATTGTTTTACGTTTACGGTATTTAGACATTGTCCAGGGAATTTATTTCAGAATCAGAATTCGTATTTCAGAAGTATAATTAAAATAGATGATTCAGCTTGATGTGATTATGATGACATGAACCTTTTTCATTAATTACTAGCTGCTTTTCTTAAGTAATGTAAATAAAGTACCTACCTACCTATTGTGGTTCATGTCATATATATACGTAGTGATCTAGATAGTGTAATTAAAGGGTTATTTAGACATATGTCAAGTAACAAACATTTTTATTACATTTTAGATTTTCCAAAGGATGAAGAGTTGAGAAACGCATGGTTGAAGAATTTGAATCTAGAAAATTGGCAGCCCAGTTTTGGTTAGCGACAAGTTTGTTGTGCTCAAAGCATTTAGAGGCACATTTGTTCGACCGGACTGGTTTCCGTACAATCCTTAGAGAGTACGAGGTGTAATGCTTATTGGAACAACAGTTTTCAATGAACAGTCGCTATCACTATCATGAATCTCAAGTTGTACTAACTACATTATGATAACTTGCATGTAATAATTTTCAGAGCGATAACATACCAAGTTAAAAGAAAGCCACAAAAAGAGGTGTTACTGGCAAAAATGTTCTGCGGGAGCTGCAGAATACCTCATTTCCATCAAATTCAGATCCTGCAACCACATGACACATCTGGTAAATTGTTTTATACAAAAATAAATGATTTGACTTGGTCTGGTGTGTTTGAATATTAATACCCAATGGGAACATCCATAAATTCCATCACATAAAGAGGAGGGGAGGAGGGGTCGACGAAGTGTGACTGACAAGGGGTAGGGAGGGGTCGTAAATTTTGTGACGTTACATTTCAGATACAATCTAATAGTATCTGTTAGCACTATTATAAAAGAATGTCCTTGAGTCCGGCCCGCGTTTTGCAAATGTTTGCGTGTAATGTATATGTAGTGTATTTTGCATCAATATTTTTGTGGCTTGTTGGTTCTGCTTGGTATTATATGTCTGTGAGACAGGACAACGTGTGTCAAGTCAGCTGGTGTCGGATAATAAATAAATAAACACTATCATCGCCTAACATCAGGCAAGGTGGCGGTCAAACGCGAGCATATTACTCAATAATAAATGTCCGGGCTAGACCCGTCAATTGTAATAAATGAAGTGAAATAATAACAATAAAAAAATGCACGATTCGCTCACTATAAACTTTATTTGACAGCTTAAAATAAGCTCTATACCACTACTGAACATAGGCCTCCCCCTTTAACCTCCACACTGAACGTCAGCCTGCCATCTGCATCCACTGAATGCCCGCGACTCTCACAATGTCGTCGGCCCATGTAGTGGGAGGCCTACCTACGCTGCGTATTCTGTCACGGTATATGTAACAAGTTAAATTGCTGATATTATATTGAAATACACGACCCAGATATTTGATGAATCTCGTTGTTAGTCAATCGTATTGTAACGTTCCATGATCGTTACCGACTTCCAATACATGGCACATAGCTAGAAGCCAAACTTAACCAATAAAAAAGGTCACTACTATGACATAAATATTGTTGACAGATGAAGGTGATTGACGTAATGTCAATCACTTTCATTTCGTTAAGCGAAAAATCATTGTTCTAACCCTCGGAAATATTTAATTGCATTTTAAAAGATTCGGGTATGTAAATATCATATTCTTTCTAGAAGGAATAGGTTATATATAGAACCCGAACTAAAAATCTCGTCTCATTTGTGCAGCGGTACTCCCGTGTGAAAGTCGTTCAGACATAACCTTTAAACTTATAATTATAATCTTGTAGCCCCGTACTCCAATCGGGTAAGTTCCGTTGAGTGATAAAACTGGAAATCCTTTTAAAATGTGAATTATCTTACAAACCACCTGTGTTGTAAAACGCAGTGCAAGTGCGGTTCATATACGTACAATCTGCGGATATGGACGCGCGCTGTACTTATATTCCAATATAATTGTGTTCTAAGCTCTTAAAGCATTCTGTAACTTGGATCCTTCCGATCAAAAACTGTGTTAACGCCGGTACCACGTCATGTGAGATAATGGGCGCCTAGTCAGATCTGCCGTCTTTTCTACGGGACTCACACGACGTGGCCGAGCGGCTGCCGTACTGATCCTCATGCGGAGTTCTTCGACGCATTTTCAGGCTCCTACCCTCTACTAAACTACGGCCACGATACTGACAACAGTGTCGTGACGTGCGGACCTTACTCGCTACCACGTTGACCGTACTCCGGTCACGTCTTCAACAACAGCGACGTGACGCGCTGACTACACTCTGACCACGCCTGAAAACCTCGGACGGAGCTGTCTCGTCGCTACACTGCCCAGCTGACATTCCACGTGCCACGAGCCGCGTCGAGCTACGCGGCGACCGGCGCCCCAAGCTCTTCAAGCTAAGTCTCCAAACAAGGGACCAACACTTTTTTATCGCCATCACCTTCCGAGCTCACGACCCTCTGTCTGTAAATTCATTCGCTTGCTTTAATAAATCTTAACTTATACTATCTTAAACTCTTTTCTTTGAAACACCTACCCACTGCTAGGTAGAACTTCACCAAGCTTCACTTGGTGAACGTTTCAGTATATTAAGGAAATAGTAATTAAAATCAACAATAATGTTGCCAGTCCCAGATGCCTGTATGAAGAACATGATCAAACAAAACTCTTTACAATGTTAACAAGCCTTTCATTAAACTTCCAAAAGCCCGATCCAGGAATAATTGATTGTACGCCCGCTCACGCGAGACCACCTTTTGTATCTCACAGTAATATAAGAACAAAGCCGAAGCCCGAGACTGTACAAGGCAATCCAAATTATTTCTGTCACTCCCATTCTTATAAACAGCGCCTAAAAGTGACATAGAAGTAATCTCTTGTTCTAAAAGAATGAAGCTCAGGTGTACTGTTCGCTTCTCTAATTGATGGTAGTACTGCACTGTGCTCGAAGCGTGTTTGCGATTTAATATAATGAACGCGAGACGAGATCATTGGCTAGGAGGTGACAATGGCGCTGAGGAACAGCGAAACCATGGCAACCGTTCAGGCAATGTCACAATATATATGGTACCAGTAGGTCATCTTAACCATATCATAAGCAAGCGTCAAAATATAATGGATGGTGATGAAACTATAGTATAAAAGTACATATTTGTTTTTGAGAAGCAGAAACCGCCGCCTATGGATACCTGCAACACTAGCAGTGTTGACGGTGCTTTGCCAGTCCGGAGATATAGTTGTAGACGCCTCAAAGGTTTTGAAACGTTTCATGTTGAAGTTCGGCGGGAAAACCTTTGGGGGACATTCTACACCTTGCAGGTCCGCGGGAGAAAAGAGCGGAAAAATCGGACGGTGTTTTTTTATATTTAAATAATATACGTAGCAATACCGGTTAATAACATTACGATACGATATTTTGGCGAAAGTTTTCATTCTTTGTCGTTTCTAACGCATACTTCAAGTGTACAATATTGTGATAATGTAGTGTAACAGTGTCACGACGAGTGCCTTGATCAGTCACCTCGTTGGCAAACCATTCGCAAATCGCCAGTGTGATAACGCCCTTACACAAATTATAGAAACCAGCCTGCCGCAGGGTACTCTAGGAAACGCTTGATTCAATCACGAATAGAATTAATTATTTCTACGTTTGTTGGAATCGGTAGTCTCGTAGTTAATGGTTGTTACGTGAGTGGTGTAGAGAAACATTTAATTTCAGCAAATTTCAGTTGTTAGGGGCTATCATTGTAGAAATTACTTAAATTAGAATTGGGATTTTATCAATGAAAAAGACAATTAAGAAATTATGTAAGCTATTTTATAATGAACTAGCTGCGCCCCGCGGTTTCACACTCATGAATTACTCCTCATAACATCAGCTATCTGCCTGTAAAAGTCCCGTCATAATCGGTCTAGCCGTTTTGGAGTCCACGGGGAACATACACACATCAATTTTTATATATATCGATGGATTTGAGACCCTGTAGGAATGGACTGACTTTGCACCGAATAGCATTTGTTTATATTTATTAAAGTTTTAACTAAAGGCGTAAGGCCTCTGTTATTAAAACATATATTGTTTAGTTTTAGTTTCCGCGTGTACTACTTGCTTGATATAAGTTGATAAATTACATTTTGGGTAACAAACTTTTAGGATGTTTGCAAATTGGAGTGATCATAACTTTAATCATATTACGAATCCACCATCACGGGGCGCGGCGCACCGAAAGTTAGATGTGAATCAAGCTTAGTACAGTAATGGGCAACATTAATATAAACCTGCCGAAACTGAGCCGCGGGGTGCGAGCGGGGGCTGCGGGAGGGGAATGTTATGGTAAGGAAGGGGATTAGAGGAAGGAGTATCACGACAATGAAATATTAGTATGTAAAGCTTGTAATTATGCCTGTCTTTCAAACAGATATCATGGTGGAATACTGGGCTTACAATTAAGTTTATATTCTTAAAAAGATTACCCGACAACATGAAAGAGTATAACTTCTGGTCTGTTATATAATTTTTTGTTGACAAAAGAAGATAATACCAGACCTCACAACACTTGTTGAATGATCATGTCATGTGAGCGGTTGCATTTTTTATCCTCACTTTAAATGTCTTGTGTTTATGATGACTTCACCTACGTATTGACCTCAGATCAGATGAACAAGGGAGAAATACCTTAGTACAATTACCGTTCATATTCAAATGTCTCCATTTTTTTCACTATATCGCTAAACCGCTTATCGCATTTTTTTTAAGTACGGTTAAGTACACTTACTCATTTTTCTCGCACACTAAGAAACTTGTAACGAGACCAATGAACTAACTAATAGTCCACATGCAAAAAAAAATGCCGACTAGATCGTCTGCTGGGTGAGTTCGACTACAGGCATCTAGCCTAATTTAGGCCAGACGTTTCCACCCGCCGGCGCCGCGTCATCTTACGCCATATCTCCTTTGTATCTCTGATCTGAGCCAGGGAACATCCCTGAACTTGAAGACTCTGTCGGGACCTCAATTATCAAAATCATTTTAGTCATTTAGATGAGTGGAAGTACAAACTCGGGTTATTTTGTTTATTGTATTGTTAGTTTCTGTTTGTATACACGTCCGTCTACAATGTACTCATCTAGAAACACAGCTTCATATTTGTCAAAACTTTTAATTAGCCGTAAGTTATATATATAAAATAAAATCTAATGTTTTTAAAGTAGCTGTTAGTTTTACGAAAACAATAAAATAAAGTGCTGTGTAAGATGTTACCTTTCTCTCTGGAACTTGAGTGAGTGCATTCGCTGCGGTGACTTCTGTCGGAAGGTCCACAGGTGTAGCTGGTCGTCCGCGGTGGCGGTCACCAGCGCGCCGTCGTTGATGAGGAACTTGGCGTGCAGCACAGCCTCCCCGGCCTCGTGGCGCACGTGGGCGTCCACACCAGGGCCGCCCAGTCTGTGTTGAGCCGAGTCAAGGAAACAATCTAACATGCACATTGATAAAACTGCGATAACAATAAATACTCTATCATTTTAAATCCCAATGAGTTGCGGTCAGGTTCAACTCAAGAGTGAATTGGTTTCTTCTAGGCAAGAGTGATCCATCGTAGACCGCATCATCGCTTAACATCAGGCGAGTTGGCGGCCAAGCGCAAGCCTATTATTTAGTTTAAAAAAAGGCACAGGTTCAATACTCAATAAATAAATATATATAATTAGAAATATAAATACTTATTCTAGTTTTCACATTTGCTTAACATCAGGCTTGTTTTTTTTAAATCGCGTATAAGTCCGCGTTTGACCACCAACTCGCCTGTTGGTAAACGACGATGTGGTCGAAGATGAAGCACGCAGACTTAGAAGATACCTATTCACTCTTGCCTTGAAAAAGCCCAAATTATATCTCTCAGGAAACAAGGAAGCCGGCAGGTTGTTCCAATCCTTGGCCGTACGGATTAGAAACGTAGAATCGAAACTTTTGGTACGTACTACGACTATCCAAAGAAAGTCCACAATGTATGGTTCTGGGCAAAAAGTTTATCATGTTTTTTTCTTCTTTGTGAAGAACCACGAATTCACTGAGCGTAAGTGTTGTTTCAATGGGACATCGAATTGTAGGCATTATTTAGCGATAGTGATATTAAAATTCTAAACACATAATATGTACTTCGATACAAAAATATGTTTGAGTACACGCAAAATAACCAGCATTATCTAGCGCAACAAGTAACTAGACTCTAGAGCCTAGGGGACTGAGTTTAAATTCCAACTAGAAGGTACCGATTATATATCTACGTATTTTTCGGACAAGTAACATGTAACATAAAAAAAAAGTGTGTGTGTGTCAGCTACGACGCACGATTGGAGTTTACTCGGCAGCAGAAGAATGAGATGGAATACGCGCGCAACACATGTATTCCATCTCATTCTTTTACACGTTCAATCCTACAGATATATATGTTTGTCTCTTTCTACGTAACGCCTCAACTTTTCGTGTTACACTTGACTTTACTCCTCATAAAATTTCCGTACCGGGCCTTATAACTCAAATCGTTTCTTAAGGAGTAAACTCCAAAATTATAATATCTACATAGTAAATCCGTTTTCCCGTATCATTTATGTTAAGGTCTGTAGAGTACTCATATTTATCAAAATAATTCAGAGAGCCATTGTAATCGAACAGTTTAAAACTTTTAGCGTCTAGCTATCAATACAGTAAAACTTAAATCCAGTTATAATTGAACGCAAAATACCATTAAATTTAGTAAACTTGTTATTATAAATTCTCAGTTAATACCGTCAGGGGAAGGCTTTTATCAAGACGAGAACATTGGAGATCGTTATATTATTAAGACATTTATGGCTCTCTAGACAGACTACCTACGATAACAAATTTAAATTATAATGTAGTTTGATAAATCGTTTCTAATTAGCTGTAATCAAATTACATTCGAAACTTTTATAGGTCTTGCCGAACTTTATAACCGCTTGATATATAGACACGGAAGTCGGACGTTAGTTCGGACGCGTCAAAGGCCCTTCTACACACGATGTGAAGTGTTTGAAACTGGTTTTAGCAAAAGAGACGACGATCTACAGACTATAGTCAGTCATCTGCCCGAGCTTTTAGTATATCGCACTTCAGAGCAGATATAAAGTTTGGCACGTACTCTACTCGACGGATTGTGAAGTCGCCAAACAAGGGATCCATCTTCGTTTCCAGCCCCGAATTAATCATAATCACTCTGTGGGCATCACAACAAGCTTGTTTGTTATAACAATCGGTGTACAACAATAACGAAGAAATCTGTTCATGGAAACTTTGGTTCAGTAAAACTGGTGGTTCGTGAGGGGAGACTGGGATAAGATAAATGTAGCATTCATTCGCTATTATAATATATAAACTTTAATTACGTAAGAGGGTTCAATTTATCAAATTAATTAGGTTTAAAAGTAATAAATACCACAGACCAGTTGGTAATAAAAAATGTGTCCTTTGTTAATATCGTACTTAGGTATAAAGATAAGCGATGACCCTTAGTAAAGTCCTTAACATGATGTTCACTAATATGATTTGACCACAAAGCGTTATAAATTGCAACAGCATAATTTTTCTCCAAGTTATTTTTAATTATGGTTTGTGTTTATCAACCCACATTTGGGGCCTAAGTAAAACATTTTAATTTAATAAAATCGGATGAAAACAAAATTAAACGTCTTCCCCCAGAGAAAAATAGCAACATAATTTCGCTCAAAATAAGGTGTACGAAATAAATATGACATTGTAATCGTGCCGTCTGTCATCGGTAGAAATGGCGGGAAAACATAGCCGCCATCTTGGAATCTTTAGACGTCACTTTCAAATATTCTCGCAAACTTTAGGAAAAAATTATAAAGAAAAATGGAAACGAAAGCCGAGTTCGCGGTAACGGATGTCTATAATAGAACTTGCACCCGTGGAAAGCCGGGGCGGGTCGCTAGTTTCGGATAGTTTTCTAGTTGTAATATTTTAATTGTATTTAAAAGTTCTTGCAGGGGTCCGCCTGGGGAAGTACCACACCTTTGCCAGTTATTCAACCGCCAAGCAGTAATGTGCAAACACAACTGTGTTTCGGATTGAAGGGCAATGTTTCCAGCGAAATTACAGGGCACACAGAGATTTGACATCTTATATCTCGGGGTGACGAGCGCAGTGCATTGCCATCGAAGGTTTTGAACTGTTGAAGTTAAAAATTCTGAGTGGCATTGAGCTGTTATGGGCAAGCGTGAAGAGCCATCAGGCGAACGACTTCGCTCGTCTCGTCACTCAGTATCATAAAAAAAAAACTTATTTAAAGATAAACTATTGAACTTGACTAATGAAAGTAGAGCAACAAGTTATACTTACTTCATTCTGACCCTTTTTAATTCAAACAGCATGAATATACGAGGAAAACCATCCAACATTAGCTATCACAAATGTCCACTGCTTGAAATCTATGCTTTTAATTGAAATGCAAATGTATAAGCAAAGAGACAAACGCTGATTGTATACCAGCAGCGACCATGTTGTTTGTTTGAAGCCCGCTTTACAAACAGATCCGTACACTATGAATAGGATATCCTACAATCTCAGGTAAACAGAGGTTGGCTTGTTCGTTATTGTCGGACACAAATCGTTTACTGTGGTCCGATTTGTACTTGTTAATTAAAATTATGGTATTGCCAGTAAAAAATAAAATGATGTACCATTATTGATGTTGTCAATAAGCATACTCTGTCACTTACCTCACTTCTTTATACACAGACATCACCGGTAGTGTACGATAGTAGGGTGGCGACATTTAGATAACTGAGTGTATTAATTGAGTTGTAATAACCACTCCGAGACTACAGCTGCTTTGTTTTTGCCAGTAATGATTGATCTCTTGATCCATCCATCCATTTCCTACATCCCGACGGGGACAAATTGCCGAATGATAATGAAATTTCACACTTTCAACAATATACTGAAATAACTAAATTAAATGAAAGCACTAAAGAAGAAACTATATATAAATCAGACTGTAGACTGGTTAAATATGAAGTGCCACAAGGTAGTATTCTTGGGCCTCTACTTTTCCTAGTATATATAAACGATCTAACTCAAGCCATAAACCATCCAATGGTAATGTTTGCCGACGACAGCACCGCTATTTTTACGGACAACAAAACAGGTGAACATGATAATGACATTAATTATAATTTAGAATGTATAATTGACTGGCTGAGTAAAAACAACCTTAAAATCAACCTAGACAAAACAAACATTATGACATTTAAAGATATAAATTCTAACTTTGACATCTTAAACATAAATGACCGTGGTAAACACATTGACGAGATTCAAACAACAACATTTTTAGGCATGTACATTGACTCCAATATATCATGGAAATCACATGTTGAGCATGTCTGTAAGAAGCTAAACCAGTTTTCTTACGCATTATTCATGCTACGTAAAGTGGCAAATGAAAAAGCACTTCTTAGCGCATATCACGCTTATGCAGGCTCCACTTTAAAATACGGTGTTCTTGTTTGGGCGAACTCCACTGAAAAAGAGTCTGCCTTTAAATCTCAAAAAAGTGCATTCGAGCAATATGCGGGTTAAAAAGAAGAACCTCTGGTAAACCCTATTATAAAAAATTAAACCTGTTGACTCTTCCTTCGATATATATTTATGAATCAATTCTGTTAGTAAAGAATAATATAAAAGACTATGACATGTTAAGAAGTAAGAGGATTAATAGGCTAAAGTGAATGCGCTGCAGAACTGCACTGAGTTCTAGCAGCACGTTTAGTATGAGATTGTTAATTTTTAACCAACTACCACAATATTTAAAAGACATAGATAATACTGAAATTTTTAAATATAGACTCAAGAAATTTTTAATTGACAAAGCATATTATACAATCTCAGATTTTTTAAATGATAAGGACATCAAATAATATATTAATTAAACACTGTTTTAAACTATCACGGTTGTTCACTAAAATTATATGATTATTTACGGGATATTCCTTCCACAACCTTACTACGGTAAATATCCCGTAAATAATCATATAACTTTAATATATTAATTGTAATGAATGAGTAATGTTAAATTAAATTTGCATTAAGGACATCTATGTAATAATTATTAAGGTTTTTATTTCCAGTGAATTTTGCATGCCAAGCTGGTTAGTGGATGGCTACTTTTCTTTGTAAACCATCACAACACAATGTACCCATGTTTCTGCGAAATAAATGTTTTGAATTTGAATTTCTTTCAAATATAAATAGACTTTTTTTAATAGTATAGAATTTTGTATGAATCTCTATTTACCTTGGTCACGCCATAATTTGAGAACAACTTTACCGATTTCATCATCCTTTTTTTTAATGTTTTCTAATACTTGTAGAACGTTCTTACGGTTTTTTTAAGAAAACTGGAAAATTTCAGGAAATTTAACTACGATGTAAGAGTACAACGTCTGTCGGATCAGCTAGTTTATCTATAACAATGTAACGTATGATCACTGTCTGAAATAAATTACTTATTATTATTATTATAATGTTAACAAAGACCCAGACCTAGCTAAACTAGGACTTTAACGAGACCTGACCAGATGGTCGAAGACGCCTGACGCTTTTACATTTAGTTCAAAATACCTTTACCCGAGTTATTGTCGCAAACAAGTCTTAAAGGTTTATTACAAAAGAAGGAAAGTTATTCATATCCCAAACAAAGAAACCCGCAAATACAACAAACGGCCTAAAACGGGATAACGGACGAAGTTCTCGACAACTTGTGTTTTAATTCAGAGGACTCCATTAAAGTTATTAATTGTTGAGGGCTCTACCGCGCGATGCTATCAGAGTTTGTCCCATTGTGAATCCACCATCACGTGGTATGTACCTCGGAGATTTGTTTGTGAGATGACTCGTGTTTGTGTGGTAACATTTTATACGATTTACATGCTCAATAAAGAGATCTGACAAACGGTAAATACGATTAAAATACGTCTTTGTATTTTTGTAAATACTAATCTCGCGGTTCTCAGTCTCCTTGCATAATATGTAATGTAAAAATATCTAGGAAACCATTAAACCCGTTTTATGATTTAAAGATTTCCCTTCAGCCTTGAACAAAACCGGAGGTCCGTAAATATTTGCGATCGAAGACTTTTTCGTCCTTGTACATAATCAATTAAAAAACAATCAAAGAGTTTTGTAATCAAAACTTCAATACTAAATTTGTTAGAACATAGCATATAAAAAAACTATCTGAATTGGTTGATACATTTGTGAGATATCAGCCTTTAAAGATTTTGGTGAGGATTGAGAGGGGATGTTCTATCCCTTTCCCGCAGAGCATATGTTAGTATAGCATTTTTATGGCGCGCGCAAGGGTTGACGTCATAACCTGTTATAGCGTGCTCTATGTCTATCTTGAAATAAAAATGAATATAGCTTATTTATTTTTGAACAAGTGGGTTCAATTTATAATCAGCTTTTTTTGGGGCAGTAAAAATAATTAGGACACATGCCAATTTGTGACCATGTAAAGCTTTGTTCTCTTCCTTGAAACTTTACCCGGGCTCTGCATTGTATGAACAACAGGTAGAGCGGTCTGTCTGTCGTTCCGCCGCAGTATGCAGCAGTGGTGAGAAGCAAAACTCGCAATTGCGTTGGAAGTTACCGCGGCCTCGTGCATTCCGAACGAGAAACCAAAGCCTAAAATGTCTTATTTAACGACAACAAAGTTACTACAATCCAACAAAAAGGTCAAACAATTGGGAAATAAAGTCAAGCCGCGGATAGGACTCCCTATAGCCCATCAGAAACCGGCCAAATTAAACACGCCCCGTCCTAAAACAAGTCTGCGCCTACGTTATTCTAGCTTAATGAAAAAGGAACGTAATGAGCTCTCTAGAGGTCATTTAATGCGTGACGGAATAGAGCTTTTCTTTTGTGAATACCTATTCTAACCTCACACATACCACAGGTGTGCTGCTAACTTAACCAGGGTAGACTGACTACTTGTTTTATTCAGTTCATATATTAATATTTAATTTCTACATCTTCATACATGTAGTAAAATCGACTTCATTTATTGTTCAGTTCACAGATACGGGTAAAAGTTAGAAAATGTTATAAACAGAAAATAGCACTACATCTAATTAACAACTGACATTGCAACTTGGTTGCTAGTTAAAAGTTTAACCAACAAGTAGTACGTCATAGTTATAAAGCAAAAATGTACACATCAGAGAACTAATTAGTACTTTCCTATTTAAATTTGAGGACAGTTAAGTTAGAAAGAGTACAAGGATGTAGGATAAAAAGCTTATGTGACTCGTTAAAACAAGACAAAGGATCCCAAACTCTAGGGGTTTATTGGAAGCTATTGAACAGTTCCACTATCCACCTCCCGGCTCCATCACCATACCAGTACCATATTATTGACATGTCATCCGTATAGCATGTACTTTCAAGTTTCATACGACATCGAGACGACAATAAGCTACCGAACCTTCAATGATCTATTCCACGTTGATTACCAGGGTGATAAAAGGTGACTCTTTAGTGTCCTTTGAGCACCTGTGAATATAATCACCTGGGTGACCATAGGCGACTCCATGCAAATTATTATCTCAGTATCTTTTGATCACCCATGAATATATATTAAAAAAAATTGGCGGATGATGATGACGAGACATATTTATTCAATTATTATAATTAGTTTTCACAAAGCCTGTTATTTTTTACAAATTATTTAATCTTTGTCCTACTAGAAGTAGGTTAAAATTGACTAACAAGATTTGCTTACATAGTTGCTTAGTTATAGGTGATACTAATAAAAGTGTGTTATTTAAAAAAAAAACATTAACAGCTGGGCTCAAATTAGCTTTTACTATATTCAGGAGCTTTTAGTAAAAATATTCATAAAGAAAGCAACGAAAATGAATAATGAATATCAACAAGTTTAATGATTTTTTAATTGATGTTAGCGCAATGGCGGGCCTCTATAACCTGCTTCAGGGGAGAACGCTGAACGAGGCACAATTCTGAAAAGTTTTCCCTTTTCTTTGTCCATAAATCAGGAAGTTTGCTTACGGCGGGAGTTATAAATCTTGGAACCCCGGTCAAGCGGGGCTGGATTATTGTCATAATCCTTTGGAAACAGAGAAGCTTTTTCCTTTTTAATTGCCTTTCGAATTCGAGATAAAAACCCTGTTGGTAGATGTTTGTTCTGCTTTTGAATGAGAACCTGGATTTATTGTTATAGTTGACAGTTCAGACGGACACAGACGGAGACAGGAAACTGGATTCGTTATCTGAATGACAAGAAGTGTGGTGTGATGCTCGGACAGTTTGTTGTTCGTGGTGCTGCGAGTGATATAACCAGGAGTGCTACGTGAGCGTATTCTTTTCACTCTTTAATATATTTGTCTAGTACAAAATAAATATGTGAGTATGTGACCTCTCTCTTCCCGAGTATGAATCCCATGTGGTGGTAGGGTCAGCCTTCTTTACGTTTCTCCTTCACTTTATCCACCCACACATCACACTCTCTCATGTTTTCAACACGAAATCTTTCCACATTGCCTTGGGTCTGTCTCTGGATAAAACATTTGTATCGCAACCTTTGTATTTAGTATTTATATCGAACATTTTACCTTTATATCTAAACTAAATTAGGACTGGCTCAACCTTTTTTAACTTATGTTTCAGTAGACGTTAATCATATTATTTTTTATATCAAGACCCAGCCTTTAATAAACCTCACGAGAACACTTGATAGAGAATTAACTTCCCCCATTTAATATCCTATTCCAAAAAAAATATCGTAAGCCGAGCCAGAAAGGCATATTAATTAACGGGATGAATTATTAAAAAGACTCGAGGTGTTCTTGGAAAAGCTAAGGGAGAGTTCGAAAAAGTTATTTTCACGGAACGAGGAAAAAGTCCTTGATGGACGTTTTTGGATATTGAAAGTTAAATATTGGCCGTTACTCGGCCCTTGTTGAACTCCGCCGAGCGTGAGATCGCTCGCTAAACGGACTTCATTAAACTTACTTTCGATACTTTGTCAAATATACGGAAAATTGGACAAGTTGTTTCATTTCGATTGCCATGTCTACAATTTACCTGTTTATTGATAGACAAAATATTTTATTTTTAAGAAAATAATTGGTTTCCTGCTGCGCTCGCGCTGCTGCTTCGTTCGAACAGCGAGCTGGTAGTCTATCATGAAACAACAGGTTAGTGGTGGCAGCGATAAGGACACCTATGGTCAGCAGTGGGATGAAAGTGGTATTAAGATGATGATGATGAAGGTGATAAGAAATTATCATATATTATTGTAGTGTGTGGTAATATTGTACCATTCTTCGCATCAATCTGTTAGCAAATCACACAAAAAACTCGGACACTAGGGTAAGCCACTCAGTCTGTAGGGAGCTAATTAACAATGTTACACATGGGTTGAAGCTAATATACTCTGAAGACAATAATAGCAGATCGTAGAAAAAATACCTAAATATTACAAAAGCACCAAAGTAGAAGATATATATCACATCCACAGATAGATATTATTAAATGTTACAAACATCTGAGACGGGATAAAAATACCTACAATCGTTCTAGAACCGTGATTTCACGTAAAGTCACGTTCCAGAAGAATCCTCAGACACGTAACCGAGCCGTTCATGTAGATTCTCAGTGATATCATCTTATCTTGAACAAAAATATTCGATCGAATCTCTGAATATGGTAATTTGATAAACGTCTTATTGGATCACATCTTAGTTGTATTTGAAGGTATATTTTTGTGGAAAATTCTGAAACTTCTCCCGGTAAGAATAATACGAAGTTTCCACTGTAATATTATCTTAAGAGCTACTCAGTACATAATAACTTGATTTTCTAAAGCAACCTTAAGTAGTCATGTCAGATACAAAAATCACGGGCAAATCGTGGACAAGAAATTAAAAAGAATTGGTCTTCAGTGCATACAAAAAAGTACTTAATGATTAGAATCAAATATAGGATCAAAACAATGATATTAGTAAGATATAAAGTTAAGTGATATTATTGAAACTGAACGGTGACACGTAGATGCAGTGATGCCAGTTGGGAGTTAGCGGGGGTGAACGACCGGGTGGGTCGACCAGCTGCAAGATGGGTCGAAGATATCGTCACCATCGCGGATCAAACCTGGACTCGATTAGCACAAGACTGAAGCAAATGGCAAGAGCGAGTCCTATACCTCAGATCAGACAAACATAGAAGATATGGTAAGGTGGTGTGGCGGGTTCATGAAATCAGGCTTGATGCCTTTAGTCAAACTCACCCTGCAGACCTTGGACCATGGACTTTGCCGCCATTTTGTGCATGTGAACTATTAGTTTAGAATTAGAAATTTACTAATGAGAGTAGGTATCTCTATAAACTGATACGCAATTTAGCAGAGTTGTGTTACTTATAGCATACATGTTATTCACAGAGAAAAAAAGAAAGAAAAAAGGGCGTGGCTGAAAGTTTTTTTGGTGTGCGTTAAAACGCACAAGAGTGCCTGCCGCACTAAAAATTTTAACGGTATTGTGGAAAAATTATGTGAAACACGGAGACATCGGAACACGAATAAAAATTGTAATAAGGCATATCTCCCTTGTTTGTCTGATCTGAGACCTAAACACAGCAGCGAGTAAAGAAAGGCTGTGGATCAATCTGTGATTAAGTTAATAATGAGTGTAGCAACACATTCATCAGTAAAGGTGATGACTCAAAAATACCTTTAATATGGGAGGACTCTCTACATTCTGACAAAGTATATAATAGCAGATGATATTCCTAGCAAGATGTGTTTTTGCCTAAAATAACAATTTAATAAATGCTTTTTAATTAGCTTTACAGAGCTATTTTCTTTTGCAATAAAATACAGTAAGTTTCTGAAAGAAACTTAAGGTAAATGAAGAAAATGACGCCTAGCAGAACACCCAAGGAGCGTCTCCCGGGCAACTTACAGGACTTTGTTAAACACAATATTCAACATTACAGAGAAGGAAGCATGAAAGGTACAATTTCAAAGAGGAGTGCGCATCAAAGCGTCGTTTGAGCAACTCGGGCAAACTCGAGTACTGTAGGGTACCTACAGTAACATACCTCCACACTGCGAATACCTAAAGAAATACTTGCATCATGCACACTACCCTGAAACTATTTACTACGAACCGAACTTCGTTATTTTAACCAGCAGGCCTAGCACGGGCCGTGGAAAAATTGTCTTTCCATCGTTTTTATCCGCGCGTAGATGCGACAGAGCTACAATATGGATAAGTTTGTCTCTTTCTAGCGGGATAAAAAAGGTGGAAAGACAATCTGTCCACGGCCCGTGCTAGGCCTGCAGCGATTTTCCATTTTCTCTATATGAATAGCGTCTGTGATAGTTTGTCCAAACAACAAATTTCATGAAGATTGTTTTAACTATTCAGTTATGACAAATCATAAAGACAAAAGCACACAGATGGCTGTCAGTGGCGCTGGCACAGGTAAACTCAGTCCAAGTATTTATTTGTTCTGACAGTTGCAATAACATTGTAAAGGCAAATTGATAGAGTCTTAAAGGATCGACAATGTATTTGTGATACCTCTGTAAAACAGATATTCATATATGCTAGGATGACTACTTACCATCAGAAAATCTGTCTGCTTGTTTGCCCCTTATGGTATAAAAAAAGCATAATAAAAACATTTAATTTTAATATTTCACACAAGTATATCGAGTACCGGGTAGTTATATCGGGAAAACGATTTTTACTTATAAATTACTAAATTAAACATATTCTACATTACCGTCCATACTCCACAAGGAGTATATATCTTATCTATCACTTATCCGAAGGTTGTCTGGAAAAGATTGCTTTTAGCGATAAGACCGCCTTTTGTGCCTCAATTTTAATCTAAATTCCCGTAAAAATTTACAATTTACTTAAGACAAAATCCTAATAGTTATACGTATAAAAAAATAACTTTTACTGGCAGATACCTGATGTTACAAGGAGTAATTTAGGCTATTTTTATAGAAGGTAAAACCGCGAGACACAGATAGTAACGCGTGAAAAAGCGTAGTATTGTAAAGTATTGTGTAAAGTATTGCGTTCAAATATCAGAATCGGCGTTCAAATCAATCTTCGAGACGACATCTAAAACGTGAAGAATGGAGAATCGAGTACATAACAGGTTGCTCTGAAAACAGTTGCAATAAATCAAACTAACGTGAATTTGTGTACAAAGTATAGAGCACTGTTTTAAACTATCACGGTTGTTCACTAAAGTTATATGATTATTAACGGATATTTACCGTGGTAAGGTTGTGGAAGGAGCTCCCGATATTTCGGCGCAGTTACATACACCATGTTCCCGTGAACATGGTGCATGTAACTGCGCCGAAATATCATATAACTTTAAAGTATAGATCAACAAGAGCAGACGAGGCCGGGCTACTTGCCGTCAACTGATGTTTACACCCCTCTACAAGAGGGAGGCCTTTGTTCAGCAGTGGATGATACTACCTACTGGCTGATCATGTGATGTGTGGAGAAGTGAAGCTTTACTGGAAGTGTTCAAATTAAACTCAATTCACTGATCAATATTCATTGATACCAACAATAATATTGGTTATATCGTTATTGATCGATATCACGGTTTCTGGTAATCTAAATGTGTTTAAATACAATTGTACGATAAAGGATAAACCAAATGGTAGAGTCGGAGTTTATTCTTCACAAGATTCAGTCAGAGTATTACCGTTGCTTTAGCAGATGTTCTGCGAAACAGTATCTTTGTAACATTGGTAATATTTGATTATGTGTTTTTCATTTCAGTGTATTAGACAAAAACAAATACACTTTTAATCTAAATATTTCTAGTTTAGAGAATTGTACAAAATAATCGACTTCAAATATGGCTTTCACAGTCCAAAAATGGTAAGCTATTCTTTCCAGTAAGAATAAGGAGTAGAAGATGTTAGATAATTGAGGGGAAGCCCCGGGACGGCAGGTAGCGGCTGATAATGGCCATTTGTTTACGTCACGCCAAGATTGCAGCCTTTTATTGCGCTGGCAACCCTCCAGGTTCCATCCAGGAGGTTTCGCTCTTTATTGTCGCACCGCCATTATAATATCTATTGAATTATTACTGCTATAACAATGGATGATAAAAAATACGAGGTGCATTATTTACAAAAACGTTTTTGCCATTTTTTCGTGCTCTTAAGATATTAGCGTGTTTTATTTATAACTTTCATGACAACAATTAAGTTATATGATTATTTATGGGATATATACCGTGGTAAGGTTGTGGAAGGAGCTCTTCCCGTGAACATGGTGCATGTAATTGCGCCGAAATATCAGGTGCTCCTTCCACAACCTTACCACGGTAAATATCCCGTAAATAATCTGTAGTGAACAACCGTGATAGTTTAAAACAATTAAATTGATTCTATTGATGGCTATATCGCTTGATTCCTAGACATTTTATTTGCAAGCTACAAGGTTACAGATAACAACCATGCATTGTTAATAAACGACAAATATTCTCTCAAGCAGACAAGGAAGAGCTGTACGGATCGAATAAATAAATAAAAATACATAACTTTGACACAGCTGGATATAAAGTTTGGCTTAAAAAAGCCGCATTAAAATTATTCCATCCGTTAGAGCGCCACGAACCCCATACATAGACGCCAAACACTACACCTTTTTGTCAACATCGGGATTTAAAAATACGATTACGACGTTATTTTTTTTGTAGTGGTAAGACTCTTGCAGGGTTTCGCCTGGGGAAGTACCACACCTTTGCCAGTTATTCAACCGCTAAGTAGTAGTGTGCAAACACTACTGTGTTCCGAATTGAAGGGCAATGTTTCCAGCGAAATTAAATAATAAATATAAATAAATATGTGGGACATTATTGCACACATGGTCATCTGACCCCAAACTAAGCAGAGCTTGTAATACGGCTGCCAGAGACTGATATACATACATATATATTTTTAAATACATACTTAAATAGATATTAACACCCAGACATAGAACAAACACAAATGTTCATCACACAAATGTTTGTCCTAGATGGGAATCGAACCCACGCCCCCAAGCGCAGAAAGTAGGTTCACTACCAACTGAGCCACCGGGGCAGTCAATTATAGGGCACACAGAGATTTGACATCTTATATCTCGGGATGAGGAGCGCAGTGCATTGCCATCCAGGGTTTTGAACTGTTGAAGTTCAAATTCTGAGTGGCGTTGAGCTGTTATAGGCAAGCGTGAAGAGCCATCAGGCGAGCAAGTTCGCTCGTCTCGTCACCCAGTATCATAAAAAAAACGATCTATTATCAATGTAATTTTATTACCATACTACTAGTAATTTATTGTATTTTATTCAGTCCAAATTTGATTCCTATATCGGATGAAATAAGAGAGAAAAATAACGCTATCAAAACATCGTAGTCGTGAAACAAGTTTTGAACTCTGTCCCTGACCACACTGCAGTTATGAAACCAATCTTCCTGTTTCCCAAATGTACTGTTTATATTTCCAGTAGCGTCGCTCGCCTTAACTTTAACCAAATTAAACTAAACGGAAACTGAGCCAGTACACGCGGAGTTCTGTAGCGAGCTGGCTGTTAGGGATTGTTACTTCCAAGTTGGTGTGTTGGCGGGCTGGCGCTGGCGCCGCGCCAGGCTCATGATGCGGCATAATGAACCGTGTCACAGTACATTAGACGAGTGTTAGAACTTTCAAATCTTAATTTAGCAGAGAGTGAGGTGAGAGGTTTTAGCATATAGTAACAAACAAGCGACCCACTGCACTGCTGTGACAAGGATGATAAGTGCCATTATCTGCAAATTCAAAGGCATCAGTACATTGACACGAAATTATTGTGTGAATCTACATAATTTGTCCAGTGCATGAATGTATTTATGTATGTTCCCTATGGACTCCGAAACGGTGTGTTTTAATACTTTTCCTTCAAAAAAACAAGAACAATAATTGAAGTCTTACATAGACATTGACATATAACATCATAGAAAAAATAACCGACCAAGTGCGAGTAGGACTCGCGCACGAAGTAGTATTTGTTGTTATAGCGGCAACAGAAATACATCATCTGTGAAAACATCAACTGTCTAACTATCACGGTTCAAGAGATACAGCCTGGTGACAGACGGACAGACAGACAGACGGACAGCGGAGTCTTAGTAATAGGGTCCCGTTTTACCCATTGGGTACGGAACCCTAAAAACATCTAAGTCAAAGAGAGTTGGTGTCGCTACTGGTGGTGTTGTTTCAAGGAGGTTTACATACTTTATTACAGCACAACCTGTCCTGTACCTCTTCTGTATTTCATCTCCATACTATGGTTGCCTGGAAGAGATCGCTTATAGCGCCTATTGGCCGCCAACTTTTTCACTAGTTTAAGTCTTATGGACGTCATTTCTGGTGCAAACAATAAAGAGTTATCTATCTATCTATATAACGCGGGTGAAACCTTGGGGCGCAGATAGTTTCTTATATTTCTTAATGCCAGCAGAACGAGTTTAGGCTACAGATCTTGCAAAAACAAACGCGAGAAGCGCGTTCCATAAGAAGCATTGTTCATGTAGGTAGGTATTTCATTTTTTGAAGTGTAGACGGCTTTTTGGTCAATACTTGACGCAATATCGAAGCAATAATTAGCAAAACAACTTAAACTCTGCAAATCCTAAACAAACAAACTTGGCTAAAAGGAGCCGATACGCACACACATATTATCGGAAAATAATCCAATTTCGGAGAAGCTTAAATTTCCAGCGCCGAAGTAACATAACCCTAACGGCGAAGGGTAGGGTACCGGAGGCCTAAGGGGCCTAATTGCCGAAAGGTGGCCTAAATCGATTCCTAACCGATCGGCCGTAAGCCCACACTTAGAGACTTGACGAGGGTCCGATCTAACATGTTGTTAATTTCAAATTGGGGAATCGAGACCGCCTTATAATTGGTCGGGATTTGGAAGGCGATGAGGTGTTTGAATTTAGGGATAACTTATTTAGGGTTTGCGCTACAGGAAAAAATTTGTTAAGATTTCAGGCGAATTTAGCAAAATACAGACATCGTTTTATGTAGTCAAAATGTCAAGCTGTATGTAAATCAGAAAAAATGTTTAATCACAAGCCGGCCTTACTATAGATTAGAGGATTTCCATTCTCTATCTTGGTAAAAATTACATAATAATTTTGACTTGCACTATTGAATTAGGAAATTCTTTTTTTTACAATGAACTACGCATGCCATTATCCACAATCTGACCTGATAGGAAGCGAATATGGAGTCACAGATGTAGCACAGTTGCCTAGCAAATAACCATGAATTCACTTTTTTCTTGAACAACCCCGGATTGTGAATGAATGCGGTGTGTTATGGTAAAAGATAATTTGATGACCCTTACAGCTTACTTTACAGATGTTAAATGAAGGCGTGGTGTAGTCACGTCTGGACTGGAATAGTAACTGGCTCTGAAGTAAGGCTGCCGAAGCACATTGGCATTTTGCGACGAATAACGGTTAAAAACTTGGCAAGCTTCTGCAATAAATTTCAGACGGACGGTTTTTAGAAAATGGTCTAATACAACTCTCAGCGGCAAGATAATTTATACAGAAGATTGAATAGATAAATAATGTAATTTCATTAATCAAAAAACACGCAAACAGAATGCAATCAATTTAAGATAACATACACGCGTAGCAACCAAAATGATTTATCTTAATTTCTCAATTTGTATATGATTGTTTAAAAGTTGACTGCACTACACTACACTTACACTAGTAAGTAAACGAAAATCGGTACAGCAGCGTGTGGTCAAATTTTATTTTGGTCGAAAAGATTAATTTAAAAACAAATAAATAATTTACGAAACATCGACTCGAAAGAAGAAAATTATATTTTTTATTATAGCTTTAGATAGTAAATTTAATTAGGTACTTATTAAGTTACTTTAATTTATAGTTAAAGTTATATGATTATTTACGGGATATTTACCGTGGTAAGGTTGTGGAAGGAGCTCCCGATATTTCGGCGCAGTTACATGCACCATGTAAAATCATAATCATTTAATATCAATAATCATTTAACTTTAGTGAACAACCGTGATAGTTTAAAACAGTGTTTAATTTATAGTTAGTTTTAAAAACGTTTTCCAGTCAGTTATTCGTTTTTTCTCCATATGCGGTAAACAAGCAGGCGGGCCGCCTGATGGTAAGCAGTCGCGGTAAACAAGCAGGCGGGCCGCCTGATGGTAAGCAGTCACCGTCGCCTATGGATACTTGTAACACCAGAGGCATCACAAATACGTTGCTGTCCTTTTAAGACTCTATTAACTCGCCTTTTGAAGAAGATGTTGTAGCTTCTCGGAAACACCGCGGAAGGTAGCTCATTCCATATTTAGCAGGTGTGAGACTATCTATGATATGTTTGTTTATATTCTAGTTTTTGTACGAATAGACACAGAGAATCGAGCTACTCTACTTAGTAATACTTTAAAGTATAAGAGATATACAAGTATAAAACAGACATCAATGAACACATAAATTACACAAATGATCACATCATGTGATATTGTGAACATCGTCAACAATGTAGCCGTTAAATTCCTACAATAATAAGTTAATTAGCCTTTTAACTCTCTGTTTACTCTATTGGTACTTGTTTCTATGCGAGGGGCAGATACCACGAGAAAAATAACATTTTTGTTTACTATATACGGAGCTCAGGGGACTGAGCTCAGACAAACCTAAAGCTGCACATTAAAGAGCAATTAAAATTATATCTTCACATATAGTTGTGACACGCGGTTTCACTTCTCATACGCTTACAAACATATCTTAACTATCATAACATATATTTTTTTATTACCGAATTTACTATAAAAAAAATAGTGAGCAATTTTGTATGGGAGTTGGTCCAAGAGCCGCCACTATAAGACATATGCCAAAGAAAGGGTATAATGTAGTCTTCAAGTAAGCAGACGGGCATCAAAATCAGTCCGCTCATCAGTCATCATCAGAGTCATCTTTGGTGACTCTAGGACCAAATTCACCCATATATTCCTTTTGTCATCAGTTTTATTTTATACTAGCTGCGCTCTGCGATATCACTCGTGGGGATTACTCCTTATAACATCAGCTATCTGCCAGTTAAAGTTCCGTTAAAATCGGTCTAGCCGTTTCAGAATCCATGAGGAACATATTTTTATCGCCTTTTATTTTCTACACTAATATTATAAAGAGGAAAAATATGTATATTTGGATGTTTGCAACGAATTAACTCAAAAACTACTGAACCGATTTTAAAAATTATTTCACCATTAGAATGCTAAATTATCCCTGAGTAATATAGGCTATATTTATTACTAGAATGTTTAAAAATAAAATCTCCACCCGTTAGCAATAAGTTGACAAGAAATTGTAGCTGAATTGTTGCTGGTCCTAGCTCAGTATTCAGTCAGTTCTATAAACTTTCAGTTTTTTTTCTACCGTAACATCAACTTTATTCCTCACAGCAAATGTCCAAAGAGTGTGCCCCGAGATACGTCCACTAAGCTTCCAGAATGCGACAGATAAACGTCCCGATCGCCTCTCCACGCCAACTTACGAAACTATCACGTTTAATAGAGAAAGGAGGGCACCGAGGAAATATATTTTTCGGATTATTGTGATAAATGGCTGAGAGACTGAGTTGAGCAACCAAATAAATGGATGTTTTTGTTATTTATTTACTAGCTGCGGCCCGCAGTTTTTCCGCGTTATATACCTTCATGTAGTAACCTCCTTGGTGGCGACAACAACCTTCTTTGAGTTAGATGACAATATAGTTTTACTTTTATTTAATAAAAATAAATAAATAAAACCGACGTGTGAAGACTGTATCTCTACGAAGTTTGCGGATTGCATCCAGTGGCCTTAGTACGAGCACTTGCGAAAAAGTTATCGTTACGTAAACGATAGCAAAATGAATGAAAAATTCAGTTTCCTTTCACGTCCGATAGAGGCGCTGTTCAATTTTTCATACATTTTGCTATAGTTTACGTAACGATAACTTTTTCGCAAGTACTCGTACTAAGGCCTATGCCGGCGGAAAACCAAAGGATAATGCGCGAGTCAAACCCTTTTCACTCCGTTCTTTTGATTTTTGTCATGTCTCGTGATTGCGTGTTAAATTCGATCCGTTCTGTGTTTCCGAGTAACTATAATATGGGGTTCTTCAAAAGGGCTGTTAATATAGTCTTTAAGGGTCGGCAACGTATCTGTGATGCCCCTGGTGTTACAGGTGTCCTTAGAATCGATGATGTTGATCGCTTACCATCAGGCGGCCCATTAGCTTGTTAGCCACCTTTGACTACCACCAATGGAATTTAAAAAAAAATTGAAAAATACAATATATAACAAAACTACAATAATACAACAAAAATACAATGTATACAATACGAGTATAATATTACTTACTCTGATTTTCATCAAGTCTGGTTGCAACAAGGCAAAACGTTAACAAGAAATATTTATCCTATAGAAATATGATTTTCAATGTATACTAGTAATTTTGATAAAGGATACATCCTGAGGTTGCCACCCTTGTCTCCAATGACCAGCAGCTTCTGTATCGGGTCCCATGCCAGCGCCGTGGGGGAGAACGGGAACCCGTGCCGGAATGTCTGGGGACAAACGGAACGAATTAACTACACTACTCACGGGAATCACTTATATTGTAAATGCTAAAGGGGTTGTTCCAACTCAGTAACAAAAATTTTAAATACGACAAAAAATGGAGGGTTTTAAAATTTGAACGTGTGTATCTGTCAGCGGCATCGTAAATTCAAAACGGCACCTATTTTGATTCAGTTTTTTTGTTTGCTTGTGTTTTTAGCTATGACGCACAACATGCGCAGAGAAGTTAGTTCTCTCTGTATCTTTTATCGCATTTAAAAAGTGTTCTGAAGAACTATTCGATCTAATGCCGGCGTCGCGGTTTTATCATCGCACTAGCCGCCACCGTTTGAAAGTGCATCCACATATCATAGATCAGTGGAAATCGCATACTGTGCGATTCATACGATCTTTCTTGCCTCACACCTGCAACATGTGGAATGAGCTACCTTCCGCGGTGTTTCCGAGAAGCTACAACATGGGGTTCTTCAAAAGGCGAGTTAATAGTCTTAAAGGGTCGGAAACGTATTTGAGATGCCTCTGGTGTTACAAGTATCCATAGGCGACGGTGATTGCTTAACATCAGGCGGCCCGCCTGCTTGTTTGCCACATATGAAATAAAAAAATTGGTGGTCAAACGAAGTACATATTACTGGACAACCGTATAATACGTGCGTTCGTAAATACTCAGTTACCACCATGGCTTGTATAGTACTTTTCTCAAACATTGTGTAGATATTTACGTAAAAATAGACATACATTCTCTTGGAGTAATTTAGTTAAAACGATGCCTAGTAAAATAACTACAAAATAAAGAACTTTTCAAGATGGCTTAATATAAGCTAATCACAAGGGTTCCGCACACAAATACAATTTTTTTACTGTTTTCACTCCTTTTATAGTCAAACTTATAATTACGGGCTGAGACCTATATACCTACACAAGACTTATTTATTACTATCAGTAAGTTATTCTTTCCAAAAAACATGTGTTTAGTTTTATCCGACGTTTCAGTTGTTAAACTTGCATAGAAACAGTAAAGTAAGATATTTATTTTGTTTACATTCAATCCTACAATGTATTCAGTAAGTACTTATCAAACAGAGATAATATTCGTAAAAGTTGTTAGTCACAAATATAAAAAAAAAAAGTGACAGTATTATGTAAACAATGATAAATTGCTATCAGTTTTATGAGAAGCTCGTTCACCTCACCTTAACCACACCAATATTTTAAATGCAAGTAAGTGAGTGAGTTTTCGTAATAGCATTCCACAATGCAACTCAGGTGATAGAAAAGTATTTTAGTTAAATTTTAGACCCCGTCGAAAGCAATATTACTAAATATTTTTATCTGTTTATATTTATATTTTAGTTTGTTTGTTCAATTCAACTTTGTAACGGCTACACTTTGGATAAAATTCGGTATGGAACAAGCTTATACCCTGACATATTACTTACTGACTAACACAGGCTAATTTGTAAACCGGTTCCTGCAAGATAGGATATCGAGTGAAACTGCGGGGCACTGCTAGTTTTGTTAATATTAATTAAGACTTTATATGTGAAATAGGCCAACAATGGCAACAATAAATAATATTTGAATCTGAATAAATTATGTAAAAATGTAAGTGTTTACCTAAAAGTATGAATTTCACCGTAGAAACCCGTATCAGGAATATATAGGATAAGTTTTTTTTTTGGTACCTACTCGGTAACTTGTTACAATGACGTAGATGTATCACTGTAACGTAACATCTGCAACTAGTGTATCGTTTACCATATCCAAGAAGCAGGTGGGTAACTTGATTCACTATCTAAAATTCAAAAAATTACGTATAAATGATGATCAAGAAAATTCACCACTAAAAACTGCTACAAGCTTCCATTAACCAGCTATATCCCACTTAAAACAACCTTTCCCTATTATATCAACCAGCTATATCCCATTTAAAACAACCTTGCTCTATTATATCAACCAGTTATAAGCCACTCAAAACAACCTTTCTTTATTGAATCAACCTTTTTTTAATTCCATCAACCAACTGTATCCACTAGTCAACCCTTTTCAACTCTCCCTTATCTTTCACCTCAAGTAGAAGCAATATGACGTGCGTGTCCCGTGATAAGGTCCAGCACAACAGTCCGGCTGGTATATAAAGAGCGGCTGGAGCAGGGCAGGCACAGTGCACTCACTCGGCAGCATGAGGGTGATACTAGTCGCGGCGTGCCTGGCGCTGGCTGCAGCCTCCGTCGTCAGAGATGACGCCCTCAACAACGTCCTCATCGGCAAGGAGAACTTGGGTAATTTGAACCATAATTTTTTAGAGATTTTAAGAGTCGGCTACATATCTATGATGCCCCTGGTGTTGATAGGTGACGGTGATCGCTTACCATCAGGCGGGCAGTAAGCTTGTCTGCCCATCTATGTATTTTTTTAAATAATCATTGGAATTAATATGTCGCAATCGTCGTGTTTTGTTGTTTTTTTTGTTGTTGTTGGAATTAAGGTTATTTTTCCATCGATGTCATTATTTTTTAAATCGCGAATAATTCTGCGTTTGACCAACCGACTTTATAAACCGTTATGAATTATTTCGCTGTAAGAAATATAACTCCGTCTACGAAACCAGTATCGTCCAAAACAATTGTTTTGTTCATAACCAGTTATGAATGAAGAACTACGGTTACGAGCAAGTAAAAAAGTCTTCATACGCAACTGATATCGTACAACACATAATTATGTTTCGTTTTCGCAACTGGTTACGAACCTCCGTTTTCGTACGCGGCTGAAGGGGCCCGATGGGTACGTTTGTGCGTCCCTCCAAGCCGTTCGCGGAAATCTTAAATATTCGACACCTAAATATTTATTTAGGTTTTTATTATTAGGCATGATTTGTAATAATTATGATTTAAACATTAATATGTCTAGGAATTGCTATGATTTTGTGGCATGACAGATGTACTAGTCACTAAGTCAGTAAGAATAAAACAAACATACATGACATTATGCAAAAATATATAAATATATATATATATAGTTTTAAAAAACACATTATTTTAAACAAGCTTTTGTAGCCACGCCATGGGTACACTTAGTATGGCTTATCAAAATTGAATGCGTATACATTTCTGTGCTGCTAACCATAGAGGAGTTCCCTACCCAGACTGCGGTAGCCATGTTTATGGTAAAACTTAAAACCAGCTACTATAATAAAGTGCGTACACAAAATTTCATGTCTGTGCTGTTGACCGTTGAAGATTTCCTTTATCTGGAACTTATCCTGGATGTCGATTCAGGACATGTTCACATGAAACTTTGCACAATTGCAGTTTTAGAATAGACCTCAATTTACAAATAATAAAATATATTTAGCTATGTTTGGCTATGTTACCCACATGTGAAATAGGTATGATTTTTTCGCTGCACCCCGGGGTATGGGATATAGTTAAATAAGTATTTAAAAATGTAGTAGAAAGTATTGTTTCATACGTCACTTTTTTATGAAGTGTCTTCTTTGCGGAATATTGTCCGTCAAAGTGTTTTTTTTTTTTACCTATGATAATTTATTTAACGTAATGTTTTTATCCCAGCGACTGTGGACGTGAAGATGAAGGAGATGTGCATCATGAAACTGCTGAACCACATCCTGCAGCCGACCATGTACGAGGACATCCGCGAGGTGGCGCGCGAGTACCAGCTCGAGGACAACACGGACAAATACCTGGTGAGGATTTGTCATTCACAAACAATACTCATAGAAAGCCACCGTAAAAACAAAAACAAGGATTTACAAGATCAAGAAATGAAAAATTATGGAGAAATAATGTAAAACCAGACTTAAACTTTCACATCATTTAAAACATTTAGACGGCTGTACCTTCTTGTATTTACAGACGAATATTCATACTTTACCTAAAACGTAACTCGAAACTTATCAACCTTATGTTTTAATTACAGAAAACGGATGTTGTGAAGGTGTTTATCAACACGTTCAAGATGGGCATGCTCCCGCGCGGCGAACTATTTGTCCACAACAATGAACTCCACCTCGACCAAGCCATCAAAGTTTTCCGCGTCCTCTACTTCGCCAAGGACTTCGACACTTTCATCAGAACAGCGTGCTGGATGCGCGAGCGTATCAACGGAGGCATGTTTGTCTACGCCCTCACTTGCGCCTGCTTCCATCGCACAGACTGCCTCGGCATCACCATCCCGGCACCTTACGAGATCTATCCCTACTTCTTCGTCGACAGCCACGTCATCAACAAGGCGTTCATGATGAAAATGACCAAAGCCGTCACTGACCCCGTCATCATGGACTACTATGGCATTAAAGTCAACGACAAGAACGTAGTCGTCATTGATTGGCGTAAGGGAGTGCGTCACGCACTCACTGAGACCGATAAAATCAGCTACTTCACAGAAGATGTCGACTTGAACACCTACTACTACTACTTGCATATGAACTACCCCTTCTGGATGACGGACGACGTCTACAACCTGAACAAGGAGCGTCGTGGTGAAATCGTGATGTACGCTAACATGCAGCTGCTGGCTAGGTACAGACTGGAACGGCTCGCTCATGGCATGTGCGACATCAAGTCTCTGATGCTCAACGAGCCTATGAAGACCGGCTACTGGCCCAAGATCCGCCTCCACACCGGTGACGAGATGCCCGTCAGACAGAACAACATGATGATATTGACAGAAAACAACATCAAATACAAATACATGTTGGATGATGTCGAGAGAATGATACGTGATGGTATCATGACAGGAAAAATTGAAATGGTAAGTTTACTATCTCATGATTTCGATTTTTACTTCTCTACAGTTAGATACCAATCATTCTGATGTTTGTTTTAGCGCGATGGTACTATCATCAATCTGAAGAAACCCGAAGATATTGAAAACTTGGCCCGTCTGCTGCTCGGTGGTATTCCTATCGTCAAGGATGACGCGAAGATCCTCCTCATTACAAATCTGCTCAGAAAACTGCTTGGCTATGGTACTTACAATATGAACAAGTAAGCACTTAATTCTTTAGTACCTTTCAGTTTAAGAAAACTAAACAAGCGTAAACAGCATCTAAACAAGCAACAAATGACTTTATTTAGTTTTTGACTGCAAGTCTAAAAGTTCAAAAAACGTTGTAATGTCCAGGTTTTTGTACAACAATGAACATTATTCCCAGGTACACCTACGTGCCGACTGCCTTGGACATGTACTCGACCTGCCTGCGCGACCCAGTCTTCTGGATGATTATGAAGCGCGTTACCGACACCTGCATGCTCTTCAAGAAGATGCTACCCACCTACACCCGGGAGGATTTCGACTTCTCTGGAGTTAAGGTAGACCGTCTTACCACTGAAAAGCTTGTCACCTTCATGGATGAATACGACATGGATATCACCAACGCCGTGTACTTAGACAATGCGGAACTACAGAAGAAATCCACCGACCAGATCTTCGTAGCCCGCATGCGTCGCCTCAACCACCAACCCTTCAAGGTGACCGTTGAGGTAACTTCCGACAAGACTGTCGACTCCGTAGTTCGCGTCTTCCTCGGCCCGAAATACGACTGCATGGGTCGTCAGCTCTCCGTCAACGACAAACGCATGGACATGGTCGAAATCGACAGCTTTATCTACAAACTCGACACCGGAAAGAACACGATCGTGCGCAACTCCCTTGAGATGCACGGCGTCATTGAACAGAGACCTTGGACGCGTAACATCTGGAACAGAGTCCTGGATACGACTGGAGGCGGCGAGAAGACTTTGGAGAACTATTGGTACAAAACTCGTCTTGGATTCCCTCATCGACTGGTCTTGCCTCTCGGCTTGCGCGGCGGTTTACCTCTGCAGATGTTCGTCATCATCACGCCCGTCAGGACCGGCACTCTTCTCCCGATGATCGATCTCAATATGATGAAGGAGCGCTCCGCTTGCCGCTGGACCGCCTGTCACGACACGATGCCTCTCGGCTTCCCCTTCGATCGCCACATCGATTACACCCGCTTCTTCACTAACAACATGAAATTCGCCGACGTCATGGTGTACCGCAAGGACCTCTCTTGGAATACCAACACGATTAAAGAGGTAGATATGTCAGACATGGTGATGAAGAAGGACGACCTCACCTATTTGGACTCGGACATGTTGGTCCGCTGGTCTTACAAGGATGTCATGCTCACGAATGTCGACAACATGATGCGGATGTGAACGCGATAATATTTATTTAGGTTCTTAGGAGATATCAATACAAGCATTAATAATTTTATATGATTTTTATTTACCTTTAAGTATCCCTTCATTTATGACCATTAATTAGAAACAAAGAATAAAAACTTAGCTAGACATACCATCAGTAACAAATAAAAAATAGATTCTACTTTCTCTAAACCAAAAGAAACTTGTCAAAGCAAGTGCTAGAGAACTTGCTACATTAATAGAATAGAAAATAATCACGATGTTACTAATTAAATAATAACCATATCAGAATGTCAAATACGTGTAAATGGCAAACGAACCTATGACAAAAGTTCAAGAATTATTCAGACACCAATATGCAAATGATCAACCCTTAACGCGAAATGAATCGAAGGACCTTAAAGACATAAAATAGTATTGTAAAGTTCTAAAAGTCCAACTCACAAATCATCCAAGTAAATAGCGCAGGAGTAAAGGGCTCGCAAGTGGTAGGTGTTTGCCTGAACAAACAAAGTTAAGGACGTCTTTGATCCTTGCCCTTTGGCCCTTTCTAATTTTGTCAGCGGCGACACACAGCGAGTGGAGACAGTATCTTAGTTTACAACAAATCAGTTGCAATACAAACTTTAAGCGATATAAATAGTTCATTATGCTGAAACAAAAAAATACCAAAAAAGTAGTTTTATTTTATTCAAACAGGCTTGCATTTGACCGCCAACTCGCCTAGCGTTAAGCGATGATGCAGTCTACGATGAAGCACGCTAGCCAAGAAGAAACTGATTCACTCGAGATTTGAAGACACCCAGATTGTAACTATCGGGGAACACTCATTCAGGCAGCGCATTCCACAGACTAGCAGTTCAATAAAAGTGGAACTAAAGCGCTTCGTACAGATTTTCAGAATATCAACCATAAAGTAGTGTCGATTTTTCGTGCCCGCTCTGGCAGTTTGACAGAAAAATGGACAGGAAGGAATAAGTTCATGCAGATCTCTCCGAAATGTATCCGACAAAAACTGATAGACTTACAACTTTGCGCGGATGATCAAGATTGAGGAGTTTAGTCTGAACCAAGGATTCATTGCTGATGAGCCTCTTGGCGCGTCTCGCAATATACTCCAACGCCCCCAAGCTGGTACTTAGCTGATCCATCCCAAAGGCAAGAGCAATACTCCATGCACGATCGAACTTGGTACAGGGAAAGCAACTGTTTAAACATTGATTTTCAAATATGAATAATAATATACATAATATTTTAACGTACGCTGAGGTACTGACTGTACTGTATTTGTTTAATTGTGCTGGTACTGGAAGCACGACAAACACATACATACAGGAGTGCTGTTAAATTATTTGTCTGAGAGCTGTAATTAGGAGCTCTACACTACATGCGTCTGTCTCCTGAACACGAAATGAACATTCTAATAATATCATAATTAATGAAAAGAGAAGCCAAATTGTGGTTCCTGGTTGGCTTGTCAGTTTACCTGAGTGTAGGTCGAGAGCTACTGATTATCGCCTTACGCCCAACTCTCAACGCGGGCTCGAATAGGTGCAGTTTGCAAAATCACGCGAACGCGCACCTTAGCGTGCCGAGATACGGTTTGCGGTCGCGTGATTTTGCAACCGCACCTGTTTTGGGCCCGCGTTTAGAGTTGAGCGTAAGGCCCCAGGTTACGCAGAAAAGGTGTGCTAAGCCGAAAGGAGTCTAGAGTACTCATCGTTATGAACAAATTTATCTGTGACCAACCCTGAAATAAAATATCAGCTGTTCCATACATTTTGCCGAGTGTTAATGTACGTTTTCTATGGAAAACAGGGATATCTGTTTTTTTTTTGCGATTTTAGAATTGTCCCCATAGTAGGTTGTTCATAATGATGGGTAGTATATAGACTCCTTTCAGTTTCTGAACCGAGTAAAGTGGAGGTAACGTAGTATTATATGGTACCATCGAACTGATCTGATGATGGAGTCATGGGGTGGATAGTTGAACTCTTATTAATGGGGCAAGTCGACGTTTCTGTGTGTTTGTAAATATGGTCGATGATAAGTTGCGTGCCGTTGATTTGATTTACTCGTACATGACATTTCGCAAACGAGTTGTTCATTTCAAAATCAGTCTTAAAATAGAGATAAATAGAAGGGCTAATAACTAGTGAATTGAATTGAAAACCTTTCGCGTGTATTTTACATTATTTTAATTGTTGACGTTTCGAATTATTGATCATTTTAATTCTTGATGTCCGTTCATAGGTAGAGTAGATGACGGAAACGCCAGATAGGACAATCTTAAACAGGGCGGCGAGTTAATGTCGGGCCGTAGAAAATTAATAACGTACTTTATTATCAATGTGCGAGGGTAAGCTTTAATCTCCACGTGCTCATTATTTAACTAAACTGGATACTTTACACGTTTGTTTCGTATTATTCGATTACACTTCATTAGGATTCATTATTATAATGAAGGTTAATTGAAATAACGAATAACGTAAAACGGGTTGTAATACGAGAAAATACTTTCTGTATTATAAATGGTGATAAACAATAACCTGCAACTGTTGTATAGCTCTCCTAGCGAGCCACAACATATCTGAACGATACCGTGATTCGGATGATAGATAGATAGATAAACTCTTTATTGTTCACATTACAAATTACATACACAAGACACAATGAAACAGCTGCTTACACACACACACAGAACACAGGATGCTGCGACAGGATAGGATGGTGCTTTAAAAGGTTGTTATTTCTGAACACTCGTTAATTTATTAATTTAATTAAATTAAAACGGTTACACCAATTAAATCATGAGAATTACATTATAATAAGAATTTAAATAAAATATTAAACAATTACAATAAATTATCTAGTCAAGGGTTAATTTACAATACTAATAATAAATTACGAACTAAAGTTAAGCTAAGTTAAGTTATTCTGAAGGCTTTCGGGCGGTTCAATATGTAGTGTAGATACTAGGGCTACCTTACTCGTGTTAGCAAGTTTACAAGTATAAATTAGATATTTCTTACAAATATTAAATAATAATCACCGAAAAACAAAAAACACTCAGATTTTAAATACATTTTCATAAAATAGCTGCAAAATGAGAGCTCGTATTAACAAGAAGTAATAAACAAAAGTTATTAAAAACAACAAAAAGACTCGCCCGGATTTTGTTCGTACTTTGATAAAATATCTGCAAAATGAGTCGTTTAAACTAGTCTAGAGCCGGCAAACTAAACTGATCCCGGACCGGGCGCCGGCGCCGGTACGAGTATTTCGTAATTACAGCTCTCCCGCGATACGAAACAATGTGGCAATGATCTATGTAAGTTCAACTACAGTCCGACAACAGATGTTTACCACGGTAGACACCGCAACTTACTTTGCATGTCTGTAGCCTGTCTTCATCATCAGGCAGAAGACATCTACTACTGAACATAAACCTCCCCCTTGGAACTCTGCACTGAACGTGCGGATGTAGTTAAACTATCACTAAATTGCTCTCGTGACGTCATAGTATGTACAAGAAATGCGGTACGCTGGGTTTTCATACACGTTGACGTGGTAGTGGTGTCTATGCTAATAAAGATCTAATATTAGTCCGACCAACTATCTGTACAATTGGCGTAATGATAAAACTACAATTTTCTCCGGAAGCTTTCAGTTTTGGTCAAATAATACGTAGTATCTCATTCGACTCCACAGATAAGCTGGTCGCTGTACCAGCTCTGTGAAAATATTTCGAACTTTCCATACCTGAAACATCGCGTATGCACGAATACAGTTTTTGCTGAAATACCAGCTTTTGATAGAATCCAGTTTATTGAATACGAGGTATTCCAATTTGAAACGGACAAATTGCTCACTTTTGTCTGCATTGTTTTAGTTTTTCATTCCCTTTGTTGGTGATCAAGTTACTTTTTCTGAATAAAGTGTATATCTAGGTAAGTGTATATAGGTAGCGATGGAAATCTATTCGTGGAAGGACACAATCCGAGGCCTAATCCAAGCAGTGAGTTGAAATAGATCTAAGTAGAGATAAAAAGCATATTTTAAAAATACTGCTACTTTCTCTCTGAGAGAGAGAGAGAGAGAGAAAGAGAATAAAACTCTAATTCACAATGCTGGGCCAGTGCATGTTGGTAAATTTGATATGCATTTGAACTTTTGAGGTGCTTGGTCATATCGGTTTCCTCACGATGTTTTTCCGTCACCGTTGAAATATGCTACAAAATTTATTCATATTTTTTGATCGCAAAGAGCGTATTTATAATATTTAACGTGTCACCCAAAACACGGTAGCGCTGAGCTGTAAATGTCTCCCACTTATCTAACGGATCAGATCTTATTTTTAATACTTTAATAATGTACTAATTACTACGAGTATAATTATTTCAACAAATCGCCTAACTACGTCGTCATTCAATCTGACCTCAAAATTTAATTTCGTTCCAAAGTGTCGTACCAGCGACATCCGACTGTATAGAGTACCATATTACAGTAATGGCGACGCAGACCAACTCATATATCAGTGCATCCAGCAGGCACTAATGAACTGAGTTCATTAACTCTCGCTGCGCCCGACTGCATCAGATATCCACCATGCATGCACCACAATACTACACTTATATTATAAACCTGACTCGACAGATGTTGTCATGTCCAAATTTCAATAAATTTACAATAAAAACACGTCAGTTTCCGATGGGTGACCGCGAATGGCATTTACCACTGAGCGCTGCTGTGGGTCAGTTGATACGGTAAGTTTTAGGACCTAGTTGTTAGTTCTATAACTACTGTATGTAACGGGCATCCAGGTAGCTTAACAACGCTCTGTCATTAGAGCTAACCACTCAGCCTGTACGAACTTAGTTTAGTAAACATGCACCTTCTTGTTTAGACGGACACGAGAATGAAACATTGTACTTCACTCCTACGAATACCCTAGTTCTGTCTCGCCAGTAGACTCACGTTAACTCGCTGTTTTTCCCCACGGGGCTGCATCTGAATGCAGTCGCTGCCAGCGCCGGTGGTCACACCACGCAGCGGCAGGGGAGCCTTCGATCCACCCAACACCAGCTCTTGCAAGGACTCCCACCACACGGACGCACAGTGCCATCCTGAAGACTCCCACAAGTTACGCCGTTTCGGCATCACTTTACCAATCTTTTATCAGTTTGGGTTTGGAATTTTACTCAAGAACTAAAAAAATAAAAACCGAAAAATAGCGGGATAATTACTTATAAGAACGTAACACTTAACACTGATATTTGAGTGGCGTGACAGACTGACAGATAAAGGTACAGAATTTCACAGACTAAGCAAAATAACCAATCAGAATTTATTGGGATAAATCAACCTCCCTGGTCTGTTCTCTACTGCGGTTGATTTGTGAAAAACAGAATAAAATAATGCATTTATTAACTAAATCCCGTTTATAGAACTTCCGTGAAGTCTGTGAGATTGTTTAGATTTCTTCTAGATCAGGAGTAGTTGGACGCCAAACTAAGACACCAGAAAAAAATAACTAAAAGTCGTAACATGACATCAAGTGCAAGATTATAGTGTGCAGAAAAAAAATTACCTAACTTTTGGTAGGCTTTCAGAATGTATAAAAGCTCGAACGGAGCCTTTGAGTACGATAGTTTGAAGCAAACATCGCTGAAGCGCTTTACGTGGTGTTCACTCTAGTACGGTTCCACCACATTCAACAAGCAGATTAGCGATTGAGTAATCGTCTTTGCCAGCGACCGAACCTCGATTATTACATGCATGATAATTACTAATGAGTTAATAACTTCTCATTTATAATTGGCTATCAGGCTGTTTAATTTGTTAAAAAACTAACTCCGTGAAAGAAAAATTAAATGTAGTATGTAGGTAACAATATTATTTAAATACAGAAAAAAAAACTCTCTTCAGTGATTTAAATGAAATCAGCTAATAAAGTTCTTAATTTATTTTTCAAAACTGAAATGACACAAAATTAAAACCAAGTAAAAAAGTAAATTCATTAATTATATCTTATTTTAGTAAAAGTTGACAAAATATTGTTCAAAGGTCACCGACCCCGGAGTTCATGGAACTGCGATACATATTTTTTTAATTCAGTTTAGTAGGATTGCGTTTGACCGCCAACTCGCCTGGTGTTAACCGATGACGCGGTAACAAAAAACAAGGTATAAAATAACAAGCAACATTATTATCATACTGTTTTAAACTATCACGGTTGTTCACTAAAGTTATATGATTATTTACGGGATATTTACCGTGGTAAGGTTGAGGAAGGAGCTCACGATATTTCGGCGTAGTTACATGCACCATGTTCACGGGAAGACTGAGTCTTACCACGGTAAATATCCCGTAAATAATCATATTACATCATTATCATAGTTTAAAAATCCTACCCATATTTACGAAATTGTTAAAAGCCACGAGTTTTCCTCGTTCCATTATGCTGTCACTGCTTTTTCTCTTTTTGGTAGTTGTTTTTGGTTTCCAGCTCTTTGATTAGTGGTATTTCATTTCATACATTCACGCTCGACACAGAGAAGCCTTTGAGATAGCAGGGTTGAGGGGGGACAGACATGTTGTGACTGTTGGCAGAAACTTGCGTTTCGATGTTACCTACTTTTGTTTTCATGCTGTTTTGTTTTCTTTTTGGTGAGTTTATGTGTCTATTATTATATGTATCCAATTTGAAGCGCGTTAACGACATATAACTTAAGGGATACGAGTAACGACAGCCATGAATCTGCAGTCTTACAAAAATAGGTTAAAAATGATTAATCGAGCAGTATTTTTAATTAATTTTATAAACTATGAAGCTATGAAGGATTATGCACATAGTTTTCCTTATTACATAGGCCTTTAGTATTATGTTATAGCTATGTGCTAGAGAGCTTATATTCCTTGATATTATGTATTTTATTTATTTTTCATGATAACCAACAGTATTCTTACAGATAAACATAGAAATTGTACAATAAAAACACTTAGGGCAACAGGAATAATAGATTCTCAATCATCGATTACTAGAGCCATATTTAATAGCTACAACGTTTGAATGTCACGCGTCTTCCCCTTTTTTTAAATAAATTATTTAGATTATACTTTCGCTATATTATTGTCAAATACAGAGTTACTGGTTAGGTTGACCACGTGCATGGGATTCATATAAAATAGTAACAGATCGAAAGCTCAGCAGAATCAAAGACGGCATCCTGTAAAAAATCAGAACCGGCGACGTGACAACTCCTTGGTGGAGTACAGAGACCTTCATATTCATTCAAGAAGTTTCTGGACTCAATCTTGCACTAATACGGTTTTTTTTAAATTCGAGAACAAAATTAGAACGCAAATTCAAAATTTGAAAACTCCAAAACACAATCGGAATTCTAGCAAAAAATCAGTCAGATTTTGTAAGTCATCCAAGTAAAATCAAATAAAAACTAAAAATATTCTGAAGTCCATAAATATTTTTATAGGAACATTTTACAATTCTAAATTAACGACTGTTTTTATAAGTTTCTTTACACCTAGTTTAATTTACCATGTGAGTCATTTTATGTTTTTTTTTTCATCAGAACCTTTCCAGGAGTCGTCATCATCTTCTCTCGATCTGCATAATGATGAGGGCCGGAGAATGACACAGTTCAAGGATATGTATTGCCTTGGAAACGGTATTGTTCTTCAGAGAATGTCCACGCGGCTGTGACCGTGGAGCGCTCCTAGTCTGAAATGAGTTGCAGTTTTCCAGCTGCCAGCAATTCTATATCCGCATTTCTCATCGATACAGCGAGCTGATGGCTACGGTATTTTAAGGTGATCTAGTCTTGGCCAACAAGTAGTCCGTTTTCACTTCTGCAGCGTCCTAATACCGCAAGGAATGTTTCCTATTTAGCTGACTTTCCGGCATCGTCGGGAACGCTTTTTCTAGTATTATTGAACAGTACAGTTCTGTTAATGGTACTAGTGAGTTTTGTCGCTAGTACCATCAATAATTATACACGTGATACTATTTTGAATGTCTGATTCCCATACCCATTAATGTTTCACCCTTCACTTCTGTCTCTACATTGGACCCACCAGTAGGTTAAAATAGCGGGACCACGGGTAAAAGCTCATTTTTATCAGTTCACTGACGTATATGTTGTTTCCAGAGTAAGTGATGGAGTGCTGCGCATACTGCAAGCAGACGATGGAAGGGTGCGCGTGCATCAAGTGCTCCCAGTGCTGCTCTCACTACCACCTGGAGTGCGTGTCAAGCGACCTGTTGGCGCCCAGTTCGAACAGCTGGAGGTGCTGCCGCTGCGAGGCTCAACGTTTAACCCAGAATGCGCCGCTGGTCGACACCAACGCGTAGTGTGCGGTGCTCTTAGTGCAAGTTTAAGGAAAATTGTTCGAGAATAAACGTGTTTTGAGTGTACTTTGTGGTTTGTTTTTGGAAAATACAGATAACGGTTTTAAGTAGGGTGTAGCTTTTGAGGCTGAATTTGAGTGGGTAGTGTAGGTGCGTGACTTACCCGTGACACAACTGCGTAACACTACCAGTAGTGCCATGGGGATCTGCTGTTCACTGTTTGACATTTGTGATGTAGGAATTCGTCAATAAAATAACAATAAAAAACTAAAATTCTAACCAATCCACGTAGGTAGACCAGGGATTAGTAAATAACCATGATCCACCCAGATTAACCAGCTAAGTGAACCATAGATCAGAGTATGAGGTGAACCACGGGTTAGGAACGCTTGGTCCCCCCAGTAGTTGGAACTGTACATGACGGAAAAGTATGTGCCGAATTCAAGAAAGTGTCGACCCGTTGCTGGACCCGTTCCATGAAGGAACTAGTAAAATCTCACCTGCTCCATCTACCGATTCATTATCCGCCTCTCATGCAATGAGATTAGATTTCGTCATTGCTCTCATGCCGTCAATCGAAAAAAAAATGGCATTACTAATGAGGGTGCTTAGAAGTTAATGGTTAGACTCTTAAAGTGGACATAAGGTGTAAAAAGATATGGATAATGGATCATTACAATGAATTGTTATGTATGTAAATAATTAAGCTTCTTATTATAAAGTGTAAGTAGGTTTTGTAATAACGCTAAGACACATGCCTCAATATATAGCTTTAATTACAGGAGAGATATGATTTAGGGATTCCAGACTCAAGCTCGAAATGAGCTCAGGTCTTAGGAGAGGAGATTGTGGCTTTGTAATACGTTCTGCTGAGTTTATGAGCTGCTATTCATTAAAATTACTCCTTTATAATGAAATTTCGTTAGCACTTAAAATGGAAAATTGAATGTATACTGCAAGTCTTTTGAGCTAGGCTATTTAATCAGTGCAATGTCACTCAGAACTTTGAACTTCGAGTTCTGGGAGATTTACCTTTTTCGAATTTTATAAATACTTAGAAGGGAAACCAATTATAAAATAATAAATCTCTAACTTGTCCTCCTCGTCCAGTTTCAATTGAAACACGTACAGATAACCAATCAGGATACATTGATGTGTCACCCCTCACATGTTATGGACAGTTTCCCTCCATCAGGCATGTTTCCGGCGCGTCTCGGAACATATATGTATAATGTTCCTTGTTTCCCAACCTTTATGTCCTTTTGCCGATTTCCTGCTCCCTTTCCACGAACTCTAAAGATAGGAGGTATAAAGCCCGTGTGACTTTTATCTCTCTGGAAGTAGGAATGTTAACCTGCGTTGCGCACTAACATGTTACATAATTGCATGCACACTAGTTAATCGGGTATGTCCTAAAACTGCGACCAGAACCACCGGCCGGAGGATGGGCAGCAGCGTCCTAATAGTACACGGTGAACGTACTGCGATCCACAAGCCGCCTGCCAAGCGTGGGGATTATGGCAACACCCCTCTCTATGAGGGAGGCCTTGTCCAACAGTGGACGTTAATTGGCTGATGATGTGGTGTGTGTGATACACACTAGTTGACACTAATATTATCAATACGAAAATAACTACAGTTATATGATTATGAACGGGATATTTACCGTGGTAAGGTTTCATATAGCTCCCGATAGACTTAGAGATATAAGTACTAAGAGTATAGTACTAAGAGTAGATCGTTTTGTCTGCACCTAACTTTGAACTGTTCAAATAACCGGCTTCCCGTGAACATGGTACATGTAACTGCGCCAAAATATCGAAAGCTCCACCCACAACCTTATCACGATAAATATCCTGTTAATATTCATATAACTTTAGTGAAAACCCGTGATTGTTTAAAACAGCGAAACTCAGTATGTAAGTGTTTATGTTAGTTCTCACTCAATTTTGTAACAGTTGAATGGATTTGAATAAAATTCATTTAAACATTCCTGCATTTTTAACTCATATCCCGGAAAAATCCTGGTTTCTGTAGGATAGGTAAAACCGGCTGTCGTTGCTAGTTTATATTTAAAAAAAAAACATATCGTCGAGTCATAATATCAGTAAATTTGCCGTGTTTAGATGCCGGAGGCCATCTCGTTCTCAACTCTGCAAAAAATAGCTTAACATTTTTTTATGCCATAGCCGACAACATAGGTGGCAAGCAAGCCAACGGATTGCCTGATGGTAAGATGTCACCGTGGCCTACGGATACCTGTAACACCAGGGGCATCGATACGTTGCCCTGGCTTTTGAAGAACCCAATGTTTTAGCTTCTCGGAAACACCGCGGAAGCGGAGGTCATTCCACGTTTTGCAAGCGAGAGGTCTTGCATTTCACGTCCCAGAATTTACTCGTCCAAGCTTAGTAAGGGAAAGTTTATTAAATAACAGTCACTGCGTACACAGTGGTCCCTTTGTTGCGGCGATCGCGGCTAATATTGGCTCGAGAGAGATAATATTGCTTCCGGTCGCTCTACCGGAAGTTTGTAGGGACCGGTCGGGGATTGAAGGTAGGGCTAGGGAGGGAAGGATAATGCAGACTCGCATTTACTGAATCTTTCGATGTTTTCTTACTTCTTGGCTAAATTTGTTTATTCGCTTATGGGATGATCCGTTTACAGAGCAGGGAGAAGAGATTAAATCGCGTCTGCAATCGCGCTCGGTACCTTAGAGCAATATTTGTGGGAGAGGAGATCATGATTTCCAAATGATATGATGTTATGTGAAAAATCTAAAAAAAATACATAATCTATAGAAAATCTACTCAGGGACTAAAGCAGACCTTTCGATATTGCCCCCAAATGTTTCCAATATGTTTTTACTTGTACTAGGCCATTGTTTAACCACAATGTCGAGACGATACGGTCGAAGATGGAACACGTTTGTAATAAGTAATAACCAATTAACCCTACTCAAACACTTCAAGATTGTACAACTTGGAAGAAAAATATAGAAAATAATGAGTGCGCCACTATCGCAAATAAACACACGCTGAAACGGCTTGGACGATAACACTGTTTAGTAGACAGTTGGATGTGTTATTGAGTTTGAGCATATATAACACAAAATACCACCGCATTACATACCTAAGATTTGGATTTTCCTATGACATTTGACAGACTGAAAATTTAGTTAAGTTTATAGCAGGATCTAGATTTCAGTAGTGTGTCTGCCGCCGACTTCGTTACATGTAATCTGTCCTCGTGTCGCGGGTGATCCGAAGATATCGTCTGACATCGGAAATTGATCGGCGACATCTGCGACAGCCAGACGGCTCGCGATCTCTCTACAGCGAGTACTGCAGCTGATGTGACGTCTATCGATCTTTTATCTGAGCCATTCAATATATAAATTCGTATAGGCGTAGCTCCCAACCCTAGTGTCAGGTTTTGTGTCGAAGGACATGATTACACGATTCTTGCTCTGGGAGACCCTTATTTAGTCCCAAGACGGGGTTTGGAAGCCCTCGCCACGCTCGGGCGCTAACAGTTCGAGGGACTAAATAAGTCTTTAACACCGAGGTAAAATACTGTGCTTTTCATTACGAATACAAGAAAACTAAAAATAGAAACATGAACTGACACTGGCAAATACACGAGAAGTGCGGGACCATAATCCTCTGAGGAGAAAAAAAAATGTCCATCAGTTGTAAACTGTCACTGTCAGTTGAAAGTGATTCTCCCTAGGGCTGAAATGTATTACTTTCAAAACGCTCCTCAGGTAACTTCAGACCTACTTTCCGAGTATGAGTAATGAAAATGAAAGTTACAGTTCACCGGCATCCGAAACATGGTAGCTTGGTCAAATAAAGAGATGGGAACTGATTCACAAAAATAATGTTAGCGGATACTTTTGGATACAGAGACCCTATTCAATACAATACAATATTTTATTAATAACTCCATAGTTACAAGTATTCCTTTTCACGGTTAGATTGGTCTCTTACATTTGAATATGACAGTGTACATTGAACAGACTAGCAGCAACTCGGAATTTTAGTATAACATAGTCTATAATCTCGCTCCACTTCTGGCACTTGCAGATGAAGTACTATACAAAAATATTACTAGAGTGTGGTGCGAGAGCCATAGGACGCTCACTGCTGGACATAGGCCTCCCCCATCGATTTCAAAAATGACTAATTGGAAGCGGCCTGCGTCCAGCGTTTTCCTGCGGTCTCTTTTAGGTTGTCTGTTCATCTTGTGGGTGGATTCGATCATCGGCCCTGCATCAATTTACTTACATAAATTATGTGCAGTTTCGATGCCATCACTTAATATCGGTGAAGGAAAACATCGTGAAGAAACCGGTATGTCTAAATAACCTTAAAAGTTCAAAGACATGCTGGCCCAGTGCATGACATTCACCAACATGCACTGGGCCAGCATGGTGGATTAGGGCCTATCCTCTATCTAAAAAAAATGTGTCCCAGCAGTGGGAACATGAAAGGCTAATATAAATACTGATGATGCGCAGAATGAATATTCAATAGGTATAATTCTGATTAAATTTTGTACAATTTTTGAATTGTATGGAATATGCTACGTGGTTTACGTATCGAATGTTTGTAATTTGCCTACTGATCTAACACTATGTACACAGTGAAGGACCACAGTATCATGCACGTCTCCTAAAACTTATCACTAACTAAAGTAATACTCGATTTCCATATTTCCAACATTCCGTAAGAAAAATCAAGTTGACATTTTAAATCGTATAAAATATGAGGATATTTCTATAATAGAAGCACGCCTCGACCCCGATATTGGCCGGAGAAATGCAATGTATTGCAAGGTTAGCACTACATAAAAGAACCGTTTTCCATTTCAAATTTCCATCGGTGCAAATATTGAAGATATTGAACGCCATTTTATTGGTTAAAGACCTAGCAGATAGAAGAAGAGAGAACCAGAACATCGAGGGCATGAGGTTGTAAATGCCAGCTAAGACCATCCTTATGAACCACAGCGTAAGGTGTATGGGATCTATTATCTATAATACTATGTATATCAAATGCGATAAGGAATCTTAAACGAGTCTATTTTAAGGTTTAAGGTAAAAATAAAATAAAACTTTTAGCCGAGAAATGTTATAACAAATTGGGTACAGTTATATGATTATTTACGGGATATTTACCGTGATAAGGTCGCAAACATGGTGCATGTAACTGCGCCGAAATATCGGGAGCTCCTTCCACAACCTTACCACGGTAAATATCCCGTAAATAATCATATAACTGTAGTGAACAACCGTGATAGTTTAAAACAGTGTTTTAAAAATTGAAATATTGTAAAATCCCCTATAAAAGTGGTGATAATCTTCAAACGGAACAGCTTACTTTGAATCATAGCTAAGAACACTCTCGATCAAGTCACCTTTTAAAAAAAAAACTAAATCAAAATCAGTTCAGCTGTTTGGGAGCTACGATGCCACAAACCGACACAGACACGTTAAATTTATATCACTCGTCTGTTTGTGTCGAGGGTTAAAAAGCAAGTAGTCACGAGAAATCTAACGCCGAAGAAGTGCGAGGCAGGGTTACAGTACAGGTCACATCAGTGATTGATGATGCAGCATGCAGCTTTCAAAGTCAGTGCGGGACCGAGTCCGCGTTGGTAATGCTTTCACTTTAGAGCTCGGGAAGTGCTGAGTGCACTGAGACTATGATTGATATTGTTGCCTAAATTACAAATAACTTTTATAAAAATAAAAATAAACATTTAAAATAAGCCCATTTGACTGCCCCTGTGGTGCAGTTGGTAATGAACCTACCTTCTATGCTTGGGGGCGTGGATTTATGTGATGAACATTTTTGTTTGTTCTATGTCTGGGTGTTAATATCTATTAAAGTATGTATTCAAAAATATATATGTACGTATATCAGTCTCTGGCTGCCATATTACAAGCTTTGCTTAGTTTGGGGTCAGATGACCGTGTGTGCAAAATGTCAAAAAAAAGTTTTACTTAAAAAAAAATGGCGGCCATTTTGAATATATTACTGTATTGGTTATTGCATATTGTATTGTCACCAGAAACCAGAAATTGTGGTTAATATCAACGACCCAAATCTAGTGTAGAGAGATTTGAAAGTTTTAAATAGGTGTGTTCTACATTTATAAAGGTTAGCTTTCCTTATCCTGAAGTTTCCTTTGAGCCTTGTTGTAGATTATCAATATTAAGATATAGACGAGAGTAGTACGAACTAAACAATTAGATTGCAATTCCGATTAGAATGCAGCGTTATTGCATTAGAGGCCGGCGCGCGGCGCACCGCGGTCGACCAACTGTAGCGCATGTGGTGCTCTCTCGCGCGAGTTCACGCCGCTGAGTTCACTCGCGTTCCATTTATTGTGCGGCTGTGTCTGTCTACCCTACTCGCTGTTCTTGTATTATGTCGAGACTAGATGACTGTGTAATGGCTTGGTATTTCAAAATACAGTATTTTATTTTTGTAGAAACAATAAGTTTTGTAGAAACAATAAGTAGTATTATAAAGTAACATTCGTGGCAGCGCTTTTTGAAATAATTTGTCTGTGCGTCTTTGTGTTTGTGTATTATTTTCACTTTATAATAATTTGATAAGTGTAATTTATAGTCCAAAATAAATGGTTTTATTGTACATGCAATGCATACATACTATATATTATGCAAACAGAAGAGAAAAGGTCTTAGTCTAGCGATAAATTTGTGATTGCGACTAGGTTTAGTGTTTTTAGGCTACCAGAAGTCGACCAACATAACCTTTCATAAAGAAAAGTACAAAACAAAGCCTTATAGTTAATATCCATGACGAAACCATTAAAAGTTTACTATAAAAAATAAATCAAAATAACTCAAGAACACGGCGACACTATCAGTGAATACAACGTGAAAATAAAAGACGTCAACCTCAATTCAAACTTCAACATAATGAAGTCGAGTGGCCTAGTTTTGCCGGACGCGGTCGGCCGGACGCCTGACGCGGTCGGCCGGACGCCGGACGCGGCGCCGCTCGGCCGCGTATTCAGTAACTCGGCCGTGTATTCACATACCATTTCATCAGTATCCAATGTGTTTCCAATCCTCTGTCCATTTGTGACAAAGCGCCTGACACAATGATAGCTGTTTACATAGCTCTCTGTTGCGCGGAGTTTTGTTGTCATTTTGTATCACGACCTAGATTATTTTAGCGAGCAAAGCTTTCATTTATTCTCATTTTATTTCCTAATTACGTTCTTATCTTTTTGCCATGAAGGAAAGTAATCAGAACTTCTCAGCGAATAAAAATGAACTAGGCCTAAGTAAAAAATATACAATTTTTTAAGGCCACATCGGTAGTTTTCAGGTGGCAAAAGCTGCTAGAAGTTATCCAATATATAAACTTACCAAAGTTGAATCAAGTAAACTTATACCGTAAAGAACGATATTCGGTTCAGTTTCTAACTCGTTTCATGTTTTCTAAGTTTGTATTAAGTTTAACATAGTATGAACAACCAAGTAATAAAGTAGGTACAAGGACGGCAAAACGAGAGAAACTCCGCTAGTAATGTCATACAGTTTTTAAACATCACTTCCGTTCCGTATATCTTTTCCTTAATGGTTTTTTACTCCAACATAAACCCGACACAAAAAGAGTTTATAAATCGTAAGGCTTTAATTTAACGTATTTTTAGTTTTATGGATATGTTATCTGTGCGTCTGTCTGTGGCACCGCTCCTAAATGGCTGTACAGATTTTGATGTAAGTAGTTTTTTGTTTGTTTGAAAGGTAACTTGATCGAGAGTGTTGTTATCTGTGATTCAACAAAATCCGTTCAGCCGTTTGAATATTATCAGCTCTTTCTATCATTTTTTATTTTATTTTTTAATATAAGTATATACTCTGTACTCTTTGGTTCGCATATTCACTTTTTTATGTAAATTAAGTAAACATTACATAATTTAACCAACACATAAATGTAAAGCAATATCAATAACGCATATTAATAACGTAATATTTTTCAAAATAATTAAAAACTTCCCGGTAATTGAATGAAATTCAATAATTCCCTAAAAAAAAAAAAAAAAAAAACAATCTAAATTGATTAATCTCCTAATTTTCCACCCTCAGAGGTAAAGTATTTTCTTTAAATATAAATTGGGACCACCTTCAAGAATTAAGCCTATTTAAAAAAATTTGTTCACATTCAGGAAAATATCGCGTAAACACACCTTTTTGAAGTCACATGAAAAAGAAATGAAATCAGGGAAACTTGGCGAACAGTAAATAACGCCACTCGGAACTCCTTTGTTATGAAATAAATAAAGCAGGAGCCACACCGGCGATATTTCAAAGACAGCGACTTTGCAAACTCCTAAATACCATCAAACGTTTGCGAAAGGATAGCGCGATTCAAATCCCTACTTACAATGCGCCATTGACTCGAATAGCCAACTTATTCGTGCGGTCGCAAAATAAATATAGACTTTATAACTGAACAGTGAGATCTATCAGTTGACGAGTTGGTGAGACAAACATTTGCTGGAAAGTTCCAGAGTCTTAGCGCGCGGTTGTCAAATGAAATGATTGTTTCGTTTTGTTGTTGGTATCGGCCGCCATATTTAAACGTAATCGTTAGAATTTAACAAATTTATTGAACCACTAGGGTCATTAGTATAACGAAGGCCGTGACCTAACGGTTACCGGAAATGATCTTTGTATTGATCTTTGTTTCACTAACTTCTGTGGCTCGCGAAGGTCATAGGTTAACTACCTGTACAAAAAAGGGGTCATTGTATTTTTCATTGTGAATCACTTTTACTATTAGACAATCAGGCAAAAGCAGGAATTATATATAATTTTTTTAACGTTCTAGCTCGAAAACCTAGCAAAAGTGATCAGTTTTATTTTAGCTTTATTCAATCTACTGCAACTGACAGAGCACAAAAAACTTGCTACGAGTGTAAATGTCTAGTAGTATTCACAATGAGCGCTATCAAAGTTATTTTTTAATATTTACACAATTCATCAGATGGTAAGCGATGATGCGGTCTAAGACGGGGTACACTTGTCCAGTGCCTATTCAAGATTCTCTTCAAGACAAAACTGTATTTAAGAGATCCAGGTTGTACTTTATAGGGAACACCGAGGCAGGGAGCGCATTCCTGTGCAGTTTGTATTAAGAAGGAATTTTGGAAACTCTGTGGGCGAAACGGAACGTGTGGGTGTGGAAACTTTACCGAAGTTTCCAACGTAAGGATAAAATGACAGCTTACACCGGCCTATGTTCAGCAGTGGACGTCTTCGGGCTGATGATGCTGATGATCAGCTTACGCAGCTCTTAACGTAACTTTTTATATAAAACAATTATATTGATGAGTAAATTGTTTTAAATTGACCATCACTCGGGTGACATGTTAAATAATCGGTGCCGATTGTTTGTTCTAGAATAACTTTCGGTAGACCGTGTCAGATTCATTCGAGCAGCCTTCAAACTGTGAGAGTATAAACCCACTAGCCTACACGATAAGTATCCGTGCAGGGGTAGTTCCGCCGAGCGGCGCCCATCGAGGCGGGCGGCGACGCAGCGGCGGCAGGCCGGACCGTCACCGGAGATAGCCCTAATCAGTGTTTGACAAATGACTGCTTGGAACATTTACCGCCGCAAGGGTTCACAAACTACACTTTAAAGTTGAATACTTCATCTTCGTTTTAAAAAATATCTATTATAATTACTATAGTCGTCGCCTCGAACTCGTACTATAAATATAGGAGAAGTTAAGGTGTTATATAGGTATTATATTATTAGTATAATGGTGTTACTCTTGTTAAACTACCTCACAAACACAACGCCAATTTGTTCTGGTATAATGTGCGCCTCTCTTCGCTCGGACAACTATTTATATGAAATGAAAACGTCGTTCACACCACACGGCTAACTAAACCCAGTTAAAGCCACGTGTACAGCTAAAGCTATTTCATAAGTGACTTATCATTCGAGGAGGTTATCATTCGACTGTGTTTTTTTAAATGTTTGTTACGCGATGACTCCGCCGTGATTTTGTTGTTTTTTTTTGTTTGGTAGTTTTATTTTATCGAAATTTATTCAGCACTTTTTGTAAAATTTAACAAAAACTAAAAATATTATATATTACTAGCGACGCGGCCCGGCTTCGCACGGGTGTAAGCTCGGCCTTCGGCCTTGCTACTATGACCAGTTCCAGGAACACAAAATTTCATCAAAATCGGTCCAGCCGTTTACTCACCGTTTAAACCTTCCCTGGACTACGACAAACATTTCAAAACCAAAATCAGCTAAATCGGCCCAGCCGTTCTCGAATTTTAGCGAGACAAATGAACAGCAATTGATTTTTATATATATAGAAGAAGAAGATTATCAAGGACTTTTTAAAACCTTGCCACAAGGTTTCATTGACTTTAGGTACGAAACTCTAAAGACGGTTACAAGATACGTTTTTAGGGTACCCGCAAGCATTTGACGTGGCATTCATTCATAATAAATGTGGGTAGATTTTAGTGATATTTTCGAATCCAAATTTCTTTACATTTTCATTAGGGACAACCCTACAGCAGTCGTATATCATCCAACCGGTCAGAGCAGCACTATCGGCTGCTCCTATCGACACGGTCCTGGCGGAGAACACCGACCTACTGATTACTTTACTTACCTAAGGGATACATATTACATTTATATGTCACATAACTGACAAATTCAGATAATACTTTTACAGAAGACGTGATATAAACAGAAGAAAAATGGAGTTTGCGAGGGGACATTGAAGTATTACGTAAGCGCAAAAGGGGGGCCTTCTGAATGGTGATTATGGCAGCAATATCTATTTATTAACTTTTTCTTATTTTTCCTCAAAATTTAGCAAAATTCTGATTTGAAAAAATATGGCAATCCTACTTGTCTATACTCGAAAGCGAAAAGCATGTTCAGGGTTTCCCCCACAAAAAATAAATTTGTTTAGCTTTTCTACTTTCGTACTGTCAACTAGAGCACCATCGAGATACGGTTTGTGGTCACTTTTCGTAATCACCTAAAAAGAATCGCTTAAAACAGGTAGCAGCAGTAAGGCCCTGGTTTGTGGAACTGAACCATTTTGATAAAGTCATCCAAAAACTTTCAAATGTAACTTGCACGTCAAAACTCGCCCAAAAGAGTGCATTTGCATTGACTTTCTTTGAATAGGCTATTTATAGTGTTTTGATGTCGCGCTGAACTGAGCTCTCGACTTTCTTTGATGCTCAACAGCCCGCGCCAAACTTCTCTATAGAGTTGGCGAAATGATGGAACTCGTAATTCTTCACAGATAGCTGACAGTTTCTTTCATAAGATGCGATGCTGGCTCCTTCACCCAACTCCACACCACAGACAAATAGATCGCTACAAACCACGAGTTTGCTCTATCTAGATGAGTGTGTAGTGGCAGTGACATCGGAGTCGGTGTGAACACAGGTGTACGATGAAGAGCCTGCCTAAAGAATGTCAGGTATATACGTAGCAAGCAATCGGGAAGTTTTTTGCGTAATGTGGAACGTAATACACTGAGAATAAAGGAGTATAATAGAGAGAAATTGTATATTACTGATGTTTCATAATAACCATTAATATTCTGTGATAGTTCCTGTTGTTCCCTGTTCTGGGCGTCTTCAAATACCGAGTGAATCGTTTTCTTCTAGGCAAGCGTGCTCCTTCGCAGACTACATCATCGATTAACATCAGGCGAGTTGGCGATCAAAAACAAGCCTATTAGAGAGAGAGGATGTGCCGTAATCCACCATGCTGGGCCAGGGCATGTTGGTGAATGTCATATGAACTTTTGAGGTTCATGGACATACCGATTTCCTCATGATGTTTTTTTTCACCATTCATGAGCGATGGCATCAAAACTGCACATACTTAATATATTTTAGTCTAAATACATGCTGTACAGTTGCGTCCAAATTTCATTTGTAATAGTTAAATAAGTTGAGCTTTCGCTCATATAATATTTAAACATTTGTCATAATTCTGAATTCAAGCTATAAATTGTAAGATTTGTAAGACGTGAAAAGGCACGGCTGCCTCCTCGCGCATGGCTGAGTTCTATCTAAGTGTTCAGGAGCGTTGAGTGTCCTGTCGGTCACCCATTCATCTCGTCCGAGACAAAGCCCTGTCTGAGCCTGTCTGCCGGAGCCCCGGACCGCAATTTGATAAATGCCGCCTTTGTCCTACCTCCCCCTGGCTAACCGACCGAATAATCTGGGACGAATTTACACTGTGGTGTACCTTCCACAGTACCACAGTATAAGTTAGATTGACTGACTGAACTGAATCTAACGGACATTCTGTGAGGTATCACGCTAATCACTCTTGTTTATGAACTACTACATGCACACCGCGGTTTTACCCGCGTTATATACATCCTTAAACCAACCTCCTTTCACTTAGATGATTTCTTTTTTTTTCTATGATGTAATATCAACAACTGTCAACTCTTGTTCTTGTATTTTGTCGGGAAAATATTAGAAGTTTCGATCGCTACCAAACTTCATCGCTCGCTGGGCTAATCTGAAGATTGCCTGAAAATTTCATCAAAATTGGTCCAGCCGTTTCGGAATTCATATGGAACATACATACATACTTACATATACACATCGCCTTGTATTTATGGATATAAAATTTAAATTAAAAGCTGACTAATACAATACGTGTTATACAAAAAACTGTTGTATCGCCCCCGGACTGACCTGTTTGTTTCTACTTCACTCCGCATTTATTAACCTGAAAATTTGCACAGTGCTGTGAGAGTTAATGAGTTTGGTGAGTCTGTGTGACAAAGCCCTAGTGTCAGATTTTATGAGGCCGCGACGTTTGTTGTATTAAGACATACAGTCGACGCACGTATAGCGCTGTATTGTAAATGCCACTTGCGGTCACCCACCGAAGTAATGTCCGGATCTTCCTTAACTTCGGCGATTCTGAAGATTCCTTGATCAGGCTACGTTACTGTTCCTTTAGGATAGCGGATCTTAAAGTACTTACTACATAATTCTTAAGCAAAAAGAAACTTCTAAAGTTGGGCAACTTTACCCTGATTGACTTTCATTAACAGCTTCCAACTTGTCAAGAAAAAATACCGCCTGCGTCCAGATTAAACCAAGCCGGGCTATAATTGGCTTCTTATTAAACTCCCAACCTTTCTAGCATTAAAATTCATCGAGTAAATAACGAGAAAAGTTAGTCCAAGTTACAATATTAAGTTGGGGTATAGTGACCAAGTTTAAGGCTGCCACGGATTAAAGAGTTGCAAGAGAAACATGGATGAGGGGAACTGAAGGCAAGTACGACCATACACAGCTACTAAAGTGCAATGAGCAACGCACGGTTGGTTCATTCTACGACCAGCATGGCTAACACACATGCACACCGCGACATAATCCTGTCGTCGCCCTGTCGAGCGAGAACGCGACAAGGTGCCTACGGTTTTATATATGCCTGTCTCGCTTTGGTACGACAAATAGAGTCGACAAAACCCTGTCACGGTGCGCATGTTAGCCCGCCAGATAGCCCAAACAGAATGTAAGCCGCGACATAACAATTGTCAACTCTTTTTGAGGCTTTGGTTGTGTCGTACACGTGGGAACCGTAAAAGCAAAAAAAACTTTTTCTTCAAATTCACCGACACAGGAATCTAGGCAGGGGCTTTGGGTCTACAGCGAAATTGCGTATTTACACATTTTTAAGTTGGATTTTTTTTATTGATAATTATTTTAATCTAGCTGTTGCCAGCGGCATTGCTCGCGTAGTTAAGTACAAAATTTTTATTTTTATTTTTTTTACAACACAAAAAATATGGTGCTGTCATTCGGAAGTTTTGCGTGTACATACATTTCGGCGATTTAATTTTTATTTATATAAAGAAGATTAAATTGTGGTAGATGCAGCGAATATCCAATTCGCAGGGTAGATGACAAGAGGGTTGCGAGGCAGGTCACATTTTATTCCTATTTTATTGAATTCAATTGTTAAATTAGTACAGTCAAGAAGAAAGCGCTCTATCTCTTATACAATATACATGCAAGTAGTAAATAGATTCAAAACTAATTTCATGCAATACTTTGGTCACGTGTCCCATCGTACATTATAATACAGGTGGGCTTTTAAGTAAAGCAGAAACTGATCATAGGATGAAATGGATCAAGTCTTGCTATTATTATGCTAGTTCTGAACTGAATATTGAGGAGGATAGGAGCTTAGATTAGCAACAACTTGTAGTATGATATTGCACGTACTGCTTGCAGTACCAAAGTTACCAATACTTGCAGAATCTAGTTTGCTGCGATTATTTACAATGTAGTAATTTGATTGCAAGGGTAACTTACATGTTTTGTTGCTAGTGTGTGTATTTAGCTCTTTATTATAGCAATAAAATAAAGCTACTACATTCAGACAAGATTCAGAATCAGAATCTGTGTGAGTATATGTAAGTTACTGTTTTAAACTATCACGGTTGTTCACTAAAGATATATGATTATTTACGGGATATTTACCGTGGAAAGCTTGTGGAACATGGTGCATGTAACTGCGCCGAAATATCGGGACCTCCTTCCACAACCTTACCACGGTAAATATCCCGTCAATAATATAATCATATAACTTTATATGTAAGTTCTTGAAAAAGGTTCAGTTCAACAGCTGAATGAAATATTGCACGTTATAATCAATGCTTTGTAACACCTTATCGGAGTGCACACGCAGTTTAGTATAAACCACTTTCTAGGAATTAAATGCTATTTTAAAGGAATAATTAGTGTACTCGTAAGATATGACACGTTGATACGTACACGCCATACGTAGCTGACAGTGACTGAAAACGAAAAGCCGATGATTGCGCTGAGAGGTGTGCCTTTGTGGGAGAGGCCTCTGTACGGCAGTGAACTGAAGGGAGAGGGGGTTGATCTATCTTTCTTTTATTCTATATCTACATTTAACGTAGAGATAATAACTAAATATAAAAACGGAGAGAAAAGAACTGTAATTGCGAGAAATCAAAAAATAGTTTTTAGTAATTGTGTTTTTCTCTGAATTTTTGCCTGTTTGTCCACGCACATCTCCTAAACGACTGGACGAATTTAAATGCGGTTTTCATGAATATCCTTTACTATGACCAGATTTAAGAATATACTATGTTATTTTGCGAAAGAGCTGGATAACGAGAGGAAAAAAGGATTGAAAGTTTAATGAAAATCTACGCGTACGAAGCCGCGGACAACAGCACTAGTGAATTAATAAATTTACACTTAAGAGTGCCTCAAATATGCAGATAACTAATGCTAAGCGTCAAATCCTCTTTCTACTTAATAAATAATTTAACACGGTTCAAAACTTTTCACAAAGAGTTTATTGTTCTTTAAGATTTATTGCATCTAAGTTCAGTTTTATCTCTCAGGTTTATTCAACAATACCTTCATTGCCCACTTTTACTCTTTACGTATAAAATAATCCAGTATTATCATTTAAGAGCCGGCGGCCATTCAGGGCCCGAGAGAAATAGCCAGGGCCTTATCACGCTCGTAACTCGAGAAAAAAATTACGGAAATGTTTCAGGACCTAATTTCAGTGAGAGCGCTTTGGAGTTGTGATTTATCTTAATGATATTTTAAAGCGTCGACATTTAAAAGCTTCTGATGGAGTTGCCTCCGGAGAAGGTTTGAGACACGTGCGTCTATTAAATAACTTTGGTCACCTGAGGGCCTGAAGATTATCAGTTACTGTTAAGGGCAACTACTACTATAATGACTATAATGATTATTTGACTGCCTCGATGGCTCAGTTGGTAGTGATCCTACTTTCTGTGCTTGGGGGCGTGGGTTCGATTCCCATCTAGGACAAACATTTGTGTGATGAACATTTGTGTTTGTTCTATGCCTGGGTGTTAATATCTATTTAAGTATGTATTTAAAAATATATATGTATGTATATCAGTCTCTGGCAGCCATATTACAAGCTTTGCTTAGTTTGGGGTCAGATGACCATGTGTGCAATAATGTCCCAGATATTATTTATTATTTATAATATAAAAACGGAGAGAGCTATGCTCGAAATTTCTTTGCGCGATAAAATCCGAAACTTGGCTATTCACCGAAGAACCAGATTCACCGACATTTGACAAGAACAGATTTTCAAGTTGAAGTGGCAACGGGCAGGCCACGTCGCTCGAGAAACCGATAACCAATGGGGAAGAAAAGTTCTTGATTGGAGACCACTAACCGGAAGACGCAGCGTACGTTGTCGCGGGCATTCAGTGGATACAGATAGGAGGCCTATGTTCAGCAGTGGACGTCTTCTGGCCGATATGATGATTATGACTACTATATATTATACATAAATGTAAATTTACGAGCTAGTTTCATTATTATTTCATATTCTTATTTAATTTCATGTATAAAGAGCACAATTTTAGGAATGAAATAGTGTGTATCATGAAAGCAGAGTACAGAATAACTTTTATATAACAATATATATGAGAAAACTGGAGTGGAGTATAAACGAGCGCACTTCTATCTTCGGTAAAACACTTTATGAACAAACCCAACTGTTTTATGTAACTCTTATTTTTACCTTCTAAAAATAAAAACCTACTTAAACAAACCGGAGGTTGCGGGTTGAAATCCGAGCGTCCGAAACACCTTCACATACCTTCACATACCTCCACATATTCACGTTACAACCATGAACCACAGAGTTGCGTGAATTTTAAAACGGCACCTGTTGGTATGAGAAGCTTAACCTTTATAATACAGTCGGTGCCGAACTTTATAGCATTGTTTTTATAATTTGTGTTCCTAAAAATTGTGTCACGTTTATCGAACTTTACGTGGAATCGGTAGTAATTTTTTTTAATGTAACAAATGTAAATTGAATACCCACGATTTAAAAGTACTGAAATATTTTTTTAACTGCTGAACATATTTCAATCAAATCACCTTTCAAACAAAACAAACATTAAATCATATCGGTTCAGCGTTTGGAAGTTACAACAGCACAGATACATACGTTAAACTTATAACACCCCTCATTTTGCGTCGGAGATTAAAAATGTTTTATTTATTCATCAAAGACCCATTAAAATTTTATACACATTGCAATGTTTGAATCAACTTTACCGAAAGTGTTCATACTTCCAGAGCTGCCACAACGTTGACCGCGCACTGTTCACATGTCGGTAGGTGCTCATTTCCGGAGGATTCCAGAATTCATAACAAAGAGAGGCTTGCATTAATCTAACCAGAGTGACGGCTGCGCATCTCCGACTGAGCTCACTGCCATTCTCATTTGATCCTACATACCTCCGACGTCACCGTAACTTAGTAAAATGACAACGTATCGATCTCGTGAGTGCTTCACTGGAGTACCATGTTGACAAATTATTTCATACATTGTTATAAAAGGACCTATTTTAGTCAACTCCAAAAAAGGAGGAAGGTTCTTACACATTTATATTATTAGTATGATCCTTCCGTGACGGTTGAACGTTTCTTCAAATGTCACAACAATCATATGAAGCGAGCGTACATTACAATGACATGGTTCCACGTGGCGTCATTCATATCTCAATGAGAGCGGGCGGGAGTCAAGGCCGGGCTCCGCGCTCATACAAGATGTATGAGTTAACGGCCAATATCGCGGCGTCACACTTCAACTGAATCCAAGCGTCTCGTCGCCGGTGCCTCCTGGATAACGTTGTCTATCTGATGTAGAGCTCCTCCGATGTATCTCCGGAAACATGTACCTATTGCTATAGACATGTTCAAGGCTCACTCTGAGATTAAGTACATTACTATAAGAGCTATGGTGGCAGAGCGGGAGTGCGCTTGTGCGTTTTAAAATATGACGGCTTCCGGTTCGATTCTCGGCGCTGCACCAATAATTTATTACTCAAATAAATTATGCAATTTCAATGTCATCGCTCAACAACGATGAAGGAAAATATCGTGAGGAAACCGGTATGTCCAAAAACTCAGCATGAGAGATTATCAAGTTGAAGTGGCAGTAGGCAGGGCACATAGCACGCAGAACAGATGGCCGATGGGGTCGAAAGGTTCACGAATGGAGACCACGGACCGGTAAGCGCAGCGTAGGACGTCCACCCACAAGATGGACAGATGACCTGAATGAGACCGCAGGAAAACGCTGAATGCAGGCCGCTTCCAACCGGCCCTTTTGGAAATCTATGGGGGAGGCCTATGTCCAGCAGTGGCGTGCTGTGCTGAAATGATGATGTCGAAAAGCTTGAACAAAATTATTAATATTGCCAAATCAACAGGCGCTCGAGCATAATTATTCGTATTATTAGAGCTGGTTAAAAATTTCATAGTCAATGAAGTTTTTGTGGGGCTACCTCTAAAGCTTCCTCTACAGTCTACATAAAAGAAAAAGGATCACGTAAATCGGTTCACTAATGGCAGAGTCATCGGTGAACATACCGCCGCTCCTGAATTTAGTTAAAAATAACATTCAAAAGTAAGGCATGGTACAGACGAGTGAGGTCGCGGTCCGGCCGGCGCGGCGCGGCGATGGTCGCTCGGCTGCGGAAGGGCCCACCGACCCACACATGAATAATGAGAATGGTTTGCTTACATGTGCTTAAGCACGTTTCACTTACAGCTACTCTATTTTGGGATGATTGTGAGCGCATTATTTAACACAGGGTCAAATAAAACACCTCTGGTGAGGTAGTATTCTTACCTATTCTGTGTTTATACTTATCTATTCAAACAGCAAAAAAAACACTGGAAGATTTTTAAACTTGTGTAAGAAGAAATAATAACAATAAAAATAAATACACAAAGCATTGAAAAAACTGATTTTAATGATATGCACTGCACAGTAATTGTAATTACAAGTATAATAGGCATACACGGACGAACATGATTACAACTTAGTTAAGTGTTTGGTACAAAATAACATAACAATGCAATAACAATATATTGTAAAATATATAGGTAGCAGAAGCATTTGTATATCTATATATATATTTCAGAGCAAGGCACATTAACTACCCACGCACGAACATTCTCCCTGCATGTTAACAAAACGTTCATATTCATAAATTGCGAAAACATTACACAATTTCATTATGTCTTATAAATATTAATGTCCATAACACTGTCATCAGAATATTTATCATATCTCCGTAAAACGTCTTCCTACGAAAAATTAACATATCAACGTAAAATAAATTCTAACTGCCATATGATAGAGCTTACATTTGTTTGCAAGATGAGATCATTTACATAAGGAATGTAAAATGTAGAATTCATTGCTTTTAGCTCGGAGCGTATGTGAAATATTAGGTATTCGGTTTCGTGTAATTTTATTTTCTGTCTTGAGAGACGGTTCCTTAATTATGTGGGATCGCGTGGATTTCGCGCGGGCGAATTGAATTTACAACGCGAACGTCGCCGCGACTCGCTTCGAGTCGTCTGTACGCGACCTAAACTTGGAGACTCATGACAATAATGACATTCAATTATAAATATTTTACGTTTTACTTGATATAAACTTAATTAATGTGAAACATGTGTCGTCTCTCCCGTTATCTTTCGTTACTTACGAAGCTTGACGCTCTATCCATGTGTTGTCTGGATGGTTTCAATTGGTGTGATGATTACCTGAAACAAAAGACGATAACAATTACAATGAGACTTTGATAAAGAAATAACCAACGCATTACAACAATTTACATAGAATTTTAAGACAGACAGGTTTTTGATTTATTAAAAATAACAGGCTAGTGAAAAACATATTAAAAAGTTATTCAACTACTGAAGAAGTTATTTAAATCGGCTAAAGTTCTGATATATAATAGCGTAAAGTTTTTTCCCCCCGGATTAGGAAGAGATGCTCTATCCCTTTCCCGCAAAGTGAATGTCAGTATATTGTTTGTATGGCGCACTTACAAGTGACGTCATTAGTAAGTATATTATGCTGCGCTTTCTGTCTAGCAACACATTAAAATGCTAGAGTATCTTAATTTTGAACACATTTTGATTTTGTTTCGGGATCGGTGCTATTTATGGACAGTTTCTTTATAACATAATCAAAATAATCAGTTCAGTATAATTGTATTGTATGTTTGACCACAGTCTATGACCACAATTGATCTAAGTGATGTCAGGTAGCCAATACCTACACCTAGTAATTATACAAATTGAAATAAAGTAATATATATAACCTGATATAGATTTTAATAATTTGTATTTGTTTTGCCGTAAAATTGTTAATTGAATGTAAAATTTTAACCATTTGCAAAACATGACAAAACTTAAGTAAATCCTGTTCCCAATGGTTTATTCATTGGGAAGTACGAAAGCAGCGTTCCTTTGAATGCGGTATAAATCTAAAACTTCCAGCGTGTTTCAGTTTGTTGCGAAGAGAAACCATTCATTGACGCGCCTAAACACCTTTCTATTGAAAAAGTTTGCTCACTTTCTGCTCAGCTACTTTTGTAAGCAGATCTTGGGAAAGTTTCGTACTTCGAGTTTAAAGGGCAAAGGGCGGGAATGTACTTTGATTGAATTGAATTGGAAATATGCGGGATTTTTGTTTATCGAAACAAACTTTTTGTAAATGAATATTATTATATAATTTTTCTATTGAAGTAATAAGAAAGGTGCTACAGTGTTGCGGATTTTCTGTTAAAATACTTTCTTCAATCACATGTTTAGTTTAATTCAAGACAGCTGTATCGAGCTCCTAACGTGGTATGTGGTATGTTATAAACAAAGACTTGGTACGTAGTAGCTAGTCTGTGGTTATAACATCCAGGCGTTGGTCCTGGCATGATGAACATTGTATTAAGTTTCGTTTTGTGTCAATATAACAAATTTAATTTAGTTAAAAATGTACACCGGCCCCAAGTGCGAATCAAAAACACACACCAAGTGTTTCGCACCCAAAATATGTTTTCTTACATTCTGTACGGAATCTTTAGCGCGCGCCCGACTCGCACTTGGCCGGTGTTTATTATTTGTTGTTTATATTTTGAGTGTACTATAATCATGCCAAGTTTATTGCTCATACTTATGTGACTAGAGTAAAGACAGAAATACGTTAACAAATACGTTTTGTTTCATTTCCCTTTATTTTTATTTATTTATCTGTTAGTGTGCCTTTATGCGACTATAGTAACATCGAAACGAAAAAATTCCAACTTCTGTGACAGTAACCTATTTTTTAACCAATTTCAAAAAAGGAGGGAGGTACTTAATCCTGTCCATATTTGTTTTAACTTGTACGCTGGTAATGTTTTACATTAAAATTCCATTACCAAAATTATAAATCATATTTTAAGGGTTTGGAATCAAGACATGTGGACATAGATCTTTTCCAAGAGAAAATCTCCGGCTTTTAGCTTCCGCTACTGTCAGCTGTCTTAACTTGGTATACCTATAGTTTTACTATAATTAGGGCGCGCTTGGAGGCGTGGGTTCGATTCCCACCTAGGATAAACATTCATATCTTGAACATTTGTGTTTGTTTTATGTCTTGGTCTTGGGAATATTTATTCAAGTATGTATATAAAAATATATATGTATGTGTATCAGTCTCTGGCAGCCATATTACAAGCTTTGCTTAGTTTGGGGTCAGATGACCGTGGGTGAAAAAAATGTCCAAGATATTTATTTATTTAATTACCATTATTCTCGTACTAGCATTACGTCACGTTTGCTAACATTACAGAAATGATTCCTGGCTCGGTAATAGCATTTCTACTTGCACTCACAGCTGGCTCCATTAACTCTCCTTACGGACCGTATGTGTACCTTCTTCCGTGTAATAGCGCAAAACTTAATTTCCTCCTCCGAGAGTGACATATTGACACACGTACTGTCGATTTGACATCCACACCGATTGCTACGTGACGTCATCACACTCAATACATCATCCAGACAGTAATTTAATCCGTGGATGGATCAAATGGATGTCACACAGATTCAACTTTTTCAACGTTATGTGTTTAGAAATTTTATTATATGTCGTTTTAACCCTCAACGCAAAAATGTGTGTTATAATTTTAACGTTTGTGGCTCACAAACGGCTGAAACGATTTCGATTTAAATTTGTTTGACAAGTTATTTGATCGAGAGTGTTCTTAGCTATGATTCGAAAAAAAACTGTTTCAAGATTATCAGCTCTTTTATCGAGGATTTACACAAATTCAATTTATACTTGCTTCGTATTTTGCTAGTTAACCAGTTCTATAAAAAATATATTTGAAAACTATATTTTCTTTATGCTAAGGTTTAACATAAAACTTACAAACTGATCCCGCGGGATCAGTATGGAATGGGAGTGAGTGGGACCAGTTGACGTGAGAACCTACATTTAATCATTTTGAATATTTGAAAATGTTGAAACGTGCGAGCTACTCGTAGATTGAGGACGGCCAAGTAAAAATAGTAGGTAAACAGGAAATGAGGTAGGTTAAGTGGGTGGTTAGGTAAGGTTGCTATGACGTCATCGCAGGCTAAACCATCCAGGGAGTGGTAAAATGTAGTTCCAAATTTTAGGCTACGTTTGCACTCTTACGGTTTTGCTTGCGATTCATTAGCTTTTCCAGGACAAAAAGTAGTTGCCCTGGGTGTAACCTTGTCCAGATCAACTACAAATTTTTATTTAACTAAATCTATTCAGTTAATTTAGACAAATACGAGTGACGACGTACAGAAGACCGTTTTGATACAGAAAGCCGAGATTTGGGCTAAGTGAGCCTGAGGGGAGGTTTATGTATGTCCCAGTGGATTGATAATGATGATTAGGCTGTTTTGGAAATTAGTGTTAACAGAGATTCACTTACCTACAGACACAACAAGCTGTCGTATTTACAATATTAGTGTGAGTAAGTTCATGAGCGTGAGATAGCAGCACACATGGTAGTGACGTCGCGCTGATACGTATAACGGAATGTGATTGCCGCAATAAATGCGTTCCTTTACACGCATATTGTCGCCACGAATTTATGATATAGTTAATGTTGGGATATGGGAAATAAAAGTGATTTGTAGCATACTTGTAGTGCCGTCGGCTCGGTAATGGCTGAGTGTTACTGAACTTATAATTTAGGTGGCGATCAACAATAAGTGGGCTATATAACTTGTATATGGCCATGGTTATTATTAGTACTGATTGGATGAAGTAATGTAGTGAACGTTATCGGAAAACAAGACAAATTCTTACTGGCTACTCCAAATTATCACAGCTAGACTAAAACATATTATTATACTAAAACAAATACACTTAGCGAATGAAGAGTTCCACTTCCCGTCACCCAGCTCCGACATCCCTAACCCAGAACCTAACAGACCCTAGTAACCAAATGTTTCGTTACAATAAATCAAACGAAACCAAATGCAAGATTTAATCAATTTAAAAATAATTGAATAAAATTCGTTTTGTCAAGAAAATTATAAAAATGAGGAGATTCTCGAAGTCACATATTTCAGACTTTTATTACCGCACTGAGATCAACATTATTCGTCATTCTGTTTTTAGCGTTTAGTACCCTCAGGGAAAACGTAGTTCTATTGCTGTCGCTTCGCTGTCCGCCCGGCCAAGTGTGTCACAGGTCTCTACCTCCTAAACGGAATAACACACAGTTTTTTTTTTGTTAACATTAGAACGGCTGTCTTGCTGTTTGTGAAAATTTATATGAAAGTCCGCGTACGAAATCGCAGGCAACATATACATAGTACATGTATTGTAATATAATACTACAAAAAAATCCGTTACAGATTTTATCAATTTATACAAAAAAATAATCATAATAGGTTTTATTTTTCAGGATTGATTCGGATAAACGTTTGTATTTGCAAGTCAATTTGCATATCAGAATAAATTTTAAATCGAAAACGAATCGTGCTTGGCCAGAGTAATCAGTGACCATCCAGTCAATCTCAGCTCGTCAAGTAAGGATGTTAGTACACTGGCGACTTAAGACCGTGTTTTCAGCGAGGCTATTAGTCAACTCGCTTGATACGTGTGTATCGCGTGTTTCTCATGCGTAACATGCGGCTAACATTACACACTGAAGACTTGTAGTAGGTGGACTCTCTCTCTTTCTGTAATCTGTACAACATGTTGCTATTAGAAGAATCCAGAGGAAGACCCAGATAAAGTTACTGTGACGGTCTCGGTGCGGACGGGCCTCTATAGAGGTCAGTAGCGTTCGGTCTCGTTGGTAAGAGGCCGTCACATGTCACCTCGGGGAGATTAACGGCGAATGTCAGGGGGATTGGTTAATAAAAATAAAGTGAAAAATAACAACATAATTTTTTTTTGCGCTTCGAAATATATCATCATCGCTAAGCTGTCTTTCGTTCCAATCCCGACCCCTACCCCGTAACATTACTTAGTCTTTAAACTTAAATTATTTTCAAACTTGATAAAGTCAGTTTATGCACCTGTGCTCTGTGCGCAGCCACCAAGTGGCGTGGTGTGTGGGCAACTGGCCAGAAAACGCTAACACAAAAACCTGTGTCCCTAGATATCTTTCTCTTGCTTTAACTCACGCATATGGTTATTTTCCTTATGACTTAACTTCCGGGAATTTATATGCAGCCAGTGACTATAAGTTATGTTTATGATGACATTAAAAAACTTTGCAGTATCAAGAAGTTTGTTACGCACACGTGGCTAGCGCGTTGACTGATCGCCTCACTAGAAACACGATCGCAAACTGCCAGTGTAGTAACGCCCTAAACTCAGTCCGTCGGAGTAAACTCAACTGGATTCCATTCTAACTTTTATATCCGGCTTCCGGATACGGCCGGAACCTCGCGAAACATTCATTTGTTTTACAAATTAACGGCACCTGATGTTTTAATTGCTTATATTACTTTTATAATGCTCTCGTGGGCTCTCACCGCACCTTCATCATTCAAAGTATTTTCACGTAACAGTGCGGTAAATTGTTCACACTGGAAAGGTTTTATTATCGAGTGAGTAATGTGTATTACTTAGAATAAGTATTTGTACTTGAAATCTCAGTCCGCTGCTGATCGGTTTCATGTTTCGGTTAGTCAGCTAATTTGAGAAACTTTAACTTTTATAGTATTTTGTAATTTGTAAATATCCGGGAGGATGACTGGAAAAAGTATAATAATATTGGAAACTATTCTTTGAACTTTGACAAAACATATAACTATGTTCACGTTACATGTAACTTAGTTTATACCACGTTTGCTACGAAATTAACTACAATGCTACACGCATGTGACTTGATCGTAGCACACGTAGGCTCGTAGCTCAATGCTACGAACCTCATTCATGTCGCTCAAAGACTCGTAGCTATATACATGATAATTCCAAAAATATCACTCGTAGCTTAACGCTACGAACCTTTTTGACGTATGAATGATATATAATAGCCTTTTTATTTTACAAATGTCCCTTAGCGTAGTGTTCTTTGCTTATTAAACTTAGTTAACATACGAAGCTAGCGCTCAGCACTTTATTTCCTATTTATTCAACATGGTTCACGAATCATAGAGAATGATAGAATATCAATCAGCGGGGAATGTTCAATCGTGTGATTTCCCTCGGGACGACGGCGGTGCGGCGGCGGCGCTGTTCGCCGGAAAATAGGGATTTACGAGCAACCGATACAAAGTTACTTACGCGCGGTTTGAGGACCTTGAGACGACAGGTTCTTTGATGAGACAAGTCGCTGTATGGACGATATCAATACGTGGAAGTGTGTAGGAAAGAGTGTCGATCATTTAGCTAAGTATTGCTGACGTTATACTTTTTAACAAGCTTATATTTTACCTTAACATTTGAACAAATCTTGGAATTCGATTTACCTTTTACTAATTATCGTGTCGATTTGAAACATTGCAAGTATGTAATTCCGATGACAATACTATAAGTTGATACCATCGAACTGATCTGATGATGGAGCCATGATCCATGACCTGATGGTGGATAGTGAAACTGCTCAATGACGAAGCGAACTAAATCGAGCGAAGAGAGGTCTCAGATTCAGTGTTATAGTTTATTTAACGTGTGTATCTGTGGCATCGTAGTCTCTAAACAACTGAATCGATTTTGATTAAGTATTTTTATTTATTTGAAAGGCGACTTGATCGCGAGTCTATGAGCTATGATTGAAGAAAATCTTTTCAGCTGTTTGAAGACTATGAGCTCTTTTATCGTTTTTTTTAAATCTTTAATTTCTACTTGTTAAGTTCGCAAAATCTGTCGAGTACATATACACATACATGTACGAGCGTTTCATAATTTTGAAGGCGGTTTTTTTATGTTGATAGTTATTAGTTAGTTGAATAAATCTTCGACTAAACTAAACCAATCAACCGTTGAAACGCCATCTATAACCTAATTACGCTCCCCAATCAAATTGTACAGTTGACAATGTAAGCTGGCATGTCTAACAGTGCCTGATTACGTTCCGTGTATCTTCCACGTGGCTGGACAGGCGCGATTCAATGCGCACGGACAAGGGGCAACTATCTAGCGGGTACTTTGGTATAATACAGTAGATGAAAACATGATTATAATCATAACTGACACATTAGCACTTGATATTATACTGCGGGGTCATTCTAGAGCCAGCATTTTCTATCCTGGGGGATGGGAAATTAAATCACCTACGATAATATATGGTACTATCAAAGCACAGTATAGCGACTATATGAAGAAATGTTTATTGTTTTTTTTATAGTTAGCATACTTGTCAGACATGCAAAAAACTGACGTGCCGCAAGGGAATTCCACATTATTTTATATTTAACTATGACGATAAACCATTTAACGGCTCACTTACTCATTTTTCACGCAGTGACACCAATGAACTAAGTATAAGTCCACATGCAAAAAAGTACGGAAAGGTCATCTGCAGATCGTCTGTCGTCGTTATTAACTTAGTGTCCTTTTATGGAGGTATCCACGCGGGTGAAATCGCGGGACGCAGCTAGTTTCATATAACAAGGCCGCGGGGGGGGGGGAGGGGGTTTGGGGGAGGTTGGGGGGGGGGATTCGTATGGCGCTTGTGATTGGAGAAAACAGGTTGTCACAAACAGCACCCGTCATGTCCGTCGCCGTAAAACGTAAAAATATTCAACAAATACGAGTCCAATTGCAATACCGAAATGCAATTCTATTTTTATTGAAATAGAATTGAAAGTTGCTTCCTTTCGTCGCAGTCGTAATATAAAACTAGATCGTTTTGAGCACACAATTTAAAGTTGAATGTACCGACTTGTGCTGTACCTACTGTACTAAGCAAGAGACATTTTAATAAAATATTTATTTGAACTAGCTGCTATTTGCAGTTTTGCGATCTCGTTATTATACAGAGTTAAGCTTCCTACCAACATCATCAGCCAGAAGACACACACACATTAGTAAATGTTCTATGATCTAGATTTTGCGAATAAATATATATTAAACATCATCATCATAATCAGGCTATACTAGTCCCAAGCCGCACCATTCGACATGATCTTCGGGTCCTTTTCCAGACACTGCCAGCTGTCTTACGTATATCGTCACTCCATCGAGTCTCAGGGCGTCGCTACGTTTGCCGATACGTGGTCTCCACTCTAGAACACGTCTACCCCAACGGTTATCGGTTCTGCGACAGATATGACCGGCCCACTGCCACTTCAGCTTGCTAATACGCTGAGCTATGTCGGTGACTTTGGTTCTCTGGCGAATAACTTCGTTCCGGATACCGTTATCAAAATAACTTATTTTCAATATTGAAAGTCAGTAAGTAGTAAAGATCGCAGAGTGGAAGACACCGCAGGGAAACGCTGGATGCAGGCCGCTTCCAAACGGCCCTTTTGGAGATCGATGGGGGAGGCTTGTATCCAGCAGTGGACTTCCTATGGCTGAAATAATGTTGATGAAGTAGTAAAGATAGTATCTAGTGAGGTGGAAAGTTTTTACTTTCACCCCAGCTATAACAGGCGGAAACAGGAAAAATATAACCGCTTACACAGAGTAGAAAAAGTTGTTTCGCTTGTATTTTTACTGGATATTGTTGCGGAAGCGCGCGTTAAGTTGTGTGTTTATGGTAACAGGCTGTATTTCGGTCGTTCGCTGCAAACAGGTCTGAGAGAACTCGTTGCCAAGTAACTACTGTTTGTTACACGTTTTACTTACTTCTTAACCTTTCTATACCCGCGCCAAATTTTGTAACACTTATACCCGCGCGCGGTGTCACAGACCGAAACTTCGGAACCCTATTATATAACTTTTAGGTTGTAATCCCTATTTATATATTATGTATTACAAAATTTGAGAATATAATGAAACAAAAAAAATTGCATTAACTACACATATTATTTATTTATCACTGACTATCAGTCTTTGTTTCAGTCTTAAAAAAATCTTAATTTTTTCCTTAGGTGTACGAAAACTAACCAAAATATTTTTTACTCATAAAAAAACTCCTAAATCTTAAAGATAACACATATTTTAGTAACTTTTTAATTACTCTGACTTGGATAGAGCTTCACCATGACAGGCAGGGCATACCATAACGGCATGTTCTAAACAGAAATATTTTGCACAAGTAGCGCAGTTGTACCGTGTTTTTCGGTTCTTTTTTGTTGAGCAATACCCACAACGACCTATTTTATTGTTATTAGACGTCGCTGCAGTCTCAGGGCCATCCAATTTGCATATTTCCGCAAGCCTTAGCTTCAGTATCCTTGGTAGCGAGTTGTTGAGGGCTCGTCTTCTGAGATGCGAATTTAGCAAATCATATGCCAATGCTTCCAAAAAAATTCTGCGGCTAATCTTCTTGTTGGGGTTGTTTAGTAGAAACAAAACATATGTATTTATACCCGCTACGTTCATCAGACTGTAGAAAACTACCATAGGCCACCTGTTTGTTCCTCGAGCAACATTATAAGTCTCGCACATTTTATCCACAGTATCAACTCCACCTTTAGTCGCATTGTAGTCCATAATAATTTCTGGTTTACCGGTCTCTTCGTCTATTTTAGAATCATCGTGCATGCTAGACACTAATAGGACATTCTTGCCTTTTTTAGGAATATATGACACAAGACTACTGTTGCCTCGGTGGCCAAATAAACTGGATTTTTCTGCTCGGCCTCGTATCACCGTAAATTCTTTGGGAAGTTCCCTTTTATTTTTGCGGATGGTTCCGATCATGCTCAACTTATATTCAGCGTCCAGTTTATTCAACAACGGAATACTGGTGAAGAAATTATCGCACGTGATGTTACGTCCAGTATTCCGTATATCATCAACCATTCGCAAAACCAAAGCCATTGACGAATTATCAATTTTGTACGGGCCTTCAGGTTGTTTTCCCAAATAAACTTCCATGTATTGGGTATAAAACATTTTGGAATCCGTCAAAGCAAATATTTTTATTCCATATTTGTTGGGTTTCGATGGGATATATTGTCTAAAGCTGCAACGACCTCTGAAAGCTTCAAATTTTTCGTCGATTGTTGCAAACTGGGACATACTGTAATACTTTTTGAACGCTGCCACAATTTCTTCAAATAGTTCTCTGATCGGAGCAAGTTTGTCTACAGCAGCACGTTCAGCACGCGTGTCTTTGTCATCGAATCTAAGACAACGCATCAGTAAATAAAATCGATTCCAGCTCATAGTCAAACGAAATATCTCTGGGGACGACCCATCAGTCCTGAACAAATCTTTAGCATTCAACCGACTATTTCTTCTAACTCCAGCAAAAAGTAAAAGGCCTAAAAACGCTTCAATTTCTATCTTATCTGTTTCTGTGCAGTCTCTGTCTCTCGAAAACTGAGACTTTATTCGAATTATTTGTTCGTTAGTGTATTTTACAATACGACATAAAACAGCCTCCGAGAAAAACAGTTTCCATATTTCACCTGGTTCCTTCAAGTTTTTGGCTTCCCTTATAGCACCTGGAAGTTGAGTCACAATATTTCTAGAACGCCGTCTGACTAGACTTGAGGCAGGGGTTTTATTCCATCTCGTCCGGCTATCCTTTCCGAGGAAATAATCACGGGAACTTTGATGATCTTCCGACTCTATTTGAAAATCATCCTCTCCAGAATGGTCAATTTGTTCATGTTCATCATCATCATCTTCTTGCTCCGTACTATGCGATTCCTCTTGCGTTTCAACAAAATCCTCGACCTCGCTGCCATTTTCGTCATCATAGTCGGAGTCGGATATTTCTTCTTCCAATATCAATCTAATTTGTTCATCGTTCATTTTGGAGTAAGCTATGACCTAAAAATAATATAAATTGTTAAAACTCAAAAAACACGGTAAAAATATTACAAAAAAACAGTAAAACAAAAAAGTTGACACTCACATGAATTGTTGCACATGTACCCGCGTCGGTCTCACGGACCGATTCGTGCCAAAAACGCCTACAAGTGCTACGCGCACGGGTGCGTGCGCCATACTGACATAAGCCTAACAACAAATCATGAAGCTAGCAAGAAGCGCACTCTCTTAGCTTTTTCTAAAAAATAATTATCTGTGAAAAACAGTTTCGTCGGTCTGACAGACCAACGCGCGGGTATAGAAAGGTTAAGCATTTACTGCCAACTTCGATAAAGGTTAAATTAAAATTAAACACTTTAACGGTTTTCCCCCGTGTATTTTACATTATTTTAACTCCTGACGTTTCGCAAGATGACAGATGTCTATAGAAATTTTACGAAATTATTTTTAATCTGTTTTATCGCGTGTATATATTTTACATTATTTTATTCCTTACCGTTAAAACACATCACGTGAGGTAAATTACTGACTGAATTAAATCTAAATGAAATGTACTATCTAAAACTATTAATAAAAATCTGCATTAAGGTAGGTGTTCTCGGGTAACGTGCTCAAAAAGCGACATGACCACGTTGAATGGCTATATTTATTATTTGGCCAAGGTAAGCGCCAACTCTTTGGTTACCCGGCACATCTACGAGGCGTCCGGACAGCTCTTTAACCGGACCCCGAGCGACCGGACCCCACGGTCTCATGGTTTCTACTTCAAATGGAAGAAATATGTATCTGTCGAGAGATTCATATTATTAGATATAATCTGTTACTATATATAAATAAACTAATTATCCGCTGCCAACTGGTAGTTGGCTTGAACATTTGGATTGTCTTTAGACCTTGAACGGTCTATGGGCAATTTTAACTGTTTTTGTAGTGTTAGCTTGTATTATTAAACCGACTTCAAAAAAAGAGATGGGGGGGAGGTTCTCAATTCGGTTGCATTTTTTTTTTGTTTGTTACCTCAAAACTCCGTCATTGAAAAAACCGATTTAAAAAATTCCTTTTTTAATCGAAAGGATATACTTTCAGATTGGTCCCATAGATATTTAATCAAAATCAGTTCAGTAGTTTAGCTTTTAAATCATAATAACTGGAAATGTTTGTTTTTATAATGGCATCCGAGGAACCGATATTGCATATTTTACTAATTTTGTGAAGTGGGTTTTTTGTTTAGTTAGTAAAGGCACTTGACAGTTTTAAATATGCTTGTTATGAGTACATACATATAAGCAAAGCATTGAATACTTGCAATGTCGTGCAAATTGTAAGTGTGAGGTCACTAGGAGGGAAAGCAAAAAGGAAATATAAGCAACGTTCTTATATTGTCTTGTGTCGAGAGACAGAGCTATTTCAACCCTTGTGTATGAATTCAACAGGATTTCACTAACATACTACACTAATACATACTAATACTCCGTGACAGTTGCCGTTCTCTTTAATTAGAGAGCACACCGTATAAAGGCGACGCCACACCGCAACACCGCGACTGCAGAATAGGTAATAGTGCCACAAGGTTGAAGCCCTTACGTCACGTACTAGCCTCATAAAGCGCTTTAAACAAGTGGCTTTGAGCGCTTACACTTCTTATCTGTGTATTCCAATTGCTTTGTATCGCAACTAGTTTTGCTGAAATGCTGTTTGGGTCAAAATTACGTCATTTAATCTAGAAAACAACTGTTACATTTATTATTTTGCTATTAGTATATTAAAATGCAATAAACCGTACATAATATTAGAAATGCAAATTCCGCTTTCACCCTGCAATAGAGCAACGGATCAACCCAACTTTTTGTGTAGATAAAGTGGGCCAAAGAATGACAGAAAACTTTTATCCCAGAAAATTTACGGTTTCTGAGGGAATGTTCATGCGGGTGAAACCACGGGGCACAACTAGTGTCACAACAAAATTAGTATTTGTATAGCTTACTATTAGAAGTTCAAGGTGGCAAACTTGAATATCTAGAAAATGTTTGGCTCAAAAATAAATGATTAAAAGTTGAGGCAAATTATTGTAGATTGTAGGTAGACACCCAATTATACGATATTAGTAAATATTGGATCAAAAGTCCCAATTAGCGTATTCCAGAACCATCGTAGCACAAAAAGCCATTTTCATTTAAATTTCCAGGCGTAGGATATTCGAGTTTGGTTTGTATTAGGATCCTCGTACAAATCGAATGTCTCGGTCCGGCGAGCCGCGTGCCAGTTGTCACGGCGACGCTGCCCGCTTGCCAATTAGTGGAGCCACCGTCGCGTGAACTCGGCCCAAATAGTACTGCGTCACGCGGGTCGCTGCGCAGCGTCGCCTCGCCTCGCCTCGCCGTGTGTTCACACCTTTACTGCTCATTAGCTGACCGAACTGAATTGTAACTAATTTGGATATTATAGAATCACTGAAGTTTACTTACATACGATATAACTGAATAGGCATGTGGCCTAATGTTTAATTTATTACAAATAACAGGCTTAGCGATGAATATTACTAAATACATTACCTACACATACTGAAAAATAAATTGAATTGGCTGATTAATGTTTGAGATATGAGCGTTTAAAGTTTTAGATGGGGATAGAGAAGGGATGCTCCATCGCTTTCTCGCAAAGCGTGTGTTAGTATAGCATTTGTATGCCGCGTCTGAGGCTTGACGTCATAGCTCAGTATAGTCCGCCCTCTTTCTAGCATGACATTAAAACACTTATAACTTATTTATTTTTGAACTAATTTAAATTTTGTATTCGTTGATAGGCTCTATTGATGATCAGCCTTTTTATGAGGTATTAAAAAAAGATTAGTCATCATGCCTATTTCAGAAAAATATGTAATGCATTATTATATTATATCTGACAGAAAAAACCTTATGTTTTATGATTATTAACGAGATATTTACCGTGATAAGTTTGAGGATGAAGCTCCTGATGTTCACGGTAAATATCCTGTTATTAATCACGTAACTGTAGTGAACAACCGTGACAGTTTAAAATAATGTTTTACACACGATACAATCCGTTAATAGTGTTTAATTTAAAAGTACTTCTTGTTGTAATTATCATCAAAATGAGTAATAATGAAATGTTGATCAATACAATACAATTTGCTAGAGGAGGATGTATTACGTGGTATACCAACTACGAGTACCTACTCCAAAATTGTGGTTACCCTATTCAAAATATTCGAATTACCATCGTGAAACAACATTTCCATTTACCGCAAATTCGATCATGACGTTCAAAGCAAATTAAGTATCTCTGCAAATTGGAACATGCGATGCGTGTAGCGCTGGCATTAAATTTTATACGTACAACAAACGCGCATAAAAGTGCGCACTTGTATTTATTCTGTGGCCGGAGCACGTTCGGTACACAATCCGATCGTATGCACAATCACGGAAATTATCCAATACTAGCGCTGCTGCACTGATTCACGCATCTCATCTTATTTTTCCGCTAAAACTATAACAATCCTTTTGTCAGTCAGCTTCTTTGTAAAAGATCAGGTCACAGGTAAAAAAAACTCAGCTCTTGTCTTCTGAGATCTAACTATATCTGTGCTCAAATCATGTAGGCCCATGTTGCTCTATTATGATGTCTAGAGCCGCATTACAAAATGCAATCATATCATTTATGTATGTGGATTGACACAAACGAAAAAATATAGCAGTAATTGTCAAGACGAACATAAAGAAAGAAAAGAAAACCATAACATTAAAATTGTTTATTTTATGTCAGTATTGTAACGAAATCCACTCTCAAACTGAGGATAGGAGGAAACTCCCATAGAATTTTATATTATTATGATTTTTTTGTGAATTGGAGGCAATAGGCTGCTATGTTGAGTTTTTCAAAAGTTTGAAGCCGTTATTTTCAATAAAAAAATCAGATCTATTTTCTACAGAAATAGAATAGATCTTTCTATTTGATAGAATCAGAACGTCAAAAATTCAGTTTTCGATGCTTTTGTTCGTCAAAAAATGTGAGAGGGTCTGAAGGACTAACATACATTTTCCTTATGCTGCGACTATACCATTAGGATTCGGCGAATATTCGCACTGTCGCGAAGTGCCTGGCCAAGTGGTTCGTCAAGCTGTTAAAAGAATAAGTTTTTATTATAACATCCCGACATGAACTGAACTTTTGCGCGATAAGCCTCTGAATTATTATACGAATGAAGACGGATTATTCCCTAATATCATATCTGAGTAAGAAAAAGTAAAATCTTTAATGTTATTCGCTGTTTGATACACAATGGATTTGAAAAGAATCCCGCCGGGATTCCAAGGCGGGATGTCCGTTACATGGAAATGGAAGAGATTCTACAATGATATCTAGTCTTTTTATTATCTATTCTTTAGTAACGTGAATCTTTATACAATGGTTCACAACTAAACAATCCGACTGAATCTCTTTGATTCATTGGGTCAAAAACAGGTAAGTATGTCAATTCATTTAATAACATATTGTGTAGAAATAAAGTAATTTGGTTAAATCTGAGTGGTCAAGTGAAGTAAAAAAATAAATTATAATTAAAAATATATATTCGAAGACGAAAATTGATTGCTGTGACGTTTTATACAAAAACATCTCAAACTATTCATATATTTTCTTATATGTATTTTCAATTTTTTTTGTCATGTTTTGTGTATAAAGTAAGTGAAACCATTAATGCTAGATTAACCTAAAATATGAACCAAATCCTTTCTCAAATCGCAACTCTACTCCATTGTCAGACCATGTATGTTCACGACGCTCTCGCTCTCTTCGTAATGTTCCACCACTGAGCTCGACAACTGCTAGTTTAAATCCGTCACCCAATTAAACCACGCCCATAATCCCGTCTGTAGCCAGATAAGCGGCGCCGCTCTGAGCCGAGGGTCATCCAGACACGTGCCATAAATACAGTCGAGGCGCCTCCTCGGGGCTCCACGTGTGGTACTGACGAGTATGGAGACATTGTTTAGTCATTTGGTACTGAAACGGTGAATTGAAAACCAAATTCCTCCTTAGAACAAGGTCTTTTCTTTCTTTAATGATTTCTTAGGGCGTCGCAATTATCATTGGCGGTATTTGGTATATACTAATCTCAGAAAATTTCTATACAGGCCCGTCATGTAGTCTAGCTGCGACCACGAATACTGCAAAGTGTTTGCAACGTCAGCAATTAAAATAATGAAAAATACACACGGATAAATCCGTTATAAGTGTATGAGCTTTCTTTGTGTTTTAAGGATGCTCTAAAAGTGCTTATAATCGAGAGTAAACAGGTTCCTTCAATGCAAGCTTGCTCAATCCTAGACAGATTTAACAATGCAAGCTTGCTCAATCCTAGCCAGATTTAACAATGCAAGCTTGCTCAATCCTAGCCAGATTTAACATCAGACATGGTGTAGATAAACGCAAGCCTATCATAAAATAAAAAGAAACGAATGTAAAACTAGTGTTTTAGATGCATTAACGTAACAGCTCTACATTGATTTAATACGAAAGCTAGCTGCGTCATTCAGTTTTACCCGCTATTGTACAAGAATCATAAATTTTTCAAAAATGTTACGTACGTACGTAGGAAAGAGTGGAAACAAAACTTGCTTCCGCATTTGTAATATTAGTGTGATTTGGTCAGATTAAAGGAGCTCCAGTTACTTATACCGTGCTCCATACACGAGAACAGTGCAGGTGTGTTTTTCTAGAGCACTTTATTGTAGAACCCTTCTTGTAAGGCCCATCAGACGTAAGTGGCTAAAGTAGTTTTTGATGGAAGGTCCCAAAAACCCTAGCAAAGAAAAGCATATTTATTAGGTAGTTGAGATATTTTATCAGAATTGTTTTTGACGTATTATGTTCAATCCAACAACGTTCAAACATTTGTGTACTTTTGCTAGTTTAGACAAATGTTTCTCGATCAATGATCACACCCACACGTCTGTGTATCGTATCTGGACAGATAATCTTCAAGTTTGATGGCCACGATCGAGAGGAGTTGATCGTACAAACATAAACATTTACGAGAGCAAACAAACTAGTTTAGAGCCGCCCTCGGATTACGATCATCTGCCGTTACAGCTCGCGCCGTAAAAACAGCTTCCCACTGGATCATCGAGATTGATGGAACTAGATCCAACTTCAAATAAACATTCCGATTCCGGAAAATTATAAAAAAAATATGCTCACGTATATTTATGTACCATTTTTTAACGCGCAATTTTTTTTATTCATAGTCATAGTAATTTATTCATAAAAAATAAAATTTACACGTCAACATAATCATAATTATCTAAAATTCCATTATATTATTATTTATCAATTAACATACATAACATAAACCCAAAATATATTTTTATTTTATTTAATAATAGGCTTGCGTTTGACCGCCAACTCGCCCTAAGTTAAGCGATGATGCGGTCTACGATGGAGCACGCTTGCCTAGAAGAAACTGATTCACTCGTAATTTGAAGACACCCAGATTGTGACTACAACCACTTTAGTCTTTTTATTATTTACAGTTGGATTTTCCGTAGACTATTTGTTTTGTAATTAAATAAGCTTACGTTTGACCGCCATCTCGTCTGATATTAAGCAATGATGTAGTTTACGATGGAAGGTTTAAAGACAATCCAATGCTCGCACCCACTATCAGTTGGCAGCGTACCCAGTATGCTGGCGGAATTACCACGTTGAATGGCGTTGAGCCAGATAAACGTCAGCATTTCAGAGTACCGTAGCAGAACAAAGAACCCCCTGTAGTTACGCCATGTCCGTCTGTCCGTCCATACTCGTATCTCACATAATCCGTATTCATAGTTTATGACAGACATTTTGAGATGAGTGTGATAAACTCCGTTGAGACTGACTGCCCTCGTTTTTATGAAGACTTTATTTTGATATATTTTTTTATTCCTTTTATTTGAATATTAAAAAGACCCAATATATTAAATGATCGAATAATACTAGTTTTATTGATAGCTTTTTTTGAATATTGTTTTGATATTGTTTTTATTTGTGTGTGGTTTTGTAGTGGTAGGACTATTTTCCAGGGTCCTCCTGGGGTAGTACCACACCTTTGCCAGTTATTCAACCGCCAAGCAGTAGTGTGCAAACACTAGAACTTCCGGATTGAAGGGCAATGTTTCCAGCGAAATTACAAGGCACACAGAAATTTGACATCTTATATCTCGGGGTGACGAGCGTAGTGCACTGCCATCCAGGGTTTTGAACTGTTGAAGTTCAAAATTATGAGCGTTGAGCTGTTATGGGCAAGAGTGAAGAGCCATCAGGCGAGCGACTTCGCTCGTCTCGTCACTCAGTATCATAAAAAAAATTGTCAGTACACTTTTACCACTGAACCAGCTCGTATGATTTGTATGCCCTACCGTAGGCACGGCGTCACATTCTATTATGAACACTGACGCTGTTTTCACACACTTTGTTCACACAATAAACAGCAATTATTCACGTAAGATGAAGCCGGTTTCTACTACTGTGGTACTTTCGGCGGTCTATAGTCGGAGTAACCAGCTTCATCTTACGTGAGTAATTCCCGTCAATATAAACAATATATAAGGTCGGGGAAAAAGTTTCTTCGTATTTTTTAAACAAATTCAAGACATATTTTTTTCAAGTTTAATTACATTTAATTATAATATATATGTGCCATTTTGTTCGATAACTTGTTGCCATCTTGTAGGTAGTGACATGATCCCGTTGCTGTAGAATTTTTGGGACTTCTGATCAAAAAAATGCAACAAGTAGTTTTGACAGTCCTCTCTTGATGTTAATCTAACACTACCCAAAGAATTCTGAAGAGATCGAAACAGGTGGAAATCTGAGGGTGCAAGGTCTGGGCTATATGGTGGATGCATTAACACTTCCCAACCAAGCTCTCTAAATTTTTGCTGAGTGGCCAAAGATGTGTGCGGTCTGGCGTTATCATGATGAAAGACCACACTCTTTCTGTTGATCAATTTCTCAATTTCTTGTTTGAGTCTCATCTGCTGTTGGCAGTAGAGATCCGAATCGATGGTTTTGCCCGGCGGTAAAAGCTCATAATGAACGATGCCCTGCCAATCCCACCATACACACAGCATCACCTTATTACGTGTTAATCCGGGTTTCGCTACAGTCTGTGGTGCTTCACTGCCCTTTGACCATGATCTTTTGCGCACATTCTTGTCGTAGGTGATCCATTTTTCATCACCAGTGATCAATCTTTTCAAAAACGGTTCGGTTTCGTTACGTTTCAATAGAGAATCGCAAATGAGTACACGATTCATTTGGTTTCTTTCAGTGAGCTCGTGTGGCACCCAAATATCGAGTTTTTTGTATACCCAGTTTTTTTCAAATGGGTCAAAACTGTTTTGTGGTCAATCCCCAGTTCTTCAGCTACGTCGTAACTACTAATATGCCGATCTTGGTCCACTTTTTCAGAAATGGCATCGACTTTATCCGTAACAGGGCGACCAGAGCGAGCTGCATCTTTGACATCAAAATTCCCGGACTGAAAACGCTTGAACCAACATTGTGCTACTCTTGATGACACTGCATTAGGTCCATAAACGTCACAAATTTTATTCGCGGCGTGTGTCGCATTTTTCCCTTTTTTGTTATAAAATTTCACAATATATCGAATTTGTTCGTTAGATTCACTCATTTTATCGAACAAAAAAACAATTAAAAAATGGCGGGAAATTGCTTTTTACGTTTTGTATTCCTTTTTTAAAATGTCATATTTTTAATGGTATCAAAACCAGCCAGATACAAACAGTACAATAATAAGATTTTTACTACAACTTTATACATACAAAATACGAAAAGACTTTTTCCCCGACCTATTATGTTACATTATCTCGTCATGTTATTTTTTACCTTGTACTTTATAAAATGAAGCAGATCGAGTAGCAAGTAAAAAAAAAAATTTGGTCTTACTTCTGCAGCATCTGCAATGTAAAAAGAAAATGACGTCAGCGGATCACACCACGCCCTCAGACCAGCCAAACAAGAGACATATTTTTAGATGTAGTAGCGGGTGCGACCGCATCTGACCTAAATCACGCTTGATGCCTTTACAGCAGACTACCTTTTCGCCCTTTTTTGCGTGTGGACTTTTAGTTCATTGGTGTTGCTTCAAATTACTTAGTGTGCGTGAAAAATAATTAAGTGAGTACTTACAGTTTTGCGATAAGATGTTTAGTAGTATAGTGAAAACCACACAACAGTAGTGAAAACATTTGAACACGAACGGTAATTGTACTAAGGCATATCTCCCTAGTTTGCCTGATCTGAGACTACGCCTAGAACGCCTGATTTCGCCCCGTACACTTTATCTAGTCATCCATTTTTAAAGTAGTTGCATTGCATGTGTAAATGTGTAAAATAAATCGGCCGCTCGCGTGTCCTCTCTGCCACGCATTATATCACGCGCCCCCTTCCCCGCCCTGCCCGCGCCGCCCGCCCTCAGTGTTCGCACAAATTACACTTGTATCGCAGGTTCAATAATAGTGAGCACATGTCGCGGCGCGGCATGCTGCTGTCGTTTGTCGTTTTTACTTCATCTGCGGCATAATTTTTTTTGTGAGTCGTGTGGAAATTAACGTCATAGTTTGTAAAGTCACTCACTCTGCGTTTAATATGTGAACTATGTGAAGTTTCACCTAGTAGGTATAAGTATGCACCGCACTACAATAATACTCATGCCATGAAAACTAGACCATTGTGTTTAATGTATTCACATCACACGTATATACACTTTTAATCCTATTTCAAGGTTCCGTACCAAAGATGTGTAAACGGGACCCTATTATTAAGCTTACGCTCTGTATGTCTGTCCATAGTGTCCATCCTACCCTTAAAGGGCTGTATCTTTCGAACCTTAATAGATAGCCAGTTGTAAATTTTATAGACTATGTAATGTTACGGCGGATTAACTAAGAAATAATAATAAAGTCAAAAGGTAAAAACTAAAGGGGGATACAATAAACTTTTTTTATAAGTACATATTTTCGTATTTGCAAGCGTCAAACTTGGCATGAATACACACTCTAAAGTAAAATGATAAATAATGGCCAAGTGCGAGTCGGTGGCAAATTATTGTTCACCATCAAGTTAACCAACGTCAGGCGCGGTCAGTACTTAGATGGGTACTTTTGTATTTTGTGGTGGGTCGGAACCCTCAGTGTGCAAACCCAACTCGCACTTAGCCGGTTTATTTTTGTCTTACCACACTTCTAATCTTGAACTTTGTAAACACGAGTTATTTATATTATTTAATATGTGTACTGCAGGTGCCTCTGTAAATAAATAAACAAATTTCCATGGGACGGCATTCATTAGGATTTATTTTATTTTTTTCAACCTGTCTGTTTTTTAAATTCGGCTTGATCCATCGAGGTATTATATCTCGATGTCTTGACTTTCACATTTTTGGAAAATTGAAAACTCAGGCGCATTTTTGACGGGTTAATAGAATATTAATTCCAACGGCATAAGACCCTAATGTCGGGTAAGTTGTAATAAAGTTACAATGAGTTAAGCGACACTCTAAAGTTAAATTAAACAATTAAATCTCGTCAGATGGAATTCCAGCGCGAGTCCGAGAACAAATCATCAAACAATTAATTACAAAGCGAGCCCTCCCAGTTATCCCGGGACTATTGTGAGGCCGCGGGGACAACCCGCCTTTAAGAGGGATCGGCATACATTAAGTTATAAATTGACGGACTCGTGTGTTTTTAACTTGGAAACAATACAAACAACAAGTTGGCAAACTCAAACTCGACGTATACTTGTAAATTCAAACTGGGCCTTAGTCATTAAAACTAATTTTAACAAAACCTCTGATTTGTTTAAATTTCAATCTCAAGTAAAACTAAAACATCACAGTGCATCAGGTAAATAGTGAAAGAAACTTAAAAAAACGTTGTATTCTATAACTTTCAGAGATGTTTTTCATAAAGCACAATTTTCCGTTTTCCGTTCTTTGAACGAGTTCGCAATATATGAACACGTTTCGAACATCCCAGCCAGAATCGCAAATAAGGTGTCTAGCGGAGTTAACAATTACTCTGAATTCTACCAAGTGGAAAATCACTTGATTCTGTGAAGCTTAATCTAATTTCACAGTACTCAGAAATTGTACTCTCATTACCGAGAAATCGAAACACAAATTCTCAGAATCTCGGTAACAGAATTTTCGGCAACAGGTTTAATTATGTTTCACACTACCAACCTTACTCTATGGCTGCGTCATGCGTAACCACAGCGTAACCATAGCGTAACGTAAATGCAGTAGGAACGAGTATTCCAGATATTATTATTCTAAGGAGATGGTAACGGGGGAAATAATATTACTTTTCCATTGAGTAAGTACGTATAAGCAACACTTAATATTATAAAGAGGTAAAGTTCGTAAATTTGTAAGTTTTATGTTTGTTTGTAGAAGATTAAATCCGAAACTACTGATCCGGTTCTGTTTTTACTACCAACGTTTGTTTGAATTTTTATCGGGACTAATCGGGAAAGTTTAAAAGTTACTTTAACTAGCAACGTGTTAAATATTCGTTAGATAATATTCATAGGTAATGCACATTTCTCGGAATTCGTGAGCCACAAAGACTACCCTCGGACCGAATGAATATAACGTGATATTGCAGCCGGAAACCGATGTACAATTTCAGTATTTACATTTGTTGATCGAAATCTGAATGTGACGCCGCCCGCTGGCAACACTGTAATTAAACATGCTATACACAGGATCATACCAAAATTTACTATAAAGCCACGCACACACATCCTCGAGCATCATTGTGACAAGTTTCTTTGACGAATCTCTGGGGTATTTCCGTTTTCACGTCGCATTAAGTACAATAAGAATTAGGGGATCAATTATTTTTGTTTTACTCTACAGAAATTTGCCAATGATGGTAAATTAAACTAAACTTGAAACAAATATTAATTATATTATAAACAAAAAAAAAAAACTCATTAATAGATTTTCACAAAAAATACAACATAATCCACGGGTATTAATTATTCAAACATCTGCCTGGCCGGGAATTGAACGCGGGACCTTCTTGTTTATGACGCAGACATGCTACCACTGAGTCGGTCCGTTTTTTTATGTAACCTGTTACTCCGATTTGAGTGGTCCAATATATGTGATTATTGTCTGATTATTTAGAGAAAGCTTTCGAAATGGTCCAACATAAACGAATAATACGAACAATATTATTCGAGCACCTGTTCATTTGGTATAGCCATAAATGTTTCGAACGTTTATTAATTTTAAAGTTGGATTTTTGTATTGAGAATTTATTGTACTCGTATGTCCAAAGAAACGATAATTTCGGATTGGTTAGAACGCACACAAATATAGGGCGCTTGTGGTTTTGTATCTGCTGTGTTTGCGTCCACATTATAATAGTAGGCTTAGCAGGTTACATTACACATTATGTTACAGATAGTCTGTGCCGCTGCTTAATTCACTTTGAGAGGGAATTCGACGAATTTACGAATGCAGTTTGCTTTGTGTGGTGGATGTTGGAAATCAAATATTTAACGCAATCGGCACTCGCCTCGGGGTACCGCATCAAAGGAAATATAAACGAATCAAACTTGTATCTACGTCAGAAAATATACCAAAGTTTTTATACAAATACTAGTTCATGATGTTTTTCTACTAAGTGTTTGACCTTATCTCATTTAACCTGATATTTTTTTATTTTTTTTTATAAATATCTGGGACATTTTTGCACACATGGTCATCTGACCCCAAACTAAGCAAAGCTTGTAATATGGCTGTCAGAGACTGATATACGTACATATATATTTTTAAATACATACTTAAATAGATATTCACACCCAGACATAGAACAAACACAAATGTTCATCACGCAAATGTTTGTCCTAGATGGGAATCGAACCCACGCCCCCAAGCACAGAAGTTAGGTTCACTACCAACTGAGCCACCGGGCCTGTCTGTCCCGGAAATGAAGGATGTAAACAAAAACAGACCAACCACCAAGTCAATTTTTTTTATACCACCAAGTATTAAAAAAATTGACTTGCGTTTGACCACCGACTCACCTAATGTCAAGCGATGGTGCGGTCTACGACGGAACACAACTAAAGAAACTATAAACTAGAAGAAACAGCGAATCACTCATGATTTGAATTGTAACTATCGAGGAAAGGCAGCGCATTTCACAGACTAGCAGTTCGCACAATAAGAATTTGTAGACTATCCAAAAACATTGTACGATTATAGTATTAAAATATTCTCGAGGTATATATCTCAAACTGCTATAAGAAACATAGTAGTAGCGTGGTCATCCATCCAAAGATCGGTATGGCTGTTTCAGTTGAAAAGTTGGCTAGTTGGTTAGGAAGTTGGCTACGCCACGAGCGCTACAAGCTACGCTAAAAGAGCTAGTAGCTACGCGACAAGAGCTACGAGCCACTCTGCAAGAGCTACGAGCTAAGCTACAAGGGCTACGAGCTACGTTACAAGGGCTACGAGTTTACACTACAAGGGGTACGAGCTACGCTACAAGGGCTACGAACCACACGACAAAATATATACGAGCAACACCGTGAGATTTACCACAAGAGTTTATCAATTTTACACGAAAAATCGGTTTAATTACCGACGGCTCATCATACTTGTGTTACACAAACAAGATAATTGGAAAATAGTAATTAATAACGAACAGGTAATTATAAATTCACTCCGCGTTATTCATTTCAATTAGTAAACTGGAAACTTGGAAGAAATTCGCCGTTATCCATAATTTTACCTTGATTTAAACATTTATAACAAGCAATTTTCAGCCGTATTCCTTCTTGCTTGTTGTAAAATAAACCAGATTTATCGGTGCTATTTTGAGCCTTATTTGTTTTGGTTAGCGTTAACTTCACAAGGACTGCTCTGGAGAAGGCAATTAATAAATCCGTTAATCGTTGTGAATTAGCGTTTAACTACCGAGTAGATAATCTACAGAAGAACGGTTCCCTATAGTTTCTTCAGTATATGTGCAGCGATGTGAGCGTTTAATGACGTCTCTCGTCTCCAGGAATTTTCTAGTCAAGTCGCAGGTTCATCGTTTTGTGATGTTACCAAACTGAACAATGAACACATCGAGTGAAATAATGTTTAGATTATTTTCGCGAACGTTTAAGTAAATACACGTCCAAATATTAAATCTTCTAAAAGATGTCGGGTTCGACATTGGACTCGGCAAAATGAACAAGGCTTTTGTTAACTCACAAGACCTGCTCCTGCCACTCAAATGGTTACGTCTTTTTTGTGACTCCGTTGGTATAAGCACAATTTACACACACACGCATCACTTTGCATGTAGAGCATTTGTTTAAGCATTTGTGTGATGTTGGGCGTTTCACCTCTGTAGATGTTCTAATCGGTGTCGTAAATGAAAGAAAAGCTTTGAGGATGGTCCATTATCATCCAATATCTGTGGTTAATACCATGCAATATTAAATTTAATTGACCGAACGAAGCGAAGTCTACGGGAACAAATAGGTTGTATGCATGTTTGTGAGACTGTATATTTGTCAACGATAACTTACGTACCGTAGATCGGATCTTTATAAAATGTTGTGGATAAGTAGCTTGTGTTTTTTTTTTTTAATTTTGAATATTAACAATATCTTTACAGGGTTTGACGACAATATAATAGTTGCTAGATCACAGTTCAAGGTAAATAACTCGTATAATTGCGAAAGTAACTCTGTTTGTTTGGCTGTCACTAAATCATAACTAAACGGCTGAACTGTTAGTTCCCAAAGTGTGACCTCGCGACCCCTATATCTTCGCAACCTCTGAAATGATGTTACTTTTATTCAAACTGTATTGGAATTAATTAGTTGCCTTCGTGATCAACGATATACAAGTTATCCTCGAACAAATATACAAAAAGTTCTTACCAACGCCGACTTGTCCCAATTTGAGATCTCTCTTCGCTCGGTCAATTATTTTGTCGGGAAGTAGTGTGCATCATATACTTTGCTTTAGCTATACTTTAAACCCAAAAATACGTGAAGACTAGGAAACTATCACTAAGTTCAGTTCACAAACTTTCTAAAGCATATTAACTCAACTGTGAGTGTTTTAAAGGTGCTAAAACATGCTCAACATATTTTAGTACCAGTACACAACATAACTACAATTCCAGGGCTTTTTAATGCAAAACCGTGTTCAACTCGGGTTACCTTTAATTACGTTAACAAAGCATCGTCGGTGATACAGTAATCCTCTTACCGGCGCCTTTGTTCCTGCCTGTTTGATGTGTACCGCCTTTGTTACGGACGGACCTGTTATTACCGAGGTGAGTTTACAGTTCTACACTGCACACTACTCTGTGTGATCACCGCCTCTACTAGTAATCAAAAAGGAAAATTCAAAATTTTGTAGTGTTTACCTGAGCATGCCTAATTATGATATATTAGTTACTATTGAACCGACTTCAAAAAGAAGAAGGTTCTCAATTCGACTGTGTTTTTTTTAATATGTTTGTGACGCGATCACTCCGCAAATTATGAATTGATTTTGGTGTTTTTTTTTTTCTTTGTTAGGTCATAGTTCAGAGGTGATCCCGTGTTTTATTAATCGAAATTGATTCAGCGCTTTAAAAAATACACAGATGACGTTTTAGTTTGTGGTTCTTTAGTTTTTATTAGAACTTTCTACATAAATATTAGCCAATCTACTTTTTAGTTTAAGTTTGTACGTAGTACGTGTTTGTAGTAAGTATAGTCTTAAAGTCGTTTTTTTTTTAAACATTATTATTAGATCATACTTTTTATTATAATCCTGAAGTCCTATTAATTAAACTAATTCGAAACATTGTATGTCTGAAAGCAAGTTTGTGACTTAATTACCTAACCGCTGAACGTATTCGGATGAAATATGTGTAAGGTGGTTTGTACCCTGAATTACGCATGTGCTACTTTTTATCACGATAAACAATTGATAAGCCTTTGGTAAGACAAGCGTCTTTGGAATTGATGACGCCGTTTTTTGACTTTTGAACGCCAAAAATTAGACAACTCTTTTTGACAGTCATCCTGCATTTGCTAGACATGGCCACACCACCGTAGCTGTCCCCTCATCAATAGGGCCTCCACCACAGACCTAAAATTTCCTAAATCTATGGCCTCCACGCCGTGTATTTGTGACGAAGAACATAATATAACATGCACACCTTAAGTAAATGTTAACAACACCATGAACTAAGTATGTACAGACAGCTATAATTTTGCCAGCTCTATAGCAGCAATCCTTTTACCTTCCACCTTTGTTACGTTCCGTTTTACGTTCTGCTTATACCTTTTATTGTGGAGTGGATAGTGTCCGTCAGTTTACAGTGAAATGCTTTAAGCTACAATGTAATATTACGTACAATGTATTAAGTTTACGAGGTGACCCCTGACGGACTGAAAACTGAAATTGTCTCAGATATAACTCGACACCGACACACATTCTATCGGAGTTGAAATACGATTACCTTGGTGGGTCAGACACCGCTTCCTCCAACAGTGGCTTCTTAGTTTGCCCCAAAAATGGCACTATAGTAACAAACAGGATGTTTGAGCAGACGCACACATTGCCGCACTTTTAGTGCGGACCCTGCGCGAGTAATGACGTAACTTATTTCATCCGAGGTAATTAATGCATGAAATTTGGAAGTTCAAATAAAATTCGGATGAAATGATCACTCCAGGATCTATATTGTGTAACCTGTGATGAAAACGAGTCCAATTAGTTTGTACGAATTAAAAATAACTCAACGTTGATCTTGTTCTGCCTCAAAAGTAAAATTCCAACATAAGTTGTTTTTGTATTTTTGTAAAGTACCTATTAGTTTTTATTTTCGTTGTGGTTTTATTTTTATCGCAAATAACTCCGCCTTTGTAGTTTTAGAAAAAAAATAGCATATATCTTGTATTAAGTTCAATATCTAATTCCATTAATAAATTATCAGAAATTTTCGAAACAAATTGGGGTCCTTGGTGACCCCCGTGCGAGCAGTTATGTGATTTTCATCGTGCGAGTAAAAAGGGTTAATAATTTTTTATGCACTAATTCACTGACAGACAACGTAAAGCCTAAACCGCTGGCTCTAGAAGAATTAGATTTTGCTCAAATGTTCCTAGTGTAACGTAATGTAACGTATGTACCGTAGGAAATTATATTTATTGGTGAGTTTGAAACCCTTGCCCTTGGCGTACAAAGCCGCGAGCATTTAGCTAGTATTACAATAAATTCACTCAATTATAGCTCTCTTTTTACAAATTAAGTATTCATGATTTGTAAAAGTGAAAATCTTGGCTTCAGTATACTTCGTTCTTTTTTTTATCAATAAACAAGATACCAAGTAAAATAAAATAAAATATGACGCAATGAGACTACTTACAAACCTGGACCTGTACTAATACAAGAAATAGACTAAAATAAGGTTGCAGTGTTTTCCAACTGCTGGAGTCTTCTGCCTTCTTTCTAGTTTTAGTTTCATGCCTTAGACTTCCATAATCTCCCTGTGTCGACTCTTTAAAGCAGAGAGATCATGCTACTTTAGATACAATAGAAATCGTCCAGGAAATATATAATTTAGTTGAAATGAGATGACAACAGAAAGAGAAGAGACTAGAAGCTTCTAGATCTTCTATGTATTTTTGTTCGTGTCCGCTTTTGTTCTTTTATCCACATAGAGCGTAGCCAATCTTCTCTCTTCGATCTCATATCTTCTTGTCTTCTCTTCAGTGTGGAGGATAGAGTCGGAGAGAGCCGCGTGTGTCTTATGATAGATTATCAGCCACACTACCAATAAGAGCACACGCAAGGCTCGCCCACACTCTACCAAGCTTCTGCTTCTTCTTTTTAGTCTTAAACGGGTAACTAAAGCAAACTTTTAAAATAAGTAGCCTGAGACAAAGTGACAAAAGTTGCACGAAGTTTCAAAGTTACAGAACATAACATAAGAAGAGGGAAGGTATAGCTTTTAAGAGTCATAAGTCGAGACGTTTTTAGGTTGGTGCTGTAATAAAGTTAGTTAAAATAACTAGCTGTTCTCTCCGAACTGAGATCTCGTAACTATGTCTTCATAACCCCACCCCTGGACATTATATTTGTATTACTAATGATCGAAATTCAAATATGTAATGCAATTAACTTACTTGCCAACAAAACTAACTTAAGATCGGATCAACAATACTATCTTCGAACAAATATACACACATTTATAGAAACGCAGACTTGTCCAATAATTTTCCGAAACATATCTTCGCTCGGTCAAATGTATCACCCCGTATGAACGTGATAAATAAAACTCAGTCTGTTTCTTAAAAAATATCTTTAAGAATCATCACAATACGACGAAACCTATTTTCACCTGTAATAATTGTGACATTTGTTTTTTTTTATGCCATAAGGTAGCAAACAAGCTCACGGGCCGCCTGATGGATACCTGTAACACCAGGGGCATCACAGATACATTGCTGACCCTTAAAGACTACTTATTATTTATAGTATTTCTTAACAGCCCTTTAACTTTGTGATATTTTATTGTGTTTTATTTATAAATATTATATTTTCAAATAAAACATTATGTAGGTGGACTTCATAAATAAATAAAGAAACGTTTATCATTTGGACACGACTGGAGCGTATAATAGGGACCCTAAAACAAGTACTTGTTCCTTGATTACGAGTTTCCTCTCCCACATTTTTTTCTCTCAGGCTATGAAAGCCTCCAGTCGACTGATAAATCAGCACCGGATGTGGTCAGCCGGAAAATACGTCGCCAGATAGCGCGAAAAAAGTTTGTAAGCGCCGGCAAATTGTCCCATATTCCAGCAACGTCGTTATAACGGCGTTAGGGTAAGCTCTGTTAAGACCTGTTTTAGTGTAATAGATTAACAGCTCAGAGATTTCTCTTTGAGCATTTTTCCAGCACATAGGTGAGGATTATCTATTCAGCTGTATTTTATGTAGACCCTGCTAATTGGATTTCCGCTTATATTTTTAAAATCCTCTTATATACGTTAAAGATATTTTCGAAATAACCTACGCTATGTTTGAGAAAAGAAATATAGAAATACTACCGGACCCGGCAGACGTCGTCCTGCCCCACCGAGTTCAATTGTGTTTTCAAACCATCCAGGAACGTTTCAATAAATATCTTGTTTTTATGTATTATTAGGTTGTAAGTTTCCCTAAAATGCAAAATGAAATAAATAAACATGTTCAAGTGTAATATTATACGTAAAAGTCACAAAACTCCATCAAAATGCAAACGAAATCATCCAAAAATAGCGTGACGTGTAAAAGAACGTCAACTCGCTCAACTGCCGACAACTGAATAATTCATTCTTCGCTATTCATTATATTTTGAGAGCAGAATTAATCTGCTGCTCAAATTGACTCCGCTCTGCATATAGACGCACGGCTTCTCTTGAAACAAAACGCCGTAGAAACAGAAACGTCGAGATTCCGTGTCGGTGAAATGTTAAATAACATTTATATTCAGTCTTTTTGTTGACTCAGACCAAATCAACTGTTATAAGATATAGAAAAATCAATTAAAGAAACGATTTTTCTATAGATCTTTGTTTTTGATAGGATCAAAACTCCGTTGCTTTTTTCGTCAAAAAATTTGAGAGGGCTCTTAAGATTGTGCTATATATATCAGTGTTTATTATGGAAAATAACGACTTACAGTTATTTTTTACATATCAACCTATTACCTCCAATATATACAGGTAGTTTATCGTAAAAGTCTCGTAAGGAAAGTTTTAGAGATTTCGTTAAATTACTGACACAAAATAAACAATTTTAATGTTATGCTTTACTTGATCTATATTCATCTCGACAATTATACCAATAGACGTGAGACGTCATAAGATGAGTTTTTCCCATTCTATGCCTGAAAATCCAAACACCTAAAATTTGAACGATGCATTTTGTAACACGGGTCGTGTTGATTGTGTCATTCAGATTGATTGGTTAGTAGCTGACCCGACTGACGTTCTCCTGGCCAAATTTTAATATATGTGTTTGAGTCATACTCTTGAGTTCATTGAAATCAGCATTTTAATTTTCCTACTACTTTTTCTATTTATGTTTCCCTCAAAACCTTATTCGGGCTATTACAAATATTTGAAAAAATTGCCAAATCGGTCAAACCGTTCTCAAGTGATGCGTTTACCAACGAACTGCATAATTTTTTTATTTATGCCTCGACACTGTCTCGAGGTCATAACTTCATACAACCACTTGTAAGAAAGTTATTCACTAAATCTCCTTAATTTGTGCAAATTCAAAGCCTTTACATGTTTTGATATGCAAAAGCTAGGTACAACTAACATCAAACATCTGTTCTAACATCACGGTCAAGAGCAGATTCCACACGGCGCAGAGCCCTCGGGAAATATGCGAGAAGGTAGGTCACGACATTTGTCTCTAGGCGCGACCCTGTGTGACCTAAGGCTTATCTCAAATAGATTGAGGTTCGGTTCGAAACAAATACGTTTTGAAACAAACTGTTGTCTGTTACAATGTGTCACGGGAGTTGTCTAGTTGACGACTTACCTATAATTTATACGCATATTTTACGTAGGTGAATGATATTACAAAAGTTTTGGGTACAATTGTAACCGGGCACTGGTGTGGGTGGCATAATGAATCGAAATATTTCGAATACAGAATAATAACCACTTGACCTACTATGCCCACTTTATCAGTATCCTACCAATTTAACAGTAATTTTCTATACAAGTTACTCGTGAATTTCAACAACCAAAGTGAACTTTATTTATAGAGTAACAAAATTTTATGTAACGTTACCGAGCTCTATGATTAATACCTATAGATGAGCTGAAGGTCCGACGCCTATCTTACAGCCCAGAATTTAGTGCCCGCCCAGTCTGACCCAGACCTTACGTTCCCAAATCAAAGTTGTTTATCGACGTGGAATTTATACCCATGTTATTGAAATTTCGGGTCAAACGGTTTCAGAACTTTCCGTTTATTGCCCACATTTTCAATAATACATAATGGAAATACGACAACTTACGACATAAAAGACTTTATGACTATTTGATACCTTTGTTAGGTTGAAAATTCATTTTCACGGTTCAGACTATTGAAAGGAAGTCTACATTTAGTCGACAGGATATTAAATTATTTTCAAACGATTTCGAAATGAGGAAAATTTTAAAGTGAGTATTTACGTGAGTTATAAGATTCAATTGTAAGCCGATTTCAATGATTCTTTTATTCACGAATATTTTCGAGGTAGTCCATGTTTATTAATCAAAATTCGGCCATGAGTACAATATAAAGCCACCAGCAGTTGCCGCGTATCCAACAACGCGGCAACTGCTAGTAACTTAATAATTTGATTATTTTTAGATTTTTAACGGTCTATGGGTATAATAATTTTTGTTTTGTTAAATAAATAAATAAATATTCGGGACATTTTAGTATACACAGTAATCTGACCCCAAACTAAACAAAGCTTGTAATATGACTGCCAGAGACTGATATACGTACATATATATTTTTAAATACATACACTTAAATAGATTTTAACACCCAGACATAGGAAAAACGCAAATGTAGTTTTCTATTTTCAATTGCTTTCGTATAAAAGGCAAAGTTTTCACATCTCTATTAAACTGATGACTTTTTGATACGGCGCGCCCGGCTCTTGGCCGTTGGTGATGGGAGTCAAGTTTGTGGCTACAGGACCTCCCTTCGCCAAATACTGGAACTTTATTAGATTCAGAACATCACAGAATGATTGAACACAACTAATCAAGCTATTACCATTACGATGAATTAATGTAAGTTACAGAGTATTGATATCTGTACACCGAGACTCGCATTATCGCCGAATGGAAGCGAGCTGCCGGAGATTATTCCATCTGAGGCACGGGCCGATAGCCATTCACAAGGACAGACGAAAAACTCCGAGATGTTTTATGAATAGACTCGTTTATTGAGAGCTATCTGTTGAACGAGCGGTTTATACCGGATATTGTTATTATACTAGCTATGTTATACGTTTTTTCCCGTTTCTTGCCCGCCATTGAGTCATTCCTAAGAATTGGTATGAAAGATGTTTTATACATACATATCCTAATATTTTTGCTATTTGTGTGTAGATTAGTTTATTAAAGAGAAAATTACACTGAGCTTGTTTTTGATTACATTTTAGAAATTTCATCATAATAAAAATGTGTCATTAGCATTATAAGCTCATATCCTTGGCTCCTAGTATGAAATTATAGTATAATATACATAACTACTTAAGGGTGTTGTTTGAGATAATATTAACTGCGGTAGCTGCATAAAACGTTCATAATGCAAAAGTGAAAATAATGATCGTAGCGCTACGACGGAGCTACGAATATAAGTGCTACGACGCTACGTGCTACGGAGCTACGAAAACTTGATTTGAAATACTATTGCATAGATTTCGAATAAAAAGGTTTCCGGAATGTAATAACATCGTTTCCACCTATTTCGATATGAATACAATTTTATGCTCACAGAGACTAAGTTGGTTGGTTGGTTTTGGTGTTCGTACTCAACTGTCTTACTTCGGGGCATGTCGTGTTTTCAAAACACTCTGTTTATCCCAGTGGAGCTTGAAAAATCGTTGTCTCATTATGAAATCTGTTTTCGTATTGCAAACGAACGAAATGAGAGTAATATCGTTATTGTTCACGTTTGTAACGCCGACTCGGAAAATTTTAGTCTAAATCTGAAAGAAAATGGTCACTGTAAGGCGCCTACGTTATTTTCTTAATAGTATTACAATGAGAGACCTGTTTTTATAGTAACAGGTCTATTTCTCTCTAATATACATATATAGTTCTTCTGTAAGTGTATTTGTCACCTAACTCTTCCTGAACGGCTGGACCGATTTGGATGTAAATTTTATATGTATATTTCAATGGATTCCTGGATGGTTTGAAAACATAATTGAACCCGGCCGGGCAGAACGACGTCTGTCGGGTCCGCTAGTATATATTTATATATATATTTACGTCCTGCTACTATATAGTAACAGGAGCCTTACCTGTTTTAAGCGATTCTGTTTTGATGATGAAAAAAGTTCGCGACCTTAAGCCGTGTTTCGGCGCATAAAATTCGAACTGCGCTATTTCAGAGCTAATTTGAGCACGCGTTTAGAGTTAGCTGGTCTCTCATTGTATTGGTTTTCACATTCATTTAGATCCTTGTCTTTTATAAATGTTGTTCCAATAGCCAGTTGTACTCACCTGGAGCGCCATTCAACTGATCTCCATAGATGTGTTATCACGTCATGAGTCCAGCAGACAGAGAGTTCAACCTTCCACTGACTGACCGATTCACACGTCGGAACATCTGCTTACCTGTGGAAGAAGGATAAAACATTATTTACAAATACATAGAGAAAGTTTTTTTTTTTTAAAAAGGGGAAAATAAAACCGCAAAATTATTTTTCTATGTATTCTCCTGCAAGACGAACACATTTTTCAGATCTCTCAATTAGTCACTGTTTTAACTATCACGGTTGTTCACTAAAGTTATATGATTATTTACGGGATATTTACCGTGGTAAGGTTGTGGAAGGAGCTCCCGATATTTCGGCGCAGTTACATGCACCATGTTTTCATGTCTTCCCGTGAACATGGTGCATGTAACTGCGCCGAAATATCGGGATCTCCTTCCACAACCTTACCACGGTAAATATCCCGTAAATAATCATATAACTCTCTCAATTAGTTTCTTTTAACCCTTGTAAAAAATGTCCCGCAAACTCAAAAACTCCCAAGTAATAGATTATGTATCTGTAGGGTGATCCCACTTTTGTGGAAAATTCGAGGACGAATCCCGTATATTGGACTTTTCGTTGTATTTTTGTTGTAAAAATATATTAATTATCGCTTTTTTTACTTCTCAGAAGAAAGCGGAAGGAATCTACCGGAGAAGTTAATGAGATTTAAATAAATTGTCAGATATGAACAGATCAATCTACGCTGTGGTGACAGCGAATGGTATTTACCATTGAGCTTTAATGTGTATCGGTCGTAGTAGCATTATTAAGCCATGTAGAAGCGTTTGGGCCTTTGACAGTAGGCTAGCCATTCACTTTTAACGACGAGCAAGCGACACGGTTTATTTGCACATTCTGTTTTTTTTTTTTTCACTTTTCACTTCAAAATGAGATGTTGTGTTCTGAACTAAATTTCCGTATGAACGATTTCTATGTTAAATACATAAAGTCGGTCTCGAAGTGATGGAAACAAGGCAGCGTTAAGCAATCCTACGTGTTTTTGGGAACAATGAATTTGCGTAGAAATATGGATAGCTTATGAATTGGTCGATTATAAACCCACTTTTAGACTACAGTTTCTATAAGCTCAGGCTACTTCAATTAAAAATTATGTCACTGGCTCTCTCGGGCTTTTCTCACTGATTTATTATGTTTTTTTTTTTAAATCAAATCTATTCAAATATCTCGTGCATCGACTACAAAACTCTTCAGTAGTTTGGACAGTGCTGATTTCTGTAAGAAGTTAATTATTATTTCACTTAATTTCTTTTGAGAGGTCGGTTGGATTGAAGCCAATACCAAGAGACCTCTTTGAATATAAAAACAATTACTATTATAACCATTATGTTTATTAAACTGTCTCCTTTTAATTTTATGGTGCAAACATACAACTGCAAACTATTTTGAAACATCACATAGCTTCTTGAATAACAAGAAACGGTAAGCCGTACATGTTGGTATTCCTTTAGCAAGTTTGCGGCCGGTGTCGGGCTGTTTGTAGTGGGGCCGGAAGCGGCTTTGTGCCGTGTCCCGCAGGAGGACGCGGGAAATATCGGATACCGTGCCGGTGATTCTTTATATAGTGCTCGTTTTCTCGTTACGAGACTCCTAAGATATCTTTCTTTTCACAATATCAAAGGTAAAATGAAAGTTTCAAAAATATCTTCAAGTTGAATAATTTTCAATAATAATTTTTGAATAGATGCCGCAAACTACGAGTTACTACTCATCTCGGCGTCTCCCGTCTTACAAATTATGTTTTTGTGAATTTAGAAAACGGATTATACAATTATCCTAATAAATGGAGGGATTGGCACACGGTGCCTCTCAACCTCATATAGTTTTTTTTTTAAATTTGGAAATAGGCTGTCAACTGAAAATATTACATGGAAAGATTTCCCTCTTTTCATTATTGACTTGAAATTAGAGTTTGACCATCAATAATATAACTATCTACAACTATATCCATGTATATGTAGAATACCTATCAACTTGAATACATTTTCCCATATTTCCATCCGTCCAACATTCGTACTCGCATTAGCTGCGTAATTTACAGTGATCACGTTATACATCGCTCAGACCCGGAAAAGGTCCAATCAGCATATATTTACACACGACTGTTTAACACATTTCTATCTGACCTCACTCCGCCCTGAGGTCACATCCTCTGGCTAATATATAAATGAAAAACGGTGTTTGTCTTTCTTTGACGTCAAGAAAGTCAACGTAATTTTTTGAAGGTACAAAGATATATTATTATGGTTCTTTTATAAGGATTTTGATACGATCAAAATACATGAGTAGGAAAACGTTCAACTTTGCAAAACATCTTATTAGCAATATGCAACCAGCACACGTAAAATGCGCATATTCTCGTACCAAAACCACAGAATTAGGGCTAGTAGCGTAGTAGCATAAAATCCGTCATGTGATTTACAAAGCGCAAAATAATGTGTAGCCTTTGGAGCCTTTTATAGATCATGTTCCAATCCCTAGTATATTAAAAAGTGTACAACCCTTCAATTCGACGTCCTGTCAAAAATATATCTGTAACAGCTCTGTGTCGTTCAGGTAACATCAATTTGGCATATAAGTAAAGCTTTAATGTTAACACCCGAATACTGAAACGTCAATCAAATATTTAAGTTCTCGTCAAACATCTGAGACCCTGTTATTTTTGAGATACGTATACAGAAACCCTAGTTAATTTATCACCTAACATTTAACATGCCATTTTTATAAGTGCAACTTATATGAAAAACGGTATTTACAAACGCTAATTAACGTTTCACGGCTATTTTAGTCCTCCTTAAATGTTTTGATTGGCCGTTAAACCCGAGAGTGCTTGTGACCAATCTCAAGTTGGATTTGATTTTACGTTCAGTTTTTATATCGCTGAAAAATAGGCAATCTACAAATTGCCAACACAGTACTGTTGTTTTTTCAAATTATATCGTAATTAAAGTTAAATGATTATTTACGGGATATTTACCGTGGTAAGGTTGTGGAAGGAGCTCCCGATATTTCGGCGCTGTTACATGCGCCATGTTCACGGGAAGACATCCCTCCATCGTCTTCCCGTGAACATGGTTCATGTAACTGCGCCGAAATATCGGGAGCTCCTTCCACAACCTTACCACGGTAAATATCCCGTAAATAATCATTTAACTTTAGTGAACAACCGTGATAGTCTAAAACAGTGTTTATATCGTAATTGTATACAAAACAATAGAAATTAAATTTATAACATTGTATACATTCAATCTATAAATTGTTCATGTTAATTTAATAAACTTTACTGCGTAGAACGAAATATCTATAACAAATAATTAAAAATGTAATTGAAAACGTACTTTTTAAGTAAATGTTGCCATTTATAGAAAATGTGAGGGCTGCTCTGTTGATCATGGGTTTAAAATTATTGAGTGGCGCTTGAGAATTCCAGTTAAATTTAATGGCCTTTTAGAATTAAGCAGCGTTCAGTTGAGTGGGTCACCTGAGTGACGTTTCAATATGCGGCTGTTAATTCGTTTATGCAAAATTAGCACTACTTCTATGTCTTTATTCAAATACATAGAAGTAGTGCTAATAGTGTGATCAAAACATTCAAATATCAAAAACGTCTAAGTCAGAGTGACAGATGTGTTAATGTCACAAATGTCAAAGATCAAGTTGTGATTGAGGTGAATTTAGCCTCCGAAAAAAAACTAGGTGCATGAGAGAAATGAGAGATTATCCACGCGGGTGAAACCACAGAGTACCGCTAGCGTATAATGGAAAACATCTTGATTCCGGTCACGGACGACCCGCGCTCCACGCTGGACGGGGCGGGATATTAAAAATATAAGCACAGAATAATGTAAGCGGAAGCTTACAGTATCGAAGCTCGAGATTTCTCTGCTTAAGTATTTTCATATCACGAGTGACTAAGCAAATGTGCAGCAATAATAACTAAAAATACAGGTCAATCAAATACAGAGTGCTAGTGAAAGATTTTTGATTGCGTTTACCTACTCGAGTAGGTCGCGTCGCGTTAACGTTAACTACGATTTGTGTGAAGTAAGAACAGTTACATCTACATGGCGCTAGATGACGCTGTTCTTATTTCATACATAATGTAGTTAACGTTAACGCTGTCGAGTAGATAAACGCAATTGTAATGGTTCTGGTCTATTGCGATACTTGGCCTACTGGCCGTCTATTAATATCGTGTAAACATTAAATGTATTATTTAGACTAGCACACGACTTATTAATATCCTAGATTCGTCTTAGGCAAGCGTACTTCGTTGTGGACAGCTAAATAATAAAACATCTGGCTAGATCTGTTCTGCAAGTTTTCAATAACAGCAAAGAGAGGTCTATTCCATTTTCAAAGTAAAAAAATGGTTTTAAATTAAGAGGTTCCATTGCCAATCTCCTACGCTAGATTCTTGTTTTTTTTTCTCCTAATGATACTGGCTGACGAGACGAGCGAAGTCGTTCGCCTGATGGCTCTTCACGCTTGCCCATAACAGCTCAACGCCACTCAGAATTTTGAACTTGAACATATTTGAATGTGTCGCAATTCTTTATTCGATTTCTGTCTTCGCAAATAATGTGTGGTTGATGCTGACGTCACCCACCGCAGGTATGAAAATGATGTGAGAAATGGATCTATAGTCGTGGGTTCAGTGTTCGTGAGTGGTCACGTCCTGTTATCAGTCATGTCTGTCTAGACAGGTATCCTTCCTGAGAAAACGTTTGAGGAATGTTTCATGATTTTACCTCACCAGGTACTTAATGTCGGATGTATCCGTCCAAATATTACTAGTTCAACAAAATATTCTTGTTAGCAGACAATAGAAGGTTTTTTTAATACTTAATAATAGGCTTGCGTTTGACCGCCAACTCGCCTGATGTTAAGCGATGATGCTGTCTACGGTGGAGCACGCTTGCACGGTATAGTTTGCGATTGGCAGTTTTCACGACATACCGAAATAAACTTTTGAAATACAAAGCAACGCAGATGTAAGATTTACATTACCCACGAATATACTCATAGTTACCTATAAATTTGTAGATGAGTACTTAGTTTTTGAAACATTGTTGGACGCAACTTTAAAAAAAAATTTAGTACTAAACGCGAATATCATAATCCAATTTATCGCTGCCGTCAAACTATAAAATCGGATAATATTAATAAAACCCGGTCAATACATAAAAAGTTCCATTACGTACCCTTGGGACATATCGTAAAAGGTCGATACAGGACATTATGGCCTCTGGCGACCAGCGGCCATTAATATGGCTTACGCTAACGGGGGTAAAGAATGATCTTATTATGGTGAAATGTTTAACCCCTTAAAGCTGGAGACGTCGTCGTGTTGTGGACCAGGATATTTTGTCAAGAAGGTAAAATTAAATTAGACACTATTCAAGACATTGCTGCTAATTGATTTAAAGTCATCCAGTCTCTGTCACACCCTTCCTCTCTCTCTCTCTCTCTTTCTAAGAGAAGGCCTGTGTCCCAGCTGTGGGAACTTGAACTGATAATGATGATAGAGACACTAAAATTTGCAAGAAGATAAAGTTTATATGGGACTACCTCTGAAGTATGAGCTATCAAACAAAAAAAGAATCATCAAAATCAATTCATAATTGGCGGAGTAATCGCGTAACAAACATAAAAAAATATACAGTCGAATTGAGTCGAACCTCCTCCTTTATTGAAGTCGGTTAAAAATTACTTTCGTAACCCCAAAAGAACATAAAAATAGTTCCCAAACAAGTTTATTATCTGGCGTGCGAGCTGCTATCACCGGTAGGTGGCGCTGTTCGCTTCATTAACAACGCTCAAAGGGTATGTCGCTTCCAGCCTTCCGATTTAATTTAACTCTGTGTTTTAATGAAGTTTGCCGCGGGATCGATAGATTTTCGCTTGGTTACCTTCGCTTACGTACTTATATTGGAGTTTATGTCGAGGATGCTTTCCACGTGAATATATTACGTAACAAATTTTATTATTGACACCCTGTTACCCGCCATTTTTAGCGGACCTTTACACCTCATAAGGAAACTTAACATTAAAACTTTAAATTTGATATTTTAAATTTGTAGGTCCAATAATTTTAGAGATTTCGTGATAAGTCAGTCAGATAGTGAGCGAGTGAGTGTTATTTTGCTTTTATATATATATAGATAGAAGATGATTGCACTTTCAATAACTACAAAAATTACTTTCACACACAAAAAAGCAGGGTAAAGATTGCCCTTCTAATAGACAAATAAAGAGTCGGGATCCAAACCGTCCCCATGTCATTATGTGTAAAGCCTCAGATAGCACGAGTGGCAACATGTACATATGACAAATCTTTTAATAACGTCTATATGTTAAAGCAATCAACCGTGGGAATGTTGTGATGCCAGTAACCACAACTGCCAGAAGAATAGGCTACATGACTGGTTTTTTTAATCGTCCTATTAAAATGTAGCCCATAAATATAGCTGATTAATGAAAACAAAATGAAAATCTGATCAAAAATAAGCAACTTATAAGCATTTTAATATCATGCTAGACAGAGAGCGTGAAACAGCAAATTATGACGTCAGTGCTCTGTGCGCCATATGAATTCTATTCTGACAAGTATGGCGCACAGAGGCGTGACGTAATTTTTTTGTTTGTGGGAAAGAGACAGAGTTTTCTCTACCAAAAACTTTAAATGCTTATATAACAGAACATTTATAACCGATTTAAATTATTTTTTCAATAAACATATTATGTTTACTTAAATTCTCACACACACAGTATTTTCACAGTATTATTTTGTGCCCATTGCCGTGGAAACTATGGGCAGTTGGGGCACTGCGGCCAAGAGCTTGATCTCAGAAATTGGCCTCAGGATACGAGATAACGGTGGCGACTCCCGCTCTGACTCGTTCCTGGTGCAAAGATTGGCCATTGCAATTCAGCGTGGGAATGCTGCCAGCGTTATGGGCACTTTTGCACCAGGCACGGTCCGGGGCGGGCTGTTTGATTTTATTATATTTATTTTATTATATTTATTATATTAGGCTAGTTTTTATTTATTTATTTTGAATTAGAATTAATTAATAGATATAATTATGATTTGACATGTAATATATACTTAAATATATTCATATATATACTTAAATTCTTCATCAAAGGTATTGTTTTCAATGATATAAACATCAGTCATCTACCCTAATAGTGACAAAACGTATGAATGCTAAAAAAGATAAGTGAAAAGATGAAGTGACAAATAAATAATTTATTGATACTTTTTAGTGCATATGTATCTAATATTTTAAGTTCAAAATCTCTTTCATATATAGACAATGCAAAAACACTTTCACTTTTAGAAATGCATTGTGCAACTTAGAAGGCACTAAAGTATTCCAAAGGCTGCTTTAAAATGAGGACTTTGTTTTGAACTAACATTGTTTCCTAGAAAAAAGCAATAAAAGGAGTATCCAGTAGAAAGTAGCGAGTTTCACTGCGGTGTTTCTTGTTTTTATATATGTCGTCAGTATACGAAAGTTGTAATGCAGTTGTGGAGAGCAGAACAGAGAGGTTGATGCAGGCGGAGTAAGTTTCAAACGAACTTGTTATGGAAAGTGTTCGAAGAAAATCAGGCGTATTGTGAATGTTGAAACTTCTTTTTCTGGGATTTTCAGCTGCATACAAAAAGTAGGTTCTCAATTCGACTGTTATGATACGACAATAAGACCGCTTCCTCATTTCAGCCATAGGACGTCCACTGCTGAACATAGGCCTCGCATCGATCTCCGAAACGACCGGTATGAAGCGGCCTGCATCCAGCATTTCCCTGCGGTCTCTTTTAGGTCATCTGTCCATCTTGTGGGTGGACGTCGTACGCTGCGTTTACCGGTCCGTGGTCTCCATTCGAGAACCTTTCGGCCCCATCGGCCATCTGTTCTGCGTGCTATCTGCCCCGGAGGCTCAGTTGGTAGTGAACCTACTTTCTGCGCTTGGGGGCGTGGGTTCGATTCCCATCTAGGACAAACATTTGTGTGATGAACATTTGTGTTTGTTCTATGTCTGGGTGTTAATATCTATTTAAGTATGTATTTAAAAATATATATGTATGTATATCAGTCTCTGGCTGCCATATTATAAGCTTTGTTTAGTTTGGGGTCAGATGACCGTGTGTGCAATAATGTCCCAGATATTTATTTATTATTTATCTGCCCTGCCCACTGCCACTTCAACTTGTTAATGCGGTGGGCTATAGACCACGTTTCGGTGCCGTATGTCACCGCATGGCAACACACACTGGTTGAAAACTTTCGTCTTAAGACACAAATCCCGAGTGAATCGGTTTCTGCCAGGCAAGTGTGCTCCATCGTAGACCGCATCATCGCTTAACATCAAGGGAGGTGGCGGTCAAACGCATTCACATCTTTAAACCGTTTAATGTTTAAAAACAGGCATCTAAGATGATATGACTTAATGATCATTATATTAGAGAGTTATTAGTAAATTGCCTCGTACATCATCACGCACGATTATTTCAAATTCAAATTGTTTAATTCTCAAGTAACCATGGACTCAGTCATAACATTTATGAATGAGTCCCTCTTGCTTGCTCTCTTGCCCCTAGCTTTTTTTATATCCTTTTTTTTTCTTGACGCAGGCCCGCGCAGCTTCAGCTGCGCTGAAAATTTGTGTGAAAATCCACGCACCGGCGTTCAGCGCGCGCTGAACGCAGATGCGTGGATTTTGTATGACACACAACGGACGTGCGCTAGTGTGAACTAACCCTTAGACATACTCGTACATATAATTAATTTACACATACATCATCAGCCAATTAACGTCCACTGTTGGACAAGGCCTCCCTCATAGAGAGGAGTGTTGCCATAATCCCCACACTTGGCAGGCGGCTTGGGGATCGCAGTACGTTCACCGTGGACTATTAGGACGCTGCTGCCCATTCTCCGGTGGTTCTGGTCGCAATTTTAGGACATACCCGGGTCCTTTAGGACATACCCGGGTCCTTTAGGACATACCCGGGTCCAATTAATTTACACAATATACTTAAAACAAAAAAGTCTGAAAAATTAAAATAACAACTTAACAATTTAACAAGAGGAAACTGTTAATGTGTTTTGTTACTAAAAGTGACAATGTAGGAGGGCTTTTAAATGAAAGTTATTTTGGGTCTGAGAGCTGATTACTTTAATAGGGACTGAATATTTATATTATTGGAAAACTTAATGCACAAGAAAATTATTTGTTCGAGATCCTTTTTTGACTGACTTGACCTGTCATAAACTTGTTCCTTTTATCGGCAGGCAGCGCGCGACCGGGAAGGCCGGCGAAGCGGCGTTAAGGAGGTTGCAGCCGCAACAATACTTAATATAAACCTTATCTCACGGATTAAAGTTCTATTTTACAATAACGACTTCCTAGTAACAAACCAACTAATTCCTATCAAATCTGGATACGATCATGATTTACGAACGTGCTGCTGTGAACACACGCGACTCGTCGCCGTTACTTCAATACGTGACTTACGTAAACTTTAATTTAACTCTATCACATTGACTTAAGGCTGTTTATCCTTAGTTCAAGACGCAATCCAGATGAATTAGCAATAATGGTCCTTGAAGTTAAGATTAGCAAGATATTCTTGCAATTACTTGCTTGTGCAACTTGAGAGTTTAAAAACGGCGCAACGCACCAACCTACCAACGCACGGGCTGGCAAAGCACCGTCAACACCGCTAGTGTTGCAGGTGTCGCGTACCATCAGGCGGACCGCACACATGTTTGCCGAGCTCTTTTTATTAAAAAAGAAATAGCAAGACTTTCACATTTAAGTTTGTATACGTAGGTGTAGTATCCAACCCTAGTGTCAGGTAAATAACTGGGAGGTACTCTAGCGTGTCATACGAAATACAAAAATCATCTTCATCATTATTATTAGTCTATCATGAACTATTGAGGTTCTTATCAGTTTTCCTTCACCGTTGTCGAGCGATGGTATCCAAACTGCACATAATTTATGTAAGTATTAATGAAGTCATTAGTAAAGTGTAAGGCCGAGAATCGAACCGGGTGTCGGCAGATTGTAAAGCGCGCATGCTACCGCTCGGACACCATCACTCGAAATGTTTAACTGCCCAATTGCAAATGCCACACCCATCGAATAACAGATCGGATGATACGATGCTTAGCAAAGTTTTGCAAGTTTTCTTGCAAGTCTGAACTTCCTTTTAGCGATAATGGTCCTTAGAGCGAAAATCGCACGTCACAGCTTACACACGCACGCTAACTTCACTGAATGGGCCACTAAATTAACGATTTGCTAAGTTACGTAATTTCGGAATTAGCAATTCATGTGCTCCCTTGGCTTCAACCCCGCGTTATATTAATTTAGTGGTTACCTACTAAAGGGTTAAGGTTAGAGGGTAACGGGGATGTTATCTGATATTTTTAAATTTTGAGTTAATTTGATGTACTTAAGTCAAATAGTGAAATTTTAGCATATGAGTTTAAGCGGGAGAATCGCGGGCATCCAGTGGATGCAGATGGCAGGATGTTGTTCAGTGTGGCGGTTAAAGGGGAGGCCTATGTTCAGCAGTGGACGTCTTCTGGCTGATGATGATGTTTAAGCGGGACAAATGAAAAATAATAAAAAATATGAATTTGTCAAGTCATCCTGCGGGATCAGTATGGGGTGGGACCAGTTGACGTAAGGGCCATAGTATCCAATTATTTTTACATTATTATCTTATATATGTAATACCTACAAACGTACATACCTACAAAAACTCAATTTCACGAGGCTTTTATTGCCTGTTCTTGAACCTTCATAATTAATTTGCAAAGCTTAGTTGTCGGACTAAGCTTATTCGGAAATATCAAACTTAAAAAAAAATTACATCCTAGATCTATGAGAAATATAGATTTCTGATTAAAAACCATTCGTGTCAAATCTAAAATCCATTGATGTCATCTGATGTACAATTCACAAAGCTTTTATTTATCTTTTTTTTTCACTAAGCTAATGTGAACTTGACAGCATCTAAGGCACATACTAAAAATCACTGTAGTGATTTTTTTTCGTTTAGAAAAAATAGTTTATATTCGTATCTTACGGTGTTATTTTCCTTGTCTAATGAACTGTTATAAAAAAGGCAGATATAGGTGCAGACGTTTTAAAGTTCAGTTTTAAGACCATCTTTCTTTTAAAGTAATTATTAAGTAAATAATTGGAATATTAACTGATTCGACATGATACCTAGTCCCGAGAGCCCACGGTCGTTAGAACGATCTAACAACCGTAAACAAAACCTAACGCGAGCTGCGTCGGAATAAAGGATTCCGCACACGACACGGGCTTCACTCGTTGCGGCTTGCGGCTGCGCCCTACAAGCAGCGGCGCGGCGGTCTGCGGCCGGCGCCGGCTCGCAGTGGGGTAAAAACCCACTCAAATGTGCTGTTGTAGTTTACGCACTGAGCTTCACGACGACGACATGGAAACAACTAAATAAATAAGCCAATTTTATTTTAATTGTGTTTACTTTATAGAACAAAACAAATTATTTTCTATCAAATGTTTGCAACATGGTTTAACTTTTCAACAACAAAGTTTTAGATAAAACTGAAACAACGATGTCAACACCAATTTAACGTAAGATAATTATGTGCTCACCGCAGCGCCGTGTGACCTTTCAAGCCAATTTTGTAGAAAAGCATATTACCGCTACGCAACGGGCTCGATGTTTGACCCTAGTGTGGTTTCACCCTAGACCCTAATTAGGTATGTACATTGTAGAATGTACAAATGTCGGACACTCACTGAAGCCGCCTAGTTAAGCCCAGATTTCATTAAGAGCTTTGATGTTTTATTTCAACGAATTTAATTCAGGGATTTCTGCAGAATTATGTATGTACATTGTACATGCAATGAAAACATCCTATATTTTTAATACGTTAAAGCTATCTGCTAATCCACACTCAGCACGATGGATTACAGCAGTAAAATGAGAGAAATTTAAATGTGAGCATTTAAATGTAATACTAGCTTCAACCCGCTGTTGGACCCGCGTTGACATTTCCACAAGAACCGAACATTTTCTGGGATAAAAAGTATTATATATGTCAATATCTGGTCATCCAAATACTTTTATGCAAAAAAGCACGTCCCTTCTATCGCTTCTCTATCGCTGCGTGAAAGTGGAAAAAACAAACACACTTTCTTATATATATCATATTAGTATGATTGGTGTGCTTAACATAATGACAATACAAAATAACTTTGCAAAAACCAAACCACACAAAAATTGCTTGAAAGAAATAGTTATTTTTAAACAATATCTTTCTAGGAACGTGATTCCATAACTATATAAAACACGCACGTAACACGGCATGTTAAGTTAACGTCAAAAAATTTGGCCTCTATGCTTTAGGAAATAAAGGCTAATTTTTTGAGGTTAACTTAACTCGCCGCGTTACGAGCGTGTTTTAGTTATGGAATCAGGGCCCTGGGCCAAACAAAACAAGGCTTTGATCAACCTCAGAATCCTCTAGCAGCAAGTCTAATTAAAACGTATCCAAACACAAGATAAAATATCAGGGAACAAGTGAGACGTCAGACAACGTGTATTAACACTACACTTTCCATTTGATATGACACTGTCGGATAGACACCGTAAGGCATAGTTGGACACTTTGGACATGGACACAGCCGGAAACAGTTGGACGCTCAGACAGCTGGACGGTGCAAGATCGTGCCGTGTACATCCCGATACAATTGTCAAGCGACTCAAAGCTACGAACAAACAGCTCAACTAGAAACCTAGTTACCATGTAAGGGTAGTTATGTTGATACAAATTTATCTTTACTCCACGTCATCAAATGTTTCTTTTTGTTGTCTATTGGACATTTACTAGACGTGCTTTGACTTCAATAGATATTATGCTGAAAACATCGAAAAGTAGATAGTTCGATAAATTTGTGTATATATGACTTTATTACAAAACATATTTGATCTGAATATTATTTATTAGCTACTGTTTCGCTGTATGTAGGTTTTAAAAAAAAAAAAACAAATAAATGTTTTGTTTTTTTTACAAAAATATATCCGACTTCGCGGGAATTGGGTGAAATGCATTAAGAGTGGGCCTAAAGCAAAATCTTCAATCTTTGATTAGATTTTCACAGTAGTAAAAAATGTCCAAAATCGAAAAAAAAAATAAGTTAGGAAACTTCAATATATAAGTAAAGGTCGACCCTGACGAAAACATGGTAGGATAAAATTTTCTCGATAGAAAACCATCACAAAGTTACCTCTAATTTTCAACATTTTTGGTTTGCATTCTGTTTTGGTACATATTATTGAACAATAAATTATGTAAATATTATCACTCATGTATAACCTAGAGCTGACCCTAGCAATTTTTAAAAATATTGTCTATTCTATAAGCTATGAGAGTAGAAAGCACTTGGCGCTTACAACATTTTTAATCCGCGCAATACGCTGTATTTCGTCTCGCGTGACACAAGCTTGAGGCATCGGTTTGTTGCACCGATCAGTTACCATCGCTCTGTTGAGACGGGTAGTCCATGTCAGTTCAGACGTCGAGTACGCAAGCTTGGTTCCGCGCGTCGTCGCGCCGCCCGTGTTTGTTATCCGTACATGCGCTGGGTGTGGCGAGATGCGCGGGGGAAATCAGAATTTATCCTGCCATTAGGCCCGCTCTTAAACGGTGTTCATCCTCTAAATATTTTCCGCCATTTATCCAAATTTACACGGGACTGCCCGCGAGACATAAGTCGGTTTAAAAGCTGTCAATAAAATTATATCGTATAAGCGGTTCCCTACATTTAATAGGTTGATCGTAGCTTTAGGCCTTTATTAAATAAACACCTTAACCACCCTAAACACCTTTATTAAGCATATTTTTTATACTAAGTGAAGAACAACTCTACCACAAAGTATTTTTAAGTACTTTCAAGCCTTCTCTATGACTGCTCGATATTAATGATTGCTTACAACTCAAGTTAATTAGAACTTATATAAAGTAATAAACTCTGCAGACTGTCAAAGGCAATCTACGCTTTACCAGGTACGCTAACAACTGTTGTCGCTTCCATAGCTTCATATATCCGAGTAATCATGCTCTACGCTCCCTTGAGGATGAAGCCTTTGAGACCACGCCACGCGTGGAAACACGCCGATTTGACACAACACTCGAGCCAAATTGCTCCTTACAACGGAGACTTACAAACCAATTTTGAATGTGCTGAGTAATTCGTAATATTCTTAGTAAATTGGTTTTGGAAAGAGCTGAATTGCACCTTCTAACACAGGCATACAAGTCCGTTTTCAATGTATAAAGTATAATTGGTAATATTCTTACTAGATTGATTTCACAAGGAGTTTGCGAGTTCACGCATGGTGAAATGCACTTTGTGCAGAGGAAATAAGTGTTATTTCCGATTAGATGGAGGCAGCTAATTTGTACTCAAAGAGGCTTCGACCTGAGCTCCGTATTTCTCCATGTAAATCGTCTTAAGAATTATATAGAAAGTAAACCAAAGCCTCTGAACATAAATTTAGGTTCGTTCAGTTTTCGGCTATATTTATAAATCGGTCAAGTGCAAGTCGAGCTCACACTTTGATGACATACCACCACTTAAACTCTTAGCTGCTAAATTACAAATAAAACCGACAAAGAGCGAGTCGGGCTCGCACACTGAGGGTTCCGTACCAACACAAAATACAATAATTATCAATTTAAAAAAAAATACTCCAAAATTTATTAAATATGCGATTATGAAAGACATAATAAGGTCGTCCAAGTAACCGAATACGTAAACATAAATAATATAATAAATAACTTGATAATTAACAGAAATTTGTCACCGACTCGCACTTGCCCAGTATTTATTATTTGTTGTTTTACTTTAGAATGTGTGCTATAATCATGCCAAGTTTGACGCTTGTACGTATTACCGTTTTTACGCTAGAGCGAATACAACAATACGTTTCAAAAAAACGTGAGTTTATTATTATTTCTTAGTTAATGCACCGTAACATATTGTGTGAAAAATTCAATAGGCTATATATTACGGTTCGAAGGTACTCCCGTTAATAGTTGAACAGACGGACAGACAGACGGATAGACAAACAGCGAAGCCCTAACAGGATCCCGTTTACTCCCTTTGGATACGGAACCCTAAAAAGTAACTTTACAAACTTTTTTTGTAAAAGAAATCATTTTTTGTAAAAGTTTACCTTTTTAATATTCATAAGATATCTTGCTAAAAGAATTGAAATTCTATATAGCTGAAAAAATATTCAGAGAGCGGCCGAACACGACTTGATTGATAAGGCATTTTATTGACAGTGATAGTGGTATGAAATTTCGTCTAGTCTGAACAGTAGGTATTGTAGTATATTAAATAGTACACGTATAGGCAATAACTGTATGAGTCATGCTCGTTCATCTTTGCTTCATCACATTTGATAGGTACTTATATAAAAAATCCGATAGAAGTTCGATCTTTCAATTTGTGTTGTTTGTTATAATGTTATCTTCTTTTAAGTGCCTTTATTAACTAAACAAAATACAAGCTAACACTAACACTACAAAAACAGTTAGACTGCCCATATACCGTTGAAGATCTAAAGACAATCCAAATTCTCATGCATATTTCGTAACGACTCTGCACAGCGCCGATAGAAACTTCGACCAAGATTCGAACGGAATAAAATGCCCGAATTAACCGTTTACACAAATCCCCTATTCCGGAAAACCAATATATTACTCTTGCACGCCGAACCTAACAGGTATATTTGCCCACATTTATAAGGTAAGCATGTATTTTACCTACCTAGGAAAATATTCCCGTACGCTAGGAGATATTACATGTATTGTCCGAAACCCGCAGTGCACCATTGGGCATAGAGCTCTCTATCGAGAACAGGCTACAACTAGTTGCGAAACTGGATAACGCGAGTTATATCTAGTTTGAACTGGATTTGAGAGTTTTAAATGCGAGTTTTGGATCTTTAATGCTTAGTTTGTTTTGAACGACTGAGCAGAAAGTCATTTTACAAACTAAACTAAACGCAAATGTAATAACTATAAGTCATTATCAGACTTTCACGTTCCCACTGTTGGGTACAGGCCTTCTCTCAGAGAGAGAATGAGCTCTGATCCACCATACTGGTCCAGTACATTTTGGTGAAAGTCATGTCTTTGAACTTTTGAGGTTCATTGGATCAGAGAACATGCCCATTTTCTCACAATGTTTTTTTTATGCCATAGGTGGCAAACAAGCAGACGGGCCGCCTGATGGTAAACGACCACCATCGCCTATGGATACCTGCAACACCAAGGGCATCACAAATACGTTACCGACCCTTAAAGACTTTATTAACAGCCTTTTTGAAGAACCCCATTTTAAAACTACCCGGAAATGCCGCAGGTGGGAGCTCATTCCACAGATTGCAGGTGTGAGGGTAAAAGGAATGTGTAAAACGCACAGTGTGCGATTTTCACCGATCTATGATATGTGAATGAACTTTCAGGCGGTGGTGGCCGGTGCGATAAAAAAACGGTTTTCTTCACCGTTATTGAGCGATGACATCGAAACTGCATTTATTTGTATTTAAGTAATAAATAAGTGATTGGTGCAGGGCCAAGAATTGAACCGGGCGCCGTCAGGTTGTAAAGCGCACAAGCTACCGCTAGGCCACCAGCGCCATAATAAATATAAAAGGTTGTTAAATTATAATGATGAACAAACAAGTTTGGATGAAATTCGTTGTAGAGATAAATTTTATGTCAACACTTAATAGGGGGGGGGGGGGGGGGTTTGTTGGGAAAATATCAACAAGATTGGAATTTCACATACGAGGCCACGAAATACGGCTAGTGAGACAATAACACAACGAATGCTGAACGGTAGACAAATAAACAACGGCCAGATGCGGGTTCGGTGCTGGCGCGACGCCAGAACGACTAACCCACTTACCACGACCAGATCTGTACTTATATTCTGTGGTGATGGCACGCAGTTCACATTAAACTGCACTAATAGGACACGAGTTGTGGTAAATACTAGTTAGTATGGGAAATAATTTCTCTTTGATTTCTTTGTACAGATTTTTGCCGTTTCTGCTCTTTTATATTGGACGAGTTTTTATATGTTAAACTATAAAGTTAAATACTCGACTTAGGGCCGATTTCACCATCAAAGTGAACGCGATCAACGCAAAACTAAACTGGTATAAAGTGGCTTATTGAGTTCAAAACGTTAATTTGGGTTTCACCAACATAGACTTAACTGCGATCAGTTTATGTTGGTGAGACCCTGGTGAGACCCAAACTTAACTGCGATCAGTTTATGTTGGTGAAACCCAAATTGACGTTTTGAACTCAATAAGCCACTTTATACCAGTTTAGTTTTGCGTTGATCGCGTTCACTTTGTTGGTGAAATCGGCCCTAAATAGAATTAACTGAGAGTTCAGTTTTAACAAACGATTTTGGTTCTTTATTTGCGGCAATATTCGTAGCATGTTAAAAATATCAACAAAAAAACGGTATTTTTATGCCATCTCTCTAAAGTACGCCTACTAACTAGGCAAAACATGATACAGCATGACTAATATTGTATCTATTGAAGATGCGTTTTTATGTGTACGATTTACTCGTGTTGCAAATAAATTATCTTTATCATTGCCATTCAACACAGAAAACATAAGATTTTATTTTTCTTTTCTGTGCCATTAAATCCTGCAACGCTGTCAGTATTCTGGCCACTCTTCTTTGCACCGAGGGGTTTGAGATGGAGTTTTATTTTATATAACATTCCATCTTCGTAATATTTAAAAAAAAACGTGTTTTGAAAATATATTTTATTTAGTAGATTTAGGTTTTGGTAATAGTTTAATAATCATTGAATAATAAATAATTGCAAATAAGTGTTGAAGTTTTGTACTAGAACTTTAGAAAACACTTTTATCTTGAAAAAAGAAGGTTTAAAAAAAACAATAATAGGCCTTGAATGACGATTTTTTTTAATGATACTGAGTGACAAGACGAGCGAAGTCGCTTGCCTGATGGCTCTTCACGCTTGCCCATAACAGCTCAAAGCCACTCAGAATTTTGAACTTCAACAGTTCAAAACCCTGGATGGCAATGCACTGCGCTCGTCACCCCGAGATATAAGAAGTCAATCTCTGTGTGCCCTGTAATTTCGCTGGAAACATTGCCCTTCAATCCGGAACACAGTAGTGTTTGCACACTACTGCTTGGCGGTTGAATAACGGGCAAAACTAACTAACTTGAGGCTGTGAATTTTGTAACATAATATGTACTAAAAAACATCCAACTTTCAAACTAAAAACATCGAATATAGATCTATGCCAGCATCAGATAAATAAAAAAGTGTCCATGCTTTGTTGAGCCACGTAAAGCTGTTAAATCTAATGTTTGTTTAACCACCACCGTTTAAACTCTATACTTTCGGCACTCAAGTTAATACCATTCTGTTTATCTAAGTCTCACCTCTTCCGAACTCTAACTGGCATCCCGTATCATCCCGGAAAGCCGGGCCCTCAGCCCTCGAGGGCGCTCCAATGCCGGCGATTAGCCCCCGAGCCGCACTTCAAGTATTTCGCTTTTGAACCTGATATTTTGGATGGTATTTTGATAGTTTTAAGTGTTAATCTTTAGAGGACTTACTTAAACAAGTTACTCAAGTTGATCTATGTTTTAAAATGCTCTCTCAACTTCTCGCTGACGGCAATCATCACACGCGAAAACAAGACAAGCATATCTAAGCGTATGTCAACTTGAGTAACGTTTTTAAGTAAGGCCCTAGGTTGTGTAATGCAATGAATTTTGACCATGTTACAAATTGTATTATTTTTACACAGTTTCAGGTTTTATTCGGAATTCTCCTTGATTCCGGGATACAAACTATCTTGTCATATTGAATTGACAAGAAAATGCTACATTACCTTGTAAATTTTAATAAGCTTATATTTTACTCGCCCTGAGTATATCTACACTTCTACACTAATATTATAAAGAGGTAAAGTTTGTAAGTTTGTAAGTTTGTTTGTTCTGTTTTAACTCCGAAACTACTCATCCGATTTTAAAAATTCTTTCACTATTAGAAAGCTACACTATTCCTGAGTGCCATAGGCTATGTTTTATAATGATAAAGTTTATTTTTCTACACTAAATAACCGTATTAGTAAAACATGTCGGAGAAAAATTAGCTGATTGGCATCTTTTTCGGCGTACGCTGATCTAACGGTTTGAGATAAGTGAGTACTATGTTTGACAAAAATGTAGTTCTTAAGTAGTTTAAAAAAAAAGTCCGCGGTAGCATATATCTAACTCTTATAAGAAAACCACAATAACGATAATAACCGGTTATTGTGTTCAGAATAAAAATTAAAATTATAAGGTCATGTTTAGACGCAGTTTTGTAATCTAATTTATGAATCTTTACAAAAATAAATGAATTTATTATCAGGATTACTTAATGTAGATAAATTTTGCCGTTTACAGTATGTGGTTTAGTTGCACAGTTCATGAGATAATGTAAAATTAAAATAACGCGACCATTATAATCCGCGCGGCGCGTTCGTACGGTACATGACTTAGATAACTACATCTACCTACACTAATCCCTACCATATTATAAATGTGTAGATCAAATACCTTCACACATGACTTCTAATTAAGTAGAAGCAATACCTGATATCGGTTTAACTTGCAAAAAAAATCCCGTTTGCGTGATTCAGGTAAAGTGTCGTATTTACCTATACTAGACGCACTTTTCATATTTGTGAAACTACGATCCATTTACACTCATTATTTTAGGAATTATTGAATACCTTATTACGTTTTTAATAATATTATTCGTAAAGTTTTAGCAAATTTAATTTTTTTTCGCAAAACATCGTTTTAGTACGCAATCTATTTTCAAACTATGGAACTACAAATCTGACGGCTGTCAGTTTGTTTGTTTGTCCGCGCACATCTTTTAAACTACTAGAAGGATTTCAAAGCAGTTTCCATGAATATGCTTATAAAATACCTGATTGAAACATAGGCTATATTAATTTATGATAATAAATAGTAAAAAAAAAATTATTTTAATAATTATTTATAACGCCATCTAGCTTATTTTATAGTAATGTTGTCGTAATGACAGACTTCTACTCGCAGACATGGTAGGTAGGAAGACTGAAGCGGCTGTTGCCATATAATCTATATGTAAATAAAAATATAGATATTCGTCAAAGAACCAGAGTCACCGACATAGCTATTAAAATCTGCAAGTTGAAGTGGCAATGGGCAGGCCACATCGCTCGAAGAACTGTTAACCGATGGGGAAGTAGGTAAGGTTCTCGAGTGGAAACCGCGAACCGGAAGACGCAGCGTAGGTAGGCCTCCCACTAGATGGACCGACGACATTGTTAGAGTCGCGGGCATCCAGTGGATGCAGATGGCAGGATGTCGTTCAGTGTGGAGGTTAAAGGGGGAGGCCTATGTTCAGCAGTGGACGTCTTCTGGCTGATGATGATGATGAAATAAAAACGAATCGCCGAAATGTATTGTACCCGCATAACTTCCGATAGACTGCACCAAATAGTTTTTTTTGTGTTTGTTATTTTCAGGACAGCCAACTGCTTTTGAAGAGGTTTTACAGTTTATTATGGCGTAATTTAAAGTACGTTTATTTTTGTATTGACTTCTGACGTGCTAATATACCAAGTCGACGGTGATTAAAATGAATACATTTTTTTGCCAGGATCAAACTTAAGACCAATAACAGACACGCAAAGTAGGTGAACTCGCGGCATCTAATCTGTTACTGATCTATGATTAGCAGCTATTTTGGATGTTATGGTGGTGAACGAAAGCGGTTTAGTTGTTGGAAGGGTCGAGGCGCAGAAGGCGGGCAAAAATTATTTAGACATCATTGATTGGCAGTCTTTACGTGGAGTAATGTTAAATAACAGCGAATAATTATAGATACCGCTCCATACTTCCTACTTACTATTTACTAATAATTCAATAATAACGTTTGTCATGCATGACATTTCGCTTGACTTATACCAATTTTTTTTCCTTATTGGCTCCATGGCTCCACACTTCCAAAGTATTTAACCAGTGAAAGTAATATATTATTTGCTTGAAATATATTTGAAACTATGGACATGTCGGGATACCTGTATCGAGTCAGATTAAAACTAGACTAAAATCATACTATGACGATAGTATGACAATCCGCATTAAAATGGAGAGCAATAAATCTACAATCATGTAATATGTGTAGGTATTATATCTATAAAATATTCAGTAGATATAAATAATCCGATGGATTTGTGCCTATTTAAAGTTCCGTTCGTGTTCGTTAGTGTAACATTTATATTTGGATATGTCAGTCTAATCGTCCACCCACTAATTACTTTGCGCTACGCGTACGAAGTCGCGGGCATTAGCTAGTACTTAATATGTATATATGTTTATGACAAATCTTGCAACTGAATTTTAATCCAGTTATCCTCAACCGATTGAGCTGAAAATTGGCTTACACGTATAGTTAACAGCCCCGTTAGCTCAGTTGGTAGTGTACCTGCCTTCTGCGCTTGGGGGCGTGGGTTCGATTCCCACCTAGGACAAAAATTTGTGTGATGAACATTTGTGTTTGTTCTATGTCTGGGTGTTAGTATCTATTTATGTATGTATTTAAAATATATATATATATATATGTAACATCAGTCTCTGGGAGCCATAGCTTTGCTTAGTTTGGGGTCAGATGTCCGTGTGTGCAATAAAGTCCCAGATTTTTTTTTTTTTTTTTTTCTGGTGACAATATAATATGCAATACTATGTGGATATACTATGTGTCTTTTCATGCAATCTAAGCATTGCTGAGCTGAATTAATGGCCAGCCATTAATTCTTATTTTTTTAATTATGTCAAGCTATTCTGTACTTACATCTATATTTATTTCAGCTTTGTTGTTATTTTGACTCGTAATCTAATTGACCTTTCTTCTACAAATATGAATAACATTTATAAACATTTCCAGCCATATTTTTGTATTCACTGCGTTCCAATATCCATATTTAGTGGTTTTCTCCGCGAGGTCGCCATTTATTCAGTACCTGCATTCAGTTGGAGAGTGGTTTATAGCGAAGTGGCTTTAAACTCTACTTGAATATCGCCGTTTCGATAGCATATTAATTTACACAACAGTAAACACTACACAGGTACGCAAATATTAATAGCTTGTATATATTTTAGTGAGTGGACAGTCAGCAACAATTATTATAAGAACTCGTAGAAAATTAATAGTTTCATCTATAAGCGACTGGCATCGCTTCAAAGGCAGTGATCACTTACCATCAGGCGAATCCGCCGGCAGGTTAACCTACTACTACTCCCTTCTTATAAAAATACTAGCGTCAAGAACCTTATTTCTTTTCCATGATAAATAGTAGTATCCAGCTACCACCATAATAAATGTAATTGTTCATTGACGCGGTAGTCGTCGGTGCACGCGCACGCTTTGAGTGCGCTTAGCTTACGTTCACTTCAAGGTTATACCTACGAGTTCACGCATTTTCGATATCAGTAAGGATGGAGGATTCGGGTGGAGATAGTGACGTGGAAGTTGATGAATATATAAGACGAGTGATAAACGAACCGGAAAATACCAGACAAGTGGTGGAGAAGAGATTAAGAACGGATAGTGAAAACGAAGTGGTTGAAGATGGATTTAGCAAAATAATCAGGAAGGTAAAACGCTCCAAGACAAAGATACAAAAAAGCATAGAATCAACAAAAATATCTTCAGAAGAACGTTACATTGTATCCATTACGGCTAAAGAAATCCTACCTAAACAATTTGGTATGGCAAAACTACTACAATCAGAAAGTATCCAGAATATCTTGAAAATATCTTACAAATCTCCATACAAAGTTCTTATCGAGTTTAAGAATAGATCAGATTGCGATGGCTTAATTGAGTGCGAAAAAATTATGAGTCTGGGATACAGGTGCCAAATGGCGGACGAGATTAGCTTATCGTATGGCCTAGTGAGACAAGTTGACTTGGATATAGAAGAAAAGGAGGCGTTAGAAAACTTGAAATGTGAACATGAGATTGTTTCCGTCAAAAGATTGAAACGACTTAATGCAGACGGCAAGTGGGTAGATAGCGAAACAGTACGACTCAGCATAAAAGGCTCCATCTTACCCCCGTATGTTTTTGGATATGGGTGTAGGTTTAAGGTGGAACCATACACATTCCCTGTAAGCCAATGTGTAGTGTGTTGGCGCTTTGGTCATCTTGCTCGGGCTTGTCCCGCCAACAAACCTATATGTCCAAAATGTGGTGGTGAACACAAAAATTGTGAAACGACCAACTTTAAATGCGTGAATTGCAATGGAGCGCACTTAGCTATGTATAAACAATGCCCGATGTTTCTTAAGGAAAAACAAATTAGAGTCATCATGCGCATGGAAAATTGTATGTACAAGAAAGCGCTGATTATCTACAACCACCAAGCTTCACATAACCAAAACCTGGCACCAATTATAGAAACACCGGTGTCAAGCAATCATGACAAAAGAACCTATAGTAATATTGTCAAAACCAGTGCCGTAGTACACAGAGAAAATATCACGTCAGACGAAGAAACTATTTCAGCCTCAGAAGATATTATAGTAGAAGAAGAAAGTAAAGAAAATGAAAAATTCCACGAAGAATTAATAAGAGAGAAGAGAAGCAAGAAAAAAAAGAAACAAGTAAAGAGAAATAATAATGAAAAACCAATAGAACAGGATGTAGATATGTCAGAAGAAGAGATGAAGAAGGAAAATTTCTGGATCACGATATTCTGGAAACTTGTGAAAAAAATTAAAAGTGTTTTGTACAGTGAACAATCTTTTGAAAATAAATTAAAAAGTGTGTTTAACGTAATCTTTGAAGAAGGTGTTAAATATGTACTAAATATGGCTAACAAAGATAATTTGCTTAAAAAGGTCATCACCCTCTTAGGAAATGATGGATAAAGTCCATAAAATTTACTCTTTGAACCTAATGCAGTGGAATGCACAGAGTTTGCGTCGTAAGTTGGTAGAATTTGGCCTCTTGCTTGGACAAGAAAAGGTTCACCTAGCATTTATCTCAGAAACATGGTTTAAGGAAAACTCAGTAGTTCGCCTATCAGGATATGATATACACCGCAGAGATAGAGGAGATGGATGTGCAGGTATAGCTGTTTTCGTCCACAAATCAATCAAAGTACAGGTATGTAACGTTACTCACCAAAACACAAATATACAAATAATGTCTCTTACAATTCTGAACTGCGGTTGTTTAAAAAATGTTGTACTTGTATATTGCCCCTCCTGGGTTACTACTACTCAGTCCGATTGGGATTTTATGTTCAATTTATTCCCGAAAAACTGTCTAATTGTTGGAGATTTTAATGCGCATCACACCGACTGGTCGTACAAAAATGATACTAGGGGAATAAAAATTCACGATTCCGCCGTAGAATTCAACTACATGTCACTTAATAATGGAGAACCGACAAGAATTAAGATGGTAAATAACTATCTACAAAGAACATCCCCAGATATATCATTTGCCTCCTCAGATATAGCTATACAGTTTGATTGGTGTGTCATGAGTGAGAATTTAGGCAGTGATCACATGTTTATTAAAATGAGATTTAACTATCGTGATGCTATTCAAACCTCTGGTAGGCGAAACTTTAAAATGGCAAACTGGGAGAAATATACAGAATACATAGAAAACAGTATATCACTCCCAACTGGTGAGGTTAATGTGCAATCGTTACATGACGCACTGATGTACCATATAAACAAAGCGGCAGACAAACATATACCTATGATTAAAATCTGTCAAAATCCCTCAGCTAAATTTAAACCAAAACCTTATTGGAACTCTAATCTCTCTAAATTAGTTGCAGAGCGAAGATTAGCTTTAGCCATCTTTAGACGAAATCCCATCCCTTTGAATTTAATAACATTAAAAGAAAAAAATAAAAACACTAAAATAGAAATAAACAAAGCTAGATCAGAAGGATGGCAGAAGATGTGCAGCAGTGTTGATGGATCCACGACCGTTTCCGATATGTGGAGACGGCTACGTTGGATAAAAGGATATAGAACTTCTAAAGTATATGTATCCAAAGAAGATAAGAATAAATTGTTGTGCAGTTTGGCTCCTGATTACGTTGTTCCAAGGTCACCTGGTTTTACATCATCAAATGAAACATTAGAAGCTAGTTTTACATTACACGAACTAATAAAATGTATTAAAAAAAAGATACAGCCCCAGGGAGTGATGGCGTTACCTATTCTATGATTCACCATTTACCCATAAACGGAAAGCAATATTTACTAACACTTTACAATCTTATTATCACTACTGGAACAATCCCACCCCAATGGCGTAATATTACTGTAGTCCCAATACCTAAATACAGTGACTCAACAATTAAGTTACGACCCATTTCGCTAATATCATGTCTATGCAAGATTCTACATAATATGATAAACAAGCGGTTAGAATGGTACGTCGAAAAAAATAAATTGCTGTCGCCATTCACTACCGGCTTTCGCAGCGGACAGTCGTGTCTGGACTGCTTAGTGCGTCTAGTGACCCAGATACAATTAGGATTCACAAATAACACGCCTACTGTAGCTTGTTTTCTTGACATTGAAAATGCCTATAACAATGTACTTATAGAAAAAGCAACTAAAATCCTCGACGAGATAGGAATAGGTAAATTATTTTGTCAATATCTGTGGAATTTTTTAAGTCGCAGATGCCTTCAAATTAATGACGAGTCCGGTCTCTCGATAGAGGCGTATAGATATACGAGTAAAGGTCTTATGCAGGGATGTCCATCCTCCCCTATTATTTTCAACATTATTACAGCCAAAATCTGTAAAAACATTAATTCTGTTTACATTTGTCAATATGCTGATGATTTTGTGCTATATAATAGCGGTACAAATTTAGTTGAAAGTGCAAATAGAATTCAAGGTGCTTTACACACATTTGTAGAAATACTAAATGAGCTAGGCTTGGAGTTATCTATGTCCAAATCTAAGTTTTGTGTGTTTAGTAGAGGTCGGAGAAAACAGCCTGTAGGTATAAAACTTAACAATATACATATTGAACGTGTAGAGGTATATAAATATTTAGGGATGTGGTTAGACTGCTCGCTACTGTGGCGAACACATGTCAATGAAACGGTAAAGAAGACACAAAGACATCTCAATCTATTTAAAGTTTTAACTGGGCCCAATTGGGGTATTCATCCCCTACATTTGCGGAAATTATACATATCTCTAGTCAGAAGTAGGTTAGATTATGGTTCATATTTATTAGACAACAGTGCTAAAATCCATACGTATAAATTAGAAAAAATACAAAGTCAAGCTTTAAGAATAATAGGGGGATTTATAAGAAGTACTCCAATACATACCATGGAAAGCGAGCTCTGTGTATATCCACTGCATATAAGAAGAAGATATTTAGCTATAAAATACTGCTTAAAAATACAAGCGTGGACTGATAACGAGACAAGTAGGTTGTTATCAGAGTTACATTCTTTGTGTTCTTTATCAAATAGTAATTACGGCTACTGGTTTAGAAAAAGAATACCTCTACTAGTAAAAATATTTGATGAAGTTAGAAATGAAAGGATATATTCTTCTTCTCCATTAGAAGTATATTCTCTGAACTCATGGATAACTAATTTTAATTATGATGATATAATTTGTATTAATTTAGATTGCATAAAAAGTTCCAAAAAAAGTCAGGAGACTAATTCATTAAGATGCGAGACAATAAAAGAACTTCACAACAAATATTATGATTGGAGTGTAGTGTATACAGATGGTTCAAAGAGTAAAGATGGACTAGGGGCCGCGTTTTATGACCCCTCCTTAAACTCCACACATAGTGTCAATAATTGTTTTAAGATTACTAATAACTATAGCACTATAATGTCAGTGGAACTTGTTGCAATATCTGAAGCACTTACATACATACGGAATAATGAAAAACTCAAGACAGTTATCTGTACCGACAGCAAAAGCGCACTTCAACATATTATCAGTTGCACTACTGGCAGGAGAGGAGTGTCGATAGCATATAAAATTATATCACAGTTATGGGATTTACATGATAAGTGTTTTGAGATCAAGTTGCAATGGGTTCCATCACACGTCGGACTGAGAGGTAATGAAGAGGCTGACACACTAGCAAAAAAAGCAGCTTTAGAGGGAATAGAATACAATATATTACCAAATTACTCTGAGTTGCTTCCTAAGTATAGAAAAAGTTGTTACAATATTTGGAAGGAACACTTTAACGTTAGATCAGTCGCTAAAGGAATTTGGTATAAAACAATAGTGTGTGAGCCTCCTCATATACCGTGGTTCAGTAATGTCAGTCTGTCACGTCCAATTCTTGTTACAGCGCACAGATTAAGGACTGGCCATATGCCTTTAAAAAAAATTGCTTTCATGATGGGTAAAACAGAAACACCGAATTGTGATATGTTGGCGACGCAGTGATGCGGCCTCCCCAGTGGAGTGCAACCTCCATGGGCAAGCAACAGGCTGGCAAGCGCTGCTGACACGGCGTGTCACAAAAAGAACTTTCGAACTAAATATACAATGGATAAGAAAAAAGTGGAACTTTGGCCAAATTAGTATAAATTAGCAATAAACGGATTTTGTGGTTTACAAAAGCCTTTTCACTCTCTCCTGCACCCACCGGTCGCTAACATGATACATGTGGAGTGGTGGAAGATGTGTACCATCTACTGGTTGAATGTGTCCGCCTCCAGCATGAGAGAAGGAGACTTGAGGTGGCTTACAATCTGAACAGACTAGATGTGAGTCGGTTTAACAGGCTACTGTCTGAACCCAACTCGGACGCAGCCAGGGATCTGTTCGGATATGTGAGTCACCTCAAGTGACCACCGACTCTGTGTGTTTACTGTACTAATTTGAGTATAGACATATTTTTTATTAATTTGAGTGTCCTAGATTAGTTTATACAATGGGACTGCCATGTACATTAACTATAAAAGTCCCAAAAAAAAAAAAAAGAATAAAAAAAAAAAAAAAAAAAAAAATGTAATTGTTGTTGTTGATGTTTTTTGTTTGTTTATTTGTTTTTAATTGTAATGTTATTTGTCACAATAAACTTTTTGTTTTCCCTTTTCTTATATAAAATCCGTTCAACCGTTACGGAGTTAAATGCGGACAAAAACATTTAACCCATCAACTTTTGTTTATATATTATTACTGTGATGTGAAGTATGATATTGTAGAGAAAGAATTAGGCGTATGTTTGTGGCAAAAATAATATGTATCTAAATTGATATGTCTATGTGTACTCGATTTATGTCTGACATCTCTTTCTAAAAGTAAACAAGAGCTATCACGAGAGGTATATCTCGTCTCCGAATGCGAGCATCCCATTACGCAAACTGCAAATAAAACATCAGAAGGCACGCTTTAAAATTAAAAGGCCGGAGTCACGGACCGTAATACAGAGCCGCAAGGAGGCCTTCAGGAAACCCGCGCGTCCGTTTCCGGGGGCCGGAAACTGTCCCCGCCCGTCTAAACGCTCCTTGCCTCCGACCCCCCACAGCTTGCCCCACTGCCCGAGTGGCCGAGTAGGGACGCCTCTAGCACAATGGCAGTACATTTCGCTTTCAAGATGTTTCGCAGGTTACTCAATTGTCTGTTGTATCCAGTGATAACTTAGTCCAATCATATTAGTCTTAAATGACTGGACTAACTTAGAACTCAGGCGTATACATTCATATTTCATTCAAAAAACTAAAAAAAAAATATACACCACGGAACTTCTCGGTAAAATCAATAAACAGAATTGATTCCCTAATCTTAGAGATGGAATATTAACTAAATTCTTAGCTAAATGAATAAGTGAAATGGTGAGAAGCAACTGGTAGCTCCAACTCTTCCCGGCGCTCCATCGATCAAGCCGTAATGCCGGCTGATCCATCACTCCGGGATTCAGAACGGAGCGCAAAAAATGCCGTGAATATATTCCAAAGTATGATAGGCAACTATAATGTGTCGGAGACATCGACTTTATAAATATTTTAAGAATTATAATGTCATCGAATTTTTTATGCTAAACTTTTAATGTCTTTTGATTATGATGCTTAAATCAGACTAGACCTTTGACTGCTCAAGCCCTAACTCAAGCCAACAATAAAACGAAATAGTGACCAATCACCGTTAAAAGTATTTAGACCGCTCAGAAACCATTAGCCGCTCAAATACCTAATAAGCGTCTCATTTCTGATTCATTGCAATCAGCGTTATACGATAATGCTCTGAAGTAGATATTACGAGTAGTTTTTAGTAATGGAACCGTGAATGCGCTACCTGAATGGGCGTGCTCCAACAGTTGCAATCTGGGTCAATCTTCAAATCATGAGTGAATCGGTTTCTTCTAGGCAAGCGGGCTCCATCGTAGACCGCATCATCGCTTCATCAGGCGAGCTGGCGGTCAAACGCAAGCCAATTTTTTATTTATTTTTTAGTCATCCACATTGAACGACAGCCTGTTATCTGCATGCACAGGATGCTTGCGACAATGTTGTCGGTCTATCTAGTGGGAGGCGCCTACGTTGCGTCTTCCAACAAAAACAACAAAAATGTAGTGTCCACATAACTCACGTGATATCCATACTTATTTAAGTCACCAATGTTGTTACATGCTGCTATATAGTCTGACACAGGCCGCTATCATAGGATGTGGTTATCTGACACGTACCTGTAACAAAACAAGATATTAGTGAGTGAGGAAACTGGATCAAACGTTTGGTGGGGGCGACTGGTGACCGGAATACTGGCGTATACTTCAAATAAATAATTGACCGAGCGGAAAGTATGATGTAATGATACCCTTTTCGGCTGTGAACAACTTTTACTATGACCTAGTAGATGTTGTTTATTATGATGAGAGTAACGGACCCCTTTCGGCGTAGCACACCCTTTCCGCGTAACCCTGTATTGTATTAGTTTTTTTATCTGTAACTTTTATATCTGGTGTGCACAATAAAGAGTTTCTATCTATCTATATGCCTCGAATACACTCATTAGAAAGACGTGGCGACACTCGCGGCATCTTCAGATGTTCTAACGACCATATCTTTCGTAACAATGCCTCCTCGAGCAGTTAATACTGCTAGCGCTACTGCTACTGCTTGATATGAGAGAATAACATTGCGTCAATTTTTTTTTAAATAAAATAATTTATATATGTCTGAACATGGTAAGTACACATATCAGAGATAGCAGAGCGACCCTACAAGCGCACAAACTGCACAGTTGCACAGCTTAGTACAGTTCCAACTGCATTTACCTGCTGTCTGTTAGCTTATTGAATTATTCAAGACTCGCGCTAGTCGGTGCGAGTCGATCCCGCGAGTCGGATATAAACTAAACAAATAGGAAATGGGTTATCTTATAAATATTTATTTTAAACATGAACATACATATCGATTTACTAAATTGCAACCTCAGTTGAGAGTTAGTTACTATTTCAGACGAGGTGTGTTTGCCATCTTGATCATATCATGTCACCGCAAAATAGTCATTTGTAAAAAAAAAGACGTTCGATTAACAGTAAGTAATAAAATTATGTGCAAGAATAATATTCGTAAAATTATGTTAACTCAATAAGAGATAGAAAATGTTTTTCGTCTCTACGTATTATCTACATCGTAGCACTTTTCCTACGCTCATCGTAGCATATTGTTAAGCTCGTCGTAGCCGCTATTTCGTAGCTACTGGCTACGCCGTAGCTTCATAACCCTACGAAAGCCATATGGGGCTATCCGTCCGTTTACGGTCTCAAGATGTCGACAAATACTTCATCTCGCCAAACCAATATAAGGTTCTATTTGCCGTAGGTATTGTCTCCACGAGTGTTATTTACGCAGCGGTGGTGTCACTGGTATACATTTCCCAAATTGGATGGAGTAAATAAAAAAAATACTTCTTTGCCTCTCATATTTTATAATCATGTTTTTAAATGTGTTACTAGTTTTTTGGCATTAAATATCAAATTAATATCCGGAAATATCTAAGAGAAACCCGGGCCGAATCAAAAGGTCAAAGGACAGGAACAACCTGGATTGCTCTACACTAGAAGCATCCCGGCGGCGCTTTTTTTTTCACATTTTTGAACAAGTAAACCCAACCGCAGACATTTTATCGAGATTAAAAGTATTCACCCGTAAGTCACTCTACAGACCCTCCAACTGTCTCCTTGCAAAATCACATGGTGCTGTTGGTCTGTTTTTGAAAGAGAAACAAACAAACTTTTGCCTTTATAATTTTAGTAAGGATTTCATTTAAATTTAAATTTAATTTCATCAGGTTATGGGCCGCCCCGAACCTACGCAGTAAAAGTTAAAAAAAAAGGTTTAGTCACAATGGTTTTTTGAACATAGAAAAGTTATCTACAAGAGAAAATTTTGCAACCTGGAGTTTTGCAGTAAAAGCCTATTTGCTACTAGAAGATTTATGGGACTGTATCGAAGTCAGCTCAACTGCAGCTTTGGACCCCAAGAAGGATATCAAAGCAAAATCTAAGTTAATTCTTCTTCTCGATCCCATTATCTATGTGCACATAAGAGAAGCCACTACTGCGAAGGAAGTTTGGGACAATTTGTTACGAGCTTTTGAAGATTCCGGATTAACCAGGAAAGTTGGTTTGCTAAAGGATTAAATAAATACTACATTAGAAACTAGTACATGTGTGGAAGATTATGTTAACAAAATCATGTCATCTGCACAGCGATTAAGAAACATTGGTTTTAAAGTAGACGATGAATGGCTTGGTACACTGATGTTGGCAGGCTTGCCGGATTGGCCAATCAAGGCCAAATGATAAAAAGTGGCTGCAAAATTGAATTCAGCGAAAATGGCTGCAAAATATTAAATCAACATGGACAGAATACAGCAAGCGCTATCCTATCAAATAGCATGTATCGTTTACATGATTCAAATGAAGTAGTCCATGCCATGCCCGCTGCTACTGATAATGATATCTACTTGTGGCACCAACGTATGGGCCACCTGAACCTCACCGATGTAATGAGAGTTCCGAATTGCACTACCGGTGTTAAATTGTCTCCGTTGAAAGAAGATATAACCTGTATAAGTTGTATGGAAGGTAAACAGACTAGGCAGTCATTTCCATCTGAAGGTTACCGAGCTACGGATTTGCTAGAACTCATTCACTCAGATTTTTGTGGGCCATTTCAGACGGCATCATTAGAAAATGCCAGGTTCTTTGTTACCTTTATAGACGATTTTTCACGTAAAGTGTTCGTTTATCCAATCAAAAATAAATCAGAAGCGCTGGAAAAATTCATTGAATTTAAAAATAGAGTTGAAAATGAATTGGATAAAAAAAAACAAAAATTGAGGACTGATAATGGCAAGGAGTACATGAACAACAATTTTGAAAAGTTTTTAAAACGATTCGGCATATTGCACCAGCATTCCAACGTCTACACACCGAAACAATATGGACTAAGTGAACGTATGAACAGAACACTTATATAAAGGTCTAAATGTATGATTTTAAATGCTGAATTACAGAAAAATTACTGGGGAGAAGTAGTCACAGCGGCGCACGTCATCAACCGCTCGCCGACAAGAGCTCTCTCCTACATCATCCCTGAAGAAGTGTGGTCAGGCAAGAAACAAGATTTTCACATGAAGGACTTTGGCGAAGCAAAACACTGTATTGGTTTCAGGATTACACGGAACACTGTAAAGAATGAAATATCAATGGACCAATCGCTGTACATAGAAAAACTCTCTCTCTAGCTATTACGTCTTTCAAGTCATATCTACTCCGTACTTTAATATTCAATATTAATCAATAAAACTACTTATATATCAAAAGTGTTTATCATTTCATCAGAGTGAGTGAGTGAGACGGTGGGTGAGTGAGTGAATGAGTTGTATTTTGCATCTATATCTAATATAATATATAAATATTATAAAGGCGAAAGTTTGTAAGTATGGATGTATGGATGTTTGTTACTCTTTCACGTAAAAACTACTGAATGGATTTGGATGAAATTTGAAATATACATTGCTTATGTCCTGGATTAACACATAGGCTACTTTTCATCATCATCATCACCGATTTTCATCACCACGCGGGTGAAACCGCGGGGCGCAGCTAGTATAATTATATAGATTATAGATAGTAGTTCATGAAAACGATACCTTACAAAGAGATACAAATTTATAACAGATCTTACAGAGCAGAAATACCAACAATTGTTATATAGGTCCGAGTACGAACATGCATCATGAAGTGGCGGATATGACAGTACAAGCCGTTCTCACAGGAGGCGCTCGTAATCGATCACGTGACCAGAGACAAGCAGACACGTGTCGCGCCGCCGACACAGGGCTCAATATATATCTCTCTAACCCCCCGACACGCTATACTGGGGTGACTGGTATCGGAATTATGTTACACTTTGTGACTACGTGATACATTGAGTTAGGTACGTAATCAACTTTTACCCGAAGACGCAAACCCAAAAGGAGGGTTCACTAGGTAAAAGACGTCATCATAAACACAAGATCATTATCAGCCTGCATGTTCCCACTACACAGGGCTTTACCCAGAGAGAGAGAGAGGATGGATCCACTATACCCAGTGCATGCTGGTGAATGTCATACGTCTTTTAACTTTTAGGTTCTTGGACATACCGATTTCCTTCACCGTTATTAACTACTAAATACGTCATTGATGCAGGGCCGAGGATCAAACCGGGTACCATCATATTGTGACGCGCACGTACGCACGTTGCTACCGCCCGGCCACCACCACTGATATAAACACACGTAAAAAATGGACGAAAAAAATGTATGCGCAAAATACACGCGATAATATCCGTTATAAGTGTTTAATCGCTATATCTTAAAAAATGTAATACAATTCAACCTAAACCATCAAGAGCGCGAAAAACGCTATGACACGGATGATTGTCAAACACGTGTCAAGGGTTGCTCGGCTCATATCGGCCACGTGTCTTGCCTCTTTCATAGAATGCCTATGGCTTCATTGTGCCTAGGAACTACAGGGGGAGGTTTTAGATTTATATTACGATTAGGTATCGAAAATGTACGTTACCACAAATTTTAATATTTTCCTTAGTGCACTTTGTCGACACGTGTTTTGCCTCTTCACGAGGCATCCTCAGGACGTGTTGACTCGTGGAGCGCTTGGCCGAGAATGAGAAACCAAGCTCATTATCATTCTCGGCCAAGCGCTCGAAGAGTCAACACGTCCTGAGGATGCCTTGTGAAGAGGCGAAACACGTGTCGACAAAGTGCACTAATGCAAATGTTTTTGTACCTCCGATAAAAGAGCAGATAAACTTAACAACTAAACAGATTTTGTTTAATCATAGCTAAGAACACTCTCGATCAAGTCAGTTATCAAACGAACAAAAATACTAAATCAAAATCGGTTAAGCCGTTTCGGAGCTACAATGATGCCTCAGACAGACACACACGTTAACTTATAACACCCCTCTGTTTATTTCGGGGGTTAAAACAATTGGCCCATAGACCGTTAAAGGCCTAAAGACAACCCAAATGCTCGTGCCCACTATCAGTAGGCAGCATACTCAGCATGCTGGCTGGCGCTGAGCCAGAAACACGCCAGCATTTCGGTCACATTTTAGAAGTAGTTGCAGTTTTAGCGTATCTTTTAGTTTCATAATGACATTACGTTTGCGCTCCCTCCTCCCCAGCCACCTAGTGGACGAATATGGCCCAATTAGCAAAAAAGGCCCAATTGGACCCATTAACAACACAGAACAGATCATCCTGGCGCAGGCTGATTAGGAGAGCCGACCCCTCCTAACATGGGAACAGGAGAAGAAGAAGAAGAAGAAGATTAAGTTTGCAGACATTGTGCCTCTATTGTTTATGAACTGCGGATAAGAGGAGTTAAACCCCAACACAAATTGTTACATTATTTAGCAAAACAAACAAACTGGAAACTCTATCATACATTATACTATCTATTAATTTAGCTTAACTCGACTACCCTTTACGCGTTCCTCAGTTTCCCACTCCATAATCATTAGTGCGAGTATAACTCGCGATGTAATTGCCGATGTCTAATAACCGTGTTTGCAATTATGTAATTTGTAAGCCCTTTGTCTAATGTACGAGGAATGAAACTGTATATTCATGGTCGCTAATTGAATTTGGTTTGTTATTCGATTCGTGTGTTGTTGAATTATTGAAGTTTCGAGTTATTGTATGCGCAGTAATTAATATATGAACTTGTGTACTGGCAACTGGCAATATAATTGGAGAAATAAACATTTATATTTGTAAACCAGAGAATATAGACCAGATTTTACAGCAGTCAAGACACAAAATTATTTCCTTTGATGTTGATGGATAATGGGTGCTATTCTACCACGTTTCAAGTGTTGGGTTAAACAGAACGGTGGTAATGAGCCAAAAGGAAGTTGTACTTATCATTATGAACAAATTTTACTATAGGAACCAACCTTGATAACGTGAAAAAATATCACTATTGAGCAGCTGTTTTTTGGCAATTTTAGCGTTGGAACCATAGTATAGCAAAATTTGTTCAAAATAATGAGCACAATGACCTCCTTTCGGCCTAATTCCATTGTTTTGTGTTACCTAGTACTGATGTGTCATACACCAAAATAATAGCACTAAAACAGCGTACTACAAACAGTCGTGACGTCTAGCCGTGATACTGAGTGGTGCGTTACTAATATATGCCGAGCGATTACCTAACTTTAATGTTGCCAATATAGAACGCAAACAACCAATCTACATTTAAAACACTAACCTAGCTATTCAGAATTTATTCTTCGAATAACTTGTGTTTCTTGTGTGCTCCATCCACAACCTTACCACGGTAAATATAACTGTAATGTGTGTTTTAGTAGAATACCATGTTTCTCAAATAGATTCAAGTATTCTAAAGAAGTATATTGTCAGTTATAACACATGGTACTGAGACGTGGTCCTTAATTGTTGGCCCTATGGAAAAACTAAGAGTCAGACAACGGCCAATGGAGAGAGCTATGCTAGGAGTGTCTTTGCGCAATATAATCTGGAACGTGGATATTCTTTAAAGCAGCGGTCCGCAACTCTGGGGTCGCGACCCCGTGTGGGGTCGCGAAAGATATTTATGGGGTCGCCAAAAAAGTCAACAAGGTCCTGTACTTATCGATTTTATTAAGGTTTATGCATAAAATATAACCTCTCTTTACATACACAATTACACAATGTCCTTAAAACGGAGAGGATCGAAAATAATTACGACTGTACGACCTGTCCAGTCCCGCCCGTCACAACCTCACCGCTCCCGCGCCCGCGCCCCCACTCCGATCTCTCTTTCTTCGTTCAGTTCAGTCCAAGGAATATACTACTCTCTAACGAGGTTCAGTTCAGTCTGTCTGTTCAGTCAGTTCTATCCGCACGTGCGTACTCATCGCCGCTTTGTCGATTGCAAATACATACTAAATTGATGTCAAAACACGGAAGATTACTTCTGTAGAAAGTTTTTTTAGAAGATTAGTGTTCTCGTGTATAACCACGCACACGGTAAGTAACTGTGCACTCATACTTAGAAAATAAAGTGAGGCGTCATCGCAGCGCGGCCATGTTGGACGCGTGGGTTCAATAACAAAACCAGCGCGAAATATTTTTTACGCTTCACTTATGTATTTTTAGGGTTCCGTTTGAGAAACAAGGAACCCTTATAGTTTCGTCAAGTCTGTCTGTCTGTCCGTCTGTCCGTCCGTCTGTCCGTCGGTCTGTCCGTCCGTATGTCACAGCAACTTTATTCCGAAACTATTAAGACTACACAGTTGGAACTTGGTATGTAGATGTATTCTGTAAACCGCTTTACGAATTTCATACAAAAATAAAAAAAATATTAAGGGGGGCTCCCCATACATGAAACTGAAACCAAAATTTTTTTTTTCATCCGACCTACCTGTGTCTGTGGGTGTCTATAGATAGGTCTTTAAAAATGATGTTCACTTTCCTCCAACCATTTTTCCTCAAAGTAAATCGTTAAAGAGACAGACCCTTCCAAAGTGGAAAAATTAATGTCCCCCCCCCCCCCTCTAATTTCTAAAGTAAGAGAGTGAAAAATCTAAACAAAATATATACTGTGTATTTCATTACAAACTTTCAACAAAAATTGGTTTGAACAAAATTAAATAAGTCGTTTTTAAGATAAAAAAACATTATTCTAACTGCAAGGATAACTTTGTCATTCATACAAACACTATGAAAAACAAAGTTAGAACTAACATCCAGTCATATCATTACTTGCTACCATGGAACCCTTCATGGGCGAGTCCGACTCGCACTTGACCACTTTTTTTGCTTGTCTATTTGTGCTTCGTTGAAAATAAATTTGAAGTAAATCCTGTTACCACTCGAGCATATGACGAAAAATCTAATATTAATCGTTTGGAATACATTTTTTATTTATTAATACGTATTTATTATTGCAGTTAACAATGGATAAGTGGCTAATAAAACGCACATCTAAAGATGCAGGTGGCGAAAGTCCTAATAACGCATCACAAATCAAAAGAATTAAACACGTAGTTCTTGACAACAGTGTCGCCTCAGATTCTACAATGACAACTACTGTTACGAGTAATATAAGTCGTGAAAACAATGCCGCCACTTCAAGTACTAGTAGTGTTATTACTATCGATGAAAGCAGAGCAACATCTAGTTCCACTACTATAACTATTAGTCATAACAGCGATGATTGTAGTTCAACAGCCACATCTACCTTACACATCGAACAAGCAACAGCTACATCGGAGACAACTGGGAAGCGTCAACGCATTTTTAAAGAATCGTACATCCAGTTTGGTTTTAAATGTACAGTGTTGAATTTTGAACAACGTCCACAGTGCGTTGTTTGTTCGGAGGTTTTGGCAAATGAGAGCATGAAGCCGGCCAAACTGAAAAGGCACCTAGAAACTAAGCATCCACAGTTAAAGAATAAAGATGAATCTTATTTTAAACGACTTGCCACCAAACTAACGTCACAGCAGGTTGATTTCCAAAAATACACAACAGTTAACCAAAAAGCCTTACAAGCATCTTTCGAGGTTTCCTTTTTGATTGCCAAAACTAAAAAACCTCACAACATTGGCGAGACGCTCATTTTGCCAGCTGCAATGAAAATGGTTTCGATCATGCAAGGAGAAAAGTATGCCAATGTACTGAAAACAATTCCACTATCAAGTGACACTGTTCATCGTCGTATCAATCTACTTGCTGATGATATCAAAATACAACTTATAGATCGCGTTAAAGGGAGTCCCTATTATGCTATTCAGCTGGATGAAAGCACTGATGTAGCTAATGTAGCTCAACTTCTGATATTTATCCGATATCGATATGAAAACGACATATGCGAAGATTTGTTATTTTGTCAGGGATTAGAAGGAAGAACAACCGGTGAAGCAATTTTTAATGCAGTTAATACCCTTTTTGAACTCCATGACATAAAGTGGGAATATTGTGTATCTGTGTGTACAGACGGCGCAGCTGCATTGGTCGGCTCCAAAACAGGATTCAAAGCAAAAGTAACTGAGATTGCACCTCACGTAGGCTTTGTTCACTGTATGATTCACCGTGAAGCCCTTGCAGCAAAACAATTGCAACCAGATGTAAATAAAGTGTTGGAACAAGTCGTAACAATAATAAATTTTATTAAAGCTCGCGCATTAAACAGTCGCCTTTTCAAAATAATGTGTCGTGAAATGGGATCAGAATACGAAAATCTACTGTTACATACGGAGGTCAGGTGGTTATCGCGAGGAAAAATACTCCGACGTGTATTTGATCTCAAAGATGAAATCAAAATATTTCTACTTGAACGGGAACCAAAGCTAGCGGAATATTTCTTGAATGAAAATTGGCTGGCAACAGTTGGCTATCTTTCGGATATTTTTGAAAAACTTAACGATTTAAATCAATCGTTGCAAGGGAAGAGTACAAATGTATTGATTTTAGCTAACAAAATAAAAGCTTTTTGTAGGAAAATAAGTTTGTGGATAGACGAAATCAGTGCTGAAAACTACGAGATGTTTGAATGTTTGGAGAAATTTTCTGAAGAAAACAATATAAAGCTCGAAGAAGAAATTAAAACCAAAATCATGATGCATCTTACAAACCTTAAGCAAGACTTGGAAATAAGATTTCCAGATACGTCACACGGCGACCAATGGATAATTAATCCATTCGCTTGTGATCTTAACACTGTGAAGATGAACTTAAAAGAAAAGGAGCAGCTGATCGATTTAATTTCCGATGAAAGCCTTCGATCTATTTTCAAAACCACGGATCTATCCAAGTTCTGGATAATGACTGAAAAGGAATATCCAATGTTATTCAAATCATCTCTGCTGAAATTGCTGCCATTCGCATCTACATACCTTTGCGAGACAGCTTTCTCCACATTAACTGCTATAAAAACAAAATATCGCTCCAGACTTAACGTAGAACCTGATTTGAGGGTGTCTGTTTCTGATAATATATCACCAAGAATTAATATACTGACTGCAAGTGTGCAAGCACAAGGTTCACATTAGTTTGTAAGGTTACGTATATGTATGTACCTATTTTTTTAAATAAAATATTAAAATAATTGCTTGTCTCATTTAATGCCATCATAAATATTACTCGTATGTTAAATGCATATTTTCTAGTTAGCTCTAATATTACTTTCCAAAATAAATAAACTCTTCAATATAAATAATTTACGAAAAAAAAAAAAAACAGCTAACTTCGTTACCTGAACCACCTTTGCACTTGTTAACTTAGTGTTTTTTTTTCTGGGGTCGCTCATAACTCTTTTTTTTAATTTTGGGGTCGCAATATCAAAAAGGTTGCGGACCGCTTTAAAGAACCAGAGTCACTGTTATAGCTATCAAAATTTGCAAATTGAAGTGGCAATGGGCAGGCCACATCGCTCGAAGAAACGATAATCGATGGGAAAGAAGGGTTCTTGAGTGGAAACTACGAACAGGAAGATGCAACAAATGTAGGCCTCCCACTAGATGCACCGACGATATTGTGAGAGTCGCGGGCATCTAGTGGATGCAGATGGCAGGCTGTCGTTCAGTGTAGAGGTCTAAGGCGGAGGCCTATGTTCTGCAGTGTACGTATTCTGGCTGATGAGGATGTTTTAAAAGAAGGTTATAAGTACCTACAATCTAGATCACATGAAGCTGAAGCGAAGCGGTAATTATTTACTTAAGCACATTCAACAAAAATCGTAGATATATATACAGCTGTGTTTTTATCCGACTCGGTCAGCTAATAAAACGCTACTAAAATTCCTCATAGTTTGCCTCCAAGCCGAGACGTATAGCGTCCTCACATATCGTCTCTATAAAATTGAGATAGTAACTTTTTATTGCGTTTCTGTCGCCGAATTGTTGGCAACACCGGGCATGGGCAAGCAAAAATTGACAAACTTGGGAAATGGCGGGGAAACGCGGGCAACTGTAGGCAATAACAGCAACAGTATGCAGCTGGTTGCAAGATTGGCAACCCGCCAGCTTGGGACGATGTATCTTTTAAATTTATTGCTACAGTACTGCCGGATAAGGCTTAAAATGCGGCGGAAGTTTATGCAAGTCCCGGAGGTTTACTGGCTAGGTGAAGCTGTTTTAATATTAACTAGCGACACTCCCGGCTTAGTACTTGTTCTAGACATCGCGTGTTACATTGTGCCTTGAGAATAGTTAAGGCTAACCGAAAAAAGATAATAATTTGTAAAAGCCTTTTCGCACACACATTACAGCAAAACATGGCTTAGACAAGTTACTAAAACAACGATTACCACATTAATGATTACAATTGATTCCAATTTATATGTGTTTATATTCTCGTGGCATTTATAGTCTACCTTTTATGTAATTACATAGATACACACGAGATAATAGCTAAAACTAAGTTCAAATTTTGATTAACTGGTTATCCGATTTCAAAACACGTTGTGTTTACATTTCAGTTCAACAAAGCTTTCAATTTGAATTCTACCCGCCTGCGATACCTTTAACTTGATTGAATTTAATCCTTACAAAATAAATCCTATTTAGTTAAGCGCAAGCTATAAAACTGTCGTCTAACAATTTAATCTCGAAAAGGACACAGATGTGCAAATAACACCCCTACAGGGCAACATTTTACAAAATGCGTCCGAAAACAATATACACAATACGAGTAATTCCGACCAATCCCGAGATGGGAGAGAAAGGTTACGATCACGTGATTGGTCGAAAGGATAGAAATTAGACCCGTTGGCCCTCTCTCATTGGTCCCTTGAGGCGGCCTTAGTAAATTCAGATAATATATCTGTTTATGGATCGTATACATGTCATGTGTATTCAAATAAAGGATACATTATAATCCCCGGCAAATACCTATCCGTACTGAAGGGTCTACAGTGGAGTGGCTGTGGTTTTGAATTACGTAGGTAAATTATAACAGTATATTATTTACTGACTAAACTACCCTGCCTATTTAACAAGTTAATTTATAACGTGTTTCTGGCTCAACGCATAAGCATAGCCATTCAGCGTGGTAATGCCGCCTACATGCTGGGTACGCTGCCAACTGATAATGGGCTTGAGCATATGGATTGTCTTTAGACCTTCAACGGTATATGGACAGTCTAACTGTTTTTGTAGAGTTAATGTTAGCTTGTATTTTGTTTAGCTAATAAAGGAACTTGCCCTATTTTTTTTTATTGATTATCCTGAATTTGCACACGTGCACATTCGTAACAATTTGTCTATATATCACTTTGATTCTCTAGATATTAAGACTTGTACTCAAGATAACATATATAATAAATAGCATTAGTATATTTTTGTTCAATTTCCTTTGACACCTTGTATCGACAGTACTAGTTAAAATTTATTGATTTCAAAATTTGTTAAAAGATCAAATACTTTCAGTGAATTATTGCAAAATAAATAAGTGACAACGAACAAAGCTAAATAATAACGTAGCTACAACCTCTGTATTCATCACAAAACGAGAACAAATAAAATATTCCCGGCGACTGCCCCTAGCCGATGTCTCCTGTCAATTAAAAATAACGATCAAGTTACGAACAGGCGTTCACCGATCGAAGGTCAGAACGCACTATATCGTTGTCAGCCAAATACACATCAAAGTCAGCCAAGCGATAACATACCTATGATGCTGATTTTGAAGGGTCTCATTAATGACGATCGTGAACCATCAGATAAGGACAGCAATTGGTTAAGTTTTATCATCTATCACCTCCATAACAGACATCACTGTAAACGCTAATTGATTATTCAGAATGGTACCGTGCAAGGTTTCTAAATTCCATTGGCGAGGATCGCAAGTGACATTCACGTCTTTTTTATCGCGAGTAAGTCCGCGTTTGACCACCAACTCGCCTGTTGGTAAGCGACCATGTAGTCGAAGATGAATCAGACTTAGAAGATACCTATTTACTGTTAATTACTTTGTTTTAAATTATACGTCAACTTCTCCGATTGTTCTAAAAATAACTTAAGCTATCAGAGGACTTCTAAAACATTGATTCTATATGGACGATCAGTCAGCCTATACAAAGATCTACTAGGATTTGTCTGTCCTATATTACCTGAAACGAGTTAAAAACACTAACCTGGCTGTCTTGTATCTTGATAAATTTAATAAAACTAGTTCCTAAGTTAGTAACTAATTCGTTATTTTGCGACGACAAACTTCATAAATTTATTGTTAGCAGTGTTCTCATGGAAGTGATGTGACTTGTGAAAATAAATGTCTTTAAACCTAAACCTATAAGAGTACAGTGCTCGATGGCCTCAACTGTAACTAACGTCAAACTCAGTAGTCGAAGTATAATTTTATGTATTGGTTTTTTTATGTATATAATGAATAGCAATTAACGTTCGTTGAAAAGTTTATCACAGCGGTAACGAGCTGCGCTACTACTATATCGAAAAAGCGTAGTTAAACGTATAAATATTGAATACAATGGATTTTTTTAAATGAGAAAGAAATTATTATGTAAACTAGCACCCCGTGGTTACGCACACTTTCCTACAGGCACTTCTTATCTGCGCCTGTCTTTCCGAACATATCATCGCTTCCCATCAGGTGAGACGGTGGTCGAACGCATGCCTAGTTCGTTGTAAAAAAAGGAACCATGAACTTTTCCGGGACTTTGCAAGCTGCATTTGGGGAGTGTGTTCTGCGTTAGCAAAAGTTACTTATTGGTTTCGTTAATATAAGCATGGTCGAAAGAAACTAAACGATGACCCCTGACCTGGCCGACATACAACTGGAATAATTAATGAAAATGTCATCAGAATAGAGTAGTTACTTCGGGAGATTAGACACATTACACATCGAGAGATTCAGGCTGAACTGCAGATTGGAACACAGGCAGTTTCCACCATCCTGCATGAACACCTTAAAGTTAGGAAGCTGGTTTCGCGATGGATACTTTATTCTCTCACCGAAGAGCACAAATCCCGTCGTGTTCATTGCAAATTTATGCTAGAAAAGTTCGAAAGACTTTGACTGACAAAACTTGTATCTACAGCTACGATCCTCTCACGAAGCAACAATCCATGCAATGCGTGGTTGAAGAAGACGAGTTGTCCACAAAAGTTGTCCGCGGCCAGAGAGTTAATAAAAAAATTATAACGGTTTTCTTTTTTCGGCGCAGTGGACCAGTAGCAGAAATTCAGCTGACCGTAGAACAGTTAATAGTGAATGGTATTGCCAAATTTGTCAGTCTCAAGCTTTCGGGGAGTCAAATAGCGAGCGACTAAGGAGCGGTGTCCGTGGCGTTCTTATTTATTTATTTATTGAGATACGCCAACAGTGAACATATTACAAATTTATAAAAAAATTCATTTTTTTGACAGCTGATGTGAACACCTTTTATAGGCGTATATAACATTCACCATATAAGTGGTTAGACACTAAAACTAGATAATTGAATAAAAATATATATATATATAATAGTTATAACATTATTTGTCTCTTATTAGAGACTTTACTATTTTGTTTTTAAAAACATATAAAGTATCATTAAATACATCCAGATCACTCAAGGAGAGGTTAAACTCGTTATAGGTGCGACATAATCTTTGCGCGCGTTATCTTATTAATAAAGATAACGCGCCCGCTCACACATTGCTAGAACTATGGACTATTGGAATACTTCGGGGTTACTTATGTTACCTTACAGCTCAGATTTAGCTCCATGCGATTGTTTTTTATTTCCTACGGTAAAAAATATGTTTCGTGGGCGAAAATTCAACACTGCAGAAGATGCCGTCAAGAATTTCGGGAGTAATTTTTCAAGAGAGGAGTTTAAGATTTTTTTGTCGAAAGCTCGTTCACCCGATTGCATATATGCATTGGGGTGGGAGAGAAATATTTTTAAAAGCTATAAATAAACTTTTTTCATATTCCAACTATTTTTCATTTCACTAACAATTTTTGGAACAACCCACTATTTATTTTAAGTTTGTACATGTACTATATATAGTTTTAGAGTCATTATCATCAGTAAGACCTTTTCAAGAAAAGCTAAATCAACACAGATAAAGTTTGGTGTATATTTAACTTTGTCTTACTACTGATGGAGTTTGTAACAATACATGTACGAATGATATAGTCATATCACACAAGAGTAATTATAACTTATAGTAATAGTTTTGGAGGTTAATTATAAAAGTTAGATTACTACCCGTGGGTCAGAAACGGCGTTTATCGAGTACTATCGGTTGATCATTAAAACTATCGAGAACTGCGATCGTAATTAATAACATCGATATGTTCATATATTAACGAGCTTCTATTGTTATCGCGGTACGATTTTAGATTATGTTAATATTGATTGGTGTTCCAACTTGTTTAGCGAATAAATTAATCATAAGTGAACATTTCAACTAATAATTCGTAACTTATTTTGGTTGTATAACTTTAATAGGCACTATAAGCACAATAAGGCTTTTTCATAGTCCACTGCTGGATTTAAGCACCCCAAAAGGGCGATTGGGCCATATCCACAACGCTGGCCCAGTTGCAGATTGGTGATTCACATAAGCGTTCACGAAAACAATTTGCATGTTGCCTACATTCAGAACTAAGATCAACACGTGACCGCGAGATAACACAACCGTCCGCAGATATGTTTGCCTTCCTTTAAATAGCAAATATAACTCAGAAACATATGTAAAGAAACAAATAATTTTTAGCTAAATTAACTGAAAAAACAAATCTCAGAAGTATCAAGCCGTACCTACTCACTGAAAGCTAATACGAGCCCAAAACCCAATCTGTCTACAAGGTCTTTGTGCGTGAAGAAAACGATCGCAAACCCCGACGACGAAAGCAGAAAAAGTTTAAAAACATGAAACCAAGAACCCGGCCGCGTTATAACGAAGTTAGGTAACCCGATACGCGCCTGTTCGCCCGAAACGTCGTTCTAAACGAATAAAATTAAAGCATTTTTATCCTCACTGATTTAATCCAAAGTTACCGAAGCTTTTGTAAGATTATCCGAGCCTGGAAGGAGAGGGGAGGGGAGGACAGAGGGAGGAATAATTCCACTAACGTCCCGATTGGGAATCGGAGACGATCTTTCCCAAATATTTTTTTCTTCGTACGACGAAAATGTTCTATCTCAGATTCTAGAATTTTGCCAAGATGGCTAGTTTTTGATGAAAAATTTATATCCAAAATATTTTATTTAGGACAACTATAAATCCAAAAAGAACCGCTCTTTTCATTTGTTGTCCGAGAGAAGCAGGAGGAGGTCTCAGATGTTTGTGCATTTGTTCGACGAATACCGTTAATCCGATCGTCGTGAAATTTTGAAGGCAAGTAGTTCATTTCAATATTTTGTAAAGTTCGAGTATAATCAAAATCAGTGATGATAGAGATGTCGCGAGGTCACATGTTCAGGGTGAACAGCACCTCGCAAACTTTCGTACTAGTCCAAGCAAGCTTGTGTGAACACTTGAAGGTGTCAGGCAAGGTATATAAAAGCTAGCTTCAATGTATCTATTTTATTACGTGTTTAACTACATTCTTATTAATATTGCGTTTCACTTAGCTTTTTTATTTGCTACATTAATTAGGTACATAAATCAATACTATTTTTTTTTATAAGTATTGTTTTTTTTGACATCGACCCAATGACGTCGTTTCTGATGTACCATTCTGTGAACTAAACTTGACAGTTCTAAAACTGTTGCCATCCTTTTCTGACATTTAAATGAAAGAGGACACCGAAAATTTTAGTCCTGTCAAATTCGTTTAGTTTAGAGAATGGTACAACAGAATTTACGCCATTGTTATGAACTAATAAGAATAAATCAGATAAACAATAGTGCTCTACCCACGCCTATAGTTAGTGTGCTAAATCTATACGTACCTAGCGTACGTAAAACTTTTGTCAATTAGCCCAATTATACTCGAAGATGATACCAAAGAGAATATAGGCGCTAACGCTGTAGAGGTGGGACTTGCATTGAGAAAAATATTTATGAAACGGATGCGACGCCTATAATAAAGGAGACAAGAAGCTAGACAAACTGATACGTTAGAGTAGTTTAGAAAACGTAGAAGTTTGATTTCGCACCCGTTTTATACATTCGAGAATTTGTACTGAAGTCGCGCAAGACGATGATACTTTGAAAACATTATCATGACAAAATATAAACAAGTTGTCAAATATTTCAGACGTGACAGCGACTCAAAGAAAACTTAGTGATTTGTTCCTAAGTTTTACGTCAAGCAGGTAACAAGAGCGGGGTTATGGAAATATTTTCTAGAAAACTTACAAACTTGTCAAATCCGTATTTTGTATTTTGGGAAAACACGACAGGTTTTTTGCTAGTAATTAAATTAATAAGACAATGAGGCTTTAGTAATTAATTGAATCAGTGGGCAACAAAACTGCTAGGCTGAAGTGGGATTGGGCGGGTCATGTTTGTAGAATGCACATGGAAAGGTAGGAAAAATTCCAAACGCATTGGGTGCCTCAAAACAGGCACCTCAGGAAGGTTCCGAAAGCGTTGGTATTTAAGTGCATTTAGTCGTGTTTGGTCCCAGCTACTAATAGTGTGAGAAATGAAAGTAAACGGGGAGACCTTTCACCACCACCACCACCAGTGGGAACTAAATTATATTTATGTATTGAGACAAAAACTAATTATATAGTTCGGTACATTATCTCTCATATCTATATATATACATATATAAAAGAAAGGCATGTTAGTTACACTATTTATAACTCAAGAACGGCTGAAAGCTAAACCAGAAGACGGACATAGAATACTATTTTGTAGCGAGGCCGAAGGCCGAGCTTATACCCGTGCGAAGCCGGGGCGAGTGGCTAGTTATAAATAAATTAATCTAATGTCATATAACTAAACTACAAGGACAAATAATAACGGTCAAATATTCCATAAAAAATAATGACAAAAAAAAGATGATCAATTTTAAAAAGGTGTTAAGCACTCAGCAAAAGTATATCTATTAACCTGAAACTTGAAAAAGATTAAAGCTTTTTATTAAAATATCACTCACCTACATTATAACCAGTATCCGCTCTTCGTGCGCAATAACGACCGGCGTACAGTACAATACCCGTTATCAGGGAGGTACCCACTGCGGCGCGCTACACTGCCCACCAGGTTATATACCTCGGATAACGTACTACATACTAGGTGCACACGGGTTCGCCCGGGTGAACTATACCTACTGAACTCATCATGTTATTCCATTACGATTACGGCAAGGACAACTAGTCTGTAATAGGTTTATCCGTCGTTAATAAATCGTTCTCACATAGCTTCTTTTAATTTTAGCTGCAATGCTAATCTTTTTATCCTCCGACGCATAAAGGGGTGTTATAAGTTTAACGTGTGTGTCTGTGTGTGTATCTGTATGTCTGTTTGTAGCATTGTAGCTCCCAAACGGCTGAACCGACTTTGATTTAGTTTTTAATTAAAGGGGGCTTGATCGAGAATGTTATTAGCTACGATTCATGGAAATCTATTCAGGCGTTTGAAGATAACTCTTTTATCAGGGGTTAAAAAAACAATTTATACTTGCTGCATTTGCATCGCTAACTTTTTTAGTAATTTAAGCTGTAATCATCAGAAACAGTTGCTATATACGAGAAGTGAAGACAAAATTTTCACTAGGTGATTTTATTATGCAAGCTGATGTGGTTTTCACACATTTTTTTTCTTTTTCAAGATGTATATATACACACATACTTAGCTAATAAAAACGTGTTAAAAAGGAGGATGTTCTCAATACATCTGTATTTTTTTATATGTTTGCGAACACTCCGCCACTTATGAACTGATTTTGATGATTCTTTTTTGTTTGTTTGTTTGTTAGGTCATAATTCAGAGGTGGTCTCATATAAATATTATCGATATGGCTTCAGCGCTTTTTGAAAAACTCGACAGAAACAATAAATTCATACACAGATGAAGAACTGTTTTTTGGTTCCATTCAGCAAAAAAAAATAAGGACTTTCAATGTCTGTTTTAACTGTCATCACAGAAACAAAGGAACAAACAAAAGGAACAAAGGATTGTATACTTTTTAGTTTAAATTTGTACATGTAAGTAAGTATAGTCTTGAAGTCGTTTTTATTTTCATAAAAATAACTTTATTATTAGGTCACTACGTCTGTATGTACAGACGTACAAACTGAAAGACAGAGTTACATTAACATTAGCAGTGTGTGTGATAAGCTTATATTGTGTTATCGCATTGAATATAATGAGCGAAATATCGCGCAATTGTAAAACCTCTCATTCAGATTGATACGAGGAAAACTCATACTTTATTTTAGTAACATTACTAAATACAGTTTTGATATAACACAATGTTGCACGGCCATAGAAACATTTTCAACAATAAACTAAAAATTGCTGTATTGTCGCACGTGGAGATTTTTCATTCTCGATCACGTATCACGGTAAAAATGTAATAAAATCAAATCAAAATAAACGTCTTAGGGACATAAATAATTCAAAGTATAAGTAAATTTACACAAGACTTAAAAACAAAAGTTAGTTTTATAATTAATATAACAGATTAATCAATACAAATGGTTGTATACAATGGTAGGGGGTAGATGTTGGCACTGGTGAGGCAGTTTAAAAGTTCCGATAATCAACACTGAGATAATCTCATTTTTGATAATCGTTCGCACGTAATGTCACAACATTGGTTTAATAGATCTACAAACTCTGTCGTTTGATATGTTAACATGTAGTTTAATAGAACAGATCTAAATATAAACATCTGTAGAAAGTTCTCGTTCTAACACTAATACAGACAACACAATCCTCCGGACTACAACTCCCGTATCTGTCCCACTTCAGACAAACGCTAGCGGATCCCATACAATATGCAAACAAACAAACACTGACTCTGTGTAACTTTGCATGCTTTAGACGCCCGTAGCAGGTGGCTACGAGAGTGGCTACGACGTAGACTACGACGTAGATTACTACGATACATTTTATGACCGTTTCAAACAGCACCACTTGGGACATAGCTTAACCAGCTGGTTTTCACAAATCACTGAAGTTAAGCAACCTTTCTTAAACCCACATTTTTATGTGAAAACTTATCTACGCGGTATAAGCACTTTATTTTGGGTATATTGAATGAGACTGAGCCGTCACGCTCGGCTATGTAACGCTCGTTCGGGTAAAGTCGGCTCGAATCGACTAACGGAGCGAGAGAGACATAGTCAACCTTGATGAAGTTTTCTCTTCTGTCGTGTGGTCTTACGCACAAAACAAAATACAAGCTAACACTTTTTTCGCGGGCTTTCAGAGTATGCCGCTGGCAAGCTGATGATCCCCAAGCCGCCGCCAAGCGTGGGGATTATGGCAACACCCCTCTATGAGGGAGGCCTTGTCCAACAGTGGACGTTAATTGGCTGATGATGTGTATGTGTGAAGCTGTCGTTCAGTGTGGAGATCAAAGGGGGAGGCCTATGTTCAGCAGTAGACGTCTTCTGGCTGACAATGAAGTAACCTTTTACCCCGGTCAGCATTTGAAAGGGTGACCAGGCCAGGCATTTCCATTTGAGTTTTTGATGAGCGCTACAGCTACAATATTCTAAGTGTCGCGTTTTAACAGTTGTTGGTTCTTGAATAACAATTGTTTGATCAGGACATGTCAGTAGGCCTTTAAGGGTACTAAAACTGCTTCCAACTGAGAAAACTTACGAGTGATTTATTCAAAACAGTCGTTAAATTTGGCACGGACTCTAGTCGTCGGCGTAAAGGATCGTAGCAGCTAGCTACACCATAGCTACGGCGTAGACGTTTTGTAGACGAGCTACGGATATTGGATGTGCGGGATTCAATTTACTTGATTTGATGTTATGAAGTTCTAGTGCTTAGTAGTTGCTAGCTTACAGCTACTTCTGTGCATGTAAACTTGACTCGTTCAATATGGAATCGTAATTAACTGAAAATAAAGCTCTGAACTGTACATACGCGGACTGACTTACAGGCTTAATTCAGCGCTACATTTTTTTTTTTGACTAGCCAGAACTTTAAAAGTAACCGTAGCCCGACAAGGAGCCCTTATAAATTCGTTCTGTCCGTCCGTCTCTGTCTGTCTGTCTGTCTGTCCGTCCGATTTTTTTAAAACCTTCTAACTTCTATAATTATTGAGATAATAGAATGAAATATTGCAAAATAACAGTTGTAATATAGATCACAATTTTGAAAGTATAAAAAATGTATAATATTGCATTTTAGGGGTGGCTGTGGTACATGTGAAATGGGGATGTTTTTTTTTTTTCACTCCACCTATTTGATTGGGGTATCATTGAAAAGGTCTTTTAAAATGAAGGTAAGGTTTCATACATCACTTTTTTTATAAAGTCTATACTTTGCGAAATATGGCCCGCCAAAATGGCAAAAAGTTGGTCCCCCCCCCTGCATTTATAAACTATAAGACATAGAAACTTGAATCTTACAATACAGATAGGTCATATTTAAAACCTTCATACAAAATTATTTCGAACATTATGATGATGAATTTTTGAGTAACAGCGATAAAACTGTAATAAATTCAAAGCGTTCTAGCTCATAGGTTATTGACCTTTTTGTAAAATGGTCTTAACAAAGAATGTTTCTCAAACAGTTTTCCCTATGTTTTAACCATAAAAAGTATATGCTATGTCGGGATGGTACATCTCTGAAATTTGGCTAAGTCCACAGAGCTTCGTTCGTTCGAATTTTTCTATAACCATAATTTTCTGAACTATGACTACAATTATATGGCTTTTGTTACGGAAATCTATATGCGTGTATCGACACGCTCTTGGCCAATTATTTGTTTTATTTTATTATCACATTAATTTGAGAAAATCAAGGAAATGTCGTAAATGGAAAACATTTATTTGACAATCAAAAACAAACTAGGCAAGTATCAAACGCTCATACTTACAACAACCTCTTTTTCATTTAAAATATCATCCACATTATACCCAAAATTTCAACAGACATTTGTAAACACCACCAGCGAAGTTAAAACTCCTAGTTAGCAAGAATTAAGCGTCGTTTAGAACATTTCCAGAATGAACTCGTTGTTTGAAATGCCATCAGCAACAAAAACCGCCGGAAAAATTACCATAAGGTTGTTCAAATATTTGCTCTTAAAAGCGCAGTGGAAGCTCTTTCACACTCCTGTGGCGTTCTAATGAATATTCAAATTGTACGGTAGCAACTAACAGTGCGTTAATCGCGCCACCCTGCCTTTTAATTTTAATACACTCATGATCATCATCATTAGGCAGAAGTCCACTGCTGAACATAGGCGTCCCCCTTTGATCTCCACACTGAACGACAGCCTACCATCTGCATCCACTGGACACTTGCGACTCTCACTATGTCGTCGGTTCATCTAGAGGGAAGCCTACTTACGCTGCGTCCTCCGGTTCGTGGTTAAACCTTTCTCCCTCATCGGTTATCGGTTCTTTGAACGATATGGGCTGCCCATTGTCACTTCAACATGCAAACTTTAAAAGCCATGTTGGTGACTCTGGTTCTTCGGCGAATATCCACGTTCCGGATTCTATCGCGCAAAGAATTTATGCGGTAATATAACGTAATTCCATACATATAATGTAAGTCACTAATGCTTGATTGCCACCATGACATGTTTTTTTTTCCAAAATATTATTATGGTATTTATGAAAATGCTACATATGTATTTAATCCGAACTGAAACGCTAAGATAATAGTTTTTGGGGGTCTGTCTGTCCGTTAGTTAAAGACTAACTGTAGGCAGTTTAACGGCTGTATCTTTCGAACCGTACTAGACAGCCAGTTGAAATTTTCACATAATATGTAATGTTACGGCGGATTAACTAAGATAATAAAGCCAAAAAGTAAAAGCTAAAGGGCAGGGTAAAAATCTTAACCCCATACAACAAACGTGTTTTTTGGAGTTTATTGGAGTTTACTCCTTAAGAAACGATTTGAGTTATAAGGCCCGGTACGGAAATTTTATGAGGAGTAAAATCAAGTGTAATACGAAAAGTTGAGGCGTTACGTAGAAAGAGACAAACATATATATCTCTAGGATTGAACGTGTAAAAGAATGAGATGGAATACATGTGTTGCGCGCCTGCGCGCAACACATGTATTCCATCTCATTCTTCTGCTGCCGAGTAAACTCCAATCGTGCGTCGTAGCTGACACACACACTTTTTTAACGTATTTTTGTATTTGCTACAACGGTTTGCTTGTAAAAACGGTAATACGTACAAGCGGCAAACTTGGCATGATTATAGTACAGTAAAACAAACAAATAATAAATACTGGCCAGTCGAGGCCGAGTCGGTGTCAAATGCCTATTCACCATCAGTTCTCGTACACTCACCGTAGTTAACTACGTCGAGTGCGGCCGGTACTTGGATGGGTGACCGCCTGGACATGATGGCTTTTGCACTACTTTTTTGTACTTTAGTAGTTAAAAATTTGTTGTGGTCCAACGCAACCCTCAGTGCCACTTTTATTTATTGTTTTCACGACTTGATCAAATCATTACACAGTATAGTTTTTTCTGCATATTATAAAAATACACGGTTCATAGCAAATTAAAACGAGACGGCCTAATTTGAACTTAAGGTACACAAAGCACACGAGTAACTCACATTTAACCACAATATTTAAGTCAAAAGCAATCTAATAAGCTTACCTTAAGCCAAATCTCTAATAGAAGGGCGGTTTCAGGTCGAATTTTAAGTAGATAAATAGATAGAGGGAAATATTGGCTTCGGCCGACGTCGATACTCCTCGTTTGGGAATAACGCCTCGGGCTTTATTGATTGTATGTTTTTGTTTACGAAAAAACATTTTATAATGTTGATTGCCGGAGAAAATATTCGTGGCGTTAAAAAGATAATTATAATAAAAAACAAAAAAATTTTTAATGCAAAAGTTTACTCTGAACGTACATCAATTGTGGTAATCATCATCAATGAAGGCTTTACTGAATTATTACAAATTTTTCCCTTTTTTATTTTTTATCTTCATTGAACCAAATATTTACAACTTGGCCTCTAAAACATTAACTAGTAGTTAGAAGTTATAAATTAGGCATGTTAAACACCTGACCTAACAATCTAGGTGTTTACATAATAAAGTTAATTTTTACACAAAAAAACCGTATTCAAGACTACATGTCATACCGACATGTACAAACTGAAACAAAAAATTAGAAAAATGACAGTTAAATTAGAGATTAAAATTTTTGCTGAAGGGGAGCCCCAAACCAAAACGTCATCTGTGTTTTTTTTTTTGTTTTTGTTGATTTTTCAAAAAGCGCTGAATCAATTTCGATAAAATTTATAAAGAACCACCTCTGAAGAAAACAAATAAGAACAAACCAACAAAAAAGAAATCGCGTAACAAACATACAAAAAAATATACAGTCGATTTGTAAATCTCCTCCTCTTTTGAAGTCGGTCAAAAAGAGTAAATATGTTTCTTCCGAGCTAGAAGCTAAAATCTACATGCTTTAACAATTTTCTTGTTATCCAATCACTTATGTAAAGCAATTTCAGGCAATATGCTAAAACCTGAACTCTACCATCTATTATCGTATCGGAAGTCAAACAAAAAGCTCCGGCATCAGCGAACCTCGGCCACCGTGCGACTTCCGCTTACCTAACTTAACCTATATAATATACATGTGGCACTTTAATTATAACGTTATTTAACCGTACTGGCGAAATGTTTAAAGCTATAATTAACTTACAAAAAGATATTAGGATGCTACATACTTAATTTTTTCTAGTTTTTCCGTCTTTTTCGACCAAAAAGCAAATTCACAAAGGCAATATCGGTCTAACACCGTTTGGTCGCAATTTGGCAATAGACAGAAGATTCAGACCAAGAGACGTAGACAGTTTCTGCAACCCTGTTTCTTCTGCATGTCAACGATTTGCTTGTTACATGCATCTTTGGTTATGTATATGATAGTACTGTTGTGCAGAGATACCTCTCCAGCGCACGAGCACAGGCTCCTGACACGCAGGTTCAGAGAGACGCGATTATTTGTCGCGCAAACATATTTAAAATATATTTAAACTATCACGGTTGTTCACTACAGTTACAGTTCGATGATAAGCCTGGGTACAGCAAGTTAAATAGGTGTTATTTTATTATGGAAACTGACGTGGTTTTCACACATTTTATTTATATACCACCTTGATAAAGATCGCAGAATGCGGTTGAAACTATAGTCGGAGCAACCGGCCTAATCTTACGTGAATAATTCCCGTGTAATATAAATAAAATGTTAAATAGGTGTTATAAAGTGCCATTAAAATATGCCTACTTTCAGAGCCTCGAGGGTAATCCCTCGGCGGCGAATCAATACTGACCAAAAAAGGCTACTCGATACTGGTTGGTACAGAACTTACTCGCCACCTGACCGAGATTTATTGCATTATGTACCAACAGACAGTAGACAAAATCAAAGTTTTGTTCTTAATGTGTTATTTTATGGTTGCTTTAACAAACGGTCGAGTGATATTGTTTCAAAAATAAATAAAATATCTGAAAAATTATTTGTATTATTGATAAAACCGACATTATCGCTACAAAGCCAGTTCTGATTTTCGGGCTTGCCATCTTCAGCCACAGCTGTGGTTTCATACCTCTTAGTAATTTTAAAAACTTGTATGAAGACATTATTAAAAACTTTCGCGATTTGAATTTATAGAAATTCATATAATTTAATAGTTAACTAAATAAAATAATGCGCAATGAAGTCCCGATCAACATTTAAAACATAAAAAACATTCGTTCAGAATAATGAGACCACTTTTACAATGGGATGTGAATCAAAAGAGCCAATCCTAATTTATGTTTCTCGTTTTAAAAATTCCTATTTTAAAACGCGCTCGGTATGTATTTCAGGTCCTCCAGTGTTCAAAATGTATAATTATGCCCAATACTATACCACAAGTTATGCCATTTTCATTGAAGTTTTGACGCTGTTTTGCACTCAATCAAACCATTATAAAATAGGTGTCGGGACTAAAACCGATTCCTCCCGCCAGCTTCCTGACTAAGCTTAATGCACGAACCGGGAAATTCTTTAAATCCGAAGCGGGATTTCCTCCAGTATTTTATGAAAACTATTATTTCCATGACAGGAATAGAACTGAAGGAAGAAACTCGTTTCACACGAGTATTGGAATCGACTGTCACCTTCAATTTTGATTGTGTTGTTTTCGCATGAATATTATTTGAAAAGATTTATCTGCAGTAACTTATACGCTATGCTAAAGAGAAATTGTCAATTTATAACGAAAAGAGAACGCAGTTTGATATGAGCTAATAAATGCTGGGCATAACATGCTGGGTACGCTGCCAACTGTTAGTAGACTTGAGCATTTAGATGGTCTTTAGACCTTCAACGGTCTATGGACAGTCTATGTAGTGCTAGTGTTAGCTTGTATTTTGTTTAGTTAATATAGGCCCTTGCCCATTTAAAAAAACATTACTAAACAGTGTTTAAATATTATCTATACATATAATAAAAACGTAGACAAAAAAAAATCTGTAATTGCGAGATAACAAAAAATAAATCACACAGGGCGTCTTAAAATAAGCAGCTGAACACGATAGGACAGTTTTTAGAATTTTTGTCTGTTTGTTTGTTTGTCCGCGCACATCTCCTAAACCACTGGACGGATTTAAATGCGGTTTTCACGAATATGCTTAGAAATTACCAGATTAAACCATAGGCTATGTTATATCATTTATTTTAATTCTTTATTATTACATAAAAGAAAAAAAACAATGATTATTTTCTTCGTTACCCGAAACGTAATATGAGGATCGTCACATAGCCTCAAGCAAGGAGGTCCAAAGTAAAGAGAATGTTATTGACATAGCCATCAAAAATTTGAAACTGTCAACTGTCATTCAAATAATCAGCCAGATTAATACTTTTTATTTAAATTAAGGAACCTTCTTAGATGAATGAACGTGTAGATCAAGGATGTTATAAAAACATAGGCCTTACAACCTCTTTGGTGATTCCAATGCATTTTGTTCTATGTTAGCTAGGTAGTAGATCTGTGTATGTTAGCATTTAAAACATAAATATACCACATTCTATTGTAAGTCAGTCCCGCGAATAGAAATATTCAAAAAAGGTCATTTGTACATGACAATAAACCTATACAACAAAATTCCGGACGCAATAAAGAAAGAAATAATAACACTTTTCCAGAACCAACTTCGTAAGTTTCTAACCCAAAAATGTTATTACGAAATAAAAGATTTTTTCGACGATAAAATGTAGTAAATTATAATTAGAAAATAAATATCGATATATAAATAGTTAAGAAAGTAGCGTCATAAGTTTTGTATGATCTCATATATAATTAAGTAACCTATCACACTAAGCTTTTTTTGTTTTGTAAAATTACTTCACCCTATGAAGTTTGAATAGTATATATAATATTTATGTAATACATTTAACTATACTTAAATGTTTATATATATGTCTGTGGTCTGGTTTTGTGAACAGCCACTACATAAGTCATTGCTGCATCCTTTATGCAGGGTATATAAACTTAGCTTCTAGAAGAAGAAAGTGTATATTTGCAATAAGAACAAAGGATAAAGAAATAATGTTATTTTATTGTAATATTTTAACAGATAGAGTAGTTCCATTTCATGGCTTTTTCATCAAGGTATACATACAAATGCACGCGAAATAAGAAATAACTAGTCAAGAGAGTGTCAAAACAAGCATATGTCAGGGTTCCGTGGCCAAAGCCACTTGTGGTCGTATTCATAGTTCAGAAATTGCATGGTCATAGAAAAATTCGAACGAGCAAAGCTGGACAGCCAAATCTCAGAGATGTATCATCCCGACATGACATGATATACTTATTATGGTTTAGATAAAAAGAAAACTTCAAAACATGCTCTGCACTGTGGTCACATTATCTTTTTGATTGGTGTTTTTACTTTTATGCTTCTATCAATAGGTACTTCACACAGGGCGACTTAAAATAAGCAGCTGAACATGTTAAGGCAGTTTTTAGAATTTTTTTTTGTTTGTTCACGCACATCTCTTAAACCCCTGGAAGAAAATGCGGACGGATTTAAATGCGGTTTTCACGAATATGCTTAGCTATGACCAGATTGAAGTATAGGCTATGTTATTTTGCGCAAGGGCCAGATTAAGGGAAAAAAAGGATTGAAGGTTTATATGAAAATCTGCGCGTACGAAGTCGCGGGCAAAAAAACTAGTACTTAATATAAATCTGGATTATCAATATTTGTGGTTATAAGTCGTAATATGTACTTGTTACAATAATACAAGACACCACTAACCAGAGTCTCAAAACTATGTGTAAATATATTTTAAAGACTATGGGCCTTACTTAAAAACGTTACTCAAGTTGATCTATGCTTTAAAATGCTCTCTCAACTTCTCGCTGACGGCAATCGTCACACGCGAAAACAAGACGGAGCATATTTAAGCGTATGTCAACTTGAGTAACGTTTTTAAGTAAGGTTTTATGCAAATACATTTTAAAGTCAGTAAAGTTTGAAAGCATTTTAAGTTGTAGGAGGCATCAAATTCTCTCCGCAAACTTGTAAAGCCGTCTAAATGTCTTAGTGAAACTGCTTAGACTTACTAACTAGCCGGCGCCAAGATCACCTTAATAGGGTTGATACATCTCACTTAATGTGTATTTCTCTGGAGCTTTTAAGGTCACAGCGACATTACAAGTTTGAGAGAAGTTAATAGTTCATTTACTCGAGTAGTGCTTAAAATATGTTAAAGTGGTAAGTGGAATGTAAAAGGTGTTTGTGAATGTTTTGAGTGGGCGACTAACTTTTCAGTGAACTTTTAGCTACGCATAGAGTTTATATAATCACTATATAAAATGTTTGATCGATACATTTGTCATTATCATTTCGATGACCTATGGTTGAAATTCCATATTAGATAGTCATCTTTCACTATTAAGTAGTATCATTTCACAATTCAATCTACAAAGGCGCCCTAGAAAAAACACACATCACGTGTGGTCACCACGAAAAAATTCTCACTTCAGTGGTGGTCACACACAGGTCACAGTTAAATGATGTCTAATTCATGTCCATTTATCGTAGACAATGACGGTGTAACGGTAAATTAACACAATAGTAGACAATTACATGTACTCTAACTACTATTTGACAAAAAAACAGAAACGGGATCAACATTTTGGTGTATCAAATTCCAGCGAAAAAAAAACAAAATGATAAGTAATGTGGCGTTATCAAAGAATGAAAAAAAAAACAACATTGTATTTTTTTGCGGAAATGTGTTTAGTTTACCTTGCAAGCTGTTTCAGCGGTTTGTGCCAATTATTTGCGATAGTGACGTCCCCAGTCAATTTTAGATTTTTCTAAGCTACAAGTGATTAGTTGAAATAGTTGAAGCACTTTACTCGACTCACTAGTAGGCGTCCTCTGCGGTCGTGACCCCTTTCCGATCCGGCCGGTATGCCTTTACCTGAAACAAGAGAGGGAAGTCAGACCGCCGCTCTAGGAATCATTTTGTTGACTAAACTATTCTGGCGAAATATTCCATGTTACTTACCTACATGTGTGCAGTATGGGTACCTCTGCCGGTTCTATTCTGCAAGCTAAGTGAACGCGCAAGTGAAATGATAAGCTAAGTGAACGTGTATTTTTCTTGTCGATTACTATAGAGAAATATCAAAATGTCAAGTGATCACCCTTGACTGTAGTCCCTTACCCTTATAATACGATGTTTTGAAATTTAACTGCGGGAATAGGAAAGAAAAAATCACATTCACTTAGCTTATCGCTTCACTTGCGCATTCCTTTAGCTTGCAGAATAGACATGCTGAATTGCTGAACGGTAGAACGGTAGAAGTTAGCGTACTAGGAATGAAAAACAATGTTATTGTATGAACTGCACCAACGTTAGATCTATACTAATATTATAAAGAGGAAAGTTGTATTTTTGGATGTTTGTAACGAAATAACTTAAAAACTACTGAACAAATTTTAAAAATTCTTTCGCTGTTGGGAAGCTACATTATCCCCGGGTGACATAGGCTATATTATATTTTGTAGCGAGGCCGAAGGCCGAGCTTACACCCGTGCGAAGTCGGGGCGGGCGGCTAGTCTAGTATATAAAAAAATTAGAAGACTACTGTACGAGTACTGCGCTTCAAAACGAAAAACTGCTAACCGCAGAATAAATAATATTATTTTCACAATTTTCAATAACAACCGTCTTCAAAGTGGATAAAATTTAATAAACGGGATTCATCCCCACTTTCGATATGGGAACACTTTCCAGATATTGTTATTGAAAATTGTGAAAATAATATTATTTATTGAATGAAATTCAATAATAAATTTAAAAAAAACAATTAGTTCACAATCGGAGAACATATCTCGTAACATACACACAAAACAGTCGAATTAAAATCCTCATTTTTGAAATCTATTGAAAATGAACTGAGCTGAGCATATTGTCGTAAACCGTCTCAGAGCATTTAGAAATATTACATGCTTTTATTTAGTTTCTCCTGCCACGGTGTCTGTATGTCTGTAATCAAACCTTGCAAGTTAAATTTGACTCGCTTCTCGATGTTCGACTGAGCCGAAATTTGACATATTTGTCAAGTTCCGATGACAATACAATACAATGATGACAGCGAGCTGATTTGATGATGGTGACGGTGGACAACGACTCTTCTCGATGGATAATAGTATACTGACAGTGTTTGGACTCATTTTGTTCAGCGCACCGTTCAGATCACTGATTTCATAAAAGCTTAATTTGAAAAAGATCGTTTTTAATTTAAAAAACTTGTTTTCTGAGTTTACCGTATGAATGATGTACTTCAATTACGGTTGACTGGAAACTTAATTGACAAAACAAGATTATAGTTGTAGTACTTGTAGCGTAGCTTAATTGGCTGGTTCTTATATCAAAGAAAAACAAACTTCGACCGGTCAGACCTTGGACCGTGGAGGACGGTCCTGACAACACAGTTGTGTATCAGACGGCTGTTTACAACTTCAGAATAACAATCGTTGACCATCTCAGATCACACTAACAACGGAGATATACATTACTACATATTATCGTTCATGTTCAAATGTCTCCGTGTTACACAATTTTTTCACTAAACCGTTAAACCGTTTAACGCTAAAACTTACTCACTTTTCATGCACTCTAATAAACTTGTAACGACACCAATGAACTAACAAATAGTCCACATGCGAAAAAAGACAGCAAGATCGAGTCGATCGTCTGGTAGATGAGTTCGACTAAAGACATCAAGCCTGAATCAGGCCAGATGCGTTCGCACCCCGCCACGCTATTTTTTAATAAAGAATAGATTTACGTTTGGCTATCAACTCACTTGATGGTAAACGACGGTGTGATCGAGGATAAAACACGTTAGTCTAGAAGAAACTATTCACTCTACAGTTGGACTGTACAAGGAGGACAGCAGGGAGTTCCATTCTTGGGCAATACGTACCTTACCATATCTCCCTTGTTTGTCTGATATGAGATCTCGGTGGTCTTTGGATGACCTCGAAACTCTGTCACCGCGATCAGCCACAGACTACCAAACAAGCTAGCCTGGAGATTGTCAAACCCTTACTGTGTTTCTGGAATGCGGATCCATCTCATTAAGATGCAAGACGGCAGACAGCAGACGAGGGAGTGACACGACCGACGTGACTCTTTTAAATTGTCTCACCACTGTTACTATTGATTTATTGGCTCTGGGAGCTCCGGTCCTGTCGGACTTGACCAGACGTGACGGAGTAGGTTAACTGTTCGGTCGCTGATACCCGTGCAGTGCGAACTTCTACTATTCACGTGTTTCTTATCCGACTGCCCTAGAAATAACCAACGTTTCATCACCATCATTATCAGCCTTTCATGTTCCCACTGTTGGGACACAGGCCTTGTCTTGGGATGGGCTCTAATCCACCATACTGGTCCAGTACATGTTGGTGAATGTCATATCCTTGAATTTTTGAGGTTCTTGGACATGCCCATTTTCTCACGATGGAAACTGCACATAATTTATAAAGGTACTAAATAAGTCACTAGTGCAGGACAGAGGGCCGAACCGGGTACTGTCTGATTATAAAGCGCACATGTTACCGCTCGGCCACAACCGCCGTTAATGTTTGTACGTCAATAGTTATCGACTATTGTAAAACACGACAAAAAAAGAATAAGTGATTTTGCCAAATCAATAGGAGTTTGAACAAAATTATTTGTATTATTAGAGCTGGTTAAAATCTACTATAATGGGAGCACCTCGAGAGCTTTCACTGCACAATAGAAAAAAACAATGTAAATCAGTTCACAAATAGCAGAGTAATTAATTATATGTATATTCTCGTACATAGAAATATCAAAACACGATTCAAATTGCGAACCTCCTGAACTCACTTAAAAATAGCACTTAATTTTGGAAATAGATCTAGTATTCAAGTCAAAGTGAATCGGTTTCTTCTAGGCAAGCGTGATCCACCGTACTCCGCATCATCGCTTAACATCAGATACAATAAAAAAATAAAAAAAATATGTAGCCGCAGACCAGCCTGGTGCTGAAATTCTAAGACGCCTGAAAGCTTCCAATGTGACCTTACTTACTTACAGACGATGATAAAAAGACCGGAGTTCTCAATTCGGTCCGTATTTTTTTTATTTGTATAAAAGTCATGTTATTGAAAATAATTAATGCAAAAAATAACATGATATATCTAAAAAATATGCAATTTTTCTTGTAAAAAATATATTCTAACAACGTACGTAAACTTGAATAGTTGAGAAGACAGTTACTTGTACTAATTTATTCATTTCTCTAGAATGCACTTTAAGCCAAAACTCTTGTTGAAACGACTCTGCGCTCTTCATACAATATTAATATCTGAATAACAAAACATAGTTGTAGTGTGCAAGCAAAACGTTACATTATAGGTACTTTGTTATTTGCAGTTGTGTTTAGAATAGTGGAAGACTAATACTAAGAGAACCGCTTAGATAGCGTACCCAGTGAGAGGCCTCCCAGCATTGAACGCAGTCACTAATGATAAATAAACACATCATCATCAGCCACGAGAATCTACTGCTGAACATAGGCCTCCCTCCTAAGCCCATGAACGTGATGCATGTTACTCCGATGCAGGAGCTCCTCCTGGTATTTCGGCACAGTATTCACAACCTTATCACGGTAAATATTCCGTTAAAACTGTAGTGAACAATTAAATTAATGTGTACGATTTTTTTTATTAAAAACTGTTTCTCATAAGAATCTCTAATGTATGTGTGTATTTCTTTATCTGTGGTGTGTTTTAGAGATGAACTTGTAAAGTAACACCTGATTAAATCAATTAATTCTTCATTATTGTACTAGTTGATTGAATCAGGCGTTACTTTGCGGGAGTTTATCTTTAAAACACACTACAGATTATGATATACATAAATATATAGATTCGTCAAAGGAACAGTTTCCTTATTAACATTTTCGTTATATTTCAGTTTTCTTTGTAACAATAATACTAATTATCTAGAAGTCACAACAAGGCAAAATTTGCACCCTGATCAAAGTCTTATTTGAGTCAAGTAAAAAAAACTTCATAAAGATCACAACGGTGGAACCTAATTATTTTCCGTTTGTAAAGTTGTGGCGTCCGATAGCGTCGGTCTCATTTCGTTGAGACTTCACTTTGTTCTTTTCTTAATTATTTATTTAGAATTCTGATCAGCTTATAACACAAAATTCCATTTAATTCAACTCCAGAAAACGAATTGGTAGCTTTTTCTCTTGTATTTTTCGAATAAATCGAAGAGTTCTTTTGCCTCACAGGTATACCTACGTTCAACCATTACGGACGTGAAAACCTAATCCAGATTTCTGTTGAATGAAAAAAAAATACGGTTTTTCTTTTCTCCCAGTTGCTATTGGTTCGTATTTGGTTATAAAAGTATAAGGCATTGCTGGAAATAGCCATGAATTTACTGCTTTAAAGCAATTTACCTATATTTACACGGATTTACGTGCACAAGAATTAACAAAACCAGCCTTAGTTTAGTAGCAAGTAACCTACCGTAGATTAGGGTAGAGTAGTGAAATTGCTAGAACTAAACTAACTGTTCCGAACAGAACTATACCTCTCTAGACTACGGACATATTCAAGGCTATCATTATATGATACCTACTCATCATTATAATATACTTTTACTTTGGAACCAACACAATATTGCCAATATTGCGTCAAAAATATCAACTGTTTCATAGATTTTTTTATACACTTAATTAAAGGTATGGAACAGATGTTTTTTTTTTCGCAATTTCAGGTTTTGTCCCACTATAAAAAGTGTTTACTGTTTTTTTTTTTTTTATTCAACAGATATCTAGATTAGGTTACGACGTCCGTATACACCCCGTAGAACCTATCCCATTGGAATAAAAAGTATAGAAAAAATAAAAGAAATAAAATTATACTGTCATCTCTTTCTCACGACATGAAGACATCAAGATGTTGAAATATGATTGGGGCACAGTAAATGAAACACATGAACTTACCCGCGCGACATCTGAGCTCGGAGGCGATAAGTCGAGCGAAGCGTGTTGAGTGCCTGCTAATTCCAGATTAGCGAGTCTTTTACGGAAGCATGTTGTACCCGCCATGGGTTTAAAGAGGACCACTTACGAAGAGAGTTTTTGTGGATAAGCTGGTGATGTAATGTATAAGTGGTTTTATATTTTTGACGTAACTTTCCTACTGCCGCCGAGGAATAAATTTGATACCTTATTACATTACGGCGTATTAATATTAATCCTAGTTGAGAGTAGTTCATGATTAGTTTCACGCTTAGTGACACGCTTTTATTACCTTTGTATGTATCTATGTAACGGAATCTTTGAACGTGATTTTCACCTCTTTCAAAACGACGGATTGGTTTGAAACTTTGCACACTTATCAAGGACCGATGACAATGCAATAATTTAAATAATTTGTCCCATTATCTTTACCCACATCTTCAGGATTAGCGATTTTAAAACGTGTTTTTTTGTTTTTAAACTACGAGAGTTATTTTTACTATAACTAAAGGGACAATGCAGTTGCAATAATATCATCGGCGTAAATATATGCGTGATGGCAAATACAATTTAATAGCTGTACCAATCCTACAGAAACTGTTAATTTGTAACATTTATTTTAATGCCATTTTCCATATTAACTTCTTTCGGTACTTTTGGAAATCATCTAGTCAACTGAAAGAGACAGTCTGCTTTATTTAATACTGGCTGAATCCCGCGGCGTTACCCGCGATTTTCCAGTTTTTTCTTATTTCTGGGGGGAAGTACCCTATGCCCGTCCTCATGATGTACTAGTGTGCTTTCTGTCAAATTTCGTTTAGATTAGTCGAGCCGTTTAGGCGTGAAAAGCGACAGAGAGTCAGAGTTACTTTTGCTTTTACGATATTAGTTAGGATTAGGATACATCTAATCCTAATATATATCTGCTGTTCTGTTCAACAAAGTGGATTGGAAACAGTGCGTCTGATTGGAATTCCCATCATAAGAGAGTTGTCTCCTTGTCATACGTCTGGTACTGTTATGGAAGAACGGTGATGCCAGTATTAGGTCATGCAGTGCTAGTGCACACGCCTATGATCTAAACAAACCCCGTGTAGTTGACATGGGTAGTTGAGAGCTGTGGCGCCGGCGGTGGAGGAATCTCGAAAGTAATCCAAGAACAAAGGCCGCCGGTGGGCCCGCCACGCCTCCACGGCTAGATAATGCCACAACGCGCTCTTGTTTAGAGACGAAAGCCTGTGGCCTAGTTTACTGGGTTAGTAGAGTTGTGGGCATACATCTATTAGTGTACGTTTTATAATTGCAAAATGTACTGCTGATACAGATTCATAATTTTAGTAACAAATTCAGTAACTCACCGAGTTCACTGAATTTGTTACTAAAATAGCACCTTATCTGTTTTCGCTTTGCTGAATTGCTGAAATCCGTGGTAGGGAAGTTAATTTCATACGCTTCAGATCCGTTAAGACAATTTTTTTTAGTAAACCACCCACCCGTGTTTTTTTCTGAAACTTGTACGATACATGCATTTATAGTTATATTGTAATTGTAGAGTATACAAATAGAGGAAAGCATCACATCAAACAATAAAGCATATAAAGATATCTCACATTTAACTACAATAAATCACATATTACGTAAGCGAGCAGAAATCTAACCCGGAAGCGATCCATTAATCCTGGAGTATGCACTCCAGCTATAATTTATTACGTCACGGGACTCGCTGGCGGAGAATATCTCCTTAACTATGCCATAAGAACTATCAGACCGCGTACATACTGAATAGCATTAATCTATTCTCGATTCAAGTCATTATTGACCCGTGGAAGGAGCAAGCAAGGGCGAAATAAGTAGCAATTGTTACCGTTACACCTGAAAAAGAACATACTTAAAATGTATCGTCAAGATTCGTAAAAAAATATTACTTATTGATTAAGAGAACATACTTTTTTGTCTAAAGGCGTAACAAATGGAGTGTGAGAAAATAAGTTTGTTTTCTTCAAAATTCTAACATTATCATCATTAGTCCACTGCTGGACATAAGGCTCTCCCAAGGCACACAGCACGATCTTCGATTTTTCTCTTCCAGATATTTTCAACTGAATTACGTGTATCGTCACTTCATCGCGTCTCAGGGTGGCCTATGCTAGTTTTAAATGTCTATCGAGATTTACCGCGCATTATGATTTAGTTTAGCGGCGTCGTGGAGTCCCATAGTAAGCTAGTGTACAAACCGTGGTGTAGGTACTATGTTATTTACCGATACAGTCAGTGTTATGTATCGTAGTGACAACCCTGCTATTTTTCAACATCAAGTGAGGGTAGAAGAACACAACACCTGCTCTTCTCGCCGGACTCACAGTTTACAGTCAGCTCGTGACCACGGTCATTGTAACATGGTCGAAATTCGAGCGACAGGTACCTATTTTTACCTAAATATAATAATGCACTATATGTTCCGGTATACATTAAAATACGTGCTCGAATCGTTAAAGCTTAAAAGTTTCTTTTGGGCTGCTCTACGTTTGCCAATTCTTAGTTACTCTAGAACACTAAAAGATAATATAGTCTAATTTAAGGTAAACATAGTTCGCCTTCACTTTGAATTCCAAATCTAGCCGAAGTTAATATCACTAACCATTAACAGCCTCCGCATGGTTTCCTCCGCGGTTCCTCGTTAAACAGACAATGTCCCGTTATTCTGTTATCCCCGTTAATCCGTTATTCTCTCTCGGAGAGGTTAGCCAGCTCGTTAATAACGTTTCTAACGAATTGGTAGCTCCTGGGGAGTACGACTTTAGCTTTTGTACTACGAGTTGTAGTCTAATCTGCTCAGAATTTTGTTAATTTGTTTACAGATTACAGGCAAGACTGAAATTTAAAAACGCTTTATAGTCATAGTGAAAATGGTCCAGTAATTAAAGTTTAATTAATCAACTGCTCATATCAGCATGTTATACTTGAAAACTAAGGTGAAAATTATCACATTTTTTATTGTAACTAAGAAATTTATAATCATTAATACTTACCGGGATGATGTAATGGTTATGGCGATACCAAATACATCATATTTGCTTTTAGAAATGATGGTGAAATAAGGAAACATACAAACATTTACAGGAACTCTGAAAACAAAGGCTTTTTAAGCGAAGGAGGTTCGTTTTTTTAATGTATATACAAAAATTACTCCGACATTTTTGAACTAATTTACGTGATTCTTGTCTATTATGTAGAGGAAGCTGTCGAAGTGGCCCTACGAAAATTTCATTAACTTTGGCTCAGCAGTTTTTGGACCGGCTTTAAATAATACAAGTAATATTGTTTGAGCGCCGATATTGATTTGGAATTAGCAATAATTATAAATTTTGAAGTATTTTTTTTTTATAATGAAAATTTTTACAAGGTAAAAGTATAAATAGAATTAAAACTAAAGTTATCTTTCTTATTTTATATTTGAACTACTAGCTTCATGACTATGGGCCTTACTTAAAAACGTTACTCAAGTTGACATACGCTTAAATATGCTCCGTCATGTTTTCGCGTGTGACGATTGCCGTCAGCGAGAAGTTGAGAGAGCATTTTAAAACATAGATCAACTTGAGTAACATATTTAAATAAGACTATTCGTCTTTAAAACATCGTCAAGTATAACGCCACTGAAATTAACTTCTGACGTCATTAAAAACATCATTAGAGTTTTAACCGTTGCTAAGTGTGATTGGTTCGACACACGATGCTCCGCGCTGCAGAAAACCATTAAAACTGCACCGAAACTTCTGTACGACCATTTACAAACTAATCTCATTAAACAACAGCAAATAAAGACACCTAGCTCTGGTTTCAAAAGGTCTAACTAACAGGTATTTTTTGTCTACGTAGATGTGTTTTAACTTAATAATTAGCAATACTTTTCAACGCTCAATCTAAGACAGACTCAAGATATTGATTCTTAAACTCACAAAAACAACTTCATTTGAATACACACTGTTCGTTACCACGAGTAAATATGAATGAGGTCGAGTTATTTTCAAATAGATTTCTATAATTCTAGAAATCATTTACTAAAAATAAATAAATAAATAAAATAAATATCTGGGACATTATTGCACACATGGTCATCTGACCCCAAACTAAGCAAGGCTTGTAATATGGCAGCCAGATACTGATATATATACATACATATTTTTAAATACATACTTAAATAGATATTAACACCCAGACATAGAACAAACACAAATGTTCCTCACACAAATGTTTGTCCTAGATGGGAATCGAACCCACGCCCCCAAGCGCAGAAAGTAGATTCACTACCAACTGAGCCACCGGGGCAGTCAGAACTCATTGGAAAAATCACTTACTAGCAATTGATGTTATAATGTATCATATAACATGGTATGAGGAGGAAAATTAAATAATTTGTTTCTTTTTTAAACCTATCTCTAAATGAGAAATTTCAAGTTGGTGACTTTTCTTTCTACGGGGACTGTATTTCCCTTTTGCTGAAGATAGCAAAAACTAGCTTACTCAAAAAGGAACTTTCTAAATATTATAATCCACTTTCCTTATCCGACCTAAAACGTAAACAAAGTAAGCCGTGTATTTATCCCTCGTCAATGGCCATTCATGGCAGAGAGCCTTCACTCTCCACATGTTTAATGTTTTCACCTTTTTATATTTGGCCGCGAGAGCAAGAGATCATCAACATCTTTTTTCCTTATAAGCCTGAACTATCTCGAGTGATTTCCAAACATACCCCTTACGGGATACGACTGAAAGTGGTTCGGCACAAACGATGCAGAGCATTCTCAATGGTAGACTTTAGCCCTTTTGGCAACCTCTCAAGCGAATCTGATATATTGTAATAGCAGTCCAATATTCTGAACAGTGTATTGGATCGGGGTATTCAGTGTGTTTTGGGTTTTGTGCTGATTTCGAGAGTACTTTTTTGTAGATATCGGGTGAATTCTGATAGGCGCGAGAAATAATGTTGTGGATAAGCAATGTGTATCGCACAACTGCGCCTCGTGGTTTTACTCGCTATACTACGTGATACGTTTAAGATATACGAGTAAGCTATCCCTTCAAAAAATGTATCCTAATCCGTACAGCCGTTACAGAGATAACCAAGAACAAAGGCGTTTGCAAGATACACTTTTATCAAAGACTAGCCGCCCGTCCCGGCTACGTACGGGTGTAAACTCTGCCTTCGGCCTCGCTACAAAATATAATATAGCCTACGTCATCCGGGGATAGTGTAGCTTCCCAACAGTGAAAGAATTTTAAAAATCGGTTCAGTAGTTTTTGAGTTATTTCGTTACAAACATCCAAAAATACAAATCTTTCCTCTTTATAATATTAGTATAGATAAGTGTAGACGACAAAACTCCAGAGTTACAACATACCTACACACAAGACTTAAAAACCTTTATTTTAGGTACCCTTTTTGCCTTTATGTTAGTGTATTAAGATATTAAATAAAGTGTTTTATTTAATTTAATCATTGCTTTCATTTATTTATTATTTCGCTCTTTTTTATCGAGATAAATAAGGATAGGTTTATTTTCGAAATAGATAAGCTACCTCTATACAAAATTTCATTCTAATCCATTCAGCTCTCACGGAGTTGAGAGCGGACAACACACTTGCACTCTTACACACAAAGTTGCATTATCATGACAGTGTGGTGTGATATAAATGGCAACTAAAAAGCTTTTAGCACAAACTAACAACAATTCGCAACGAAACTTGTTATAGCAAACCTCATCGTTGCACTTTCAACTTGACCATAACAAGAGTTCTGGAACATAGTTGCGTCCAAAGGATTGTTCTGGAATATTCTCGGAATTCCCGAGCTATGGGAGAGCATGCTCATACAAACTGTTAGATAAACTGTAACTCGGGCGCGGTTCATTATACTATATAGATAGTTCGCGATAATAATGTGTACTCAAGAATGTGTTATATCTTCGTATTAGTTTAGATGTGGTCTGTGCTTACTTTACAATATTGTTCTAGAACCGTCGAAGCAGAAACTAGTTTGGAACCTATACCTTGATGGTAGTATTTGTACACACTACTAGGTTTTTAACTTTATTTTTGCACATACCTGGGGCCTTACTGTGACCTGTTTTTATGTGACTACGTGAAATCATAAGAACGTGAACCATAACGCGCCGAGATACAGTTTGCGGTCGCGCAACTTCTCGCAGATACCTAAATTGAATCGCATCAAACAGGTGATCGGCCCCTGAAACGGCAAAAATTTAAGAGCATTTTTTTTATGACGTTACTAATCCGTATACTTAAAATTTATATTTGTAGTATCTCACAAGACGAAAGTGGCAACAAACATATTGTAAAGTTATCACAGAAGAGGTGAACTACTGGTTATTGTGTTTAACCAAACTCCACACCGCGGCGGAATGAATCAATACATTATGATTCAAAAATAAAAGTCAGCAAGTATCTTACCGTCCCCAATACACAAAGATAAATCCGACCTTTAGACCCTGAACCAGGATATTAAGTTCGTGCCAAACTTAATAGGCTCTCTGAACATACCAGCAAATAATATAAAACGCGACACCGCGGCCTGTGTCAGCAGTCAGCGGGATTTACTCGTATATTTTATTTAATCTACACTAATAATAATATTATAAAGAGGAAAGATTTGTACCTATTTTTGTATGTTTGTAATGAATAGGCTCCGAAACTACTGAACCGATTTGAAAAATTCTTTTACTGTTGGGAAGCTACACTATCCCCGGGTGACATAGGCTATATTATATTTTGTAGCGAGGCCGAAGGCCGAGCTTACACTCGTGCGAAGCCGGGGCGGACGGCTAGTATATAATATTTTGTTAACACACCGTTCGAAATATGCACTAAATCTTATTGCGACAAATCGATCTCAGTGACAGTTTTTAATCGACTTCCAAAAAGAAGGAGGTTCTCAATTCGACTGTTTTTTTTTAAATGTTTGTGACTTCAGAACTTTCGTCTGGGTAAACCGATTTTGATAATTCTTTTTTATTTGAAAGCTGGTTCTTCCCGTGTGGTCCCATTTCAATATGGTCTAGTTCGGTCATTTTTATGAAGTCGGTTTTTATAGTGTTAATTATAGTTTGTCTTTTTATCTATTTCTGTTAAATACCAGATAATGAGTAACGTCACACGGAGAGAGCTATGCTCGGAGTTACTTAGCGCAATAGAAACCGGAGAGAGGATATTCTTGGAAATACCACAGTCAACGACATAGCTATTCAAATTTGCAAGTTAAAGTGGCAATGCAGATGGCAGACTGTCGATCAGTGTGGAGTTCTAAAGAGGCGGCCTATGTTTAGCAGTGGACGTCTTCTGGCTGATGATGATGATGATGACGTCACGTGACTTACCAACTGGCTGCCATCTCACAGGTTTTCCTAGTTTGGCTACCGATGCACTTCTACCAGGAATGTAAATACTTAATAGCACCATGTATTAACACTAAACTAATAATTATTAGCGTAACCACTAGATGGACCGACGACATCGTGAGATTCGCGGGCATCCAGTGGATGCAGATGGCAGGATGCCGTTTAGTGCGGAGGTTAAAGGGGGAGGCCTATGTTCAACAGTGGACGTCTTCTGGCTGATGATGATTAACATTAATTAATAACTTCAATTATAAAAAAACGATTCAAAGCGATTATAAAATTTGACAGACTTTAACAGCGACATCCTCAGTTGCCGCAGTCACGTCCTGATGTAGACGACTTCAACACTTCAACAATCACCTTGTTTTACAAGTTGTTCAACATGAAGGTACGTGAGGTGATTCCAGCTGGAACTGGTCGCGATCCACTTTATTATTATCCAGAGTACGTGTCTCGTCACTTTGAGACGTGATTACGGAGAGATCATCTATTATTTAATGTCTGACTCGGATAATTAGTACTCGGTGAAACAATGCTATATTAACCCTCAATTTAACTGTCTGTAGCAATGATAGCATCAGCTAGGGTTCCCATCTTTAAAATTTGGCAACCAGGACAAGACGCGTGAAAACCCCGGATTGTAGAGCCCAGAACTCGGACCAATGTAAACAGGTTTTGTAAACATAATGTACAAATCGCGGCGTGTGGGCACAGTGCGTGTGTCGCGGCCGACCCAACACTTACATTTTTTAACACGGACTACAAATGAAGCCCCGCCTGGACGCAGTGCCGTAACTAGTCTTTTATACGCCCGGTGCGAGCATCTATAACTGTAGCTGGTCATTTCTGCGCCCCTCCAGAGTCTGCGCCCTGTGCCTGGGCACCGCTGGCACAGCCCTATTTACGGCACTGCCCGGACGTTCCTCGGATGCCCTCTAAACTGGGATGCCCTCAAATTCGAGGAAACCCGGACGGATGGCAACCCTAGCTTCAGCAATTGGCGCATTTGAATTGCAATCCGATGGGTGTGGGTTCAAATATCAACAATGAACTTGAGTTCTATTTCCATACACATACACTTTCACTAAGCATTTTCATAGTATACTTGTTACCACTATTTTCCGCCGTTTTCTAAATCTACAAGACTTACTTATTCGCCAAATTTTATCAAGATTTGCTTTTTCGTCGTGAAAAGGTAACAAACAGGCAGATAATGCTTTCGCATTTATAATAATTATTTTTGATGTGATACCGAGTGCTCAGAGGGATATAAATACATTTCATAAATTCTAAAATGTAATACAATTAATAATTGCACATTGTACCTTCCATTCTACAGAATGCAAAGCTTTAATACACCTGAATAGTTCAACCTTCATTCGTAGTTATTCCCTCGGAGACCTCCGATAGCGCGGCTCAAATGGAACCGTGGAGCGTTGCCCACATTACACCGCCATGCGCCATAAAGAAACTAAAAGGGCCATTAGCACCGACGTGCTTTTAATAATGCATTCAATAATGCAAACTGCGAGCGGCACCGCAACGTTCTCAATTTAAAATTCAACTTGAATGTGATTATTTAAAAGCAGCTATATAGCGCTCGAAATTAAATTATTTATGACGAGTATGTAAAACTTATAGTGCAAGCAGGTTTATACAATGAGGTTATACCAATAGAGACGTCATACTCATTAAAAAAGCACTAAAACAAGGCGATATTTTACTAAAGCTACACATAGAACCCATATAGAACTTTACAGAATTACAGCCTTTTACAGCCGTCCTAGGATAAGTATTTTACTTTCTAAACACACAACATGGCATTTTTAATAATTTTTCATACTTCAACATCGGGCAGCTTACGTTTACGTCGATGTCAGACATGGGACGGACTGATTTCACTCAAGCTAATTAACTTATGTTTGTATCACAGACCTCGGTGAAACGTATCTACCTCAGTTCATATAGTTATAACATTAGGCTTAATAGCGCTCGAAATTAAATTAATTTGTAATGTGTATGTACCGTATAGTGCCCGGGAGAAAGACAAACCTATAATACAAAGTGACAATATGTATATTTTATTATAATAGGTAGGTAATTTATCAAGTAACCAGATCTGTAATAGTGCAGAAAACTTCGACTCCCATTGAAACGCAAACTGTCAACTGTAGAAAGGACGCAACAGCAAACTTGTAAACGGTCTCGTTAGCTCACCTCGCCGCTCGCGCCTCGCCGGCGAGCGAGCGCCTATTCAAACTACATTCATGGAAACTATAACACACAGACCTGAGCCTCGACATTAAGTCTTCGTACTGTCTGGAACCCTGAACAGTACACAAAGAGGCACTACCGTCTCGACTTCTGAACGCGGAAGTTATCAAACTGCGCTCGTGGAAGTGTTCAAACTACGCTCACAAAAGTTGACAGAAAATACTTTATGCCACATCTAGTTAAATTAGTTTTGTATCTTGATGAATTTGAATAACTTCAGTGGTAGATTTGTGTTTTAAGTTCTACTCAGGAATATTAACTTAGTGTGATATGAACATTCTAGATCATTTAATGCGAGGGAGAGCTTGGGAGTTTTGAAGTGTTATCGCTTCTATTCCTTGATAATAATATATAGTTTCGATCTGCCTTAAACTATAGCTAGTACTTAATACCGAAAAAGTCATATTGAGCGGCACAAACAACTGCAAACGATGTGCTCAAAATGTAAACGAATGGGCCACCGAAGGGGGGGAGGGGGGTGTAAGTGCTAGAGGAGAAACTGTAGGTATAAAGCTTCCATTTATTTTTTCTGAGCTCGTGTTTATAATTTTTATGCAGTTTTATGACAAGTTGAGATGAACATTTTCTTTTAGTTTTGCTAAGATTTGACATAATTAAGTCTTTAAAATTCTGTTCAAGCTTCGAAAGTTTTGCTTTATTTTAAAAGAATGAGCGAACTAACCGCCTCGCTTCTACAAGACCACAACAGCTGTGCCTTTATTGCCAACGTACAAAACAAAAACTTAGTTTTACTTGAATTAAAAAATAGGTTTGCTTTTTACCGCCAACTCGTCTGATATTAAGCGATGATGCGGTCATGATGGGGCACGCTTGCCTAGAATTAATTCGCGATTTGAAGACACCCAAATTGTAACTATCGGAGAACACCCATTCAAGCAGCGCATTCCACAGACTAGCAGGTCGCACAATAAAAGTGGAACTAAAATGCTTTGCTTTGCAAAATGTTTTCGGAATATCAACCATAAAGCGGTGTCAAGTTATATTTGATGAAAAAGCTTCCTTGATTGTAAGAAAACAAATGTAATGTATAGATATTTCAATGCATGGAGATGAGCTCTTCAATTTCCTCTTAATCGCATAAAATGCAAGTGTGACACAACCATAATTTCTAGTGTTAAATAGACTAACACACATACACTTGCAACACATCGCACTCTTCATTTTTTTAATGTAACTTTGCTTCAATTATAATGAATATGACACTCATAGCTATTGTAGCCGAAAATCGCACGTGTGAACAGGACAAGAAAAGATTATACGAGGATTTGCTCGAGACTTTAGAGATAGAAGCGGGATACAGAATGGTTAAAATTGAAATGATTGATAGAAATATGCTCAAATAGGCGTGACCGCCTCTTACTTTAACCACGCGGGTAAAAAATTAAGATCCAACGTGATAAATAAATTATTTAAAAAGAAAAAGTTCTTAAACAACCTTCCCGTGTTCTTCTCAACAAACCCTTTCATTTGATACCCATATCAAGAAGGAAGATATGGCCACCCTCCGGCTTCATCATCAGGAACCTGGTCATCACCTAGGGCCAAATTGATTTGGAAGACAAATCCAACCAACCCAAACTCGTCGGGGTTACGTCGTTTCATTTAGGAAGTCCTATGACCGGATTCTGTCTCCATCATCAGACCAGCTAGATGGTACCATAACATTGCGTTAAAAAAAAAATTTGCAAAATATTCACGTTTAATCTTCTAGCATCATTCAACTTGATTAACATTTTCGTCCTTTCTAAAGTAGAGCGAAGTCATATAAAACTTTCACCCCAACAAACTTCATCAAAAAATACAATCTGTGTTCTCGTTTCGAAACGGCTTGTTCGTCTCAAGATGCCGAGAAATGTGAGATAGTGTTTAATGGCTCAGCAAACGGTGCCTTCACGAGATACGTGCAATTTAAGAACACTACTGCATCTAGGAATTCTTATATGGCGTATCAAAATGACACAATTGCAAAACGACAGCCACTAAAACGACTGGCTTGTAAAATGCGATGTGAAACACTGCATAACCCGTTAAACTCCTCATGAAAGAAAAATAGCAGTTATATCTCATCGTTATCAAGAACATGACTGACTATAACTATATAAATATGTATAAAGCAAAGTTGGGTTAGTTACGCCAATTATAACTCAAGAACGGCTGGACCAATTTTCATGATCTTTGATTTGTTTTTCTCTCCACCCTTATAAAATACAGTAAAAATTAATAAAAATATATGAAGAAAATTCATCTTAGCATAAATTTTGTATGGAACGGCAAGAATTGAAGTGCCGTATATTATAGTTTGATTCACGGAACACTATTACTCGGTTTGATTATAGATCTGTGATTATAGTACTCTTTGATTGAAGTCTATACATGGACATATTACATCAAAGTAAAAAAACATCTAAGTCAAAGAAGGTTACTGTCGTTATCAAGGAGGTTGTTTCAAGGAAGTATATAACGCGGGTGAAACCGCGGGGCACAGCTAGTAGTTTTATAGAAATCAAATTGTTAATAAAGCTAACAAAATGTTCCGTTTGAGATTTGACTTTATATTTTGATCTACTCAAATTCCTTTCATCTCCTGACCAACTTTGTAGAGATAACCCAATTTGACAACTCTATATCCTCAAGTGGGCATGCTGAGGTGCTCGGCATAACGTTACTCCGACACCGTGACAATGTGGACGGTATTGTGCTATTTTGGAACTGTGTTTTAGTACGGGGCGATCACTGGTTGAGTGGTTGATCACAAAATGAGTTTATAAAATACTAGCCGTCCGCCCCGGCTTCGCACGAGTGTAAGCTCGGCCTTCGGCCTCGCTACAAAATATAATATAGCCTATGTCACCCGGGGATAATGTAGCTTCCCAACAGTGAAAGAATTTTTCAAATCGGTTCAGTAGTTTCGGAGCCTATTCATTACAAACATACAAACATACAAAAATAGGTACAAATCTTTCCTCTTTATAATATTAGTGTAGATAATACAGGCCTGTAAGTAGATACTGCCTAGAAAGTCCACATCTTGTATACTGTTTTTATTTTACTGAATAAGGCTTGCTCTTGACCTCGCCTAATGTAATGCGATGATGCGGTCTACGACGAAGCACGTTTCCTGAAACCGATTTGCTCGCGACTTCAAGCCACTGAACTTGTAAATTCAAGCAGCGCATTTCACAGTCTAGCAGTTCACATAATAAAAATCAATTCAAAACATTTTCATTTTCACATATTTTTTTAAAATCAACAAACAGGACGTTATATACTTTATTTACATCGTCAGTTTCTTGTCCCTTCACTTCTAAATATAGGTATATTTACTGAAAACATGACAAATGCTCGTACACCTTCAGATAATTATTTTAAAGTCTGAGTAAATGATAGGTATTTCACCATGCATTTGGGAGTCATTTATCAACCACGTGAAAACGATTTATCAATGGCAAATTATCCTTAAACGTAGTCGCTTAGAATATTTTTATAATATTACAAGAGCTAGGAAAGTACGTTAACCACAAAATTAACTACAATATTTTTCTCGTTTGATAATTGAGCTGCGTTGACTTAGATCTAGGCGTTAATTTAGGGAGGTACTTTACAGAATAACTTTATTATGACATGTTTTTATTTAGTTTCACCTGTCCTGGTGTCTGTATCAAATCTTGCAAGTTCAATTTGACCCACTTCCCGGTGTTCGATTGAGCTGTAATAAGTTCCGATGACAATACAATATCATGGTGACACCGCTCTGATCACTAATTTCATAAAAGCTTGGTTTCAGAAAGATATTTTTCAATAAAAAACTTGGTACAAAAGAAGTCTACCATGAACTCAAGCCGAGTTTTGAATTCAAGTGTACGGCAAAAGCTTTGTACGACAATTTTGGTTCCAAAATGTACTTTGCACTATCACTAAATATAAAATCATCTTCATTTCTAAGATCAAACAAATCATCATGATAAAACGTTTTCATTAAGAAAACGTCCAACCCGGTAGAAAAACCGTTTCCAATTCCAAGATTGCAACCCTCGAGATAAAACTGTCCGAGAGTGGAATCAACCCCTTTTGGGTGAATACATTTTATTAGCTGCCATTAGTTTCGATTAACGAGTTAAAAAATAAATTCTTTGTGGGAAAAATAATATTTGTAGGCAAATCGAATCTTGATGAATGATTTATTTGAAAGGTTTTTGTTAAATTATTAAATTTTATGTTTTACGATAAAAATCCAATACATTTAAAATAAACGATCCGGGGCAAACAATAAGCTATAATTGCGTTCAGCATTTCAAAATTATGGCTCCTAACACCTAATAAGAAACTCGTCACATTCTGTTGTCTGTAGATAATTGATTTATTGCCTCATACGAGCAAATACTAGCTACCTAATCTACTAAGTCTATTATACAATCGATTTAAAAGACCGACTTCAAAATTAGTAAAATACGCAATTTCGGTTACTTGGATGATAATAAAGTTATATGATTATTTACGGGATATTTAACGTGGTAAGGTTGTGGAAGGAGCTCCCGATATTTCGGCACAGTTACATGCACCATGTTCATGCACATGGAACATAGTGAAAACCCGTGATAGTTTAAAACAGTGTTTGAATGACAATATTATGAAATTAAAAAATCATCCAAGTAAACGAATTTTCCACTAATTGATTTAAAAGCCAAACTACTAAACCGCTTTGATGAAATTTCTATGGGACCAATCTAGACGTATGTCCTTCAAATAAAAAAGAAATTTCCCAATCGATTCATCAATGACGGAGATGACGGAGTTTGAAACAAAGAATGCTCAAGCCACAGCCAGTTCGCGACATACGCAGGATTACCATGTCAAATGGCAAAGCCACCTAAACCCGAGTACGTTCTATATTGTAGTAGTGGGATACACGGAAAGGGTGTACAAGACATAAGGGGGGTCCATAGTACGCATCTTTATGAACAACTTCTACTATGGGAGCAACAGCTGAATTTTTCCGCAAAATCAGGGTTCGTCCCATAGTATAAGTTGTTCATAATGACAAGTATATCGCACCCCTTGGGGGTTAGTACACCCTTTCTGGGTAAACCTGTTTTTTTTATTTTATTATACACATGAAATCGCTATCACTACATAGTATAAAGTCGCTTCCCTCTGTCTGTCCCTATATATGCTTGGATCTTTAAAACTACGCAACGGATTTTGATGCGGTTTTCACTATCAATGAGATAATTTTTCACGGAAGATTTATATATATAATAAAACATCCGTGCGAAGCCGGGGCGGGTCGCTAGTATAAGTATAATTTGAAATTATTTCTCACACGCAGTATGTAACCTTTCTCCGCGCCGCGCACTACCTTGTTTGTACTCTGTACAAAGCTCGGTCGGAGCTGTGTTGAACTTCAGGCTTCGTGTTTATCGTCTCACCTAGTTCCACAAACGTTGTGCGAGCAGTTTGCACTAGTTACCAGTTGATAAAATGATGCCAGTTGGATGATGTAGGTACTCGGTGATAGTCTTATTGTTATTTAAATTACAAACTAACAAGTTGTGGCACACTAACTAAACGGCAAAACAACTTCATGTATCCCATTACCCTTCACATGACCCTTCACATGAGTTTGCAGCTGTTATACTATTTGATTCTTTGTTGATATCTATATCATTCTTAATATGAAAAATACACTTCTAAATTAGTAAGCGCTAGTAGTTTTAGTCTAAAGTAGTTAGTAACTGCTAGTCTGTGGAAAGTACTGTCTGAATGGGTGTTCCCCGATAGTTATAATCTGGGTGTCTTCAAATCACGAGTGAATCGGTTTCTTCTAGGCAAACGTGCTCCATCGTAGACCTCATCATCGTTTAACATGAAGCGAGTTGGCGGCCAAACGCAAGCCTATTATTAAAATATATATATTGATAATGCCAAATTAACAGACTCTTAAACGATGTCATTCGTATATTAGAGCTGGATCAAAAGCTACTGAGTCAAAGATTTTTGCTAATAACAGGACAAACCGGCATTTTTTATTTTCAGTGAAAATAACTCTGGCTGGAGCAGATATGAGTGAGTTTTTTTTGTTGCGATATTCGGTGTATCTATTTATGCCCCTAAAGCCAATTCTATAAGTTACATTGATTTTTGCTAATAACAGGACAAACCGGCATTTTTTATTTTCAGTGAAAATAACTCTGGCTGAAGCAGTTATGAGTGAGTTTTTTTTGTTGCGATATTCGATGTATCTATTTATGCCCCTAAAGCCAATTCTATAAGTTACATTGATTTTTGCTAATAACAGGACAAACCGGCACTTTTTTATTTTCAGTGAAAATAACTCTGGCTGGAGCAGTTATGAGTGAGTTTTTTTTGTTGTGATATTCGATGTATCTATTTATGCCCCTAAAGCCAATTCTATAAGTTACATTGATTTTTGCTAATAACAGGACAAACCGGCATTTTTGATTTTCAGTGAAAATAACTCTGGCTGAAGCAGTTATGAGTGAGTTTTTTTTGTTGTGATATTCGATGTATATATTTATGCCCCTAAAGCCAATTCTATAAGTTACATTGATTTTTGCTAATAACAGGACAAACCGGCATTTTTTATTTTCAGTGAAAATAACTCTGGCTGAAGGAGTTATGAGTGAGTTTTTTTTGTTGTGATATTCGATGTATATATTTATGCCCCTAAAGCCAATTCTATAAGTTACATTGATTTTTGCTAATAACAGGACAAACCGGCATTTTTTATTTTCAGTGAAAATAACTCTGGCTGGAGCAGTTATGAGTGAGTTTTTTTTTGTTGCGATATTCCATGTATCTATTTATGCCACTAAAGCCAATTCTATAAGTTACATTGATTTTTGCTAATAACAGGACAAACCGGCACTTTTTTATTTTCAGTGAAAATAACTCTGGCTGGAGCAGTTATGAGTGAGTTTTTTTTGTTGCGATATTCGATGTATCTATTTATGCCCCTAGAGCCAATTCTATAAGTTACATTGACTTTTGCTTATATTAGGACAAACAAGCACTTTTTTATTTTCAGTGAAAATAACTCTGGCTGGAGCAGTTATGAGTGAGTTTTTTTTGTTGTGATATTCGATGTATCTATTTATGCCCCTAAAGCCAATTCTATAAGTTACATTGATTTTTGCTAATAACAGGACAAACCGGCACTTTTTTATTTTCAGTGAAAATAACTCTGGCTGGAGCAGTTATGAGTGAGTTTTTTTTTGTTGCGATATTCGATGTATCTATTTATGCCCCTAAAGCCAATTCTATAAGTTACATTGATTTTTGCTAATAACAGGACAAACCGGCACTTTTTTTATTTTCAGTGAAAATAACTCTGGCTGGAGCAGTTATGAGTGAGTTTTTTTTGTTGCGATATTCGGTGTATCTATTTATGCCCCTAAAGCCAATTCTATAAGTTACATTGACTTTTGCTAATAACAGGACAAACAAGCACTTTTTTATTTTCAGTGAAAATAACTGGCTGGAGCAGTTATGAGTGAGTTTTTTTTTGTTGTGATATTCGATGTATCTATTTATGCCCCTAAAGCCAATTCTATAAGTTACATTGATTTTTGCTAATAACAGGACAAACCGGCACTTTTTTATTTTCAGTGAAAATAACTCTGGCTGGAGCAGTTATGAGTGAGTTTTTTTTTGTTGTGATATTCGATGTATCTATGTATGCCCCTAAAGCCAATTCTATAAGTTACATTGATTTTTGCTAATAACAGGATAAACCGGCACTTTTTTATTTTCAGTGAAAATAACTCTGGCTGTAGCAGTTATGAGTGAGTTTTTTTTTGTTGCGATATTCCATGTATCTATTTATGCCCCTAAAGCCAATTCTATAAGTTACATTGATTTTTGCTAATAACAGGACAAACCGGCACTTTTTTATTTTCAGTGAAAATAACTCTGGCTGGAGCAGTTATGAGTGAGTTTTTTTTGTTGTGATATTCGATGTATCCATTTATGCCCCTAAAGCCAATTCTATAAGTTACATTGATTTTTGCTAATAACAGGACAAACCGGCACTTTTTTATTTTCAGTGAAAATAACTCTGGCTGGAGCAGTTATGAGTGAGTTTTTTTTGTTGCGATATTCGATGTATCTATTTATGCCCCTAGAGCCAATTCTATAAGTTACATTGACTTTTGCTTATATTAGGACAAACAAGCACTTTTTTATTTTCAGTGAAAATAACTCTGGCTGGAGCAGTTATGAGTGAGTTTTTTTTGTTGTGATATTCGATGTATCTATTTATGCCCCTAAAGCCAATTCTATAAGTTACATTGATTTTTGCTAATAACAGGACAAACCGGCACTTTTTTATTTTCAGTGAAAATAACTCTGGCTGGAGCAGTTATGAGTGAGTTTTTTTTTGTTGCGATATTCGATGTATCTATTTATGCCCCTAAAGCCAATTCTATAAGTTACATTGATTTTTGCTAATAACAGGACAAACCGGCACTTTTTTTATTTTCAGTGAAAATAACTCTGGCTGGAGCAGTTATGAGCGAGTTTTTTTTGTTGCGATATTCGATGTATCTATTTATGCCCCTAAAGCTAATTCTATAAGTTACATTGATTTTTGCTAATAACAGGACAAACCGGCACTTTTTTATTTTCAGTGAAAATAACTCTGGCTGGAGCAGTTACGAGTGAGTTTTTTTGTTGTGATATTCGATGTATCTATTTATGCCCCTAAAGCCAATTCTATATGTTACATTGATTTTTGCTAATAACAGGACAAACCGGCACTTTTTTTATTTTCAGTGAAAATAACTCTGGCTGGAGCAGTTATGAGTGAGTTTTTTTTGTTGTGATATTCGATGTATCTATTTATGCCCCTAAAGCCAATTCTATAAGTTACATTGATTTTTGCTAATAACAGGACAAACCGGCATTTTTGATTTTCAGTGAAAATAACTCTGGCTGAAGCAGTTATGAGTGAGTTTTTTTTGTTGTGATATTCGATGTATATATTTATGCCCCTAAAGCCAATTCTATAAGTTACATTGATTTTTGCTAATAACAGGACAAACCGGCATTTTTTATTTTCAGTGAAAATAACTCTGGCTGAAGGAGTTATGAGTGAGTTTTTTTTGTTGTGATATTCGATGTATATATTTATGCCCCTAAAGCCAATTCTATAAGTTACATTGATTTTTGCTAATAACAGGACAAACCGGCATTTTTTATTTTCAGTGAAAATAACTCTGGCTGGAGCAGTTATGAGTGAGTTTTTTTTTGTTGCGATATTCCATGTATCTATTTATGCCACTAAAGCCAATTCTATAAGTTACATTGATTTTTGCTAATAACAGGACAAACCGGCACTTTTTTATTTTCAGTGAAAATAACTCTGGCTGGAGCAGTTATGAGTGAGTTTTTTTTGTTGCGATATTCGATGTATCTATTTATGCCCCTAGAGCCAATTCTATAAGTTACATTGACTTTTGCTTATATTAGGACAAACAAGCACTTTTTTATTTTCAGTGAAAATAACTCTGGCTGGAGCAGTTATGAGTGAGTTTTTTTTGTTGTGATATTCGATGTATCTATTTATGCCCCTAAAGCCAATTCTATAAGTTACATTGATTTTTGCTAATAACAGGACAAACCGGCACTTTTTTATTTTCAGTGAAAATAACTCTGGCTGGAGCAGTTATGAGTGAGTTTTTTTTGTTGCGATATTCGATGTATCTATTTATGCCCCTAAAGCCAATTCTATAAGTTACATTGATTTTTGCTAATAACAGAACAAACCGGCACTTTTTTTATTTTCAGTGAAAATAACTCTGGCTGGAGCAGTTATGAGTGAGTTTTTTTTGTTGCGATATTCGGTGTATCTATTTATGCCCCTAAAGCCAATTCTATAAGTTACATTGATTTTTGCTAATAACAGGATAAACCGGCACTTTTTTATTTTCAGTGAAAATAACTCTGGCTGTAGCAGTTATGAGTGAGTTTTTTTTTGTTGCGATATTCCATGTATCTATTTATGCCCCTAAAGCCAATTCTATAAGTTACATTGATTTTTGCTAATAACAGGACAAACCGGCACTTTTTTATTTTCAGTGAAAATAACTCTGGCTGGAGCAGTTATGAGTGAGTTTTTTTTGTTGTGATATTCGATGTATCCATTTATGCCCCTAAAGCCAATTCTATAAGTTACATTGATTTTTGCTAATAACAGGACAAACCGGCACTTTTTTATTTTCAGTGAAAATAACTCTGGCTGGAGCAGTTATGAGTGAGTTTTTTTTGTTGCGATATTCGATGTATCTATTTATGCCCCTAGAGCCAATTCTATAAGTTACATTGACTTTTGCTAATATTAGGACAAACAAGCACTTTTTTATTTTCAGTGAAAATAACTCTGGCTGGAGCAGTTATGAGTGAGTTTTTTTTGTTGTGATATTCGATGTATCTATTTATGCCCCTAAAGCCAATTCTATAAGTTACATTGATTTTTGCTAATAACAGGACAAACCGGCACTTTTTTATTTTCAGTGAAAATAACTCTGGCTGGAGCAGTTATGAGTGAGTTTTTTTTTGTTGCGATATTCGATGTATCTATTTATGCCCCTAAAGCCAATTCTATAAGTTACATTGATTTTTGCTAATAACAGGACAAACCGGCACTTTTTTTATTTTCAGTGAAAATAACTCTGGCTGGAGCAGTTATGAGTGAGTTTTTTTTGTTGCGATATTCGGTGTATCTATTTATGCCCCTAAAGCCAATTCTATAAGTTACATTGACTTTTGCTAATAACAGGACAAACAAGCACTTTTTTATTTTCAGTGAAAATAACTCTGGCTGTAGCAGTTATGAGTGAGTTTTTTTTGTTGTGATATTCGATGTATCTATTTATGCCCCTAAAGCTAATTCTATAAGTTACATTGATTTTTGCTAATAACAGGACAAACCGGCATTTTTGATTTTCAGTGAAAATAACTCTGGCTGAAGCAGTTATGAGTGAGTTTTTTTTGTTGCGATATTCGATGTATCTATTTATGCCCCTAAAGCCAATTCTATAAGTTACATTGATTTTTGCTAATAACAGGACAAACCGGCATTTTTGATTTTCAGTGAAAATAACTCTGGCTGAAGCAGTTATGAGTGAGTTTTTTTTGTTGCGATAATCGATGTATCTATTTATGCCCCTAAAGCCAATTCTATAAGTTACATTGATTTTTGCTAATAACAGGACAAACCGGCACTTTTTTATTTTCAGTGAAAATAACTCTGGCTAGAGCAGTTATGAGTGAGTTTTTTTTGTTGCGATATTCGATGTATCTATTTATGCCCCTAAAGCCAATTCTATAAGTTACATTGATTTTTGCTAATAACAGGACAAACCGGCATTTTTTATTTTCAGTGAAAATAACTCTGGCTGAAGGAGTTATGAGTGAGTTTTTTTTTTGTTGCGATATTCCATGTATCTATTTATGCCCCTAAAGCCAATTCTATAAGTTACATTGATTTTTGCTAATAACAGGACAAACCGGCACTTTTTTTATTTTCAGTGAAAATAACTCTGGCTGGAGCAGTTATGAGTGAGTTTTTTTTGTTGTGATATTCGATGTATCTATTTATGCCCCTAAAGCCAATTCTATAAGTTACATTGATTTTTGCTAATAACAGGACAAACCGGCACTTTTTTATTTTCAGTGAAAATAACTCTGGCTGGAGCAGTTATGAGTGAGTTTTTTTTGTTGCGATATTCGATGTATCTATTTATGCCCCTAAAGCCAATTCTATAAGTTACATTGACTTTTGCTTATATTAGGACAAACAAGCACTTTTTTATTTTCAGTGAAAATAACTCTGGCTGAAGCAGTTATGAGTGAGTTTTTTTTGTTGTGATATTCGATGTATCTATTTATGCCCCTAAAGCCAATTCTATAAGTTACATTGATTTTTGCTAATAACAGGACAAACCGGCACTTTTTTATTTTCAGTGAAAATAACTCTGGCTGGAGCAGTTATGAGTGAGTTTTTTTTTGTTGTGATATTCGATGTATCTATTTATGCCCCTAAAGCCAATTCTATAAGTAACATTGATTTTTGCTAATAACAGGACAAACCGGCACTTTTTTATTTTCAGTGAAAATAACTCTGGCTAGAGCAGTTATGAGTGAGTTTTTTTTGTTGCGATAGTCGATGTATCTATTTATGCCCCTAAAGCCAATTCTATAAGTTACATTGATTTTTGCTAATAACAGGACAAACCGGCATTTTTTATTTTCAGTGAAAATAACTCTGGCTGAAGGAGTTATGAGTGAGTTTTTTTTTTGTTGCGATATTCCATGTATCTATTTATGCCCCTAAAACCAATTCTATAAGTTACATTGATTTTTGCTAATAACAGGACAAACCGGCACTTTTTTTATTTTCAGTGAAAATAACTCTGGCTGGAGCAGTTATGAGTGAGTTTTTTTTGTTGTGATATTCGATGTATCTATTTATGCCCCTAAAGCCAATTCTATAAGTTACATTGATTTTTGCTAATAACAGGACAAACCGGCACTTTTTTATTTTCAGTGAAAATAACTCTGGCTGGAGCAGTTATGAGTGAGTTTTTTTTGTTGCGATATTCGATGTATCTATTTATGCCCCTAAAGCCAATTCTATAAGTTACATTGACTTTTGCTTATATTAGGACAAACAAGCACTTTTTTATTTTCAGTGAAAATAACTCTGGCTGAAGCAGTTATGAGTGAGTTTTTTTTGTTGCGATATTCGATGTATCTATTTATGCCCCTAAAGCCAATTCTATAAGTTACATTGATTTTTGCTAATAACAGGACAAACCGGCACTTTTTTATTTTCAGTGAAAATAACTCTGGCTGGAGCAGTTATGAGTGAGTTTTTTTTGTTGTGATATTCGATGTATCTATTTATGCCCCTAAAGCCAATTCTATAAGTGACATTGATTTTTGCTAATAACAGGATAAACCGGCACTTTTTTATTTTCAGTGAAAATAACTCTGGCTGTAGCAGTTATGAGTGAGTTTTTTTTGTTGTGATATTCGATGTATCTATTTATGCCCCTAAAGCCAATTCTATAAGTTACATTGATTTTTGCTAATAACAGGACAAACCGGCATTTTTGATTTTCAGTGAAAATAACTGGCTGGAGCAGTTATGAGTGAGTTTTTTTTGTTGTGATATTCGATGTATCTATTTATGCCCCTAAAGCCAATTCTATAAGTTACATTGATTTTTGCTAATAACAGGACAAACCGGCACTTTTTTATTTTCAGTGAAAATAACTCTGGCTGGAGCAGTTATGAGTGAGTTTTTTTTGTTGTGATATTCGATGTATCTATTTATGCCCCTAAAGCCAATTCTATAAGTTACATTGATTTTTGCTAATAACAGGATAAACCGGCACTTTTTTATTTTCAGTGAAAATAACTCTGGCTGTAGCAGTTATGAGTGAGTTTTTTTTGTTGTGATATTCGATGTATCTATTTATGCCCCTAAAGCCAATTCTATAAGTTACATTGATTTTTGCTAATAACAGGACAAACCGGCATTTTTGATTTTCAGTGAAAATAACTCTGGCTGAAGCAGTTATGAGTGAGTTTTTTTTGTTGCGATATTCGATGTATCTATTTATGCCCCTAAAGCCAATTCTATAAGTTACATTGATTTTTGCTAATAACAGGACAAACCGGCAGTTTTGATTTTCAGTGAAAATAACTCTGGCTGAAGCAGTTATGAGTGAGTTTTTTTTGTTGCGATAATCGATGTATCTATTTATGCCCCTAAAGCCAATTCTATAAGTTACATTGATTTTTGCTAATAACAGGACAAACCGGCACTTTTTTATTTTCAGTGAAAATAACTCTGGCTAGAGCAGTTATGAGTGAGTTTTTTTTGTTGCGATATTCGATGAATCTATTTATGCCCCTAAAGCCAATTCTATAAGTTACATTGATTTTTGCTAATAACAGGACAAACCGGCATTTTTGATTTTCAGTGAAAATAACTCTGGCTGAAGGAGTTATGAGTGAGTTTTTTTTTTGTTGCGATATTCCATGTATCTATTTATGCCCCTAAAGCCAATTCTATAAGTTACATTGATTTTTGCTAATAACAGGACAAACCGGCACTTTTTTTATTTTCAGTGAAAATAACTCTGGCTGGAGCAGTTATAAGTGAGTTTTTTTTGTTGTGATATTCGATGTATCTATTTATGCCCCTAAAGCCAATTCTATAAGTTACATTGATTTTTGCTAATAACAGGACAAACCGGCACTTTTTTATTTTCAGTGAAAATAACTCTGGCTGGAGCAGTTATGAGTGAGTTTTTTTTGTTGCGATATTCGATGTATCTATTTATGCCCCTAAAGCCAATTCTATAAGTTACATTGACTTTTGCTTATATTAGGACAAACAAGCACTTTTTTATTTTCAGTGAAAATAACTCTGGCTGGAGCAGTTATGAGTGAGTTTTTTTTGTTGTGATATTCGATGTATCTATTTATGCCCCTAAAGCCAATTCTATAAGTTACATTGATTTTTGCTAATAACAGGACAAACCGGCATTTTTTATTTTCAGTGAAAATAACTCTGGCTGAAGCAGTTATGAGTGAGTTTTTTTTGTTGCGATATTCGATGTATCTATTTATGCCCCTAAAGCTAATTCTATAAGTTACATTGATTTTTGCTAATAACAGGACAAACCGGCACTTTTTTATTTTCAGTGAAAATAACTCTGGCTGGAGCAGTTATGAGTGAGTTTTTTTTGTTGTGATATTCGATGTATCTATTTATGCCCCTAAAGCCAATTCTATAAGTTACATTGATTTTTGCTAATAACAGGACAAACCGGCATTTTTGATTTTCAGTGAAAATAACTCTGGCTGAAGGAGTTATGAGTGAGTTTTTTTTTTTGTTGCGATATTCCATGTATCTATTTATGCCCCTAAAGCCAATTCTATAAGTTACATTGATTTTTGCTAATAACAGGACAAACCGGCACTTTTTTATTTTCAGTGAAAATAACTCTGGCTGGAGCAGTTATGAGTGAGTTTTTTTTGTTGTGATATTCGATGTATCCATTTATGCCCCTAAAGCCAATTCTATAAGTTACATTGATTTTTGCTAATAACAGGACAAACCGGCACTTTTTTATTTTCAGTGAAAATAACTCTGGCTGGAGCAGTTATGAGTGAGTTTTTTTTGTTGCGATATTCGATGTATCTATTTATGCCCCTAGAGCCAATTCTATAAGTTACATTGATTTTTGCTAATAACAGGACAAACCGGCACTTTTTTTATTTTCAGTGAAAATAACTCTGGCTGGAGCAGTTATAAGTGAGTTTTTTTTGTTGTGATATTCGATGTATCTATTTATGCCCCTAAAGCCAATTCTATAAGTTACATTGATTTTTGCTAATAACAGGACAAACCGGCACTTTTTTATTTTCAGTGAAAATAACTCTGGCTGGAGCAGTTATGAGTGAGTTTTTTTTGTTGCGATATTCGATGTATCTATTTATGCCCCTAAAGCCAATTCTATAAGTTACATTGACTTTTGCTTATATTAGGACAAACAAGCACTTTTTTATTTTCAGTGAAAATAACTCTGGCTGGAGCAGTTATGAGTGAGTTTTTTTTGTTGTGATATTCGATGTATCTATTTATGCCCCTAAAGCCAATTCTATAAGTTACATTGATTTTTGCTAATAACAGGACAAACCGGCATTTTTTATTTTCAGTGAAAATAACTCTGGCTGAAGCAGTTATGAGTGAGTTTTTTTTGTTGCGATATTCGATGTATCTATTTATGCCCCTAAAGCTAATTCTATAAGTTACATTGATTTTTGCTAATAACAGGACAAACCGGCACTTTTTTATTTTCAGTGAAAATAACTCTGGCTGGAGCAGTTATGAGTGAGTTTTTTTTGTTGTGATATTCGATGTATCTATTTATGCCCCTAAAGCCAATTCTATAAGTTACATTGATTTTTGCTAATAACAGGACAAACCGGCATTTTTGATTTTCAGTGAAAATAACTCTGGCTGAAGCAGTTATGAGTGAGTTTTTTTTGTTGTGATATTCGATGTATATATTTATGCCCCTAAAGCCAATTCTATAAGTTACATTGATTTTTGCTAATAACAGGACAAACCGGCATTTTTTATTTTCAGTGAAAATAACTCTGGCTGAAGGAGTTATGAGTGAGTTTTTTTTGTTGTGATATTCGATGTATATATTTATGCCCCTAAAGCCAATTCTATAAGTTACATTGATTTTTGCTAATAACAGGACAAACCGGCATTTTTTATTTTCAGTGAAAATAACTCTGGCTGGAGCAGTTATGAGTGAGTTTTTTTTTGTTGCGATATTCCATGTATCTATTTATGCCACTAAAGCCAATTCTATAAGTTACATTGATTTTTACTAATAACAGGACAAACCGGCACTTTTTTATTTTCAGTGAAAATAACTCTGGCTGGAGCAGTTATGAGTGAGTTTTTTTTTGTTGCGATATTCGATGTATCTATTTATGCCCCTAGAGCCAATTCTATAAGTTACATTGACTTTTGCTTATATTAGGACAAACAAGCACTTTTTTATTTTCAGTGAAAATAACTCTGGCTGGAGCAGTTATGAGTGAGTTTTTTTTGTTGTGATATTCGATGTATCTATTTATGCCCCTAAAGCCAATTCTATAAGTTACATTGATTTTTGCTAATAACAGGACAAACCAGCACTTTTTTATTTTCAGTGAAAATAACTCTGGCTGGAGCAGTTATGAGTGAGTTTTTTTTTGTTGCGATATTCGATGTATCTATTTATGCCCCTAAAGCCAATTCTATAAGTTACATTGATTTTTGCTAATAACAGGACAAACCGGCACTTTTTTTATTTTCAGTGAAAATAACTCTGGCTGGAGCAGTTATGAGTGAGTTTTTTTTGTTGCGATATTCGGTGTATCTATTTATGCCCCTAAAGCCAATTCTATAAGTTACATTGACTTTTGCTAATAACAGGACAAACAAGCACTTTTTTATTTTCAGTGAAAATAACTGGCTGGAGCAGTTATGAGTGAGTTTTTTTTGTTGTGATATTCGATGTATCTATTTATGCCCCTAAAGCCAATTCTATAAGTTACATTGATTTTTGCTAATAACAGGACAAACCGGCACTTTTTTATTTTCAGTGAAAATAACTCTGGCTGGAGCAGTTATGAGTGAGTTTTTTTTGTTGTGATATTCGATGTATCTATGTATGCCCCTAAAGCCAATTCTATAAGTTACATTGATTTTTGCTAATAACAGGATAAACCGGCACTTTTTTATTTTCAGTGAAAATAACTCTGGCTGTAGCAGTTATGAGTGAGTTTTTTTTTGTTGCGATATTCCATGTATCTATTTATGCCCCTAAAGCCAATTCTATAAGTTACATTGATTTTTGCTAATAACAGGACAAACCGGCACTTTTTTATTTTCAGTGAAAATAACTCTGGCTGGAGCAGTTATGAGTGAGTTTTTTTTGTTGTGATATTCGATGTATCCATTTATGCCCCTAAAGCCAATTCTATAAGTTACATTGATTTTTGCTAATAACAGGACAAACCGGCATTTTTGATTTTCAGTGAAAATAACTCTGGCTGAAGCAGTTATGAGTGAGTTTTTTTTGTTGCGATATTCGATGTATCTATTTATGCCCCTAAAGCCAATTCTATAAGTTACATTGATTTTTGCTAATAACAGGACAAACCGGCAGTTTTGATTTTCAGTGAAAATAACTCTGGCTGAAGCAGTTATGAGTGAGTTTTTTTTGTTGCGATAATCGATGTATCTATTTATGCCCCTAAAGCCAATTCTATAAGTTACATTGATTTTTGCTAATAACAGGACAAACCGGCACTTTTTTATTTTCAGTGAAAATAACTCTGGCTAGAGCAGTTATGAGTGAGTTTTTTTTGTTGCGATATTCGATGAATCTATTTATGCCCCTAAAGCCAATTCTATAAGTTACATTGATTTTTGCTAATAACAGGACAAACCGGCATTTTTGATTTTCAGTGAAAATAACTCTGGCTGAAGGAGTTATGAGTGAGTTTTTTTTTTGTTGCGATATTCCATGTATCTATTTATGCCCCTAAAGCCAATTCTATAAGTTACATTGATTTTTGCTAATAACAGGACAAACCGGCACTTTTTTTATTTTCAGTGAAAATAACTCTGGCTGGAGCAGTTATGAGTGAGTTTTTTTTGTTGTGATATTCGATGTATCTATTTATGCCCCTAAAGCCAATTCTATAAGTTACATTGATTTTTGCTAATAACAGGACAAACCGGCATTTTTGATTTTCAGTGAAAATAACTCTGGCTGAAGCAGTTATGAGTGAGTTTTTTTTGTTGTGATATTCGATGTATATATTTATGCCCCTAAAGCCAATTCTATAAGTTACATTGATTTTTGCTAATAACAGGACAAACCGGCATTTTTTATTTTCAGTGAAAATAACTCTGGCTGAAGGAGTAATGAGTGAGTTTTTTTTGTTGTGATATTCGATGTATATATTTATGCCCCTAAAGCCAATTCTATAAGTTACATTGATTTTTGCTAATAACAGGACAAACCGGCATTTTTTATTTTCAGTGAAAATAACTCTGGCTGGAGCAGTTATGAGTGAGTTTTTTTTTGTTGCGATATTCCATGTATCTATTTATGCCACTAAAGCCAATTCTATAAGTTACATTGATTTTTGCTAATAACAGGACAAACCGGCACTTTTTTATTTTCAGTGAAAATAACTCTGGCTGGAGCAGTTATGAGTGAGTTTTTTTTGTTGCGATATTCGATGTATCTATTTATGCCCCTAGAGCCAATTCTATAAGTTACATTGACTTTTGCTTATATTAGGACAAACAAGCACTTTTTTATTTTCAGTGAAAATAACTCTGGCTGGAGCAGTTATGAGTGAGTTTTTTTTGTTGTGATATTCGATGTATCTATTTATGCCCCTAAAGCCAATTCTATAAGTTACATTGATTTTTGCTAATAACAGGACAAACCGGCACTTTTTTATTTTCAGTGAAAATAACTCTGGCTGGAGCAGTTATGAGTGAGTTTTTTTTTGTTGCGATATTCGATGTATCTATTTATGCCCCTAAAGCCAATTCTATAAGTTACATTGATTTTTGCTAATAACAGGACAAACCGGCACTTTTTTTATTTTCAGTGAAAATAACTCTGGCTGGAGCAGTTATGAGTGAGTTTTTTTTGTTGCGATATTCGGTGTATCTATTTATGCCCCTAAAGCCAATTCTATAAGTTACATTGACTTTTGCTAATAACAGGACAAACAAGCACTTTTTTATTTTCAGTGAAAATAACTGGCTGGAGCAGTTATGAGTGAGTTTTTTTTGTTGTGATATTCGATGTATCTATTTATGCCCCTAAAGCCAATTCTATAAGTTACATTGATTTTTGCTAATAACAGGACAAACCGGCACTTTTTTATTTTCAGTGAAAATAACTCTGGCTGGAGCAGTTATGAGTGAGTTTTTTTTGTTGTGATATTCGATGTATCTATGTATGCCCCTAAAGCCAATTCTATAAGTTACATTGATTTTTGCTAATAACAGGATAAACCGGCACTTTTTTATTTTCAGTGAAAATAACTCTGGCTGTAGCAGTTATGAGTGAGTTTTTTTTTGTTCCGATATTCCATGTATCTATTTATGCCCCTAAAGCCAATTCTATAAGTTACATTGATTTTTGCTAATAACAGGACAAACCGGCACTTTTTTATTTTCAGTGAAAATAACTCTGGCTGGAGCAGTTATGAGTGAGTTTTTTTTGTTGTGATATTCGATGTATCCATTTATGCCCCTAAAGCCAATTCTATAAGTTACATTGATTTTTGCTAATAACAGGACAAACCGGCACTTTTTTATTTTCAGTGAAAATAACTCTGGCTGGAGCAGTTATGAGTGAGTTTTTTTTGTTGCGATATTCGATGTATCTATTTATGCCCCTAGAGCCAATTCTATAAGTTACATTGACTTTTGCTTATATTAGGACAAACAAGCACTTTTTTATTTTCAGTGAAAATAACTCTGGCTGGAGCAGTTATGAGTGAGTTTTTTTTGTTGTGATATTCGATGTATCTATTTATGCCCCTAAAGCCAATTCTATAAGTTACATTGATTTTTGCTAATAACAGGACAAACCGGCACTTTTTTATTTTCAGTGAAAATAACTCTGGCTGGAGCAGTTATGAGTGAGTTTTTTTTTGTTGCGATATTCGATGTATCTATTTATGCCCCTAAAGCCAATTCTATAAGTTACATTGATTTTTGCTAATAACAGGACAAACCGGCACTTTTTTTATTTTCAGTGAAAATAACTCTGGCTGGAGCAGTTATGAGTGAGTTTTTTTTGTTGCGATATTCGGTGTATCTATTTATGCCCCTAAAGCCAATTCTATAAGTTACATTGATTTTTGCTAATAACAGGACAAACCGGCACTTTTTTATTTTCAGTGAAAATAACTCTGGCTGGAGCAGTTATGAGTGAGTTTTTTTTGTTGTGATATTCGATGTATCTATGTATGCCCCTAAAGCCAATTCTATAAGTTACATTGATTTTTGCTAATAACAGGATAAACCGGCACTTTTTTATTTTCAGTGAAAATAACTCTGGCTGTAGCAGTTATGAGTGAGTTTTTTTTTGTTCCGATATTCCATGTATCTATTTATGCCCCTAAAGCCAATTCTATAAGTTACATTGATTTTTGCTAATAACAGGACAAACCGGCACTTTTTTATTTTCAGTGAAAATAACTCTGGCTGGAGCAGTTATGAGTGAGTTTTTTTTGTTGTGATATTCGATGTATCCATTTATGCCCCTAAAGCCAATTCTATAAGTTACATTGATTTTTGCTAATAACAGGACAAACCGGCACTTTTTTATTTTCAGTGAAAATAACTCTGGCTGGAGCAGTTATGAGTGAGTTTTTTTTGTTGCGATATTCGATGTATCTATTTATGCCCCTAGAGCCAATTCTATAAGTTACATTGACTTTTGCTTATATTAGGACAAACAAGCACTTTTTTATTTTCAGTGAAAATAACTCTGGCTGGAGCAGTTATGAGTGAGTTTTTTTTGTTGTGATATTCGATGTATCTATTTATGCCCCTAAAGCCAATTCTATAAGTTACATTGATTTTTGCTAATAACAGGACAAACCGGCACTTTTTTATTTTCAGTGAAAATAACTCTGGCTGGAGCAGTTATGAGTGAGTTTTTTTTTGTTGCGATATTCGATGTATCTATTTATGCCCCTAAAGCCAATTCTATAAGTTACATTGATTTTTGCTAATAACAGGACAAACCGGCACTTTTTTTATTTTCAGTGAAAATAACTCTGGCTGGAGCAGTTATGAGTGAGTTTTTTTTGTTGCGATATTCGGTGTATCTATTTATGCCCCTAAAGCCAATTCTATAAGTTACATTGACTTTTGCTAATAACAGGACAAACAAGCACTTTTTTATTTTCAGTGAAAATAACTCTGGCTGTAGCAGTTATGAGTGAGTTTTTTTTGTTGTGATATTCGATGTATCTATTTATGCCCCTAAAGCTAATTCTATAAGTTACATTGATTTTTGCTAATAACAGGACAAACCGGCATTTTTGATTTTCAGTGAAAATAACTCTGGCTGAAGCAGTTATGAGTGAGTTTTTTTTGTTGCGATATTCGATGTATCTATTTATGCCCCTAAAGCCAATTCTATAAGTTACATTGATTTTTGCTAATAACAGGACAAACCGGCATTTTTGATTTTCAGTGAAAATAACTCTGGCTGAAGCAGTTATGAGTGAGTTTTTTTTGTTGCGATAATCGATGTATCTATTTATGCCCCTAAAGCCAATTCTATAAGTTACATTGATTTTTGCTAATAACAGGACAAACCGGCACTTTTTTATTTTCAGTGAAAATAACTCTGGCTAGAGCAGTTATGAGTGAGTTTTTTTTGTTGCGATATTCGATGTATCTATTTATGCCCCTAAAGCCAATTCTATAAGTTACATTGATTTTTGCTAATAACAGGACAAACCGGCATTTTTTATTTTCAGTGAAAATAACTCTGGCTGAAGGAGTTATGAGTGAGTTTTTTTTTTGTTGCGATATTCCATGTATCTATTTATGCCCCTAAAGCCAATTCTATAAGTTACATTGATTTTTGCTAATAACAGGACAAACCGGCACTTTTTTTATTTTCAGTGAAAATAACTCTGGCTGGAGCAGTTATGAGTGAGTTTTTTTTGTTGTGATATTCGATGTATCTATTTATGCCCCTAAAGCCAATTCTATAAGTTACATTGATTTTTGCTAATAACAGGACAAACCGGCACTTTTTTATTTTCAGTGAAAATAACTCTGGGTGGAGCAGTTATGAGTGAGTTTTTTTTGTTGCGATATTCGATGTATCTATTTATGCCCCTAAAGCCAATTCTATAAGTTACATTGACTTTTGCTTATATTAGGACAAACAAGCACTTTTTTATTTTCAGTGAAAATAACTCTGGCTGAAGCAGTTATGAGTGAGTTTTTTTTGTTGTGATATTCGATGTATCTATTTATGCCCCTAAAGCCAATTCTATAAGTTACATTGATTTTTGCTAATAACAGGACAAACCGGCACTTTTTTATTTTCAGTGAAAATAACTCTGGCTGGAGCAGTTATGAGTGAGTTTTTTTTTGTTGTGATATTCGATGTATCTATTTATGCCCCTAAAGCCAATTCTATAAGTTACATTGATTTTTGCTAATAACAGGACAAACCGGCACTTTTTTATTTTCAGTGAAAATAACTCTGGCTAGAGCAGTTATGAGTGAGTTTTTTTTGTTGCGATAGTCGATGTATCTATTTATGCCCCTAAAGCCAATTCTATAAGTTACATTGATTTTTGCTAATAACAGGACAAACCGGCATTTTTTATTTTCAGTGAAAATAACTCTGGCTGAAGGAGTTATGAGTGAGTTTTTTTTTTGTTGCGATATTCCATGTATCTATTTATGCCCCTAAAGCCAATTCTATAAGTTACATTGATTTTTGCTAATAACAGGACAAACCGGCACTTTTTTTATTTTCAGTGAAAATAACTCTGGCTGGAGCAGTTATGAGTGAGTTTTTTTTGTTGTGATATTCGATGTATCTATTTATGCCCCTAAAGCCAATTCTATAAGTTATATTGATTTTTGCTAATAACAGGACAAACCGGCACTTTTTTATTTTCAGTGAAAATAACTCTGGCTGGAGCAGTTATGAGTGAGTTTTTTTTGTTGCGATATTCGATGTATCTATTTATGCCCCTAAAGCCAATTCTATAAGTTACATTGACTTTTGCTTATATTAGGACAAACAAGCACTTTTTTATTTTCAGTGAAAATAACTCTGGCTGAAGCAGTTATGAGTGAGTTTTTTTTGTTGCGATATTCGATGTATCTATTTATGCCCCTAAAGCCAATTCTATAAGTTACATTGATTTTTGCTAATAACAGGACAAACCGGCACTTTTTTATTTTCAGTGAAAATAACTCTGGCTGGAGCAGTTATGAGTGAGTTTTTTTTGTTGTGATATTCGATGTATCTATTTATGCCCCTAAAGCCAATTCTATAAGTGACATTGATTTTTGCTAATAACAGGATAAACCGGCACTTTTTTATTTTCAGTGAAAATAACTCTGGCTGTAGCAGTTATGAGTGAGTTTTTTTTGTTGTGATATTCGATGTATCTATTTATGCCCCTAAAGCCAATTCTATAAGTTACATTGATTTTTGCTAATAACAGGACAAACCGGCATTTTTGATTTTCAGTGAAAATAACTGGCTGGAGCAGTTATGAGTGAGTTTTTTTTGTTGTGATATTCGATGTATCTATTTATGCCCCTAAAGCCAATTCTATAAGTTACATTGATTTTTGCTAATAACAGGACAAACCGGCACTTTTTTATTTTCAGTGAAAATAACTCTGGCTGGAGCAGTTATGAGTGAGTTTTTTTTGTTGTGATATTCGATGTATCTATTTATGCCCCTAAAGCCAATTCTATAAGTTACATTGATTTTTGCTAATAACAGGATAAACCGGCACTTTTTTATTTTCAGTGAAAATAACTCTGGCTGTAGCAGTTATGAGTGAGTTTTTTTTGTTGTGATATTCGATGTATCTATTTATGCCCCTAAAGCCAATTCTATAAGTTACATTGATTTTTGCTAATAACAGGACAAACCGGCATTTTTGATTTTCAGTGAAAATAACTCTGGCTGAAGCAGTTATGAGTGAGTTTTTTTTGTTGCGATATTCGATGTATCTATTTATGCCCCTAAAGCCAATTCTATAAGTTACATTGATTTTTGCTAATAACAGGACAAACCGGCAGTTTTGATTTTCAGTGAAAATAACTCTGGCTGAAGCAGTTATGAGTGAGTTTTTTTTGTTGCGATAATCGATGTATCTATTTATGCCCCTAAAGCCAATTCTATAAGTTACATTGATTTTTGCTAATAACAGGACAAACCGGCACTTTTTTATTTTCAGTGAAAATAACTCTGGCTAGAGCAGTTATGAGTGAGTTTTTTTTGTTGCGATATTCGATGAATCTATTTATGCCCCTAAAGCCAATTCTATAAGTTACATTGATTTTTGCTAATAACAGGACAAACCGGCATTTTTGATTTTCAGTGAAAATAACTCTGGCTGAAGGAGTTATGAGTGAGTTTTTTTTTTTGTTGCGATATTCCATGTATCTATTTATGCTCCTAAAGCCAATTCTATAAGTTACATTGATTTTTGCTAATAACAGGACAAACCGGCACTTTTTTTATTTTCAGTGAAAATAACTCTGGCTGGAGCAGTTATAAGTGAGTTTTTTTTGTTGTGATATTCGATGTATCTATTTATGCCCCTAAAGCCAATTCTATAAGTTACATTGATTTTTGCTAATAACAGGACAAACCGGCACTTTTTTATTTTCAGTGAAAATAACTCTGGCTGGAGCAGTTATGAGTGAGTTTTTTTTGTTGTGATATTCGATGTATCTATTTATGCCCCTAAAGCCAATTCTATAAGTTACATTGATTTTTGCTAATAACAGGACAAACCGGCACTTTTTTATTTTCAGTGAAAATAACTCTGGGTGGAGCAGTTATGAGTGAGTTTTTTTTGTTGCGATATTCGATGTATCTATTTATGCCCCTAAAGCCAATTCTATAAGTTACATTGACTTTTGCTTATATTAGGACAAACAAGCACTTTTTTATTTTCAGTGAAAATAACTCTGGCTGAAGCAGTTATGAGTGAGTTTTTTTTGTTGTGATATTCGATGTATCTATTTATGCCCCTAAAGCCAATTCTATAAGTTACATTGATTTTTGCTAATAACAGGACAAACCGGCACTTTTTTATTTTCAGTGAAAATAACTCTGGCTGGAGCAGTTATGAGTGAGTTTTTTTTTGTTGTGATATTCGATGTATCTATTTATGCCCCTAAAGCCAATTCTATAAGTTACATTGATTTTTGCTAATAACAGGACAAACCGGCACTTTTTTATTTTCAGTGAAAATAACTCTGGCTAGAGCAGTTATGAGTGAGTTTTTTTTGTTGCGATAGTCGATGTATCTATTTATGCCCCTAAAGCCAATTCTATAAGTTACATTGATTTTTGCTAATAACAGGACAAACCGGCATTTTTTATTTTCAGTGAAAATAACTCTGGCTGAAGGAGTTATGAGTGAGTTTTTTTTTTGTTGCGATATTCCATGTATCTATTTATGCCCCTAAAGCCAATTCTATAAGTTACATTGATTTTTGCTAATAACAGGACAAACCGGCACTTTTTTTATTTTCAGTGAAAATAACTCTGGCTGGAGCAGTTATGAGTGAGTTTTTTTTGTTGTGATATTCGATGTATCTATTTATGCCCCTAAAGCCAATTCTATAAGTTACATTGATTTTTGCTAATAACAGGACAAACCGGCACTTTTTTATTTTCAGTGAAAATAACTGGCTGGAGCAGTTATGAGTGAGTTTTTTTTTGTTGTGATATTCGATGTATCTATTTATGCCCCTAAAGCCAATTCTATAAGTTACATTGATTTTTGCTAATAACAGGACAAACCGGCACTTTTTTATTTTCAGTGAAAATAACTCTGGCTAGAGCAGTTATGAGTGAGTTTTTTTTGTTGCGATAGTCGATGTATCTATTTATGCCCCTAAAGCCAATTCTATAAGTTACATTGATTTTTGCTAATAACAGGACAAACCGGCATTTTTTATTTTCAGTGAAAATAACTCTGGCTGAAGGAGTTATGAGTGAGTTTTTTTTTTGTTGCGATATTCCATGTATCTATTTATGCCCCTAAAGCCAATTCTATAAGTTACATTGATTTTTGCTAATAACAGGACAAACCGGCACTTTTTTTATTTTCAGTGAAAATAACTCTGGCTGGAGCAGTTATGAGTGAGTTTTTTTTGTTGTGATATTCGATGTATCTATTTATGCCCCTAAAGCCAATTCTATAAGTTACATTGATTTTTGCTAATAACAGGACAAACCGGCACTTTTTTATTTTCAGTGAAAATAACTCTGGCTGGAGCAGTTATGAGTGAGTTTTTTTTGTTGCGATATTCGATGTATCTATTTATGCCCCTAAAGCCAATTCTATAAGTTACATTGACTTTTGCTTATATTAGGACAAACAAGCACTTTTTTATTTTTAGTGAAAATAACTCTGGCTGAAGCAGTTATGAGTGAGTTTTTTTTGTTGCGATATTCGATGTATCTATTTATGCCCCTAAAGCCAATTCTATAAGTTACATTGATTTTTGCTAATAACAGGACAAACCGGCATTTTTTATTTTCAGTGAAAATAACTCTGGCTGAAGGAGTTATGAGTGAGTTTTTTTTTTGTTGCGATATTCCATGTATCTATTTATGCCCCTAAAGCCAATTCTATAAGTTACATTGATTTTTGCTAATAACAGGACAAACCGGCACTTTTTTTATTTTCAGTGAAAATAACTCTGGCTGGAGCAGTTATGAGTGAGTTTTTTTTGTTGCGATATTCGATGTATCTATTTATGCCCCTAAAGCCAATTCTATAAGTTACATTGATTTTTGCTAATAACAGGACAAACCGGCATTTTTTATTTTCAGTGAAAATAACTCTGGCTGAAGGAGTTATGAGTGAGTTTTTTTTTTGTTGCGATATTCCATGTATCTATTTATGCCCCTAAAGCCAATTCTATAAGTTACATTGACTTTTGCTTATATTAGGACAAACAAGCACTTTTTTATTTTCAGTGAAAATAACTCTGGCTGAAGCAGTTATGAGTGAGTTTTTTTTGTTGTGATATTCGATGTATCTATTTATGCCCCTAAAGCCAATTCTATAAGTTACATTGATTTTTGCTAATAACAGGACAAACCGGCACTTTTTTATTTTCAGTGAAAATAACTCTGGCTGGAGCAGTTATGAGTGAGTTTTTTTTTGTTGTGATATTCGATGTATCTATTTATGCCCCTAAAGCCAATTCTATAAGTTACATTGATTTTTGCTAATAACAGGACAAACCGGCACTTTTTTATTTTCAGTGAAAATAACTCTGGCTAGAGCAGTTATGAGTGAGTTTTTTTTGTTGCGATAGTCGATGTATCTATTTATGCCCCTAAAGCCAATTCTATAAGTTACATTGATTTTTGCTAATAACAGGACAAACCGGCATTTTTTATTTTCAGTGAAAATAACTCTGGCTGAAGGAGTTATGAGTGAGTTTTTTTTTTGTTGCGATATTCCATGTATCTATTTATGCCCCTAAAGCCAATTCTATAAGTTACATTGATTTTTGCTAATAACAGGACAAACCGGCACTTTTTTTATTTTCAGTGAAAATAACTCTGGCTGGAGCAGTTATGAGTGAGTTTTTTTTGTTGTGATATTCGATGTATCTATTTATGCCCCTAAAGCCAATTCTATAAGTTATATTGATTTTTGCTAATAACAGGACAAACCGGCACTTTTTTATTTTCAGTGAAAATAACTCTGGCTGGAGCAGTTATGAGTGAGTTTTTTTTGTTGCGATATTCGATGTATCTATTTATGCCCCTAAAGCCAATTCTATAAGTTACATTGACTTTTGCTTATATTAGGACAAACAAGCACTTTTTTATTTTCAGTGAAAATAACTCTGGCTGAAGCAGTTATGAGTGAGTTTTTTTTGTTGCGATATTCGATGTATCTATTTATGCCCCTAAAGCCAATTCTATAAGTTACATTGATTTTTGCTAATAACAGGACAAACCGGCACTTTTTTATTTTCAGTGAAAATAACTCTGGCTGGAGCAGTTATGAGTGAGTTTTTTTTGTTGTGATATTCGATGTATCTATTTATGCCCCTAAAGCCAATTCTATAAGTGACATTGATTTTTGCTAATAACAGGATAAACCGGCACTTTTTTATTTTCAGTGAAAATAACTCTGGCTGTAGCAGTTATGAGTGAGTTTTTTTTGTTGTGATATTCGATGTATCTATTTATGCCCCTAAAGCCAATTCTATAAGTTACATTGATTTTTGCTAATAACAGGACAAACCGGCATTTTTGATTTTCAGTGAAAATAACTGGCTGGAGCAGTTATGAGTGAGTTTTTTTTGTTGTGATATTCGATGTATCTATTTATGCCCCTAAAGCCAATTCTATAAGTTACATTGATTTTTGCTAATAACAGGACAAACCGGCACTTTTTTATTTTCAGTGAAAATAACTCTGGCTGGAGCAGTTATGAGTGAGTTTTTTTTGTTGTGATATTCGATGTATCTATTTATGCCCCTAAAGCCAATTCTATAAGTTACATTGATTTTTGCTAATAACAGGATAAACCGGCACTTTTTTATTTTCAGTGAAAATAACTCTGGCTGTAGCAGTTATGAGTGAGTTTTTTTTGTTGTGATATTCGATGTATCTATTTATGCCCCTAAAGCCAATTCTATAAGTTACATTGATTTTTGCTAATAACAGGACAAACCGGCATTTTTGATTTTCAGTGAAAATAACTCTGGCTGAAGCAGTTATGAGTGAGTTTTTTTTGTTGCGATATTCGATGTATCTATTTATGCCCCTAAAGCCAATTCTATAAGTTACATTGATTTTTGCTAATAACAGGACAAACCGGCAGTTTTGATTTTCAGTGAAAATAACTCTGGCTGAAGCAGTTATGAGTGAGTTTTTTTTGTTGCGATAATCGATGTATCTATTTATGCCCCTAAAGCCAATTCTATAAGTTACATTGATTTTTGCTAATAACAGGACAAACCGGCACTTTTTTATTTTCAGTGAAAATAACTCTGGCTAGAGCAGTTATGAGTGAGTTTTTTTTGTTGCGATATTCGATGAATCTATTTATGCCCCTAAAGCCAATTCTATAAGTTACATTGATTTTTGCTAATAACAGGACAAACCGGCATTTTTGATTTTCAGTGAAAATAACTCTGGCTGAAGGAGTTATGAGTGAGTTTTTTTTTTTGTTGCGATATTCCATGTATCTATTTATGCTCCTAAAGCCAATTCTATAAGTTACATTGATTTTTGCTAATAACAGGACAAACCGGCACTTTTTTTATTTTCAGTGAAAATAACTCTGGCTGGAGCAGTTATAAGTGAGTTTTTTTTGTTGTGATATTCGATGTATCTATTTATGCCCCTAAAGCCAATTCTATAAGTTACATTGATTTTTGCTAATAACAGGACAAACCGGCACTTTTTTATTTTCAGTGAAAATAACTCTGGCTGGAGCAGTTATGAGTGAGTTTTTTTTGTTGTGATATTCGATGTATCTATTTATGCCCCTAAAGCCAATTCTATAAGTTACATTGATTTTTGCTAATAACAGGACAAACCGGCACTTTTTTATTTTCAGTGAAAATAACTCTGGGTGGAGCAGTTATGAGTGAGTTTTTTTTGTTGCGATATTCGATGTATCTATTTATGCCCCTAAAGCCAATTCTATAAGTTACATTGACTTTTGCTTATATTAGGACAAACAAGCACTTTTTTATTTTCAGTGAAAATAACTCTGGCTGAAGCAGTTATGAGTGAGTTTTTTTTGTTGTGATATTCGATGTATCTATTTATGCCCCTAAAGCCAATTCTATAAGTTACATTGATTTTTGCTAATAACAGGACAAACCGGCACTTTTTTATTTTCAGTGAAAATAACTCTGGCTGGAGCAGTTATGAGTGAGTTTTTTTTTGTTGTGATATTCGATGTATCTATTTATGCCCCTAAAGCCAATTCTATAAGTTACATTGATTTTTGCTAATAACAGGACAAACCGGCACTTTTTTATTTTCAGTGAAAATAACTCTGGCTAGAGCAGTTATGAGTGAGTTTTTTTTGTTGCGATAGTCGATGTATCTATTTATGCCCCTAAAGCCAATTCTATAAGTTACATTGATTTTTGCTAATAACAGGACAAACCGGCATTTTTTATTTTCAGTGAAAATAACTCTGGCTGAAGGAGTTATGAGTGAGTTTTTTTTTTGTTGCGATATTCCATGTATCTATTTATGCCCCTAAAGCCAATTCTATAAGTTACATTGATTTTTGCTAATAACAGGACAAACCGGCACTTTTTTTATTTTCAGTGAAAATAACTCTGGCTGGAGCAGTTATGAGTGAGTTTTTTTTGTTGTGATATTCGATGTATCTATTTATGCCCCTAAAGCCAATTCTATAAGTTACATTGATTTTTGCTAATAACAGGACAAACCGGCACTTTTTTATTTTCAGTGAAAATAACTCTGGCTGGAGCAGTTATGAGTGAGTTTTTTTTGTTGCGATATTCGATGTATCTATTTATGCCCCTAAAGCCAATTCTATAAGTTACATTGACTTTTGCTTATATTAGGACAAACAAGCACTTTTTTATTTTTAGTGAAAATAACTCTGGCTGAAGCAGTTATGAGTGAGTTTTTTTTGTTGCGATATTCGATGTATCTATTTATGCCCCTAAAGCCAATTCTATAAGTTACATTGATTTTTGCTAATAACAGGACAAACCGGCACTTTTTTATTTTCAGTGAAAATAACTCTGGCTGGAGCAGTTATGAGTGAGTTTTTTTTGTTGTGATATTCGATGTATCTATTTATGCCCCTAAAGCCAATTCTATAAGTGACATTGATTTTTGCTAATAACAGGATAAACCGGCACTTTTTTATTTTCAGTGAAAATAACTCTGGCTGTAGCAGTTATGAGTGAGTTTTTTTTGTTGTGATATTCGATGTATCTATTTATGCCCCTAAAGCCAATTCTATAAGTTACATTGATTTTTGCTAATAACAGGACAAACCGGCATTTTTGATTTTCAGTGAAAATAACTGGCTGGAGCAGTTATGAGTGAGTTTTTTTTGTTGTGATATTCGATGTATCTATTTATGCCCCTAAAGCCAATTCTATAAGTTACATTGATTTTTGCTAATAACAGGACAAACCGGCACTTTTTTATTTTCAGTGAAAATAACTCTGGCTGGAGCAGTTATGAGTGAGTTTTTTTTGTTGTGATATTCGATGTATCTATTTATGCCCCTAAAGCCAATTCTATAAGTTACATTGATTTTTGCTAATAACAGGATAAACCGGCACTTTTTTATTTTCAGTGAAAATAACTCTGGCTGTAGCAGTATGAGTGAGTTTTTTTTGTTGTGATATTCGATGTATCTATTTATGCCCCTAAAGCCAATTCTATAAGTTACATTGATTTTTGCTAATAACAGGACAAACCGGCATTTTTGATTTTCAGTGAAAATAACTCTGGCTGAAGCAGTTATGAGTGAGTTTTTTTTGTTGCGATATTCGATGTATCTATTTATGCCCCTAAAGCCAATTCTATAAGTTACATTGATTTTTGCTAATAACAGGACAAACCGGCAGTTTTGATTTTCAGTGAAAATAACTCTGGCTGAAGCAGTTATGAGTGAGTTTTTTTTGTTGCGATAATCGATGTATCTATTTATGCCCCTAAAGCCAATTCTATAAGTTACATTGATTTTTGCTAATAACAGGACAAACCGGCACTTTTTTATTTTCAGTGAAAATAACTCTGGCTAGAGCAGTTATGAGTGAGTTTTTTTTGTTGCGATATTCGATGAATCTATTTATGCCCCTAAAGCCAATTCTATAAGTTACATTGATTTTTGCTAATAACAGGACAAACCGGCATTTTTGATTTTCAGTGAAAATAACTCTGGCTGAAGGAGTTATGAGTGAGTTTTTTTTTTTGTTGCGATATTCCATGTATCTATTTATGCCCCTAAAGCCAATTCTATAAGTTACATTGATTTTTGCTAATAACAGGACAAACCGGCACTTTTTTTATTTTCAGTGAAAATAACTCTGGCTGGAGCAGTTATAAGTGAGTTTTTTTTGTTGTGATATTCGATGTATCTATTTATGCCCCTAAAGCCAATTCTATAAGTTACATTGATTTTTGCTATTAACAGGACAAACCGGCACTTTTTTATTTTCAGTGAAAATAACTCTGGCTGGAGCAGTTATGAGTGAGTTTTTTTTGTTGCGATATTCGATGTATCTATTTATGCCCCTAAAGCCAATTCTATAAGTTACATTGATTTTTGCTAATAACAGGACAAACCGGCACTTTTTTATTTTCAGTGAAAATAACTCTGGCTGGAGCAGTTATGAGTGAGTTTTTTTTGTTGTGATATTCGATGTATCTATTTATGCCCCTAAAGCCAATTCTATAAGTTACATTGATTTTTGCTAATAACAGGACAAACCGGCACTTTTTTATTTTCAGTGAAAATAACTCTGGGTGGAGCAGTTATGAGTGAGTTTTTTTTGTTGCGATATTCGATGTATCTATTTATGCCCCTAAAGCCAATTCTATAAGTTACATTGACTTTTGCTTATATTAGGACAAACAAGCACTTTTTTATTTTCAGTGAAAATAACTCTGGCTGAAGCAGTTATGAGTGAGTTTTTTTTGTTGTGATATTCGATGTATCTATTTATGCCCCTAAAGCCAATTCTATAAGTTACATTGATTTTTGCTAATAACAGGACAAACCGGCACTTTTTTATTTTCAGTGAAAATAACTCTGGCTGGAGCAGTTATGAGTGAGTTTTTTTTTGTTGTGATATTCGATGTATCTATTTATGCCCCTAAAGCCAATTCTATAAGTTACATTGATTTTTGCTAATAACAGGACAAACCGGCACTTTTTTATTTTCAGTGAAAATAACTCTGGCTAGAGCAGTTATGAGTGAGTTTTTTTTGTTGCGATAGTCGATGTATCTATTTATGCCCCTAAAGCCAATTCTATAAGTTACATTGATTTTTGCTAATAACAGGACAAACCGGCATTTTTTATTTTCAGTGAAAATAACTCTGGCTGAAGGAGTTATGAGTGAGTTTTTTTTTTGTTGCGATATTCCATGTATCTATTTATGCCCCTAAAGCCAATTCTATAAGTTACATTGATTTTTGCTAATAACAGGACAAACCGGCACTTTTTTTATTTTCAGTGAAAATAACTCTGGCTGGAGCAGTTATGAGTGAGTTTTTTTTGTTGTGATATTCGATGTATCTATTTATGCCCCTAAAGCCAATTCTATAAGTTACATTGATTTTTGCTAATAACAGGACAAACCGGCACTTTTTTATTTTCAGTGAAAATAACTCTGGCTGGAGCAGTTATGAGTGAGTTTTTTTTGTTGCGATATTCGATGTATCTATTTATGCCCCTAAAGCCAATTCTATAAGTTACATTGACTTTTGCTTATATTAGGACAAACAAGCACTTTTTTATTTTTAGTGAAAATAACTCTGGCTGAAGCAGTTATGAGTGAGTTTTTTTTGTTGCGATATTCGATGTATCTATTTATGCCCCTAAAGCCAATTCTATAAGTTACATTGATTTTTGCTAATAACAGGACAAACCGGCACTTTTTTATTTTCAGTGAAAATAACTCTGGCTGGAGCAGTTATGAGTGAGTTTTTTTTGTTGTGATATTCGATGTATCTATTTATGCCCCTAAAGCCAATTCTATAAGTGACATTGATTTTTGCTAATAACAGGATAAACCGGCACTTTTTTATTTTCAGTGAAAATAACTCTGGCTGTAGCAGTTATGAGTGAGTTTTTTTTGTTGTGATATTCGATGTATCTATTTATGCCCCTAAAGCCAATTCTATAAGTTACATTGATTTTTGCTAATAACAGGACAAACCGGCATTTTTGATTTTCAGTGAAAATAACTGGCTGGAGCAGTTATGAGTGAGTTTTTTTTGTTGTGATATTCGATGTATCTATTTATGCCCCTAAAGCCAATTCTATAAGTTACATTGATTTTTGCTAATAACAGGACAAACCGGCACTTTTTTATTTTCAGTGAAAATAACTCTGGCTGGAGCAGTTATGAGTGAGTTTTTTTTGTTGTGATATTCGATGTATCTATTTATGCCCCTAAAGCCAATTCTATAAGTTACATTGATTTTTGCTAATAACAGGATAAACCGGCACTTTTTTATTTTCAGTGAAAATAACTCTGGCTGTAGCAGTTATGAGTGAGTTTTTTTTGTTGTGATATTCGATGTATCTATTTATGCCCCTAAAGCCAATTCTATAAGTTACATTGATTTTTGCTAATAACAGGACAAACCGGCATTTTTGATTTTCAGTGAAAATAACTCTGGCTGAAGCAGTTATGAGTGAGTTTTTTTTGTTGCGATATTCGATGTATCTATTTATGCCCCTAAAGCCAATTCTATAAGTTACATTGATTTTTGCTAATAACAGGACAAACCGGCAGTTTTGATTTTCAGTGAAAATAACTCTGGCTGAAGCAGTTATGAGTGAGTTTTTTTTGTTGCGATAATCGATGTATCTATTTATGCCCCTAAAGCCAATTCTATAAGTTACATTGATTTTTGCTAATAACAGGACAAACCGGCACTTTTTTATTTTCAGTGAAAATAACTCTGGCTAGAGCAGTTATGAGTGAGTTTTTTTTGTTGCGATATTCGATGAATCTATTTATGCCCCTAAAGCCAATTCTATAAGTTACATTGATTTTTGCTAATAACAGGACAAACCGGCATTTTTGATTTTCAGTGAAAATAACTCTGGCTGAAGGAGTTATGAGTGAGTTTTTTTTTTTGTTGCGATATTCCATGTATCTATTTATGCCCCTAAAGCCAATTCTATAAGTTACATTGATTTTTGCTAATAACAGGACAAACCGGCACTTTTTTTATTTTCAGTGAAAATAACTCTGGCTGGAGCAGTTATAAGTGAGTTTTTTTTGTTGTGATATTCGATGTATCTATTTATGCCCCTAAAGCCAATTCTATAAGTTACATTGATTTTTGCTAATAACAGGACAAACCGGCATTTTTTATTTTCAGTGAAAATAACTCTGGCTGAAGGAGTTATGAGTGAGTTTTTTTTTTGTTGCGATATTCCATGTATCTATTTATGCCCCTAAAGCCAATTCTATAAGTTACATTGATTTTTGCTAATAACAGGACAAACCGGCACTTTTTTTATTTTCAGTGAAAATAACTCTGGCTGGAGCAGTTATGAGTGAGTTTTTTTTGTTGTGATATTCGATGTATCTATTTATGCCCCTAAAGCCAATTCTATAAGTTACATTGATTTTTGCTAATAACAGGACAAACCGGCACTTTTTTATTTTCAGTGAAAATAACTCTGGCTGGAGCAGTTATGAGTGAGTTTTTTTTGTTGCGATATTCGATGTATCTATTTATGCCCCTAAAGCCAATTCTATAAGTTACATTGATTTTTGCTAATAACAGGACAAACCGGCACTTTTTTATTTTCAGTGAAAATAACTCTGGCTGGAGCAGTTATGAGTGAGTTTTTTTTGTTGCGATATTCGATGTATCTATTTATGCCCCTAAAGCCAATTCTATAAGTTACATTGACTTTTGCTTATATTAGGACAAACAAGCACTTTTTTATTTTTAGTGAAAATAACTCTGGCTGAAGCAGTTATGAGTGAGTTTTTTTTGTTGCGATATTCGATGTATCTATTTATGCCCCTAAAGCCAATTCTATAAGTTACATTGATTTTTGCTAATAACAGGACAAACCGGCACTTTTTTATTTTCAGTGAAAATAACTCTGGCTGGAGCAGTTATGAGTGAGTTTTTTTTGTTGTGATATTCGATGTATCTATTTATGCCCCTAAAGCCAATTCTATAAGTGACATTGATTTTTGCTAATAACAGGATAAACCGGCACTTTTTTATTTTCAGTGAAAATAACTGGCTGGAGCAGTTATGAGTGAGTTTTTTTTGTTGTGATATTCGATGTATCTATTTATGCCCCTAAAGCCAATTCTATAAGTTACATTGACTTTTTCTTATATTAGGACAAACAAGCACTTTTTTATTTTCAGTGAAAATAACTCTGGCTGGAGCAGTTATGAGTGAGTTTTTTTTGTTGTGATATTCGATGTATCTATTTATGCCCCTAAAGCCAATTCTATAAGTTACATTGATTTTTGCTAATAACAGGACAAACCGGCACTTTTTTATTTTCAGTGAAAATAACTCTGGCTGGAGCAGTTATGAGTGAGTTTTTTTTGTTGTGATATTCGATGTATCTATTTATGCCCCTAAAGCCAATTCTATAAGTGACATTGATTTTTGCTAATAACAGGATAAACCGGCACTTTTTTATTTTCAGTGAAAATAACTCTGGCTGTAGCAGTTATGAGTGAGTTTTTTTTGTTGTGATATTCGATGTATCTATTTATGCCCCTAAAGCCAATTCTATAAGTTACATTGATTTTTGCTAATAACAGGACAAACCGGCATTTTTGATTTTCAGTGAAAATAACTGGCTGGAGCAGTTATGAGTGAGTTTTTTTTGTTGTGATATTCGATGTATCTATTTATGCCCCTAAAGCCAATTCTATAAGTTACATTGATTTTTGCTAATAACAGGACAAACCGGCACTTTTTTATTTTCAGTGAAAATAACTCTGGCTGGAGCAGTTATGAGTGAGTTTTTTTTGTTGTGATATTCGATGTATCTATTTATGCCCCTAAAGCCAATTCTATAAGTTACATTGATTTTTGCTAATAACAGGATAAACCGGCACTTTTTTATTTTCAGTGAAAATAACTCTGGCTGTAGCAGTTATGAGTGAGTTTTTTTTGTTGTGATATTCGATGTATCTATTTATGCCCCTAAAGCCAATTCTATAAGTTACATTGATTTTTGCTAATAACAGGACAAACCGGCATTTTTGATTTTCAGTGAAAATAACTCTGGCTGAAGCAGTTATGAGTGAGTTTTTTTTGTTGCGATATTCGATGTATCTATTTATGCCCCTAAAGCCAATTCTATAAGTTACATTGATTTTTGCTAATAACAGGACAAACCGGCAGTTTTGATTTTCAGTGAAAATAACTCTGGCTGAAGCAGTTATGAGTGAGTTTTTTTTGTTGCGATAATCGATGTATCTATTTATGCCCCTAAAGCCAATTCTATAAGTTACATTGATTTTTGCTAATAACAGGACAAACCGGCACTTTTTTATTTTCAGTGAAAATAACTCTGGCTAGAGCAGTTATGAGTGAGTTTTTTTTGTTGCGATATTCGATGAATCTATTTATGCCCCTAAAGCCAATTCTATAAGTTACATTGATTTTTGCTAATAACAGGACAAACCGGCATTTTTGATTTTCAGTGAAAATAACTCTGGCTGAAGGAGTTATGAGTGAGTTTTTTTTTTTGTTGCGATATTCCATGTATCTATTTATGCCCCTAAAGCCAATTCTATAAGTTACATTGATTTTTGCTAATAACAGGACAAACCGGCACTTTTTTTATTTTCAGTGAAAATAACTCTGGCTGGAGCAGTTATAAGTGAGTTTTTTTTGTTGTGATATTCGATGTATCTATTTATGCCCCTAAAGCCAATTCTATAAGTTACATTGATTTTTGCTAATAACAGGACAAACCGGCATTTTTTATTTTCAGTGAAAATAACTCTGGCTGAAGGAGTTATGAGTGAGTTTTTTTTTTGTTGCGATATTCCATGTATCTATTTATGCCCCTAAAGCCAATTCTATAAGTTACATTGATTTTTGCTAATAACAGGACAAACCGGCACTTTTTTTATTTTCAGTGAAAATAACTCTGGCTGGAGCAGTTATGAGTGAGTTTTTTTTGTTGTGATATTCGATGTATCTATTTATGCCCCTAAAGCCAATTCTATAAGTTACATTGATTTTTGCTAATAACAGGACAAACCGGCACTTTTTTATTTTCAGTGAAAATAACTCTGGCTGGAGCAGTTATGAGTGAGTTTTTTTTGTTGCGATATTCGATGTATCTATTTATGCCCCTAAAGCCAATTCTATAAGTTACATTGATTTTTGCTAATAACAGGACAAACCGGCACTTTTTTATTTTCAGTGAAAATAACTCTGGCTGGAGCAGTTATGAGTGAGTTTTTTTTGTTGCGATATTCGATGTATCTATTTATGCCCCTAAAGCCAATTCTATAAGTTACATTGACTTTTGCTTATATTAGGACAAACAAGCACTTTTTTATTTTTAGTGAAAATAACTCTGGCTGAAGCAGTTATGAGTGAGTTTTTTTTGTTGCGATATTCGATGTATCTATTTATGCCCCTAAAGCCAATTCTATAAGTTACATTGATTTTTGCTAATAACAGGACAAACCGGCACTTTTTTATTTTCAGTGAAAATAACTCTGGCTGGAGCAGTTATGAGTGAGTTTTTTTTGTTGTGATATTCGATGTATCTATTTATGCCCCTAAAGCCAATTCTATAAGTGACATTGATTTTTGCTAATAACAGGATAAACCGGCACTTTTTTATTTTCAGTGAAAATAACTGGCTGGAGCAGTTATGAGTGAGTTTTTTTTGTTGTGATATTCGATGTATCTATTTATGCCCCTAAAGCCAATTCTATAAGTTACATTGACTTTTTCTTATATTAGGACAAACAAGCACTTTTTTATTTTCAGTGAAAATAACTCTGGCTGGAGCAGTTATGAGTGAGTTTTTTTTGTTGTGATATTCGATGTATCTATTTATGCCCCTAAAGCCAATTCTATAAGTTACATTGATTTTTGCTAATAACAGGACAAACCGGCACTTTTTTATTTTCAGTGAAAATAACTCTGGCTGGAGCAGTTATGAGTGAGTTTTTTTTGTTGCGATATTCGATGTATCTATTTATGCCCCTAAAGCCAATTCTATAAGTTACATTGATTTTTGCTAATAACAGGACAAACCGGCACTTTTTTTATTTTCAGTGAAAATAACTCTGGCTGGAGCAGTTATCAGTGAGTTTTTTTTGTTGCGATATTCGGTGTATCTATTTATGCCCCTAAAGCCAATTCTATCAGTTACATTGACTTTTGCTAATAACAGGACAAACAAGCACTTTTTTATTTTCAGTGAAAATAACTGGCTGGAGCAGTTATGAGTGAGTTTTTTTTGTTGTGATATTCGATGTATCTATTTATGCCCCTAAAGCCAATTCTATAAGTTACATTGATTTTTGCTAATAACAGGACAAACCGGCACTTTTTTATTTTCAGTGAAAATAACTCTGGCTAGAGCAGTTATAAGTGAGTTTTTTTTGTTGCGATATTCGGTGTATCTATTTATGCCCCTAAAGCCAATTCTATAAGTTACATTGACTTTTGCTAATAACAGGACAAACAAGCACTTTTTTTATTTTCAGTGAAAATAACTCTGGCTGGCGCAGTTATGAGTGAGTTTTTTTTTGTTGTGATATTCGATGTATCTATTTATGCCCCTAAAGCCAATTCTATAAGTTACATTGATTTTTGCTAATAACAGGACAAACCGGCACTTTTTTATTTTCAGTGAAAATAACTCTGGCTGGAGCAGTTATGAGTGAGTTTTTTTTGTTGCGATATTCGATGTATCTATTTATGCCCCTAAAGCCAATTCTATAAGTTACATTGATTTTTGCTAATAACAGGACAAACCGGCATTTTTTATTTTCAGTGAAAATAACTCTGGCTGAAGGAGTTATGAGTGAGTTTTTTTTTTTTGTTGCGATATTCCATGTATCTATTTATGCCCCTAAAGCCAATTCTATAAGTTACATTGATTTTTGCTAATAACAGGACAAACCGGCACTTTTTTTATTTTCAGTGAAAATAACTCTGGCTGGAGCAGTTATGAGTGAGTTTTTTTTGTTGCGATATTCGGTGTATCTATTTATGCCCCTAAAGCCAATTCTATAAGTTACATTGACTTTTGCTAATAACAGGACAAACAAGCACTTTTTTATTTTCAGTGAAAATAACTGGCTGGAGCAGTTATGAGTGAGTTTTTTTTGTTGTGATATTCGATGTATCTATTTATGCCCCTAAAGCCAATTCTATAAGTTACATTGATTTTTGCTAATAACAGGACAAACCGGCACTTTTTTATTTTCAGTGAAAATAACTCTGGCTGAAGCAGTTATGAGTGAGTTTTTTTTGTTGCGATAATCGATGTATCTATTTATGCCCCTAAAGCCAATTCTATAAGTTACATTGATTTTTGCTAATAACAGGACAAACCGGCACTTTTTTATTTTCAGTGAAAATAACTCTGGCTAGAGCAGTTATGAGTGAGTTTTTTTTGTTGCGATATTCGATGTATCTATTTATGCCCCTAAAGCCAATTCTATAAGTTACATTGATTTTTGCTAATAACAGGACAAACCGGCATTTTTTATTTTCAGTGAAAATAACTCTGGCTGTAGCAGTTATGAGTGAGTTTTTTTTGTTGCGATATTCGGTGTATCTATTTATGCCCCTTAAGCCAATTCTATAAGTTACATTGACTTTTGCTAATAACAGGACAAACAAGCACTTTTTTATTTTCAGTGAAAATAACTGGCTGGAGCAGTTATGAGTGAGTTTTTTTTGTTGTGATATTCGATGTATCTATTTATGCCCCTAAAGCCAATTCTATAAGTTACATTGATTTTTGCTAATAACAGGATAAACCGGCACTTTTTTATTTTCAGTGAAAATAATTCTGGCTGTAGCAGTTATGAGTGAGTTTTTTTTGTTGTGATATTCGATGTATCTATTTATGCCCCTAAAGCCAATTCTATAAGTTACATTGATTTTTGCTAATAACAGGACAAACCGGCATTTTTGATTTTTAGTGAAAATAACTCTGGCTGAAGCAGTTATGAGTGAGTTTTTTTTGTTGCGATATTCGATGTATCTATTTATGCCCCTAAAGCCAATTCTATAAGTTACATTGATTTTTGCTAATAACAGGACAAACCGGCATTTTTTATTTTCAGTGAAAATAACTCTGGCTGAAGGAGTTATGAGTGAGTTTTTTTTTTGTTGCGATATTCCATGTATCTATTTATGCCCCTAAAGCCAATTCTATAAGTTACATTGATTTTTGCTAATAACAGGACAAACCGGCACTTTTTTTATTTTCAGTGAAAATAACTCTGGCTGGAACAGTTATGAGTGAGTTTTTTTTGTTGCGATATTCGGTGTATCTATATATGCCCCTAAAGCCAATTCTATAAGTTACATTGACTTTTGCTAATAACAGGACAAACAAGCACTTTTTTATTTTCAGTGAAAATAACTGGCTGGAGCAGTTATGAGTGAGTTTTTTTTGTTGTGATATTCGATGTATCTATTTATGCCCCTAAAGCCAATTCTATAAGTTACATTGATTTTTGCTAATAACAGGACAAACCGGCACTTTTTTATTTTCAGTGAAAATAACTCTGGCTGAAGCAGTTATGAGTGAGTTTTTTTTGTTGCGATAATCGATGTATCTATTTATGCCCCTAAAGCCAATTCTATAAGTTACATTGATTTTTGCTAATAACAGGACAAACCGGCACTTTTTTATTTTCAGTGAAAATAACTCTGGCTAGAGCAGTTATGAGTGAGTTTTTTTTGTTGCGATATTCGATGTATCTATTTATGCCCCTAAAGCCAATTCTATAAGTTACATTGATTTTTGCTAATAACAGGACAAACCGGCATTTTTTATTTTCAGTGAAAATAACTCTGGCTGAAGTAGTTATGAGTGAGTTTTTTTTTTGTTGCGATATTCCATGTATCTATTTATGCCCATAAAGCCAATTCTATAAGTTACATTGATTTTTGCTAATAACAGGACAAACCGGCACTTTTTTTATTTTCAGTGAAAATAACTCTGGCTGGAGCAGTTATGAGTGAGTTTTTTTTGTTGTGATATTCGATGTATCTATTTATGCCCCTAAAGCCAATTCTATAAGTTACATTGATTTTTGCTAATAACAGGACAAACCGGCACTTTTTTATTTTCAGTGAAAATAACTCTGGCTGTAGCAGTTATGAGTGAGTTTTTTTTGTTGCGATATTCGATGTATCTATTTATGCCCCTAAAGCCAATTCTATAAGTTACATTGATTTTTGCTAATAACAGGACAAACCGGCACTTTTTTATTTTCAGTGAAAATAACTCTGGCTGTAGCAGTTATGAGTGAGTTTTTTTTTGTTGCGATATTCGATGTATCTATTTATGCCCCTAAAGCCAATTCTATAAGTTACATTGATTTTTGCTAATAACAGGACAAACCGGCATTTTTGATTTTCAGTGAAAATAACTCTGGCTGAAGCAGTTATGAGTGAGTTTTTTTTGTTGCGATAATCGATGTATCTATTTATGCCCCTAAAGCCAATTCTATAAGTTACATTGATTTTTGCTAATAACAGGACAAACCGGCACTTTTTTATTTTCAGTGAAAATAACTCTGGCTAGAGCAGTTATAAGTGAGTTTTTTTTGTTGCGATATTCGGTGTATCTATTTATGCCCCTAAAGCCAATTCTATAAGTTACATTGACTTTTGCTAATAACAGGACAAACAAGCACTTTTTTTATTTTCAGTGAAAATAACTGGCTGGAGCAGTTATGAGTGAGTTTTTTTTGTTGTGATATTCGATGTATCTATTTATGCCCCTAAAGCCAATTCTATAAGTTACATTGATTTTTGCTAATAACAGGACAAACCGGCACTTTTTTATTTTCAGTGAAAATAACTCTGGCTGGAGCAGTTGTGAGTTTTTTTTGTTGTGATATTCGATGTATCTATTTATGCCCCTAAAGCCAATTCTATAAGTTACATTGATTTTTGCTAATAACAGGATAAACCGGCACTTTTTTATTTTCAGTGAAAATAATTCTGGCTGTAGCAGTTATGAGTGAGTTTTTTTTGTTGTGATATTCGATGTATCTATTTATGCCCCTAAAGCCAATTCTATAAGTTACATTGATTTTTGCTAATAACAGGACAAACCGGCATTTTTGATTTTTAGTGAAAATAACTCTGGCTGAAGCAGTTATGAGTGAGTTTTTTTTGTTGCGATATTCGATGTATCTATTTATGCCCCTAAAGCCAATTCTATAAGTTACATTGATTTTTGCTAATAACAGGACAAACCGGCATTTTTTATTTTCAGTGAAAATAACTCTGGCTGAAGGAGTTATGAGTGAGTTTTTTTTTTGTTGCGATATTCCATGTATCTATTTATGCCCCTAAAGCCAATTCTATAAGTTACATTGATTTTTGCTAATAACAGGACAAACCGGCACTTTTTTTATTTTCAGTGAAAATAACTCTGGCTGGAACAGTTATGAGTGAGTTTTTTTTGTTGCGATATTCGGTGTATCTATTTATGCCCCTAAAGCCAATTCTATAAGTTACATTGACTTTTGCTAATAACAGGACAAACAAGCACTTTTTTATTTTCAGTGAAAATAACTGGCTGGAGCAGTTATGAGTGAGTTTTTTTTGTTGTGATATTCGATGTATCTATTTATGCCCCTAAAGCCAATTCTATAAGTTACATTGATTTTTGCTAATAACAGGACAAACCGGCACTTTTTTATTTTCAGTGAAAATAACTCTGGCTGAAGCAGTTATGAGTGAGTTTTTTTTGTTGCGATAATCGATGTATCTATTTATGCCCCTAAAGCCAATTCTATAAGTTACATTGATTTTTGCTAATAACAGGACAAACCGGCACTTTTTTATTTTCAGTGAAAATAACTCTGGCTAGAGCAGTTATGAGTGAGTTTTTTTTGTTGCGATATTCGATGTATCTATTTATGCCCCTAAAGCCAATTCTATAAGTTACATTGATTTTTGCTAATAACAGGACAAACCGGCATTTTTTATTTTCAGTGAAAATAACTCTGGCTGAAGTAGTTATGAGTGAGTTTTTTTTTTGTTGCGATATTCCATGTATCTATTTATGCCCATAAAGCCAATTCTATAAGTTACATTGATTTTTGCTAATAACAGGACAAACCGGCACTTTTTTTATTTTCAGTGAAAATAACTCTGGCTGGAGCAGTTATGAGTGAGTTTTTTTTGTTGTGATATTCGATGTATCTATTTATGCCCCTAAAGCCAATTCTATAAGTTACATTGATTTTTGCTAATAACAGGACAAACCGGCACTTTTTTATTTTCAGTGAAAATAACTCTGGCTGTAGCAGTTATGAGTGAGTTTTTTTTGTTGCGATATTCGATGTATCTATTTATGCCCCTAAAGCCAATTCTATAAGTTACATTGATTTTTGCTAATAACAGGACAAACCGGCACTTTTTTATTTTCAGTGAAAATAACTCTGGCTGTAGCAGTTATGAGTGAGTTTTTTTTTGTTGCGATATTCGATGTATCTATTTATGCCCCTAAAGCCAATTCTATAAGTTACATTGATTTTTGCTAATAACAGGACAAACCGGCATTTTTGATTTTCAGTGAAAATAACTCTGGCTGAAGCAGTTATGAGTGAGTTTTTTTTGTTGCGATAATCGATGTATCTATTTATGCCCCTAAAGCCAATTCTATAAGTTACATTGATTTTTGCTAATAACAGGACAAACCGGCACTTTTTTATTTTCAGTGAAAATAACTCTGGCTAGAGCAGTTATAAGTGAGTTTTTTTTGTTGCGATATTCGGTGTATCTATTTATGCCCCTAAAGCCAATTCTATAAGTTACATTGACTTTTGCTAATAACAGGACAAACAAGCACTTTTTTTATTTTCAGTGAAAATAACTCTGGCTGGAGCAGTTATGAGTGAGTTTTTTTTGTTGTGATATTCGATGTATCTATTTATGCCCCTAAAGCCAATTCTATAAGTTACATTGATTTTTGCTAATAACAGGACAAACCGGCACTTTTTTATTTTCAGTGAAAATAACTCTGGCTGTAGCAGTTATGAGTGAGTTTTTTTTGTTGCGATATTCGATGTATCTTTTTATGCCCCTAAAGCCAATTCTATAAGTTACATTGATTTTTGCTAATAACAGGACAAACCGGCACTTTTTTATTTTCAGTGAAAATAACTCTGGCTGGAGCAGTTATGAGTGAGTTTTTTTTGTTGCGATATTCGATGTATCTATTTATGCCCCTAAAGCCAATTCTATAAGTTACATTGACTTTTGCTAATAACAGGACAAACAAGCACTTTTTTATTTTCAGTGAAAATAACTGGCTGGAGCAGTTATGAGTGAGTTTTTTTTGTTGTGATATTCGATGTATCTATTTATGCCCCTAAAGCCAATTCTATAAGTTACATTGATTTTTGCTAATAACAGGACAAACCGGCATTTTTGATTTTCAGTGAAAATAACTCTGGCTGAAGCAGTTATGAGTGAGTTTTTTTTGTTGCGATATTCGATGTATCTATTTATGCCCCTAAAGCCAATTCTATAAGTTACATTGATTTTTGCTAATAACAGGACAAACCGGCATTTTTTATTTTCAGTGAAAATAACTCTGGCTGGAGCAGTTATGAGTGAGTTTTTTTTGTTGTGATATTCGATGTATCTATTTATGCCCCTAAAGCCAATTCTATAAGTTACATTGATTTTTGCTAATAACAGGACAAACCGGCACTTTTTTATTTTCAGTGAAAATAACTCTGGCTGGAGCAGTTATGAGTGAGTTTTTTTTGTTGCGATATTCGGTGTATCTATTTATGCCCCTAAAGCCAATTCTATAAGTTACATTGACTTTTGCTAATAACAGGACAAACAAGCACTTTTTTATTTTCAGTGAAAATAACTCTGGCTGGAGCAGTTATGAGTGAGTTTTTTTTGTTGTGATATTCGATGTATCTATTTATGCCCCTAAAGCCAATTCTATAAGTTACATTGACTTTTGCTTATATTAGGACAAACAAGCACTTTTTTATTTTCAGTGAAAATAACTCTGGCTGGAGCAGTTATGAGTGAGTTTTTTTTGTTGTGATATTCGATGTATCTATTTATGCCCCTAAAGCCAATTCTATAAGTTACATTGATTTTTGCTAATAACAGGACAAACCGGCACTTTTTTATTTTCAGTGAAAATAACTCTGGCTGGAGCAGTTATGAGTGAGTTTTTTTTGTTGCGATATTCGATGTATCTATGTATGCCCCTAAAGCCAATTCTATAAGTTACATTGATTTTTGCTAATAACAGGACAAACCGGCACTTTTTTTATTTTCAGTGAAAATAACTCTGGCTAGAGCAGTTATGAGTGAGTTTTTTTTTGTTGCGATATTCCATGTATCTATTTATGCCCCTAAAGCCAATTCTATAAGTTACATTGATTTTTGCTAATAACAGGACAAACCGGCATTTTTGATTTTCAGTGAAAATAACTCTGGCTGAAGCAGTTATGAGTGAGTTTTTTTGTTGTGATATTCGATGTATCTATTTATGCCCCTAAAGCCAATTATATAAGTTACATTGATTTTTTCTAATAACAGGACAAACCGGCACTTTTTTATTTTCAGTGAAAATAACTCTGGCTGGAGCAGTTATGAGTGAGTTTTTTTTTGTTGCGATATTCGATGTATCTATTTATGCCCCTAAAGCCAATTCTATAAGTTACATTGACTTTTGCTTATATTAGGACAAACAAGCACTTTTTTATTTTCAGTGAAAATAACTGTGGCTGGAGCAGTTATGAGTGAGTTTTTTTTGTTGTGATATTCGATGTATCTATTTATGCCCCTAAAGCCAATTCTATAAGTTACATTGATTTTTGCTAATAACAGGACAAACCGGCACTTTTTTATTTTCAGTGAAAATAACTCTGGCTGGAGCAGTTATGAGTGAGTTTTTTTTTGTTGCGATATTCGATGTATCTATTTATGCCCCTAAAGCCAATTCTATAAGTTACATTGACTTTTGCTTATATTAGGACAAACAAGCACTTTTTTATTTTCAGTGAAAATAACTCTGGCTGGAGCAGTTATGAGTGAGTTTTTTTTGTTGTGATATTCGATGTATCTATTTATGCCCCTAAAGCCAATTATATAAGTTACATTGATTTTTGCTAATAACAGGACAAACCGGCACTTTTTTATTTTCAGTGAAAATAACTCTGGCTGGAGCAGTTATGAGTGAGTTTTTTTTTGTTGCGATATTCGATGTATCTATTTATGCCCCTAAAGCCAATTCTATAAGTTACATTGACTTTTGCTTATATTAGGACAAACAAGCACTTTTTTATTTTCAGTGAAAATAACTCTGGCTGGAGCAGTTATGAGTGAGTTTTTTTTTGTTGCGATATTCCATGTATCTATTTATGCCACTAAAGCCAATTCTATAAGTTACATTGATTTTTGCTAATAACAGGACAAACCGGCACTTTTTTATTTTCAGTGAAAATAACTCTGGCTGGAGCAGTTATGAGTGAGTTTTTTTTTGTTGCGATATTCGATGTATCTATTTATGCCCCTAAAGCCAATTCTATAAGTTACATTGACTTTTGCTTATATTAGGACAAACAAGCACTTTTTTATTTTCAGTGAAAATAACTCTGGCTGGAGCAGTTATGAGTGAGTTTTTTTTGTTGTGATATTCGATGTATCTATTTATGCCCCTAAAGCCAATTCTATAAGTTACATTGATTTTTGCTAATAACAGGACAAACCGGCACTTTTTTATTTTCAGTGAAAATAACTCTGGCTGGAGCAGTTATGAGTGAGTTTTTTTTGTTGCGATATTCGGTGTATCTATTTATGCCCCTAAAGCCAATTCTATAAGTTACATTGACTTTTGCTAATAACAGGACAAACAAGCACTTTTTTATTTTCAGTGAAAATAAATGGCTGGAGCAGTTATGAGTGAGTTTTTTTGAATCGGTTTCTTCTAGGCAAACGTGCTCCATCGTAGACCTCATCATCGTTTAACATGAAGGGAGTTGGCGGCCAAACGCAAGCCTATTATTAAAATATATATATTGATAATGCCAAATTAACAGACTCTTGAACAATGTCATTCGTATATTAGAGCTGGATCAAAAGCTACTGAGTCAAAGTTAATGACATTTTTGTGGGACCACCTCGAGAGATTCTAAATAATAAAAAAAGAATTACGTTGATTGGTTCACAAACCTCGGACTAATAAGGTGTATTTTTAACCATGCTAAAAATATAATAGGTCGGGGAAAAAGTCTTTTCGTATTTTGTATGTATAAGGTTGTAGTAAAAATCTCATCCGTTGTACTGTTTGTATCTGGCTGGTTTTGATACCATTAAAAATATGACATTTTAAAAAAGGAATACAAAAAGTAAAAAGCAATTTCCCGCCATTTTTCAATTGTTTTTTTGTTTGATAAAATGAGTGAATCTAACGAATAAATTCGATATATTGTGAAATTTTATTACAAAAAAGGGAAAACTGCGACACAAGCCGCGAAAAAAATTTGTGACGTTTATGGACCTAATGCAGTGTCATCAAGAGTAGCACAATGTTGGTTCAAGCGTTTTCAGTCCGGGAATTTTGATGTCAAAGATGCAGCTCGCTCTGGTCGCCCTGTTACGGATAAAGTCGATGCCATTTCTGAAAAAGTGGACCAAGATCGGCATATTAATAGTTACGACGTAGCTGAAGAACTGGGGATTGACCACAAAACAGTTTTGACCCATTTGAAAAAAACTGGGTATACAAAAAAACTCGATATTTGGGTGCCACACAAGCTCACTGAAAGAAACCAAATGAATCGTGTACTCATTTGCGACTCTCTATTGAAACGTAAAGAAACCGAACCGTTTTTGAAAAGATTGATCACTGGTGATGAAAAATGGATCACCTACGACAAGAATGTGCGCAAACGATCATGGTCAAAGGGCAGTGAAGCACCACAGACTGTAGCGAAACCCGGATTAACACGTAATAAGGTGATGCTGTGTGTATGGTGGGATTGGAAGGGCATCGTTCATTATGAGCTTTTACCGCCGGGCAAAACCATCGATTCGGATCTCTACTGCCAACAGCAGATGAGACTCAAACAAGAAATTGAGAAAAAACGGCCGGAATTGATCAACAGAAAGAGTGTGGTCTTTCATCATGATAACGCCAGACCGCACACATCTTTGGCCACTCAGCAAAAATTTAGAGAGCTTGGTTGGGAAGTGTTAATGCATCCACCATATAGCCCTGACCTTGCACCCTCAGATTTCCACCTGTTTCGATCTCTTCAGAATTCTTTGGGTAGTGTTAGATTAACATCAAGAGAGGACTGTCAAAACTACTTGTTGCATTTTTTTGATCAGAAGTCCCAAAAATTCTACAGCAACGGGATCATGTCACTACCTACAAGATGGCAACAAGTTATCGAACAAAATGGCACATATATATTATAATTAAATGTAATTAAACTTGAAAAAAATATGTCTTGAATTTGTTTAAAAAATACGAAGAAACTTTTTCCCCGACCTTATAGATAAAAATAATAGACTAGATAATTTTATAGATTCCTTCAGTGACGAATATTACATCACTAGAACAGCTCTACAAGTGTACAGTAAACAGGAAATACAAACCAACTCTTTCCGTAGCATATGGTTAAAATCGCAGGTGTACGCAGTTTCGTCATTGGTAAGTAAGGTAGCTGAAAGTTTAAAAATCTTCAAAGATTGTATCTCGGAGCGTTCATCAAAATAAGTTTGCAGTTTTCCTACAACACCTGTATTCTTTGTTCAGCATGTTCGAACGAAACTTTAGTGATAATTTCTAAACTACATTGCAGGTAACATAAATCTGCAACTCATCTGCAGAGGAAGTTCAACAAACTAGTCTAAAAGTACGATAAAACTTGCCATGTGCACGTGCCAATCAACAACAACAAAAAGCGAAACTCGAATCCGTATAAAATGTGGAGAAATGGACGAGAGTTGAAAAAATCGCCGGTAACTCGGGTTTGTCCACAGAAAAGAGAAGTAAATAGAACGAAAATGAGAAGGAAAGTCTGTCGCCAAGTATTGTGACAGATACTTGATTGAACATTCTTATTTATGTCAACGCGTCGAACGTCGATAGCAACTTTGTTAGCAACTGTGACGCGTCACAGTTGCTAACAAAGTTGCTATGAGTTTATATGGATGGAAGTAGCTACAACAAATTTCTTACAAAAATACCTTGACAGCCGTTCTATTCTAAACAAGAACAAGAACAACAATCCTCACAAGACGATTTTTTTTTCTTAAGGTAAGGTTTCTTACAGTTTTCTGGCAGATTGGTTCAGAGTAACGATAGTGCCCTGGCACTCAACAGATGTTGGTCTCTGTAATGTGTGAACTGTGTGACACATGTGCAGTAATTTATCAAGTTATTCTGGCAATGAAGCGAGCCCGGGGGCTGCCCGGGAGCTCACAGTGGACAAATTGGAGGTGTTTACTTGACAAACGCAGGCTTGTGCCGGCTGGAACCTTCTGCCCAGCTTTCCGGCAACCGGCTATTCATTTTGTAGACAGCTCATTAAGTTTAGTTTTAGAACCGATGAAACAATTAGTTACTCCGCGGTGGTTTATTAGAGAATGGTTGGGTGGCTAATACGGTATTCACTGTTTGCAATAGTCCGCGTCACTGTTAAAAAAACAGCGATAATAGCTAAATTAATATTGAGTTCTGGTAATAAAGTTACAATTTTTTTACCATTACTGCCGCCGCTAATTATTGCCAGTGGCGGTAGTGTCTATTGTATGTTTTTATTCGCCATTTTCTTTGCTTTTTATAATATCCGTTATATCAATGCCATAATCACATGCAAAGGAATCTATTTAAAGCCTGTTTCACCCCCGTTCACCTAACTTGAATTGGCAATTTACGATTATATTCGACCGCTGATGTTCACGGATGTTGTCAAATGGCCTATCGGTGTAATAAAATACTAGGAAAGCAAATTTTCAATAATGTCAAAAAGTCATTTTGTGTTAGATGGTGAGTTAGAGTCTAAAGTAACAACACTTCTGATCTAGATATAGAATACAGATTGCTTCATGAGTACTCTACTTTGACAAATCGTTTAAAAATCATTCAACTTAAAAAACAAGTGTAAATTCCCGTTTAGTCTATAGTACTATCACTATTCCTTTCGTACAAAATCGCGGCGATAAAGGCATCTGCGAAACGTTAGCTAAGCTCATTACCTCCAGCATTGTATATAAGGTAGCCCGTTAGTGCTCGGACTCCATTGTACAGTTTATGAAAAGCCCATTTTGTGAATATTACCTTAATTATAAGTCACATCGCCAGCTGCGACTACAATATGCAGGCACTTTTAAAGTGATACTCAGGAAAATGTTATAACAGTAAAACATTTTTCATTTTATTAAGGCCAGTGTTGAAGATAAAACTATGGCGATTTAGGTATTTTGTGCAGTTACTCGCTTTTTTATGCATCAGGGTGACAAGGCGAGAATGTCTCACATCTGATGGTAAGCGACACGTTTGCCTATAACAGTTTAATTCCACACAGAATTTTGCACTTCAACGGTTCCAAATTGTTGGCGGCAATGCATTGCGCACTGAGATATTAGATATTTAGTCTCTTTATGCTCAGTAATAAAACTTTGCCCTTCAATTCGTAACATTATACAGTGGTTAAATAGCTGACAAAGATGTGGATGTTAGTTTCCCGGCGGGCTCCGCTAAAGACTCGTACTTACCACTACCGAAATTGCTTTTTAGGATATCGAAATATTCGACATTCAATTCAATGCTATATGATGCGATCCGACTATGCAGCTATTTAACTGTATTTACAACTTTTAATGGAAGTTTTTTAATGCATAAGTTTACTAAAATCTTTTGATGAAAGCTTCTCTGGGAAGAATTAATAAACGTTTTTTTTCTGTAACATGGTATTAAATGTTAGTTTTTAAGAGCATGCTTTTACGAATATTGGTCCTTAAAGCTTCAACCATTTCTAGAGTAATTTCTAGATGCATATCTGCTGTGTCGTCTCTACAAGTCGTACATGAATGATATATAAAAACGATTCATCATACGTTGATTTATATTGTGAAACAAGATGGAACATTTTATCTCCTCTGATCATCTCTGGTGCTGCGCGGCCATCTGCACCATCCGTAGGTATCCGGAGGTGCTAGAAGCGCTATCAAAATGTGTATTTTTCCGGTGGAAAAATATATATTGTATCACTTCTTTAACTAAAACAATTTGTTTCATCTCAACGTCACGAACACTTAAAATATTAACTAATACCTAAAAATATACCTTTTTGTACTGTCATGGAAAAACATAGTTTTTCTAGGATTTAAAAGAATGCCACTTTTTATTTATGGCATCAAAATGCAGCATGTATACAATGATGTACAAAGTTTCCTTAAAATTCTTTTTTTTTTTACAACTTTAGTGATATATTGACGTTCCCAAACTCGTTACGGGGTGCCTCATCGGATTTAATACCCCGAGCTGGCCTCAGGGGCTCGTTTGTATCATCAATATATCAAACAGGGGTGACCTACCCCCTTTGTTCGTAATCAGTGCTGAATAAAATACGGCTGGATTGTTTATCTGTTTCCAACAATTTTAATTTTAACCCTTTCAATGTATATATTAACAAAAATGTATTAAATTTCGTTTTCGCTGAATAGGGATTTTAAAATGAAAGCAGACAACTTTTTTTTGATCAGGTGTACCGTTCGCGTAACATTACCCGACAAAGTTGACAACAAGCTTCCACTACTACCAGGGTTACTAAACGTTACTATATGAACTTGTCGACAACAAATAAAACTTTCATTTATTTTTAAACACTTTGGCATCTACCTTATATAAAACAAAGTCGGGTTAGTTACACCATTTGTAAATAAAGAACGGCTGGACCGCTTTTCATGATCTTTGGATTTGTTGGATGTCTCTCCGACTCGAAAAGCAGAATATATAAGTATTAAAATAGTTCCAGTATAAACTCCACTTTAAGTAAAAACTTGCCTCGCGTGCTCTAGAAACATAAACTTAATAACTTGGTTCGGTACTAAGATGGAGAATAGCCGCTATAATATAGGTAGCTACTGAAATAGCTCGAAAAACAACAATGTTTGTAAAGATATACTGAGAAAACACATTATTTGAATGAATGAATAAAAACAACAATGTTTGTAAAGATATACTGAGAAAACACATTATTTGAATGAATGAACAAAAACAACAATGTTTGTAAAGATATACTGAGAAAACACATTATTTAAATGAATGAACAAAAACAACAATGTTTGTAAAGATATACTGAGAAAACACATTATTTAAATGAATGAACAAAAACAACAATGTTTGTAAAGATATACTGAGAAAACACATTATTTAAATGAATGAACAAAAACAACAATGTTTGTAAAGATATACTGAGAAAACACATTATTTAAATGAATGAACAAAAACAACAATGTTTGTAAAGATATACTGAGAAAACACATTATTTAAATGAATGAACAAAAACAACAATGTTTGTAAAGATATACTGAGAAAACACATTATTTAAATGAATGAACAAAAACAACAATGTTTGTAAAGATATACTGAGAAAACACATTATTTAAATGAATGAACAAAAACAACAATGTTTGTAAAGATATACTGAGAAAACACATTATTTAAATGAATGAACAAAAACAACAATGTTTGTAAAGATATACTGAGAAAACACATTATTTGAATGAATAAACAAAAACAACAATGTTTGTAAAGATATACTGAGAAAACACATTATTTGAATGAATGAAAAAAAACAACAATGTTTGTAAAGATATACTGAGAAAACACATTATTTGAATGAATAAACAAAAACAACAATGTTTGTAAAGATATACTGAGAAAACACATTATTTGAATGAATGAACAAAAACAACAATGTTTGTAAAGATATACTGAGAAAACACATTATTTAAATGAATGAACAAAAACAACAATGTTTGTAAAGATATACTGAGAAAACACATTATTTAAATGAATGAACAAAAACAACAATGTTTGTAAAGATATACTGAGAAAACACATTATTTAAATGAATGAACAAAAACAACAATGTGTGTAAAGATATACTGAGAAAACACATTATTTGAATGAATGAACAAAAACAACAATGTTTGTAAAGATATACTGAGAAAACACATTATTTAAATGAATGAACAAAAACAACAATGTGTGTAAAGATATACTGAGAAAACACATTATTTAAATGAATGAACAAAAACAACAATGTTTGTAAAGATATACTGAGAAAACACATTATTTAAATGAATGAACAAAAACAACAATGTTTGTAAAGATATACTGAGAAAACACATTATTTGAATGAATGAACAAAAACAACAATGTTTGTAAAGATATACTGAGAAAACACATTATTTGAATGAATGAACAAAAACCGACTTCTAAACTATACTTACATGTACAAACTTAAACTAAAATGAATAAAAATTACAATTAAAAGAGATATTAAAATCAAAGGTTGTCTGGAAGAAAACGCTTAAGGCGATAAGGCCGCCTATTATAACTGCCGGTTTTTGTATACATTTAAAGTTTCTTTGTATTTATATATATATATATGGTGTATAATTAAATGATATTGTATTTAAAACTGTTTTACTGATGAATTTCTAGTGTAATACCGCTTCTACGTCGCTTCAAGTACAATAAGGAATTTATGATAAATAGACTATATATTTATTTGTTTTTTTTTGTGTATTTTTTTTTGAGTGTTTTTAGAAAAACAGTTTTGAAAATGGACTTCCGCAAAGTAACGTCTGATTCAATCAACTATGATATTGTATTGTAAAAGTCCTCGTACAAAAATTGCTGAAAGGAACCACAAACCAAAACTTTATCTGTGTATATTGTCGATTTTTACTAAAAGTGCTGAATAAATTTTGATAAAATTTATATGGGACCATCTTTGAAGTATGATGATCTACTTACTAAACAAAAAAAGAATCATCAAAATCAAGTCATAATTGGCGGAGTAATTGAGTAACAATCATACAAACAATACATAGTCGGATGGTTGGTAACCTCCTTCGGAAATCGGTTAAAAATATGTAATAGGTCGGGGAAAAAGTCTTTTCGTATTTTGTATGTATAAAGATGTAGTAAAATCTCATCGGTTGTACTGTTTGTATCTGGCTAGTTTTGATATCATTAAAAATATGACATTTTAAAAAAGGAATACAAAAAGTAAAAAGCAATTTCCCGCCATTTTTCAATTGTTTTTTTGTCCGATAAAATGAGTGAATCTAACGAAGAAATTCGATATATTTTGAAGTTTTATTACAAAAAAGGGAAAAATGCGACACAAGCCGCGAATAAAATATGTGACGTTTATGGACCTAATGCAGTGTCATCAAGAGTAGCACAATGGTGGTTCAAACGTTTTCAGTCCGGGAATTTTGATGTCAAAGATGCAGCTCGCTCTGGTCGCCCTGTTACGGATAAAGTTGATGCCATTTCTGAAAAAGTGGAGCAAGATCGGCATATTAGTAGTTACGACGTAGCTGGAGAACTAGGGATCGACCACAAAACAGTTTTGACCCATTTGAAAAAGTCTGGTTATACAAAAAAACTCGATATTTGGATGCCACACGAGCTCACTGAAAGAAACCAAATGAATCGTGTACTCATTTGCGATTCTCTATTGAAACTGTAGTGTATGGCGGTACCCACATTAGTACATTAAAAGTACACCTTGTATTGTAACCGAGGGTAGGCGCCGGCGGCCAGCTGTCAGGTTTTTAGTCGGAATAAATCTGTGCTAACTATAACAGTGTTTTCGCTTTGCTCGCCCTTGATCTAATATTTCCCAGTGGCGACGAGAATTATCATTGTAAAACGTTGAACAACACCGCGTGTGATATAATCAAGATGCCTATCGGCAAAATAAGCGAGTTTAATATAAAAGACGGGGCGTGGTCGTCGTACGCGGACCGACTTGAATGTTACTTCAAGGTAAATGGCGTAGAAGACAGCTTAAGATTACCGACGCTTATATCCCTGATGGGAGACGAAGCGTATGAGCTGTTGGCGAACCTGTCCAGTCCCAAAAAGCCAGCGGAATTGACCTATTTGGAGGCGACGGACGTGCTGCGTCGACATCTACAGCCGGCACCATCGGTGCTTGCGGAACGGTATCGGTTCCGACAGCGCAGGCAGCGGACAGAGGAAAACGTGAGCGAGTACATAGCAGAGTTGAAAAAGTTAGCACGGTATTGCAAATTCGGCGACGTATTAAACGAGAATTTGCGGGATCAATTTGTGTGCGGCGTAGAGAGTGACGTCATCCGTCAACGGCTTTTCGCGGAGGCGGACACTTTGACGTTTCCGGAGGCGATGAAGATGGCGAGCTCGCTGGAGGCTGCCGAGCGCGATGCGACAGCTGTGGAGGCACGGGCGGCGCCGGAAGCGGTAGCGGGAGCTAGCGCAGTACATGCGCTGCGCATGAGCAATCGCGGTGACGGAGATCGCGTACACCGAGGGCACGGAAATGGGCGCCGGCCGCCCGGGCCGGCTGGAGCGCCGGAGAAGGGACAGCCACGGTCAGTGCTTTCCAACTGCAGGGCCTGCGGAGACACGAGTCATACCTACGGGAATTGTAAGTTCCGGGACTACGTGTGCAGCCGGTGCAAGCGCCCCGGTCACCTGCGACGGGTGTGTCTGGCGGGAACTGCCGGCACGGGATCCAAGCTGACGGGCGGACCAGGAAGAGGCGCAGGTGTTAATTTCGGCCGCACTGACTTGAAGGAGTCGGATGAACCGGACCTACCTTGGGACGACTGTGTGGATCTGTATCAGTTAAATCTGGGAGATTATAAGCCGGTGAGTTTGCCGATCTGTATTAACGACCGGGAGATAATAATGGAAATTGATACGGGAACGCCTATTTCTTGCATAAGTGAGGCTACCTACATTAAATATTTCAAAAGTGATCAAATCATACCTAACAATCTTTGTATTAAATTTTATGACGGATCAAATATACTTCCGTTAGGTGTAATTAAACCAGTTGTGAAATATGGAGACATCGAAAAGGAGCTAGAACTGTTTGTCATCAGAGGAGGTACGACGTCATTGCTGGGCCGTCAGTGGCTCGGTGAGTTAGGAATACAAGTTCCCATACTGAATTGTAACAACATAGGTCGAATAGATAACGATAAGCACGGAGGCCTGAGTGATGAAATATCAGTTCTGTTACGCAGATATAATCAACTGTTCGACGGCAGTCTAGGGAGGTTCACGGGGGGGCAAGGCGACGCTCCGGGTGCGAGAGGGGGCAGTGCCGGTGTACCACCGCGCGCGGCCGATGGCATTCGCTACCCGAGACCGGGTGGATGCTGAGCTGGACGCGATGCTCGCCGCCGGCGTCATTGAGCCGGTCGACAGCTCGGACTGGGCCTCACCGCTGGTTCCCGTCAACAAGCCGGACGGGGCGCTCAGGGTTTGTGTAGATTATAAGGCAACTCTAAATCCCGTTTTGCTGGTCGACCGATATCCATTACCGAAAATCGAGGAGTTACTTTTTGAGTTAAATGGCTCGCAGTATTACAGTAAAATAGACTTATCTCAATCTTATAACCAGATTGAATTAGATGAATCTAGGAAATACACGGTAATAAACACTCATCGCGGTTTATTTTGCTATAACCGGTTAGTATTTGGGTTATCGTCGAGTCCGGGAATTTTTCAACGAATTATGACAAATTTATTGAAGGGTATACCAAACATAGGCATTTTTATCGATGACGTCATAATCGGGGGAAAAACGAAACGGGAGCATTTAGATGCGCTTGAGGCGGTATTCGATCGGCTACAATCGAGCGGTTTGCGTTTGAAAGAAAGTAAATGTGTTTTTTTGGCGCAGCAAGTTACGTACCTAGGTTACATCTTGTCTAAAGACGGCATTAAAGTCGATCCGGCAAAAGTGGAAGCGATCGAGAAAATACCTAGACCGAAAAATGTTCCGGAACTTAGGTCCTTTCTGGGCCTGGCTAATTTCTTTGCAAAGTTCGTAAAGAACTATAGTCTACAGTTAGTACCGATTTTTAATTTACTCAAAAAAGGTGTAGACTGGGTTTGGACGAAGGAATGCGAAAGCGCTTTCCAAAATATAAAAAATCGTTTGGCGAGTTCACAAGTGTTAGCGCATTATGATCCGAACAAAACTTTAATATTAACTTGCGATGCCAGTCCCGCGGGCTGCGGGGGGTTGTTATCTCAGCCAGACGCGCAGGGGGCGGAACGGCCCGTTGCATTCGTGTCGCGGACACTTACGAGCGCAGAGAAAAATTATTCTCAAATACATAGGGAAGCGTTGGCGATAGTAGTTTGTATGAGAAAATTTCACCAATACTTATACGGTAGGCATTTTACCTTGCGTACGGATCACAAGCCATTGGTATCAATATTCGGTCCGCACAACAATATTCCAATAATGACGGCGAGTCGGATGTCAAGATGGGCGGTTATCTTGTCCGCGTATACTTACGATATAGAATATGTTCGTACCGATAAAAATAGTGCCGACGCATTGTCTCGCTTGCCCCTGCCTTGTAAGGAACCGGTTTTACCTAAGGTGCCGGAACAAACGCATTTACACTTCGCGCAAGATGCTTTGCTGTTAGATTGCAATGAAATCAAGAAATGCACCGCGCGTGATCCACTTCTTAGTAGGATATTGAGTTTTGTTCGAGACGGCTGGCCTCCGGAGTGCGAGGTGATCGGAATGCAGCCCTATTTTAATCGACGGGCCGAATTATATGAGGAGTTAGGCTGTCTAATGTGGGGGCACAGGGTGGTCATCCCTGATAAGTGTAGGGAAAAAGTCTTAAAGGTGTTACATGAGCCACACATGGGAATAGTCAAGTCAAAGGCCTTGGCCAGGAGCTACATTTGGTGGGCAGGACTGGACGAAGCGATTGAAGCCCTATGTAAGGGTTGCGAGACGTGCGCGGCGCAGGCGGACGCGCCGCCGCGGCAGGCGCCTCGTCCCTGGCCCTGGCCGGCCCGGCCCTGGTCGAGGCTGCATTTAGATTTTATGGGGCCTATATTTGGTAAAACTTATTTGGTAGTCGTCGATGCGATGTCTAAGTGGTTAGAAGTGTTCCAAGTACCTAGCACGGCGGCTAACTGGACTATCGATAAATTAACGGAGCTATTCGGGCGGTGGGGGCTACCAAAGCAGATAGTTAGCGACAACGGACCTCCATACACGAGCGAAATGTTTGCGGTTTTTAACAAAAGTAGAGGCATTGAACACATTTTTACTGCTCCATTTCATCCCGCCTCAAACGGAGCGGCAGAAAATGCGGTGAAGACGTTAAAAAGGGTAATCAAAAAAGCCGTTCATGAGAAGGAGGACGTCAACAGGGCACTGAACACTTTCCTTATGTATTATAGAAATACAGACCACACATCCACCGGGGAGAGCCCAGCGGTCCTTATGCTAGGTAGAAGGCTGCGCACTCGTCTAGACGCCTTGAGACCGGACCGGGAGGCGCGGGTGGCGCGTGCGCAGCAGCGGCAGGTACAAGACGCGGCCGGCGCGGACAGGGTCATCGACCCCGGGGATGACGTTTGGTACCGCCAATATTTAAAGGGGGAAAAGTGGTTACCGGGCATGGTGGAAAGTAGGTTGGGTCCTTCAAACTTCAGAGTTATAGGTCAGGAGGGGAATCAGATACATCGTCATGTCGATCAGCTAAAACGTAGGAGCAGGAGTTCGCTGGTTTGCCCAAACTCCGACCGTCCTGCTGAAGGTGATAAAGGATTGGTAACAAGTCAAATACCAGAGAACCCAACGGTCGCTGCGGGAAGTAGCCGGTCAGAACGAGCGGTGACGGCTAGTCCTCCCGTTCAGCCAAAGGTTACGCCTGAACCTCGTGAACCTTCTCCAGATCTCCCGTCTCTTATAAGTACCCCCAAGGGTAGGCCACAAAGGCTTTGTAGATTACAAAAACCTAATTATAAGCTGTAATCTTAAGTAGTTAAGTTGTATAAGTATTATGTATAAGAGTTTCCTTAAGTTATAATGTAATATGTAAATAACCCCATTGGCCGCCACCGAGATCAACTTGTTCTAACCAATAGTTCACTCCATAGGTATTCACTAACCCTTACCGATTGTATGTTCCATAATTAGTGTGGAGGAATGTAGTGTATGGCGGTACCCACATTAGTACATTAAAAGTACACCTTGTATTGTAACCGAGGGTAGGCGCCGGCGGCCAGCTGTCAGGTTTTTAGTCGGAATAAATCTGTGCTAACTATAACAGTGTTTTCGCTTTGCTCGCCCTTGATCTAATATTTCCCAGAAACGTAACGAAACCGAACCGTTTTTGAAAAGATTGATCACTGGTGATGAAAAATGGATCACCTACGACAAGAATATGCGAAAACGATCATGGTCAAAGGGCAGTGAAACACCACAGACTGTAGTGAAACCCGGATTAACACGTAATAAGGTGATGCTGTGTGTATGATCGGATTGGAAGGGCATCGTTCATTATGAGCTTTTACCGCCGGGAAAAACCATCGATTCGGATCTCTACTGCCAACAGCTGATGAGACTCAAACAAGAAATTGAGAAAAAACGGCCGGAATTGATCAACAGAAAGGGCGTGGTCTTTCATCATGATAACGCCAGACCGCACACATCTTTGGCCTCTCAGCAACAATTGAGAGAGCTTGGTTGGGAAGTGTTAATGCATCCACCATATAGTCCTGACCTTGCACCCTCAGATTTCCACCTGTTTCGATCTCTTCAGAATTCTTTGGGTAGTGTTAGATTAACATCCAGAGAGGACTGTCAAAACTACTTGTTGAATTTTTTTTATCAGAAGTCCCAAAATTTCTACAGCAACGGGATCATGTCACTACCTACAAGATGGCAACAAGTTATCGAACAAAATGGCACATATATATTATAATTGAATGTAATTAAACTTGAAAAAAATATGTCTTGAATTTGTTAATAAAATACGAAGAAACTTTTTCCCCGACCTTATATATTGGCGAAGATACACCTGGGGCCTACCTACCTCTAAACGCGGTGCAGTTTGCAAAATCACGTGACCGCAAACCGTATCTCGACGCATCAAGGTTCGGGTTCGCGTGATTTTGCAAACTGTACCTATTCATGCCCGCGTTTGAGTTGGGCGTAAGAACCATGAGCATTCAAGCGAGCTGAACGTTGAGCGTTTGAAGAACTGAATGACGAATTTTGCCTGAATCGTACTGTTTTATATTTGCGAGAAATTTCACTGCTGTAAACGAGTGCTTATTTTAAAGCAGTCATTATTATTTCTGTCTCTGACATTAACATTTCCATCTGAATGTGAGTGGAATGATGAAAATAACATCTATTTGTACGTGTATGGTAAGAATACTTTTATATCTAATGTTTTTTGAACAATTCTTAAATTTCGCACAAAACCCTAAAATGTGGCCGTTGAAAGATTGCATCTGACAGCTTGGCAGCTGTCAGCTCAGGCAACTAAAACAGTAAACATTAAACCTGTGCATTAAACCCTTATTCCCTTTTACTTTTTGAGTGTAAGATTGTAGCTAATTTACTACAGTAAAATATTTATAGAAAATGTTTTTATTCCTTTTTACAACGTGATTGCAGCTGTCAGAAGCATTCACTCAGCAGTATGTAGTTCACAAGATGACAAGGAAGCTCCACAATCTCTTAAAAGACTAGTTTCTCGCGTCTCCGTCTCCGTCGGGACCACAGATCTCAACTTTCACCAAGTTCCGAACTGCAAGATGTTGCTGCAGATATTGCAGTTAGCATGGCTTGGTTACACTGCGAGCGGACATCACGTATGTACTCAACTAAATGCGCCCCGCGGTTTCACCCGCGTGGTGATGAAAATCGGTGATGTTGATGATAAAAAGTAGCATATGTGTTAATCCAGAACATAAGCAATGTATATTCCAAATTTTATCCAAATCCATCCAACCGTTTCTGCATGATTTAGTAACAAACATCCATCCATCCAAACTTTCACATATATGATATTAATGTGATTAACTACTCGTAACTTATGAAAACTTGTTTCGAGTTTTGATTTCTAAATTTGATTATTTTACTAATCACTTTAAAATTCCCTATGACATATAACAGGAAACCCTGCGACGCAGAGAAACTGTTAATTTTGTTTCTTCAAAGATTGTGTACGTCAAAAGTATTGCTAAATAAGTAAACATTGAATTGAACTAAACATGTGAATCGTCAGTTATGAAGTCTGTTAAAAGCTGGTTCTTGATAACTCGCTACCAATCGAGCCACACCCCAAAGGGAGCAAAACCAAAGGACGCTCACAAAGTGCTTGCAACTAGAAATCTTGGAGACAGTTGAGATGAACCAACTAATAGATATAAAGTGAAGTTCTGAATCTAATCTAAGGGCCGATTTCACCATCAAAGTGAACGCGATCAACGCAAAACTAAACTGGTATAAAGTGGCTTATTGAGTTCAAAACGTCAATTTGGGTTTCACCAACATAAACTGATCGCAGTTAAATCGGCCCTAAGAACATTTCATAATGACCGGCGGCAGGCGGCAGGCGACAGCGTCAGGTGACGACGAGAACAGACGTCGTTAACGGTATGCAACATTTAGAAAACATTCTAAGTTACTCCATGTGCTAATAGACAAACAGACAAAAATTAAAAAAACTGTCTTAACGTATTCAGCTGCTTCTTTTAAGACGCCCTGTGTTTTTTTTTGTATCGCTATTACAGTTTTTTTAATCTCTATGTTTTTATTATATGTATAGAAGATGTATAGATAGATTATTATTAAAAAAAACACTTATAACACCATAATATGTAAACTAAGGCGATGCTGTAGACGATACATACAAAAAAAAACATAATTATAAACAAACGCGCACAGCGCGGGCAAAACGCAGACAACGAGGGTAAAACGCGGACAACGAAGGTAAAACGCGGACAACGAAGGTAAAACGCGGACAACGAAGGTAAAACGCGGACAACGAAGGTAAAACGCGGACAACGAAGGTAAAACGCGGACAACGAAGGTAAAACACGGACAACGCGGGTAAAACTAGGACTTCCGTTGTAAAAACTGTCACCTGTCCTTCTCACCGGAACCGGAACAGGATGGAGGCGAGCAGAACTTGTCCAGTAATTCCTGTCTACCTATAATAACGGCAGAAGCGTGGCTTTGTTCATAAATAACTGAAAAGAAACTTTTTGTAATATGAAAGTTAGATATTCCTTTGAATAAAGTATGCGGAGTCGGGCATCTTGTTGCGACAAGGTTTCCTCGTTCAGATATTTATTGTCCCGACCGAAGTACTGTTCCACGCGTCGACACTTTCACTCGGGAGTTCATTCTTTCAATACTGTTATGTTGGCTGCTAATTGTTCTTATGTCGAGTAGAATTCCTAAGTGATAAAAATGTCCTGATATGTAATGTAGACTAAATAATTGACATAAGATCGAGACTTGGTACTAGAAAAAATTAAATTATTAATATATACTAATATTATAATGAGGAAAGATTTGATTGTTTGTTTGTTTGTTTGCATTGAATAGGCTCCGAAAAACCTGAACCGATTTGAAAAATTCTTTCACTGCTGGGAAGCTACGCTATCCCCGGGTGACATACATAGGCTATATTATATTTTGTGGCGAGGCCGAAGGCCTAGCTTACACCCGTGCGAATCCGGAACGGTGAACTAGTAACTAATATAGGTAGTAATTAACATGTTTCTTTTAGTAATTAAGCCAAAAAATACTACTAAACTATTATTTTGACAATATTCTAACATAGACATAATTCCCTTTTTTAACTTTAACAAAAACTTACTAATAAATAATAAAAATTAATTTTAAAAAAACTAACATGTTGTACGCCGTACCTGGCAAGGACATGAGATACGTTTCCATTCTTACGACCCTGTATGCTACTTTATATGTATGTGTACCTACCATGTTCTGATAAATAAATAATTTGATTTGATGTCAAACCGGTAATACGTACATGCATCAAACTTAGCATGATTATAGTACACACTCTAAAGTAAAACAACAAATAATAAATAATGGCTAGGTGCAAATTTCTGTTAACCACCAAGTTAAGCTGGATTGGGCGCGGTATGTACCTCAATCGGTGAGCGCCTAGGCGTGATGTAGTCTTTTTACACTACTTTTTGTGTTTTGTGGTGGTACGGAACCCTCATTGCGCAAGTCCGACTCGCACTTGGCCAGTTTATATTACTTAGATTTTACTAAGAACTTTAAATGTTCAAAATGTTGTAATGCTCGATCGTGATCGAGGAAGCACGAAGCATGCGCTTTTAAGTCGCATGTGAACCTCCTTCCACAGAATACAAAATACACACTCCTACACAGAATTGAATACCTACGCTTTAAGAAAATGAAACCGTCATAAAGTTGACAATAGATCTGAAGCATCATTTAACTCCAATAAGAACCGTGAACAGTTTGATGATTTGTTTAACGACCAGTCGAAGATATCTCTCCGATTGTAAAATCGTTTACGACTCTGTTCGACTATCGGTTTATGGACCGATTTTAAAATGTGTGTTAATGTTGTCATATCGGAGACTTTGTGGGTTTACTGGCAACATGTTTAATGGTCTATAATCTGTGGTGAACATTACTTTTATCACAACTTTAATACGAAAATTCATACACTTTTTAACTAATGGAATCATAACCTACCCTGACCTGCATGATCTAATTCCCTCCCGAACATTTTGCTATCGGATGGCCAGGGGGAGGGCACGAAAAGGCGACACCGTTTCAACAGCTTTGATTCCACTTTTATTGTGCGAACTGCTAATCTGTGGAATGCGCTGCCTGATTGGGTGTTCCCCGGGAGTTACAACCTGGATGTCTTCAGGTGGCGGGTGAATCATTTTTATTTTCTATAGGCAGGTGTGATCTATCGTTGACCGCATCATCGCTTAAAATCAGGCGAGTTGGACGTCTCACCAATAAAAAAAAACTCAAATAGATTTTTTTATTCTAAAAATACTCAATAATGCAAAACTTACTCCACTTTTTTACGATCAACATAAAAGTTAGAAGTTAGCGAAACTTTTTTTATAATGAAAAATCACAGTTCAGTGACCCTTCTAGTCATTAACAGACGTCTTTTGCAATTGAGGTTAAGTGGAATTGACCTACCGACCGAGACGTGGCATGGTTTAGACGTCTGGAGACTATGGATGATAACATCTAATTCTAATTCAAAGTGGGGGTGATAAGACCTGTACTGGCATCCCGCTTTGTATTGTGCATTAACCCCTGTCAGCCTATACTAACCAGCCGAGCTTGCTCATTTTAATATAAAAATATAGTCTAATGACATGGCACGATAACGATTATCGTAAGAAAGTAACAGCCGAGACCTACAGTTTATCGTGCCATCCAAACTACGATAGCGCTCAGTTATAAATGCCTCTTGCTGTCATCCGGAGATTGCCCGGAGGAAAGGTTGTTTAACGTCGGTATTCTGTAAGGATCAACCAGCCGAGCGATACCATGGTCGCCAGAGACAAGCAAGCGAGCTGTCAACAAACAAATACCGACTACTCAATTCGGCCAGTTTTTTTTATATTTGTACACCTTTTACTGCTTCATTTGTACACCGACTTACGCGATTATTTTGTATTATGTGAGAAGGCTCGATGCAGTCCCAGATTTTTTTATTGGCGCAGTTTTCACCAACTCCAATAATACGAAAAATGTAGTTGGAACGCCTGTGGAAGTGGGGATTTCAATAATTTTGATCGAGGGCTTACTAATAGTGAAATCGGATTTTTAAAATCGATAATCATAATTTAACTGGAGATGTGTCCACAGTCATAATCAAAGCAACGGCCTAACTTGTCAGTGATAATCAAAATAGGATGTATATCAGTGAATAATTTTATAATTTCAGATATACTAGTCTTATAGATCGGCTGGAAATCATTGGCTGAATCATGCTGGAAAACCCAGAGCACCAGCATAAACTCTTATCTTGGCTCTTATCGCCCGGGAAACCCAAGGAAATGGACAATTTATCTATAAAGCGTAATCAATCAATTGCTTCGAATTGGATTCTAAACGGTAGTTAGACTTTGTTTATTGAACGTACAACTCAATGACAGACAAGCAAAACAATCACCTGATAGAAATAATTATCTATATAAAAAACAGACATCATAAAAATGTCAGAACTGGACCAAATTGAACGATGATGAATCTAAAGATGGGACCACACGGGAAGCACCAGCTTTCAAATAAAACAAGCATCATCAAAATCGATTCACCCACTCAAAAGTTATGAGGTAACAAAAATAAAACTGTTGAATTGAGGAACTCCTCCGTTTTGGAAGTTTTTTTTAATGATACAGAGTGAACAGCTCAACGCCACTCAGAATTTTGAACTTCAACAGTTCAAAACCCTGGATGGCAAAGCACTGCGCTCGTCACCCCGAGATATAACATGTCAATCTTTGTGTGCCCTGTAATTTCGCTGGAAACATTGCCCTTCAATCCGGAACACAGTAGTGTTTGCACACTACTGCTTGGCGGTTGAATAACTGGCAAAGGTGTGATACTTCCCTACGTGGACCCCTGCAAAACAGTCCTACCAGTTAGAAGTCGGTTAAAAACAACATGTCGCACAAAGTTTTGAATCTCAATAGTTCAAAGTTCTGCGCGGCATTGGTGCGCCTGCGAAGCACTCGTCACCTTGAGAACTCTTCAGAAACATATTATTGCCCTTAAATGCTTTCGGTTAAAAGTAGTAACTACTGCTTGTCAAAAGTGTACTTTAAGGTAGTACTAGTGTAAGGTAGGTAGCTTCCCAGGCGAACTCGGCAAAAGAGCTCTACCACTTCTTAAGTAGTTAGACCTTGTTTGTTTCCTATCTGCAAAAGACACGAACATGTTTGAAGTACTTAACCACTCGTACTAATGCCGGATTAGAATATGGCTCGTTCTAGACGTCGTTTTAGCTGCGGAGTCATTAGTACAGGCTTAAGAGGCTCCTAGGACAAACTACCGCAAGGGAGGCCGTCTTAACTCAGATATTCATTTTTGTCTAGGACTTGATAAAGTTGTTACATGTAACTTTGGGAATGTGTTTCTTTGTAGGCAACATAAAAGTATGCAAAGAGAATGAAGTAAAAACTGTTACAAGTTAAAAATAAATAAAATATGTTTTACGATACGATTAGTGAAAGTAATAACAATTACAATGTTATGAAAACGTCTGTTAGTAACTAATTATTTAGTTCTTTTATTCATACGAAGCGAGTTGTTATACTACTATGGATGATGCAATTATGAGGTAAGAGAAAACGGAAGATTTTTTTTTACTATTATTTAATCTGTGGCATAAACACAGATTAAACAACAATTAGTATTTTTACACAGTGAGGCCAGTCTAGAAATCGGGCCGGTAGCCTGACTCCGCCTAGGTGACTTCATTTGCTCCATTTAGAGAGAGGTTAATTACACAAGCAGTTTTTCAAAGAGTACAATGATTTAATAGAATATTATAGGTTATAGTAACGATGGAGCGATGGTAGCATGTGCGCTTTACTATTTGACCCGGTTCGATCCTCGGCCCTGCATCTATCACTTCTTTACTACCTAAATAAATTATGTGCAGTTTCGATGACATCACGCAACAACGATGAAAGAAAACATTGTGAGGAAACCGGTATATCCAAGAACCTTAAAACTTCAAAGACATGACATTCACCAACATGCACTGGGCCAGCATGGGCCGTCCTCTCTCTCAGAGAAGTCCCGTGTCCCAGCAATGGGACCAGATACCACTATCGCTTGGCCACCACCACTCAACCTGGAAAAGTTCCACGACTTTGCCAGTGATTCAAACGCCTAACAGTAGTGTGCAGAAATTACTGGGTTCTGTTTGGAAACATTGCGCATCAATTCGTTAAGAGCAATGTTTCCAGTGAAATTACGGGGCATAAAGAAATTTGCTATGTAATATCTCAGGGTGACGAGCTCAGTACATCGCCATGCAGGGTGTTGAATTGTTGAAGTTCTACATTCTTGTTTGCACTGAACTGTTATGTACAAGCATGACGCTTACAGTACGGCGAGCCACTTACACGTCTCGATCAAAAAAGCAACCTGTATAGGCGTTTTGTGATGATATCAGTCTTCAACTCTTAGGTATTACGCATTTTCATCACAATTCCACCCAACCCTCTTTTTCCTTTCAACATCAAAAGACGTATTCGAAGCCTCACATTCCATCCCGTTATTAAGTAAAGCCTCTGATTCATTAACCCTCCATCGGATGCTGCCAAAAAAGCGTAAAAAAAGTACTACAAACTGCGAGCGAAACGAGAGATTAAGGCCCGTTTTCAAACCAGAGGAGCTTTCACACTACGCCATAATATGTCATCGGATAGAACAAAGAAATTATTTAAATCGGCTAATAAAGTTAAAAATATCAGCGATTAAAAATGTTGGTCAGATCAGGAAGAGATGTTATATCCCTTTCCCTTAAAGTGTGTGTCAGTATAGAGTTTGTATGACGTACTTACAAGTGACGTCTTTTGTTAGTATAGTGCGTTATCTGTCTAGCAAGATATTAAAATGCTTGTATCTTCCATAATTTTAAACACATTCTAATGTTGTTTTCAGTGTTCGGCATTTACGGTCAGCTTTTTTATAAGACAACTAGCCGTCCGCCCCGGCTTCGCACGAGTGTAAGCTCGGCCTTCGGCCTCGCTTCAAAATATAATATAGCCTATGTCACCCGGGGATAGTGTAGCTTCCCAACAGTGAAAGAATTTTTCAAATCGGTTCAATAGTTTCGGAGCCTATTCATTACAAACATACAAAAATAGGTACAAATCTTTCCTCTTTATAATATTATTACTAGCTGTCCGCCCCGGCTTCGCGCGAGTGTGGGCTCGGCCTTCGGCCTCGCTACAAAATATAATATAGCCTATGTCACCCGGGGATAGTGTAGCTTCCCAACAGTGAAAGAATTTTTCAAATCGGTTCAGTAGTTTCGGAGCCTATTCATTACAAACATACAAACATACAAAAATAGGTACAAATCTTTCCTCTTTATAATATTAGTGTAGATAAAAAATAATCAGTCCTCGGTAAATTATTTTAATGTATACTTATAGAACTGATTTTCAATACTAGCTGTTACACAAAAAAATATTTCTTTATTTCAACGAAAATACAAAAGAATGAACCCATGTGGACATTTCTTCCCATACAGGATCTTCTGTGTGTTTTGATGATCAAGCGCAAGCTTATTGCTCAATAAAAAGGACGTATCTAGCGAGAGGAAATCCGGTGTGCAAAAGTGCAATAAAATTGTGTAAGAAAATTTATGAAGCATTATAGCGTAGTCTGAAAGGTTCCTAATAGATATACAAGTAGGTACGTAGGACAGTAGATGGATTTAGAGACGAGAGCTAAGCGCTTTTACGAGAGACATTTAAAAGGTAACTAGTTCGGTCCAGTTTTTCGGCCAATTTCGCTAGTTCTACGTTTTCCCACGTTCGCTGGAGAATTTTGAGGGTAAAGTGAAAATGTCGGGGTTTTACTGAATAAGCGGTTTTTATGTTGTCAGTAAAGTTGTCAAAGATGTTTTAAACGGATTTAGGGTTCGTGGTTGAAAGTTTTCTGAAAAGGTGATTTATTTTTAACGAAGAAAGGGTTGCTAGAAACACGCTAATCAGATGTCACTAATATTGTAATAAGTAATTGTGTCTCTCCGTTTCTTTTTGTACCCAGTGTGGCAATAACACGAAAATCTTATTCTTCTAACAAAACGGCAAAATTGATATTGGAAATTATTGCGATGAAATGGTATTTTACTTATTTATTTAATTAAAACGGTTACACCAATTACATCAATTAAATCATGAGAATTACATTACATTAATTATATAATAAGAATTTCAATAAAATATTAAATAATTACAATAAAATTATCTAGTCATGCGTTAATTTACAATAATAATAATTAATTAGGAACTAAAAATTAAAATAAACTAAATCATACAATATTCTTAAAGTAGGTACATTAGACATTCGTTCACACAACACTCTCACAGTATCTCAAACACACTGATAATATTTCTGTCCATCCATCCACAAACAAGTCATAGTTAGCGATTGAATCCAGGAGCGCGTCGAGCTTGGATACAATGCGTGGGAGTGAGTGAGTTTGAGCGTGCAACAGTGCGGCACCGAGGCATTTCAAATAATTTGTGCTTCCTGCATCTTAAATAGTGATCTGGCACATTAAACCGACACAGCTCAGCACTAAGCTCTGGTGCGTATATTTTACCCCGAAAAAACTTACAGGCGGTTACAATCTGGTCATTTAACCGACGAACTTCGAGGGAGTTGTAACCTAAGCAACCCAGAATGAATTTGCTGGGGTACATGTAGGGATAGTACCCATATTGTCGCTTGTAAAGGGACCTCAAGAACGCCTTCTGTACCTTCTCGAGAGCTAGTGTATACGTTGATTCGTGTGGATTCCACACGCATGCACTAGCCTCCAGTTTTGTCCGGACCAGCGCACTAAACAATAGTTTTACAACATTGTGGTTTTTAAAGTCACGGGCATTCCTTAAAACAAAACCTAGTCTCTTAAAAGACTCCTTTACAAGCGCGTTTATGTAATCATGAAACGTAAGCTTCATATCGAAGGTGACTCCTAAATCCTTCACAGTATTTGTACTCGGTATTTCCCTGTCGTTGACTTTGAAGGTAAAAAAAAAAAGTATACCTCGTGAAGGTACTTCTGATGTCGAATAAATCCGGAAAACCGCTAGTAAGACTGCTTTCAATTGTCACTCACAGACGGCTGAAGGTCTGAAGATAATCCAATGCTCCATTCGATTTAAGCCCAATACTAGCAAGCTGGCGCTACCACGCTGAATAGCAATACTTATTCGTTGAGCCTTCAGATAAGCACCGGCATTTTGGTCACGCGAAGTATTATCCAGACGCTGTTTTTCGAAAATCTCGGTTTTTTGGAAAATAATAATCGATCGGCGCCAGGTCCCGACGTCTCAACCCCAAACAACTCGAACACTCAATAACTGTAACAAGTTCACAGCAACCTAGTAACTAGCAAGTCAAACGAACTATTAATATTTTATAACCAGCTACTCAGACATAACTAAACAGCGGGTTCAACTCGATCAGTCAAGTGTGTCGTCCCACAACCCTGGGCAGGCCCGGATTTATGCCTGGGGCCACAAAGCCCAACCTTAAGGCTTCAGACTCCGAGAGGGCCCCAGTTGGATTTAGTCCACCGTTTGAACGCCGAGCGAAACGATTTTACAGAGTCAATCGAAACAAATTAGTTTTTGTTTTGTCTGTATGACTTTTGTTCTTATATTCATAAAATCAGGTAGGTAGTTTTATCCAAACACAATATGATAAAAATTATAAAATATGATTACAATTCATCTAGGACTAAACCAGGAGTCGCGAGATTCTAGTTCGGTGCGAACAGTTCAAGTTCAACATTGTTCTCAAAATTACCCCATGGTGGATTGGGGTCCCTTATCGAGTGGCCCTGGTCCCCTGAGTCCGGGCCTCTACTGGGAACTAATATTTGCTTGTAATGTTGCGAACATGAAGGTAACATGTAATATCGTGTAGGTACTCGTGGAGGGAGAGGACAAGTTACATTCAATATACACTTGTATGCTCTCAAGTTGTTTGTCTAATCTAATGGGAATAATGAAGGATTTCTGAAACTCAGGGATTTTGGAGTTGGGTTGAATTAGGGTGCGGTGGTAGGAGGCCGGTGGTAGGAGGCCGGTGGTAGGAGGCCGGTGGTAGGAGGCAGGTAGGAGGCAGGTAGGTAGTAGGTATTGTAGGTGTTTTAAAAACCTTTTAAAATATTTTTATCTCTTACTCAAAAACTCATAAAATCTATTTAGTAGTTTTAGATCATTTTAAATGGACAGAATGACAGGAAATCAACCCACTTTGTTTTACAATTTTGTGAACAGGTAGGAGTTTGTTTTGTCATAATGTATGGAAGGTTACGAAAAATAAGATATATACATTAAAAGCTCCATTGGTCAAATCAAAGTCATTTGCTATTTTCGAATAACGAACTACACCTGGGTACTCGTAATTATAAATATGTAACAACATTTTATGATTTCTCCCAACACCCCAGCACAAACAGAAAGTTGATGTAAAACCACATTAATTTACTTATCGGCAGAAACGTATGGGAATATAATACACTCTAAAGTGTGGGCGGATTTATGTCAAAAGTTTACTACTCGCACAGACTTTTATTGTGCGACCTGCTAGTCTGTGGAATCACATCATCACATCACACACATTATCAGCCAATTAACGTCCACTGTTGGACAAGGCCTCCCTCATAGAGAGGGGTGTTGCCATAATTCCCACGCTTGGCAGGCGGCTTGAGGATCGCAGTATGTTCACCGTGTACTATTAGGACGCTGCTGCTCATCCTCCGGTGGTTCTGGTCGCAGTTTTAGGACATACCCGGGTCCGGGTAGTCTGTGGAATGCGCTGCCTGAATGGATGTTCTCCGATAGTTACAATCTGAGTGTCTTCAAATCCCGAGTGAATCGGTTTCTTCTAAGCAAGCGTGCTCCATCGTAGATCGTAGACCGCATCATCGCCATCAGGCGAGGTGGCGGTCAAACGCAAGCCTATTAACACATTTTAAAAGAGGCCCTTGTTTAACAAAAGTCACACGCAGTTTTTGCTGTCTCTCAGGCTAGCACAAAAAAAAAAATCGAATTAATAAAAAAGAAAATTAGTTAATTTTCTGGTTTTCGCCCTCTGATTTACCGTACGTACATACCATATATGTCGTTTGCGCACTCTTTTTAAGATGATTTGATATTTTATGTGAATACCAATTTTTTTTTGCATCTCCAATAGTGTACGTATCTACGTACATTTTGTATAAAATTTAAAAATGCGATATCTCTAAATTTGGTCTGAAGATATTAGAAAGGCAGAAGGATACATATGACATTTTTTTTCACGAATTCCATTGTTTTAATTACTTATCTATAAAATAGTGTAGACAAAACTATTTAGTCGTTTATAAAATAAACAAATTCGGGAAAGTTGCGACAACAATCGATTGCAATCTAAAAGCAGTGAGAGCAGTTTTTTTTTTTTTTTTTTAAATAAATATCTGGGACATTATTGCACACATGGTCATCTGACCCCAAACTAAGCAAAGCTTGTAATATGGCTGCCAGAGACTGATATACGTACATATATATTTTTAAATATATTCATACATATTTATATTTTATTCATGAGATTAAACGTAGTTCAATATAAGTATGTGCAGCATAATGTAAATATATATATTTTTATAGGGCAAGTGTTTTTATTAAATAAACAAAATAAAAGCTATCGCTACAAAAACAGACTGCCCACAGACCGTTGAAGGTCTAAAGACAACGCAAATGCTCAAGACCACTATCAGTTGGCAGCGTACTCAGCATGCTGGCGGCATTACCATGCTGAATGGCAATGTTGATGCCTTGAGCCAGAAACACGCCAGCATTTTGGTCACGCGTCGTCGCATTTACCAGATGCTCTGGCAGATTTTTGAAAATGAGGTGAGCTCCCGGTCCCCAGGGCCCAATGTCTCGACCCCAAATTGTTCAAATATGTAACCACTGCCGAGGTTAGCATATTTGCGCCGCTTGTGCTGCTCTGCTGAATTGACAGCTGCACCAGCCCTACCTTGTGTCTCAGGAAGATGTGACGGTGCCAAAGTATCGACACAAGTCGCGTCCCATACAAGGGACGCCCCCACTTCCAGGAAACAAGTGTCATACCATCAGGCCTCCTTCCATCGTCACGCGCAAGACCGCTCGGTTCGACATTGCGAACAGCTGCGACATTGGCGGTGGAAAAAGCGCTGCCACTCGTTAAAATTAATTATTTAAACTAGTTAAATCTAGTTCTACTAGTAATAAGTTTAAGGTGTGTATCTGTGTGTCTGTCTGTGGCATCGTAGCTCCCAAACGGCTGAACCGACTTTGATTTAGTTTATTTATTTATTTGAATGGTGATGTGATCGAGAGTGTTCTTAGCCATTATTAAAATGTGTGTTACCAACCGTTTGAAGATTTATCAGCTTATTTATCGGGAGTTAATAAAAATTTACTTGTTTATTATGTAGAGGAGGTCTCGAGGTGGAGGAGCCCCACTAGCATTTCATTTTCTTTGGCTCAGTAGTTTTTAAAGCAGCTATTATGTTTTTTTTCGAGTGCCTACTCGCTTTGAAGTCGATTTTCCAATAAGATAATTATTCACTCAGGTACAATTTCACGTCCTCACTGATAGAAACGTCCCCGTACATTCCCATCCCCATATAAAGCTCAGTACACACGCACCAGCAAGCCCTTTGCCAGCGCGTCTCGTACCGTCTTACAAAGCGAGGACTTATTAAGTGTACACCCGACTGAACACCTTTATACGCCCGATAGGACTTTTCACTTAGACTTTCGTATTTTTGTAAAAAAAGTGTTTCGATATGTTACGGTATTGCTACATACAACGTATTCAATAAAGGTGTGGTAATACTGAAGGGTAATTATGTATTCATTATTATTAATAACTTTTATTATGGAGCCAAACCTGAAACCGCGAAAAAAAATATATAAATTAACTACCGGGGAACATCCATTCTGGTAGTATATTCCACAGACTAGCAGTTGGCCCAATAAAATCAAAGCGCTTCGTGCGGGTTTTCGGAATATCAACCATAATGTCATTTTGTTCATAATGATGAGTAGGTACATACATAGGTACCCTTCAGTATTACTAAACCTTTAGTAAACACGTATAATTATGTAGGTACGAGGATGGTACGCAAGTACCAACATAATTTTACATGGGTTTTTGTTTTTAATACTTATTTCAGTATTTTACGAAAAGGACGTACGGAGGAGGTGACAGGAGTTTGATATTTTTATGAAAAATATTGACTGTAAGTACAAAAAAATTGTATGCCTGCGTTGTGCCCCAAAGTTCAAAACTCTCTGAAAAATTGTGACTCCTACATACGATACTCCGAAATTTCATAAAACACAACACAAGTTCCAAACTCACACTCAGATCTCGGAGTTTTGATAAGAAAGAAAAATTAGGTGTCCGTTAATTCAGTACTATTTTCGACTCTATCGGTCGATTAATATACGCACTATCAAAAAAAGTTTGAAGTTTAAAATACCTAAATAAATAACAAAATGACCTACTGAAGTCATTATAAACATATTTTTACCTCACATTAATGCCCGATACCATTATACTCTCCGTAGGAGTATTATATTCTCTTGGATTATACCATCCTCATCGAACTACAATACACCAACCAAAATGGAAGAAACGCCCGAATACAACTTGACAAATGGCGACGTCAATGTCAAACGATTGACAGATGATCACCACACCTACCCACATATGCTATATCTCTACATATCCTAGAAAATAGAAAAATAAGCTTTAGTCACTTAGAATAAGAACGAACGACTTTCCGAAAGAGATCGATATAATATGGACGGTTGTAGACTCGCTCAGTTGCGTCTTTCAAAAAATGAGATATATCATTTTTTCCTTGATTCCCGACGTCGGCATGCGAAATAAAATATGCGATGAATTCGCACATTCCTTTATAAAGACTTTTCGTGTTTGTATTCGCTAAAATGTGTTCTGGAAACGTTTAATTTTATCGTATCTTTTTGAAAATTGGCGCGGCACGTTCGGGGAAATTGCGCCTCATTTGGAAAGATTCTCGAGTGTGTTATCATTTTTGTTGCTGAAATGGCGGTTTTTCCTTTGGCTTTTCATACTTCGTAATGGAATCATATTCTGCAACATGTCTACCGGTTTTATTTAAGTATATAAAAAAACTTCTCGACTCCGAACCGTTCCGTCTCAGGAAAGGAGAGGCCAATTCCCTTTAATATGCTACGTCAACGTAGTTATTCGCCATTTATTCTAAACTAGCTAATGCCCGCGACTTCGTACGCGTAGCGCAAAGTAATTAGTGTGTGGACGATTAGACTGACATATCCAAATATAAATATTACACTAACGAACACGAACGGAACTTTAAATAGGCACAAATCCATCGGATTATTTATACTGAATATTTTATAGATAATACCTACACATATGACATGATTGTAGATTTATTGCTCTCCATTTTAATGCGGATTGTCATACTATCGTCATAGTATGATTTTAGTCTAGTTTTAATCTGACTCGATACAGGTATCCCGACATGTCCATAGTTTCAAATATATTTCAAGCAAATAATATGTTACTTTCACTGGTTAAATACGTTGGAAGTGTGGAGCCATGGAGCCAATAAGGAAAAAAAATTGGTATAAGTCAAGCGAAATGTCATGCATGACAAACGTTATTATTGAATTATTAGTAAATAGTAAGTAGGAAGCATGGAGCGGTATCTATAATTAATCGCTGTTATTTAACATTACTCCGCGTAAAGACTGCCAATCAATGATGTCTAAATAATTTTTGCCCGCCTTCTGCGCCTCGACCCTTCCAACAACTAAACCGCTTTCGTTCACCACCATAACATCCAAAATAGCTGCTAATCATAGATCAGTAACAGATTAGATGCCGCGAGTTCACCTACTTTGCGTGTCTGTTATTGGTCTTAAGTTTGATCCTGGCAATAAAATGTATTCATTTTAATCTCCGTCGACTTGGTATATTAGCACGTCAGAAGTCAATACAAAAATAAACGTACTTTAAATTACGCCATAATAAACTGTAAAACCTCTTCAAAAGCAGTTGGCTGTCCTGAAAATAACAAACACAAAAAAAACTATTTGGTGCAGTCTATCGGAAGTTATGCGGTACATACATTTCGGCGATTTGTTTTTATTTCATCATCATCATCAGCCAGAAGACGTCAAGGTGATTTATTTTTAACGAAGAAAGGGTTGCTAGAAACACGCTAATCAGATGTCACTAATATTGTAATAAGTAATTGTGTCTCTCCGTTTCTTTTTGTACCCAGTGTGGCAATAACACGAAAATCTTATTCTTCTAACAAAACGGCAAAATTGATATTGGAAATTATTGCGATGAAATGGTATTTTACTTATTTATTTAATTAAAACGGTTACACCAATTACATCAATTAAATCATGAGAATTACATTACATTAATTATATAATAAGAATTTCAATAAAATATTAAATAATTACAATAAAATTATCTAGTCATGCGTTAATTTACAATAATAATAATTAATTAGGAACTAAAAATTAAAATAAACTAAATCATACAATATTCTTAAAGTAGGTACATTAGACATTCGTTCACACAACACTCTCACAGTATCTCAAACACACTGATAATATTTCTGTCCATCCATCCACAAACAAGTCATAGTTAGCGATTGAATCCAGGAGCGCGTCGAGCTTGGATACAATGCGTGGGAGTGAGTGAGTTTGAGCGTGCAACAGTGCGGCACCGAGGCATTTCAAATAATTTGTGCTTCCTGCATCTTAAATAGTGATCTGGCACATTAAACCGACACAGCTCAGCACTAAGCTCTGGTGCGTATATTTTACCCCGAAAAAACTTACAGGCGGTTACAATCTGGTCATTTAACCGACGAACTTCGAGGGAGTTGTAACCTAAGCAACCCAGAATGAATTTGCTGGGGTACATGTAGGGATAGTACCCATATTGTCGCTTGTAAAGGGACCTCAAGAACGCCTTCTGTACCTTCTCGAGAGCTAGTGTATACGTTGATTCGTGTGGATTCCACACGCATGCACTAGCCTCCAGTTTTGTCCGGACCAGCGCACTAAACAATAGTTTTACAACATTGTGGTTTTTAAAGTCACGGGCATTCCTTAAAACAAAACCTAGTCTCTTAAAAGACTCCTTTACAAGCGCGTTTATGTAATCATGAAACGTAAGCTTCATATCGAAGGTGACTCCTAAATCCTTCACAGTATTTGTACTCGGTATTTCCCTGTCGTTGACTTTGAAGGTAAAAAAAAAAAGTATACCTCGTGAAGGTACTTCTGATGTCGAATAAATCCGGAAAACCGCTAGTAAGACTGCTTTCAATTGTCACTCACAGACGGTTGAAGGTCTGAAGATAATCCAATGCTCCATTCGATTTAAGCCCAATACTAGCAAGCTGGCGCTACCACGCTGAATAGCAATACTTATTCGTTGAGCCTTCAGATAAGCACCGGCATTTTGGTCACGCGAAGTATTATCCAGACGCTGTTTTTCGAAAATCTCGGTTTTTTGGAAAATAATAATCGATCGGCGCCAGGTCCCGACGTCTCAACCCCAAACAACTCGAACACTCAATAACTGTAACAAGTTCACAGCAACCTAGTAACTAGCAAGTCAAACGAACTATTAATATTTTATAACCAGCTACTCAGACATAACTAAACAGCGGGTTCAACTCGATCAGTCAAGTGTGTCGTCCCACAACCCTGGGCAGGCCCGGATTTATGCCTGGGGCCACAAAGCCCAACCTTAAGGCTTCAGACTCCGAGAGGGCCCCAGTTGGATTTAGTCCACCGTTTGAACGCCGAGCGAAACGATTTTACAGAGTCAATCGAAACAAATTAGTTTTTGTTTTGTCTGTATGACTTTTGTTCTTATATTCATAAAATCAGGTAGGTAGTTTTATCCAAACACAATATGATAAAAATTATAAAATATGATTACAATTCATCTAGGACTAAACCAGGAGTCGCGAGATTCTAGTTCGGTGCGAACAGTTCAAGTTCAACATTGTTCTCAAAATTACCCCATGGTGGATTGGGGTCCCTTATCGAGTGGCCCTGGTCCCCTGAGTCCGGGCCTCTACTGGGAACTAATATTTGCTTGTAATGTTGCGAACATGAAGGTAACATGTAATATCGTGTAGGTACTCGTGGAGGGAGAGGACAAGTTACATTCAATATACACTTGTATGCTCTCAAGTTGTTTGTCTAATCTAATGGGAATAATGAAGGATTTCTGAAACTCAGGGATTTTGGAGTTGGGTTGAATTAGGGTGCGGTGGTAGGAGGCCGGTGGTAGGAGGCCGGTGGTAGGAGGCCGGTGGTAGGAGGCAGGTAGGAGGCAGGTAGGTAGTAGGTATTGTAGGTGTTTTAAAAACCTTTTAAAATATTTTTATCTCTTACTCAAAAACTCATAAAATCTATTTAGTAGTTTTAGATCATTTTAAATGGACAGAATGACAGGAAATCAACCCACTTTGTTTTACAATTTTGTGAACAGGTAGGAGTTTGTTTTGTCATAATGTATGGAAGGTTACGAAAAATAAGATATATACATTAAAAGCTCCATTGGTCAAATCAAAGTCATTTGCTATTTTCGAATAACGAACTACACCTGGGTACTCGTAATTATAAATATGTAACAACATTTTATGATTTCTCCCAACACCCCAGCACAAACAGAAAGTTGATGTAAAACCACATTAATTTACTTATCGGCAGAAACGTATGGGAATATAATACACTCTAAAGTGTGGGCGGATTTATGTCAAAAGTTTACTACTCGCACAGACTTTTATTGTGCGACCTGCTAGTCTGTGGAATCACATCATCACATCACACACATTATCAGCCAATTAACGTCCACTGTTGGACAAGGCCTCCCTCATAGAGAGGGGTGTTGCCATAATTCCCACGCTTGGCAGGCGGCTTGAGGATCGCAGTATGTTCACCGTGTACTATTAGGACGCTGCTGCTCATCCTCCGGTGGTTCTGGTCGCAGTTTTAGGACATACCCGGGTCCGGGTAGTCTGTGGAATGCGCTGCCTGAATGGATGTTCTCCGATAGTTACAATCTGAGTGTCTTCAAATCCCGAGTGAATCGGTTTCTTCTAAGCAAGCGTGCTCCATCGTAGATCGTAGACCGCATCATCGCCATCAGGCGAGGTGGCGGTCAAACGCAAGCCTATTAACACATTTTAAAAGAGGCCCTTGTTTAACAAAAGTCACACGCAGTTTTTGCTGTCTCTCAGGCTAGCACAAAAAAAAAAATTCGAATTAATAAAAAAGAAAATTAGTTAATTTTCTGGTTTTCGCCCTCTGATTTACCGTACGTACATACCATATATGTCGTTTGCGCACTCTTTTTAAGATGATTTGATATTTTATGTGAATACCAATTTTTTTTTGCATCTCCAATAGTGTACGTATCTACGTACATTTTGTATAAAATTTAAAAATGCGATATCTCTAAATTTGGTCTGAAGATATTAGAAAGGCAGAAGGATACATATGACATTTTTTTTCACGAATTCCATTGTTTTAATTACTTATCTATAAAATAGTGTAGACAAAACTATTTAGTCGTTTATAAAATAAACAAATTCGGGAAAGTTGCGACAACAATCGATTGCAATCTAAAAGCAGTGAGAGCAGTTCACTCAATTGCATCCTATTCGAATTGATTTACGAATCGAATCTATTCGATAATGGCACGATATTATTTGTCGCCCCCTCCGATAGTCCATTCGCTGGTCGAACATCGAATAAAAGTTTTCCTTGGGAATGTTTGCTGGTATATAGAAGTTAGTTTGTGAGAACATCTACATTGTAATGTTCTTTGTAGAATGCAGTTTACTTTGCTATTGTGTATAAATGGTGTATATTTTATTCGCATTTTGGTTTATATTTTATTCATGAGATTAAACGTAGTTCAATATAAGTATGTGCAGCATAATGTAAATATATATATTTTTATAGGGCAAGTGTTTTTATTAAATAAACAAAATAAAAGCTATCGCTACAAAAACAGACTGCCCACAGACCGTTGAAGGTCTAAAGACAACGCAAATGCTCAAGACCACTATCAGTTGGCAGCGTACTCAGCATGCTGGCGGCATTACCATGCTGAATGGCAATGTTGATGCCTTGAGCCAGAAACACGCCAGCATTTTGGTCACGCGTCGTCGCATTTACCAGATGCTCTGGCAGATTTTTGAAAATGAGGTGAGCTCCCGGTCCCCAGGGCCCAATGTCTCGACCCCAAATTGTTCAAATATGTAACCACTGCCGAGGTTAGCATATTTGCGCCGCTTGTGCTGCTCTGCTGAATTGACAGCTGCACCAGCCCTACCTTGTGTCTCAGGAAGATGTGACGGTGCCAAAGTATCGACACAAGTCGCGTCCCATACAAGGGACGCCCCCACTTCCAGGAAACAAGTGTCATACCATCAGGCCTCCTTCCATCGTCACGCGCAAGACCGCTCGGTTCGACATTGCGAACAGCTGCGACATTGGCGGTGGAAAAAGCGCTGCCACTCGTTAAAATTAATTATTTAAACTAGTTAAATCTAGTTCTACTAGTAATAAGTTTAAGGTGTGTATCTGTGTGTCTGTCTGTGGCATCGTAGCTCCCAAACGGCTGAACCGACTTTGATTTAGTTTATTTATTTATTTGAATGGTGATGTGATCGAGAGTGTTCTTAGCCATTATTAAAATGTGTGTTACCAACCGTTTGAAGATTTATCAGCTTATTTATCGGGAATTAATAAAAATTTACTTGTTTATTATGTAGAGGAGCTCTCGAGGTGGAGGAGCCCCACTAGCATTTCATTTTCTTTGGCTAAGTTGTTTTTTAAGCAGCTCTTATGTTTTTTTCGAGTGCCTACTCGCTTTGAAGTCGATTTTCCAATAAGATAATTATTCACTCAGGTACAATTTCACGTCCTCACTGATAGAAACGTCCCCGTACATTCCCATCCCCATATAAAGCTCAGTACACACGCACCAGCAAGCCCTTTGCCAGCGCGTCTCATACCGTCTTACAAAGCGAGGACTTATTAAGTGTACACCCGACTGAACACCTTTATACGCCCAATAGGACTTTTCACTTAGACTTTCGTATTTTTGTAAAAAAAGTGTTTCGATAAGTTACGGTATTGCTACATACAACGTATTCAATAAAGGTGTGGTAATACTGAAGGGTAATTATGTATTCATTATTATTAATAACTTTTATAATGGAGCCAAACCTGAAACCGCGAAAAAAATATATAAATTAACTACCGGGGAACATCCATTCTGGTAGTATATTCCACAGACTAGCAGTTGGCCCAATATAAGTGGAATCAAAGCGCTTCGTGCGGGTTTTCGGAATATCAACCATAATGTCATTTTGTTCATAATGATGAGTAGGTACATACATAGGTACCCTTCAGTATTACTAAACCTTTAGTAAACACGTATAATTATGTAGGTACGAGGATGGTAGGCAAGTATCAACAGAATTTTATATGGGTTTTTGTTTTTAATACTTATTTCAGTGTTTTACGAAAAGGACGTACGGAGAAGGTGACAGGAGTTTGATATTTTTATGAAAAATATTGACTGTAAGTACAAAAAAATTGTATGCCTGCGTTGTGCCCCAAAGTTCAAAACTCTCTGAAAAATCGTGACCCCTACATACGATACTCCGAAATTTCGTAAAACACAACACAAGTTCCAAACTCACACTAAGATCTCGGAGTTTTGATAAGAAAGAAAAATTAGGTGTCCGTTAATTCAGTACTATTTTCGACTCTATCGGTCGATTAATATACGCACTATCAAAAAAAGTTTGAAATTTTAAAATACCTAAATAAATAACAAAATGACCTACTGAAGTCATTATAAACATATTTTTACCTCACATTAATGCCCGATACCATTATACTCTCCGTAGGAGTATTATATTCTCTTGGATTATACCATCCTCATCGAACTACAATACACCAACCAAAATGGAAGAAACGCCCGAATACAACTTGACAAATGGCGACGTCAATGTCAAACGATTGACAGATGATCACCACACCTACCCACATATGCTATATCTCTACATATCCTAGAAAATAGAAAAATAAGCTTTAGTCACTTAGAATAAGAACGAACGACTTTCCGAAAGAGATCGATATAATATGGACGGTTGTAGACTCGCTCAGTTGCGTCTTTCAGAAAATGAGATATATAATTTTTTCCTTGATTCCCGACGTCGGCATGCGAAATAAAATATGCGATGAATTCGCACATTCCTTTATAAAGACTTTTCGTGTTTGTATTCGCTAAAATGTGTTCTGGAAACGTTTAATTTTATCGTATCTTTTTGAAAATTGGCGCGGCACGTTCGGGGAAATTGCGCCTCATTTGGAAAGATTCTCGAGTGTGTTATCATTTTTGTTGCTGAAATGGCGGTTTTTCCTTTGGCTTTTCATACTTCGTAATGGAATCATATTCTGCAACATGTCTACCGGTTTTTTTTAAGTATATAAAAAAGCTCTTCTCGACTCCGAACCGTTCCGTCTCAGGAAAGGAGAGGCCAATTCCCTTTAATATGCTACGTCAACGTGTGATTCGCCATTTATTCTAAATCTGATAATACTAACAAAACAAGATCGAAACACCTGAAAAATTTCAAAAACCATATCACTTCATTGTCTTGAAATAAATTGTATAGAAGCCAGATCCGCACAGTCCTTTTCCTGAGCATAGAAGACATGAATTTGTTCCAAATTTCAATCGTCGCTTGCGCTATGCTTGTTATGCTTAAGTTTGAAGTTATAGATACGTCCAATTAATTCAAGGACATAATTATATATCAATGGATATAAAATCTAAATGAAAAAATAACTCTTGAACAATTTTCAGGTTTTGCGTTATTTCGATGGCACGTAGTATATTGTTATTCAGACCTTGATCGAAGGCTCTATAAGAGTCGAAACACAATTCGTAATATTACGCTCGATTGAAGAAGCCCTAAACATGTCTTCTTGCGTTTTTTTTTTCCTTCTTAAGAGGACTTTGTCATCTGACGACTTGTGCATTAGGCATCAAGTATTGTAATATATTAAACTTGTAATAGATATCATTAAACAAGTCACAGTCAGAGGCCAGCAAAGTCATGCCCTAGGAAAGTCCTGGATAATTAACAAGACGCTTGCTTCTAAGTAACTTTGGAAGCGACACGAAAACACCTTTCAGCTCGTTATATCAGTTGCCACACTCGAGGATGTTCACGAAATAATTCACTATTATTACGCACTAACATGCGAAATAAGATCAAAACCATTAAAAATATTGTTTGGCGCATTGTGTTCACCGTAACCACCGCGTTGTAGTACAGACTGAATTAGAATGTAAGTCTACGTGTACGACGTTACGATCGATATTCCTTTCAACGTATCGATCTGCTGCAGTTTTGGGACTCTCGTCGCCTTAATTGAAGGGAAAACTTCTTTAGCCGCGTTGTGCGATATTTGGTAGGGCTAAAACTTATGAGCTCGCAACACAGACATGCTAATGTGACAGTTATTACAACGTTTTAAGTTTTCACTTCTTTCGGCAGTCCCGGTGACTACCCATTTTATTTATTTTTATTTTCATCCCGGGAAACGCGAAAAATTCTGAAATCCTACGGGCGCGGCTAGGTTCAAATAAATACGTACGGTTATTTAAATAAACTCTATACTCCGTATTTACGCGGTACAGACACTCACAAAAGCGCTATCATTTCCCTTGTCGTCACTCGTGACAGCTGTCAGCTGTCAGTCAAGTGGCGCCGCGCCCCGTTGACACCTGGCAGCGGCGGATTGGTTTATTGTTGCCTACAGTTTGGAAACTTCACATCAACTTTTTGATTGGTCCTTTGTAGTACAGAAGTGTAGAGGATAACGCTAGAATGTTAATTAGATTTTTTCGCTTATTTGTCATATGTGCTGAATAGAAAATCCTAGTGTAGATTAACCTTTAACCACAGAACAAGCATAGGGCCCGTGACATGCATACCTTTGTATTAATCGAGTCACTCCGATCTGTCAAACTGCCTGGTTCTTAGCGGTAGTGTAAGAGACAAGTTATAGTGATTGTCAGTTTATTATGAACAAGCCGCAAGCCGCGGTCCGCGTGCTACAATAATCACATTTATTTTCAGGTTAAATGTAGCCTATTTATTAATTTAGAGCATAGACTATCTCCACACTAAGCTTAATTTAAATATTTTCAGTCGTTACGGAATTGAGTGGGAACAAACCATCTCAGCTTCTAGAAATTAGATGGCGTTGTTGCATTTTTTTTGTTCTTAATCGCGAAACTTAAGGCTCGATACAAACATATATATTCATTTTACCACTCCAAGCTTTGATTGCGACAGCGGCTACATTAGTCTCATTTATTATAATAATAATAAAAAATATATTTATTTTTAAAAACTTAGCCTATTATTATCTAGTTACATTTTTAAATCCTTGCTGGTAGGTAGGTTACACTTGTTGCATTGATTTGTGTCATTTTAATTTAACTAAGTAGGTAGGCAGTTAAAATAGTGTGTTTAACGAATTGATATCAATTGGGAAAATCCTCAATCCCCTACAGATTTTATGTTGCTATCTGAAACAAAGTTGCCCCTGAATCAAGGATTATCTATTGTAGGGATGGGAAAAATGATCACGTGATGTGACACATTGAACGCCAAAAATGGCGTCTTTATGAACACATGTTTATTGTTTTTGACAGCTAACGTACTCGCTTGACAGACATCCACAAATTACCGAAGGGTCTCAGATTGTGTTACTTTTTGTAACCTCAAACAAAAGCGTCACAAAGGTGTTAATTTCATGTTCCTAACTCAAGTTGACATCAAATACTATAACTTATCCTAACTCAAGTTGTTATCAAATTACCACGGGTTCTTCACAACAAGTACTCTACCTATTTGTCAGCATTTAATACGGGAGTTACAAATGGGCGACATTTTTCGGGTTATCTCACGGCGTGTCCCGAGGAAACCGGGATGAATTAGTTACGATGAATCTTGCTGATAAGTCGAGCTTCTTGTCGGATCTGAATCTACACGCACCGTTTCTAAATAAATTTTCAGATAAACTTTCTCGGAATAGCTTCGCCAACGTAGATTTTGGTTGCGACAAGGTACTTGATTGCTTTGACAATGTAACGAAAGAAATTTTATTTTCAGAGAGATAGCTTGCAAGGAAAGACTCGCTTATCTAAGTAGGCTATTTTCGACCTGTTTTCAAAAGACTTTATTCTAAATCCTAAATTAGCTAAGAAGAATAAATACTAATGAGTGAGCAGGTCAATGCTTGGAAGACTCTAGAGTCATTGAGAAAAGCTTCATTAAATAAATTAACTGAAAATTCTTTGTCCATAAAACCAAAACAAAATGAAAGAAACCTATCTTTTGTCAAACAAGTGCGCGAGTATTTTTGGTTCACGATCAAATATAATCGTCTAAATAAAATAACTTTCTTTAACATTAAGGAATAAAATAGAGCAGACGACATCCAATAATAGAAAGTAGTCCGTAGACATTTCATGATGGCTACGTCGAAACAATATTGAAACTTATATACCTAACTGTACTTTGAAGACTGACAGTGTTTTTTTTTTGTTTATAAGACTACCTTAAAGCCTTTTCAACTCAATTGTACTAAGTAAAATTGTATGGGCTGTTTACAAAAGCCTGTTTTTAGTTAAAACTAGGCGTGACCAATTAGCTTTTCAGGGCTAATCTTTTTAGGACACCCCAAGGCCTGTGATATAGAATAAGTGACTAAGAAAATTCTCAGTCACGCAGTAAAGTAACGAGTCTGTAAATTTTCTACAGGACTCATTTCGGAGAATGTGCATCGGAGCTACATGACCTTATCCTACTACAAGACAAGTAGGAAATTAGCCAACTACCACCCCCATACATTGTCGATTTTCCTTGGATACGTACCAAACGTTTTGATTCTAGGTTTGTAATCCGCGCGGCCAAGGATTGGAACAACCTTGCATCCTTGTTTCTTGAGAGATATTATCTGAGCCTTTTGAAGGTCAGAGTGAATCGGTATCTTCAAAGTCTGCGTGCTTCACCTTCGACCACAACTCACTTACCAACAGGCGAGCTGAGGGTCAAACGCGGACTTTCGCCATAAAAATAGATAAAAATCCGCTTTAAAAATTCGATTATAAATCCACTGAAGACATGCTGGTATGAGTGGATTAGTAATCAAAAAAAAAACGGCAACATCCCTAAAATAGATAGTATTTATTACTTATTTTTTTTCTTTTTTTTCACTTATCTAAACCTTGTGTATTGTATACTTGCCTTTATTTTGTATTTAGTTCTTCATAAATTTACTATGTATATTATTAATCACCATAATTATTGTATATGATCTATTTTTGGGAAGACACTGTCTGCTGCATCACAGCTAACGCTAAAGCAGCAGGCAGGGTTACCTATTTTTCTTCAACCTTGTTTGAAAACAATAAATAAATTTGAATTTAAACTTTTAAATTACAATGTAAAACCTTAAGCGAAAATACCAGTTGCGGTCACCCATCCATAGATTGAGCAGATCAAAAGTGAACGTTGATATGTTGTGCCAACGAGACCGTTCATTCTTTTAGTTCACTGATTTCTTAAACCCGCGTTGAAACATCCATTCTTACCTGAAACAAGAAAATAAAACATTAGATAAAGTAATTCGTAGCCTTCCAAGTCTGAGGGACATATTCAGACTCTATCCGGATAAAGTTTATGGTGAAACTTTCGTATCATAAAACCGGGGGTTTACTTCTTTTGTTTAACTTTAAGAAACAAACATCCGAGAAGTGAAATAGTGAGAGCAAAATCGAGCGACTTTTCATACTTGTCGCAGGGTTTATTGCAGGAAATTTGAAGTTCTGAAGGTAGTAAAGCTATACATTTAGTGGCCTTAGTACGAGATCTTGCGAAAAAGTTATCGTTACGCAAATTTATGAAAAAATTCAGTTTCCTTTTACGTCCGATAGAGACGCTGTTAAATTTTTCATACATTTTGCTATCGTTTACGTAACGATAACTTTTTCGCAAGATCTCGTACTAAGGTCACAGTTTGTGATCACGGACGGACGCTGGGAGATAATAATGTTTAACCAATGATGTAAAGCATAAAGTCTATCAAAGAAGTATTCATTGCGTAATAAAACTTTTGTACAAAAACAGCGCAGGATTTTGGCATCACTGTCAAAAAAGCATGGCGACATATTTGCTTTGACTCGGGTTTTAAATTAAAGCATTCATTAGTTAAACTCAAAGTATCAATTTATTTTCTCTCACATATGTAAATACTATAAATAGGCTACATATTTCCATTGTCAAGTGCGCCGTAGACAGCTTTGAACGATTACCAGCTCGTAGGGCTTCGTGACACTGACAAGGGCAGGGCCTTCCGTCACATCTAATCCTGTCTCCGACCTAGCCAGTTCAGACATACTAGTTCGACTAGATTAAGGCTAGAATATACACTTGAAAGGTGCTTAGGATTATTTGGATTACTCGAGAATAGGTATGTTGTTTTATGCTCTAAATATAAATACATACGTAGGTAGGTATTAGGCATTTTTTTTCTTGTTATAATTTAAAAAAAACATCCAATGTAAAATACCTAAATGATGTCACAGGTACTAAAAAAATATCAAGTCGATGAAATCTTCGAGAAATTCAGTACATTTCGCAGCAAATAAACTTCCAAGATATTATAAAGATTGGCCTCTCTCAGTATTAGAAAATAAGACTCATTTTAGGTGATATAAAATTTGAACTGACTGGCAGCTTTACCTAGAAACGTTACTTAAGTTAAACAATGAAGCTCCGTCAACTTCTGTCTAACAGAGATTGTCTCGCGCAAAAATGAGAGCAATTTTGAGCATTGTTTAACTTAAGCAACGTTTTTTAGACCATGGTAGTATTCTACCTTTTAGGCCACCTGAAAGTTTCCAAAAAGGGCCTTACAATAATTATTTCAATTCAAGCAACAGGGGCCCACAATGTGATGTGTTTTTAATTACATAGGTGATGGTTTAGGTCGGTGGTAAGTAGATGAGGTAAGTTGAACAATGTTTTTATATCTTAATCAACGAGGTAGTTCGCTTCGTTAAGCATCTCTAATATACAGCGCAATAAAACAGAAAAAAGCAGACAACCAATGCGTTATCCTGTTACCACGTCCGAACTAAATTACCCGACCATTACAAGAAATAAAGAAAGGCGAAACACAATGGAAAAGCTAAAACACCAGCTGCAAAATAGGATCAACACAGCAGAAAAGAAAATGCTGAACTAAGGATCATTGGCAAAGCTGAAAAATATGCGGCAAAGACTAGAACCAGCCTAGAGGGTACAAAAACAAATGAAACAGAAGGCACTTACTCCAAAGAATAAAGAGTTCAGAAGGTACAGCGACAACTTTTCTGTTTAGATGAGTCGATAGCAATCAAGGAATTAGTATGAATTTTTCTGTCAATACCACTGTATTGAACCAGTGTGACCTACGAGATATTACTCAATTATTACCAACCTATCATGTTCCCCTTCTCTCAGAGAGACAGGACAGACCCTAATCCACCATGCTGGCCCAGTGCATGTTGGTAAATGTCTATTTTTAAACTTTTGAGGTTCTTGGACATACCGGTTTTCTCACGATGTTTTGTTTCACGGTTTTTGAGCGATGGCATCGAAACTGCAAATCATTTATTTAAATACTAAATAAGTAACTAGTGCAGGGCCAAGGATCGTACCGGGTGCCGTCTGATTGTAAAGCGCACATGTTACTGCTCGGCCACTATCGCTTAATCTGCCTACAAGACAGCATTAGTAAAATAGTAGCAACAAAACATTTGTAAGCTACGATCAACACAACTGTAGTAGTATTTGTTGATCAAAGGTTTTAAAATAGAGAAACAATAAAGTAGTATAAATAAGTAGAAACAGAAACTAGCTACTTAGTATAGTTTATACAATTTCAATGACAAGAACTGTTTATATTATGCAACTGCTTGATGGGAAGCGTCACGCTTGCCCATAAAGCAGTAACGCTCAAGACTTCACCCACTGGATTAGCAAGTTAAAGTAGCAGTGGGCAGGGCACTTAGCTGAACAAAAAGCCGACGGGGCCGTCAGGTTGTCGAATGGTGACTACGGACCGGTAAGCGCAACGTCCACCAACAAGATGGATGGAAGACCTAAAAGTGACCGCAAGAAAACGCTGGATGCAGGCAGTTTCCAACCGACCCTTTTGAAGATCGATGGGGGAGCCCTATATCCAGCAGTGGACGTCCTATGGCTGAAATGATGATGATGACCACTCAGACTTTAGAACTTTACCCTGCAGCAATGCACTGCGCTCTTTACTCTGAGATATTAGATGTTAAATCTCTTCATGCTCAGTAATTCACTGGAAGCATTGCAGGGCAGTAAGAAAAAATGCCATATAGGTACATAAATAAACAGTAGGTAAAGGGTAGTACAGACTAAAACAGAAAGACTGTGGGTAAGTAGGGTGGCATAGAGTTAGAGTGACAGAGGGGGCGCCTGGAGGTGGCGGGGTGGTAATTGCCGCGCACTACTTCCGCTCTGAGTAAATCTAATTGGTCGGAAGCGTGCAGGCGCGTAGTGAGCGGAGAGCGGGTTTGAGAAATGCTTTTATTAAAGTCAACTAAATATGTTTGAGGCAGGTTTGATGATATTATGTTAATTTGTTAAGACCTACGATTATATATATATAGTAATGCTTTAGTTTCTCTTATCTAATTTCGTTCACATCTTATTTCGTTTAGGTAAATCAAGACTGAGTAACAGACAGTAATTGCATACTTATGTCGAGTTTTTTGAATGTAAATTGGCAGTAGAGATATAAAACTCGTATTTATACCCATAAACAAGGTAGAGATAGTTAATGTACTGTATGACCTAAGCGCATATGTCAATCATTTCTTCCAAAGAAACTCCAAATGCCTGACATGCTCGCTGTCGCTGGCAGTACGACCGCACCCGACAATATTCGACCGCCGTCTGCCTGTATCCCCGCATCCTTTGTGTTATTAAGAAAGGCGGTACTTGTAAAAGCACTGAATTTTTCTCTTCCCCTCTGTTTATTAAACATATTATTCGTTGTTTGCGCAATAACGTAAATTATATTTCCGCTTCAGTAAATCTTTTGTTTATTATTACGAGTAGAACAACTGACACGGAAACAGCGGGAAATAAGGAAAATTGAGTCATGCATTCTTTGTCCAACCAATCATTCTAATCAACATCATTATTGTCGAGAATTTCAGGAAAAATGGGAAACCATTATTTTTGACAAACATGTGATGAGGTAAATAAATCGCTAGCATATTTTAAGTACCACACCATCATCATCATAATACGCCTAATTTGGTCCACTGCTGGACGTGGGCCTCTCCCAAGACATGCTTGACCCTTGCAGTTCCAGTGTAACCCAGAATTTTTACTTTTTTAGAAACGCCCATGATACAATTTTTTACTTATTTTATTGCTAAATGTCTTGATTCCTTGTGATTTTAATATTAATACTTACATTTCAATTTAATCTGGATCATTGTAATGTTAGCACAATACTGATGGACCGTGAAATAACTAGCAATGATGTATTGTAGATTATTCTCTTTATAAAAGACATCCGTCATCTAGCCAACCTGTGACCCTGTGGGACCAAGGACGTTGTAAATTCTTCGTTCAAGTGTGGGACACAGCAAATTGTTCTAATCGTCAGGAATTAATATAAAATACATATGCGATACAATCCGTTGTGTTTAATTTCAATATAGTTACGTCAGCTAGTTTTATTTTAAACTCGGAATAACCGATTAATTAAGAAGTTTGGCAGAATTCACCTGGCTCCTGAAAAAAGAAATGACACGCCATTCATGTTGCTTATATATATATATGTGGAAATCCATGTTATATTTTTGTGGTTTTCTCAAAATATAAATATACAGGGTGTTTGGTAGAGGGTCCGACAAATCAAATGAGCGTGTTCGGGGGCCCATTTGGAAAATACAAGTTGGCCAAAAAAAATCCCTGACCCTCCAATTTTTTTTAAGTTTTTTTTTTGTGAATTTTCCCATTTTCACCAAAATTGTACCTATTTACCTCCATAACATTTGTAAAATCTGTTTTAGACCGGATGTTTTTACTTGAATTTGGTCTCTAATACACCTTCAGGCCACGCAAAGCAAAATTGGGTACAAAACAAAGCTAACTAACTGATTTAGAGCTCATAGAGTGAAAAAATGAAAATAAAAATTACCTCATAGTTCAACTTTCACAGTGATCTAAAAAAAAAACACTAGCAATTCGGGAGGTAATATGCATTTAAAAACTTCTCTATTTATTACTTATTACAATGACATACTAAGTTGGTATAAAACTTACCAACTTGTTGAATAAATGAGGCAGAAGGGAAAATTCAAACAACAGAAATAAATACAATTATTTATTTAATTTAAATTTTGTTCGAACACAGCTCCTCTGTTATGAATACACGCCCGGCATCTACGGCGTATTTCTTTTGTAGTCGTGTTCAGCGTCATTTCTACTTTCATTTTTGAAAAAGCATCCCCAATTCTCGTCACCAATTCTTCTTTTGTGTTTATTTCAACTTCGTACACCAACTCTTTAGCACGTCCCCAGACATAAAAATCGAGTGGTGTTAGGTCTGGGGAACGTGCGGGCCATTCAATTGGGCCACCTCTCCCAATCCATGAATTGGGGAAAACGTTGTCTAGGTACTCGCGTACTATGTTCCGGTAGTGAGCCGGGCAGCCGTCATGTTGAAATACAACTGCCCGGTCATCTTCAAAAATCGGCAGGTCACTCATTAATTCCGGTAGGTCATTCATTAAAAATTCTAGGTAATTTTCCCCATTCAGTGTATCTGGGAGATAATGGGGTCCTATGAGGTCTCTCCCAATGACACCTGCCCATACGTTGACCGAAAACTTATGTTGGTGTGAGGCCTCTCTAGTCGCGCGAGGATTTTGCGATTCCCATCTGTGGAGATTATGTTGGTTAAAGATGCCCTCTCTCGTGAATTTAGATTCATCCGTCCAGAGAATGGTCTTCAGGAATTCGTCATTACCTACGTCCGTATGTAAAAGAAAACGGCAAAACCGCAAACGCCGCTCTTGGTCCCCTTCTACTAAACCTGAAACCAAAACAAAACCGTTTGAGAACATGAGATGGGCAACTTGTACGGCAATTATTATTATTATTGTAGAGTTCGATACACCACCGAAGTCATAATAATAAAAAAATTACAATCCACTATTCAAGAGAATTTGAGCAAAGCCCATTGTCCAGTAAACAATTTATGTAAGGTTCGTATTTTAAATGAGCAATCAGGAGCTCTAATATTCTGACGCGTGAGATATTATCTAGGTCATTATCTCTCTCTCGTTTCAAAAGTCATAAGAGTGAGAGTGATCAAAATAATCTCAAGCGTCAGAATCTAGAACACAGTTTAGAGTTAATGTCATAAATTAAATTTACCTTGCACCGGAGTGTAGTGAAAAGGATGCCTTCCGTCTGCATTGACTACTGACCAAACTTTCCATGTCGAAACTCCCAAGTCACGGGCCACTTTTCTAATGCTGGTGGTGGGATCCACATCGAACTCTTGTAGAATACTTTCATCTACAACAACACGATGCTGTCTAGCATTGAGTCGTGGTTCCCTAAAATGTAGGGTGCCGGTTTCCCGCAGTCTCCGGAAAGTATTTGAGAATGTGGTGTGATGTGGTACATGTCTGTTGGGATACGACTCTCTGTACATTCTTTGGGCTGCACGTGAGTTCCCATCAGCTCGGCCATAGGCAAAAACCATGTCGGCGTATTCTTCGTTACTAAACTCCGTCATGTCGGCGCAGAAAGAATCAGCAACAACAGTCAATGTCAACAAAAACAACAGTAACAACGGTAACAGTCAACAACGGTAACAGTCAACAACGGTAACAGAACAACGGTAACAGACAACAACGGTAACAATCAACAAGGTAACAATTTAACAAATCAAAACAGAAAACAGAAACCGTTGGGTTATTCGTACACGCGTCAAACAGTGATAGCAGTCAAAGCTCGACTGATAATCAGTCACACTGATTTTATTGGTTAGACAACTGGTAGCTTAAAGCCTTAGCACGCTGCCTCTGCATTCTTGGAGAGACGGAGAAAGAAGAACTAATAACAATGGTTTTATACCTGCTCGTCGTAATTGGTCCCTTACTTTACGTAGATGACACATTTTTTTATTTCTAGAGTTGTTACTTAGAATCCTATTTTAACTCAATAAGCTGGTAAGTATTATACCAATTTAGTATGTCATTGTAATAAGTAATAAATAGAGAAGTTTTTAAATGCATATTATCTCCAGAATTGCTAGTGTTTTTTTTTTAGATCACTGTGAAAGTTGAACTATGAGGTAATTTTTATTTACATTTTTTCACTCTATGAGCTCTAAATCAGTTATTTAGCTCTGTTTTGTATCCAATTTTGCTTTGCGTGGCCTGAAGGTGTATTAGAGACCAAATTCAAGTAAAAACATCCGGTCTAAAACAGATTTTACAAATGTTATGGAGGTAAATAGATACAATTTCGGTGAAAATGGGAAAATTCACAAAAAAAACCTTTAAAAAAATTAGGGGGGTCAGGGATTTTTTTTGGCCAACTTGTATTCTCCAAATGGGCCCCCGAACACGCTCATTTGATTTGTCGGACCCTCTACCAAACACCCTGTATATATATATATATATATATATCTGGGACATCATTGCACACATGGTCATCTGACCCCAAACTAAGCAAAGCTTGTAATATGGCTGCCAGAGACTGATATCACCTTAAGCATAATTTATTAAGCTGGGAATCAAACCTAACTATGATGCAAGATGTACTTGTGTATTATCCAAACACACACTACCTATGGTTCTCATTATATTGTTTTCGTTCGGATACTTCAACTTTTGTTTATGGCTTCAGCGGTGTTGCCGCTACTTGGCCAATGTCTGTTCGGATACTTGTTGCATCCCAGTTCTATCTGTCTAGTATCTGTCAATGTCATCGTCATCCATCATGAGTTAATGTAAGTAGGTACGCTATGTGAATATTTTTACTTTTTGCTCCCAACTTCTAGAAAAATGGTCCAATTTACAATTTAAATGTATTTTATTAGCTCTATCAGTTCGTTCAAGTTTCATTCTGCACGCGGCTTCTTTCTTCTAGGCTAAAAATTTATAGGAGTCTACCATATTTCTTTAACATTTTATTTTTCAGTTAGTTATGGAATTAAGGAATTTAATACAAAATAGTAGGTATGTGTAAGTACGTAAACACCTAAGCTTAATTAAAAGCTATTCCTTCGCTAACTTACAACTATAAACCGAATAATACGACCGAAATATCATAAAAATGTAATTACACCATGAAATAAAGCTAAACATGTACTTATTGTTCAGTTTATGAGTTTCAGGGCAGGAGCTAGGAAGCCATGGCTGTATGGACCATTAGGATACCCCAGGGCGGTATTAACCGTTCCTAGTTACGTCCCATGACGAAATACTCCACAAACTACCGTAAAGTGGAGGTTAGGCTAGCAAGAACTGGCCAGAAGTTATTGCACGTACGACTTGCAGCAAGTGTCAAAACTATCACAAGATAATTACATTACACAGTAGGATACTGCGTTAGGTAGGTAGGTATTCGATTTAAACCGTATTCGTGTTAGGTTTTTCAGGAGCTATTCTAAAAAATACAATTATTTTCTAGATGTTTTTATTCTTTTAAGTACCTCAGAATTTTTGGGACCTAAAACTTACTATATTGCATAATATAAACTATAGGTTACTATAGTTTTTGTTCAAAACTTCTTAAATTCACGTTTTTTACGTGTGGTTTGTGGTATACTACATTCCCATTTTTACATCTCATCTGACAGCCCCTAAATGGCTGTGTCAGTCAACTTTTGCAAGTTTCAATCGTCTAAACTTGCCTTAGTAAGGTAAAGTATTTAGGATCCTTTGAAAGTAGGTCAACTGATGCGGGTTGGTCAATTGAGTGTTTTATTTGGGAAACGACGGGGGATGTGAAATTTGATGTATTTTATACAGGATGTATAGGTATTTATCCTGATTTTGGGCCACTTCAGTAACGTTATCCCTTGAGATCTGTTCTGATCAACATCTCTTCTTCATCATTGTCTCGTAATATTGATGTTTGGAGTTTATGACGTACAAAAGATAACGATTTCGAGACGAGTGAAGTCGCTCGCCTGATGGCTCTTCACGCTTGCCCATAACAGCTCAACGCCACTCAGAATTTTGAACTTCAATAGTTCAAAACCCTGGATGGCAATGCACTGCGCTCGTCACCCCGAGATATAAGATTTTAAATCTCTGTGTGCCCTGTAATTTTGCTGGAAACATTTTTCTGGGAAAAAGGAGGTTGTAAATGATGACATGAGTCATAGAATAGTGTAATTCAAAGTGCCCACTAAATAGATGCTGAGTCAACTATTAATTATCAAAAGCGAAAACTTCCACAAGACCCTAAAAAAATTTAGCTGAACTTTATTCAAACTCCTTAGTCAATATTATAGCAACAAAATACTATAATCCTATTCCATTAGATAAGAAACAGTATCCATAACAAGTATCGTAACATTTCCTTCCCGTCTCGCTCCCAGAGGACATATTTGAAGTCTAGACTCAGACTATATCAGAACCAATCGATCATGTACATTAAACATACCTCTGAGGCCACTGAGGAAACATTCACACGGATATTTTAGCATGATAAACTTGTTTAATTAATAGTAAAGGAATAAGATTTACCCTGGAACCGGAGTTTTATAATACGACTTTGGTATCCTGTGCTTATTGTAAAACCTTTGCATGGTTTCGTCAAACTAGACTTGTTTTAGGGATCTGTCATTTTTAAGCAAGTCCAAGATAATGGCGCGATAATGTGGCTTGCATCGTTGTGAGGTTCATAGGAGAAAACTCCCAGCATTTTTTATGCAATAATCGGCTTGCGTATGGCCGCCAACTCGCCTGATGTTAAGCGATGATGCGGTCTACGATCGAGCACGCTTGTCTAAAAGAAATCGATTCACTCGTGATTGGAAGACACTCAGATTGTAACTATCGGGGAACACACATTCAGGCAGCACATTCCACAGACTAGCAGCATTTTTCTGATAATAATGCGTCAACATCATGCTAATCAAGGCATTGCCATGCAAAATCCGGTGTTCTTCGTCAAGCACCAACAAGCTACCGAGGATATTGTATAGTGTCTACTCCTACATAACCTAGCTGCATCATAGTGCAGCGGAGTATCTTTGGAAAAATTCACCAAGTAGGGCCTAAATAAATACTTTATTAAACTCTGTATACGGCTATCAAGAGACGCGACAGTGCGCTGGTTGTTTGGCTTAAGGTATTAATGTTATTTTATTTCAGAGACAAAGGCCAGGCAGGGGGTTCAGTGCCCTGCAAGCTAGCGTTTTGTAGACTAGGTCACAATAGTGCTATGTAGAGACGTTGATAAGGTCGACTCCGTACTACAGAAGGCAGAACAGGCTTTGTTACAGCTATAATATTATACTATGGGAGATACATGAACTTAATAATGGAGACAAATGTGTTCATAGTTGTACGACTACTTACAAAACTTAGATTGGTAAATTTTTAAGCATCATGCTTTAGAAATAGCAGGAAGGAGATTTTTAATTCAAGAAGTCAGTAAAAATACATTACTTACTTCACAATTATGACAATAGAAATTACGAGTGGGTATATTATTTTATTAAGTACAATGAACATAAAATAAAAATCTTAATAGAAAAAAGAAATATTTGAATCTTGAATTATTATTGATTTTAAAAAACTGACTCCAAAATTTGTTAATACTAACGCGATTACATTTGTTTGGATAAAATATTTTTTCCAGATATTTTTATTAAAAATCCAAGCTACTGAAGTGATTTTGAAGAAATGTCTATAGAACCAATCTAAAAGTATATCACATCAAGTAAACAAATTGAGAGCCCCTCCTTTTTTGTAGTCGGTTAAAAATGGCGATGAATATAGCTTATTAGATAAACTAATGATTTCAGTCAGAAACGATTGCCAAACTTCTATTACCTAAACCCATCGAGATACAATCGTGCCAAAAATCACGAACCAAAACTCGGCGCACGCTACGTATTGCGCCGACTTTTCGGTTAGTTATAAGGCAACCGCGATCCGACTACAACGCCACGCGATGCCAGTGCTTACGATGCCATAACGGACAAGCGACGTTTTACACTATGCAAGCGATATAACACCTACATTGAAGTAAATGTTGCATTATGAACTTTATAATAGTTGTCTAGGTATTTTGGACGTTTTTTGACTGTTTTCACTCAGAGATGGTGACTATCGGAATCATATCTCGATGCCTAAACCTAACTTATCGAAAGTGTATATATGGATAAGGAGATCTAAATATCAGATTCAGATTATTTATTGCTTCCATAATAGTACAAAGGTGGTAAATAAAACATTGAAATTAGTACATGGTTCATATGGACCCTCTCGGGCACAGCACAGTAGGAGTGAGGAGGACGGATACATAAAACTTTTTAATTGATATTTTCATTTATATATTCAGCTATTGAATAGTAATCTTTTCCGTTTAGAAACTGCTTTAGATTGCGTACAAAGCTAACATTATATTCTATATTTTTTATGTCACCGGATAGCTTGTTGTAAATATTTACAGCCATAACCAAAGTACCAGACGAGTGCATCTTTAGACGAGACTTTGGTAGTTCTAACTAGTTTGCGTGTTGAAGTGTGTTGTCTAAATCCGTATATGAAACAGTAGCAACAGTTCAATGTCTGAGTAAATAAATACAATCTACAGGACACATCCTGAAGTGTACTTAGATAGCACCTGATTACTGCTCCAAAAGTTTTCAGAAACAAACAAGTAGAGCAGGATAGGAAGGAAGTATGCTCTCTCAAAGGGCTTGCGGTCCCGGTGCCGCTCCCGGCGGACCTTTGCGACTCCCACGCTTACGACAACATTGTTCCAGAGCGTCCAACATATCCGTAGAGTTGTCCAAATGGTGGAACTAACATTTCCCACGAAAGGTCATCAGTTTGTTTAGAAAATACGATGGTGCCTCCCTCAACTCAACACTCAACACATAAGTAGGCCGCACTATACAAAGGTACCTCATTTCGGAGACTAGCGGGTTCTTTTGCTGTTTTGGAAGTCTGATGTGTGTTAGGTATCCTTTTTCATCCAAACTCCGTTCTTTACGTTTTGTTTTCTAGTCTTGAATTTTTCTCCTAGATCTTAGAAAGTATAGGGAAAGGTATAGTTTCAGGGTCTCTTGATTTTTTAGCTCACAATATTTGGGTGTTTTTTGTAAAACAAACTACCCACCGTAGTGTGATGTGATGTGTGGGAGTTTTCAGCCTAAAGTTGAGAGTATGTGAGTTTTGACACTTTTGTTGTCCTGTTCATTAAAAACATTGTACGTGGAGTCCCTCCGCGCGGAACAAGTGTAACATTGTACGTGGAGTCCCTCCGCGCGGAACAAGTGAAACATTGTACGTGGAGTCCCTCCGCGCGGAACAAGTGAAACATTGTAAGTGGAGTCCCTCCGCGCGGAACAAGTGAAACATTGTACGTGGAGTCCCTCCGCGCGGAACAAGTGAAACATTGTAAGTGGAGTCCCTCCGCGCGGAACAAGTGAAACATTGTACGTGGAGTCCCTCCGCGCGGAACAAGTGAAACATTGTACGTGGAGTCCCTCCGCGCGGAACAAGTGAAACATTGTACGTGGAGTCCCTCCGCGCGGAACAAGTGAAACATTGTAAGTGGAGTCCCTCCGCGCGGAACAAGTGAAACATTGTACGTGGAGTCCCTCCGCGCGGAACAAGTGAAACATTGTAAGTGGAGTCCCTCCGCGCGGAACAAGTGAAACATTGTACGTGGAGTCCCTCCGCGCGGAACAAGTGAAACATTGTACGTGGAGTCCCTCCGCGCGGAACAAGTGAAACATTGTACGTGGAGTCCCTCCGCGCGGAACAAGTGAAACATTGTAAGTGGAGTCCCTCCGCGCGGAACAAGTGAAACATTGTACGTGGAGTCCCTCCGCGCGGAACAAGTGAAACTTCGTAATGTTGCGTTGAACGTTTAACGCAACAGTGCTTTCATACGAGTCCTTCCATGATAGCGTTAAACGTTTAACGCAACCTTGTTGGAAGTCGCATAAGAAGTTTCATTTCAAAAACAAATCTTGTGTAGCAAAAACACAAATATTGCATAGAAAAGAATGTAGGACTATGAAAAGACCTGAATACCTACTTTACAACAGGTGAAATGATTTGTTTCTCCGAGAAGAAAGAAAGTCCAGCTTTATAATTACTCCGACGAGAGGTTGCGGGTTGCGATAAGCGAAAAAACAACCCTCCATATAATGAAACAACGTACACGTATACTGCGCCGTTAAAATATACGGCACATTGCTTGTGAGAGTATCAGAGTACTAAAGACTCGCAGAATTATAAGCAATATATTTTTTTTTTTAAATAACAATCGACTTCAGGGGCAGTTCAATAAATATGTATTTTCCCTTGATTTCCCACCCATTGAGGTGGAAAATATTCTTCAAATTTAAATGAGACGACTCTCGAGTTATTAAATAAATAATAATTCTAACATACTTCAAAATAAGCGCTCCAACAAAATTATTGGTATTACCATATGATAAGCGTTCTAATATATTTTTTAAGCTAGTAAGTAGGCTTGCGTTTGACCTTCAACTCACATCATCAGCCAATTAACGTCCACTGTTGGACAAGGCCTCCCTTATAGAGAGGGGTGTTGCCATAATCCCCACGCTTGGCAGGCGGCTTGTGGATCGCTGTACGTTTACCGTGTACTATTAGGACGCTGCTGCCCATCCTCCGGTGGTTCTGGTCGCAGTTTTAGGACATACCCGGGTCCACCAATTCACCTGGTGTTAATTATTCGTATTATTATTACTAGAGCTAGTTGAAAACTACTGAGTCAAAGTTAATATAAAAATTGAGTTTTTTTATTAACTTTGACTTTTAAGAGCTTCCTCTACATAAATAGAAAACGAATCACGTAAATTGGTCCACAAATGTCGGAGCAATAGGTACACACATAAAAAAAAATACAGACCGAATTTACTTCCCTCCAAAAGTCGGTTAAAAAAGACAGATTACCATCGAATCACAACCAGCGTAGATATCGACCAACATACACAAAAAACCAATCAAATTGAGAACCTTCTTTTTGTAATTAGTTTAGAATATAGGTAGAATATCAAGCAGGTCAGCATCTCAGCAGCACACTCACGTAGAACTGAATTTACCAGTACAACACTTAGATTAGATTAGAACAGTACTGCAATGTCTACGTTGGAAATCTGGTCGTTTGCCAACGAAAAGTGGCCAAGTGGAAAGTACTTAAATACCATTAAGTTCCGCACTTAAAAACTTTTCTTATTATGGAAATAGCGATGTATTTCACCTTTTTGGAACAGCTAAAATGCTTAAGGAAATTGTGGGTTGCCAAGAAGCTTAAAACTATTTGTTTTGCAAAACATTTCGTTATTGTTGGTGTTGCCATGTTGCTCACCACAGAAGAGCACAGCTGTGGTCACGTTGCTCTCAAGTTGGTGTTATATTCAGCATCTTCACGAATTGTCTGTAATAGCTAATAACTCATATGTTTTACTTCCTCAATGGTCAAGATTGTTATTTTTTTATTTAAAATCCATTAAAAGCTCAATGCTATGCGTGATTATAATGCTAAAGTTTATCTTAGTCCACGAAAGTCACCATTCAGAAAAACTTACTGGAACCTTTTTGCACATTGTAATATTGTATGCACGGCACGTACCAGATAATAATTAGAGGAGACTAAAATTAGCCTCGAACTAACTACTTTTAATAATAGCATAATCAGCCTTTTTAGTGTTCCGTACCCAAAGTGTGAAACGGGAACCTATTACTAAGACTCCGCTGTCCGTCCGTCTGTCTGTCTGTCCGTCTGTCACTAGGATATCTCATGAAACAAGATAGTTAAGACAGTTGAAATTTTCACAGATGATGTAATTCTGTTGCCACTATAACAACAAATACTTAAAAACATAATAAAATAAATATTTAAGGTTGGTCCGACTCGCATTTGCCCGGTTTTATTTCAATAGTCCACTGCTGGACCTGGGCCTACTCCCGAAAGAGCGATTGAGCCATATCCACCACGCTGGCCCAGTTGCGGGTTGGTGGATTCACATACGCCATTAAATTTCTTCTCCGTACATATTAAGGTTTCCCCACAATGTTTCCCTTCACCGAAAAGCCAGTGGTATGAAAATCTGTACTTAAACTCCGAAGAGCTCAATGGTATGAGCCCGGGATTTGAACCCGCGACCTCACGCTTTCAAGTCAAGCGATCACCCAAATAGCCCGCCACGGCTTTTTTTCGAATTACTTTTAGCACAGGTATAGACTTTAAAGTCAAATTTATGTAGATGTTTAAAAAAATTACACAATTAATACCATGTTTAAGAAAATGAAAGTTAACTTGCTGAGCCGAGGTCGATTATAAAACAAGTTTGTACTTACCACCTCGTTTGTACAAACAAATCTTCAAACTAAAACTCCCACAAAAGATCATCTCAAAAGTGTTATCAATAATCGTGATCATAAACCCACAGCAAACAATCTCGCATGATTTACCCAATCTCACATAACCAACTCGCATCTTGATCAAAATTCATCTCTCCGCTTATACGGCGCGACCATGGGTTTATTGCCATGCATTCGCCATATTATGAAATACCACCCGAACCACCCCCTGATAACGCAGCCTGGCTCACCCCCCCCCCCCTCGTCACAAAACACACGTGTTGAATGTACTTACGATTTTAGAAGCGTTGGCATATTTGTTTGTCTACACAAGTGTTGTTTTTTGTAATGTTTTTTACTTGCCTTACCAAAGATATGTAGAAAAAATTTACCGGCCAAGTGCGAGTCGGACTCGCGCATTGAGGGTTCCGTAACACCACATAAAAAACAAAAAGCTTTTTGGGGTCCGGAACCCTAAAAAAGAAACGATAGAAAGTAAAACGTAGGCAAAGTATCTGCAGTGTCTTTTTGTCTGAGTGTAACACACAAAAATGACAAATGTATTCATAGTTTAACCAGTTTTGGTGAGTGCAAGAAAGTAGTGTGCATTGTAATGATTATTAATATAGGATACGTTTTATGACAAGCAATACGCTCTCCATTATAAATTCCAGAAAAACTAACTTACTTCGTGATGGCACGGAATTTATCCAAATAGTATTTATTTCAGAACAACACGGAAATTGCTATTTGTTATGCAAGGCTTCAAAGTTGTATTTTGGCGTTAGTACTTGTATTTAAACCTGAGCAAGCGAAGGAATCTAGGATTGAGGTTCAAATATAGAATCCTGATAGCGAGAGAGTCCGTAGCGAGGTACGAGACGCAGACTTGACTGCCTCGGTGGCTCAGTTGGTAGTGATCCTACTTTCTGTGCTTGGGGGCGTGAGTTCGATTCCCATCTAGGACAAACATTTGTGTAAAGAACATTTGTGTTTGTTCTATGTCTGGGTGTTAATATCTATTTAAGTATGTATTTAAAAATATATATGTATGTATATCAGTCTCTGGCAGCCATATTACAAGCTTTGCTTAGTTTGGGGTCAGATGAACATGTGTGCAATAATGTCCCAGATATTTATTATAAAAAATTACTTTAATTTAATTTACTGCCGACCGAAACATACAACTTTTCATCTCACCGTAGCAAGGAAAATATTATATTCCTTCTAACTTTAGATAGAATAGATTTGAATCAAACTATTTGAGGTGCTATTCAACGAGGTTGGAATGTTTTAATTCTGAAAACAAAATAACTCTCGACTAATTCTTCACGTTTAAATTTCGAACTTACTTTCCACGCTAACGGATAAAAACTACTTTTGCGCAGATTTTAAACAATAAAGAAAGCCTTTCCAAGCTGGTGAGAAGAAAATGGTTTTTTTTTTGCTAAAGAAGTTTTATAGACACTCCTTTAAATTAATAATTGCAGATACCGTAAATATATATCCTAAAACTAATTAAAGATCCTTTTAGAATCCATACATAGGCAACGCTAGACAAAAAAAACATGCTTGCTGTTAGTAAATAAGGTTAGTTAGTTCTTAGTACTGTAATTTCATAATAACGCTTCCTATTTTCAGTTTTCAGCTATTCCCGTGACGACGTAAAGGTAACAAAGGTAACGCGAGGCAGTAGACCGTAGAAACCTTAATTACACCTCAACCAACTTATCTATACAGTTGTTAAAATTATGGAACTACAATTTTCAATATAGTTTCCACAGTTTTGTTCAGAAAATACTATGGTGGCTCCAATATTCAACTCCGCAGATAAGTTGGTCGCGTATCTAAGGAACGGTCAAGTTAGCAAACTCACGGACTTCTAATTTTGTTTCGGAGCTGAAAGGACCGACCGTTGGGAAAATAAGGAGCTGCCGACTTTGGAATATTCTTTGCACAATAGAACTAAAATGAAGAAAAGGCCAACGTGACAGTTACAATTTGATGTAACTGTCAACTGACAGTGACAATAACCTGTAGGGTATGTACTTCAATGGATTGACATTGATTCAAAAACCTAAATACCTCTAAACTAGGGTTTTTTTTAAATAGTAATCTGGGACCTTGGATATTTTAGCACACGGTCATCAGGATCATACACAAACTAAAACTAGAATGACCAACATTACTAAAAGTGGGTAAATAGAGCCTTAAGCATGGCCCAATAAAGTGATAAATTATATACGCGACTTCGTACGCAATAATAATGTAACTTAAATTTAAATATACATTAGCAAAATTTCATAAGACTAACAGCCACATTTAAAGTTACAAAACTGCTCAACGAACCTATTTTAGTCCCAGACTTTCCACTCAAACACCTCAAGGATTAAGTTTAGAATTCAAGAGAAGTAATTTAACGATCATAAAGTCATAAATTCACAAAACTGAAAACAAACGTCGAAAATTAAATTAATGTTGAGCTAAGTAAGGAACTCCCTAACTTCAGTTATCACTCAACTCAATTGCTTTTGAGAAAGTTTCTAAACTCAACAAGCTATAGGTAATTCAGATTTCTCAGATTCGGTTTGATCAGAATATTGAAATCTGCCTGAATGCTTACAAACTCGAGGGAAATTTCCAAGAGCTCATACTACTGCTACTCCTGTATAATATTTGTCTTAATTTAATCGTAAAAAGATATATCCAATGGAGACATGGTGGCCGAGCGGTAGCATGTACGCTTTACAATCTGACGGTACCCGGTTCAATGCTCGACCATGCACCAATAAAAAAAGTACTTAACAAATTATGTGTAGTTTCGATGTAATCGACACAACGGTGAAGGAAATCATAAACATTGTGTTGGTCAAGTTTACCATCGTGAAGAAACTGATGTGTCCAAGAACATTAAAGGTTCAAAGACATGACATTCCCCAACAAGCCATAGGCCAGCATGGTGGATTAAGGCCCATCCTCTCTCTCTGAGAGAAGGCTTGTGTCCCAGCAAGGGGAAAAACTTACAGTTCCTGAGAGGATGTCCACGAGGGTAAAATCTCCGGACACAGCTAGTATAAAATACTGACCAGCCGAGATATCAGCAGACGCAAAACAGTAAATAAATAGATACCTTGGAATATTTACGAAAACAATTATAAAAGGTACTACTTTTAACGTATATCATTACTCCGTCGAGTCTCAGGGCGCCTCTACGCTACGTTTGTCGATTTGCTGAGACACATTGGAGTGCCGATATACGTAAGTCAGCTAGCTGGCAGTGGCTGGCAGCGAAAAGGCTAAGATTGGGTTGAGTGGCGAGCATGTGTCTAGTAGTGGACTAAGATAGGCCTATTATGATGATGATGACTTGCCTATGCATGCATCAATAGTATGTATTTTTCATTTAATTAAATTCTCCCAAAATTCCGGATATGAGTTGCTATCACTTAAAAGAATTAATTTGCAAAAGCACGATCTATTTAAGTCTAATCTGTCGAGACATGCCGAAGGATCGAGCGAAGATTAATTTGAGGCTCCTAATAAACCTGTACGATTAATTTACCTAATACCTACCGTCACACACGAGGGTACAATATCCTCGGCAGGCGCATGTGTGGCGCGCACATTATGGCTGTAAAAACCCTCGTTAGGCTGCCAGCCACTTTACAAGGGGGTGAGATATGGCCCAAATGGGACTAAAGATTCGAAAACATTGGAGTTATTCAATCTAATGCCAGTTGTACACACGGCTCTCTCGCTGGAGAGCTTTCTAGTCGAGAGCGCGCGAGGTAATCTAGTAAGTACAGTCTCGCTCTCGGCCTGTCCCAGGACCTCTCGGTGTTGGGGTCTATCATACGAGTAAATGGCTGATAGTGTGACAGATACATAAGTTCTAGTTATATGATTATTTACGGGATATTTACCGTGGTAAGGTTGTGGTTGAGAAGTGTTCCCGTGAACATGGTGCATGTAACTGCGCAGAAATATCGGGAGCTAACTGTAATAAACAACAGTGATAGGTTAAAACAGTGTTTTAGATACATTAGTTCGATTCTGGAACTAGCGCTTTAAGTAAACTGCTTCTAGTAACATTGCGCAGCATAAAACGCTAGGGTAGCCATTTTATGCTAGGTCATGTCTATAGAAGCGGGGTGAAAGCAGAGCTCCGAGAAACTATTGTCATGCTCGTACCTAATGATACTTATATTTGTGTATTCAGCAACACTCAGTCACTTACTCAGATGCTAGGCACCATGCTTGTCCACAACATTCCCAGGACTCCATCAGATCCCATCAAAAAAACTTTGAACAGCAGTTCAATATCAGCGCGGCACTGAAAAGCTGTCATAATCTTGAGATAGCAGTTACGTTTAAGCTGCAGTTACATTAATTTTCTTTCTATGTCGTTTGACTATTCAAAAACATTTTAAAAACATTGACTTCATGCCTCATTTGTTAGTATATACTGCTTAGCGGTTGAGCTGGTAAACGTGTAGTAGCTTCCTCCAGACGAACTCTGCAAAAGAGCCCTACCACAACAAAATGTACACGAACATGGCTAATACACAAGCAATAACTAACCAAAGAGCATAAACTAATCCGAGATAAATATCAATCGTCAGCCAATATAATATAGAAAACGCACGCAAACTCTGCCAAACAGAAGATACCTAAAATGGTAAATATTATGGTGAACTACGACCTTGACCTGCTGGCTCATCTCCAATTAACGTTGCGTGACACATCTCAACTGCCAAGTGTCACGATTTAATAGAAAGCAAGGCCCAAGGTCGGCGTACAACTTCTGGAAGGTTAGAATGGAACAAATCGTTTTGGGTAAATGTGTTGTTAGAAGTATGGCAGTCGATACTATCTTAGAAAGCTAGATCTACTCGATCATCGAAGCCATAGAATTGCACAAAATTAATTAGTTTAATAGGAAACAGCAACTCGCTGGATGTTAAGACATTGCGTAACCGACTGATAGCACGAAATTTACTCACTCTAGCCTAGATTTAAGTCATATTACTCCATCTCGGTGAACAAGCAGTCTGTAGCAGTGTAATCTAGAAGGAAGATATAGAAATCTGACTTTCTTATCAATCCGTATTTCATAAAATGCACATAAACATATATATCCTAAGACATAACGTAAACTTGAGCTGCAGTTTCTGGGCGGCAAACTTCAGTGTCGCTTATTTTGGATAGAGATACCTACATAATAAAGATGTTGTTACCATCAAAACAATGAAGGGCTAGATGTCGTCATAATCTCATTTCTCGTACAACAGACGTGCAAATCGTTTGCATTTAGCGTTAAATTATGTCTATCCCGTCCTTGGCCGGTTTGGCGCCTCTCCAGTCCTAGTAGCAATGGAGAAACTATCCCAAGGTTGAGGTGACTGAACTCTATGGCGCAGAATATCGGCTTTTATTCTTATGATAAGCACTAGCAGGGCGCGGTTTCACGCGCTATTTTTCACAAACCTTTTATTTTTGAGGGATAAAACGATATGTTAATTCAGATTATAAACTATCTCCACACTAACTTGCATCCAAATACGTTCAGCCGTTACGGAGTTGAGTGTTAATAAACATAGGTACACACTTACACACAAACTTTCAAATTCGTAATATTAGTGTAATAAAGTGTCACGCTTAAGGATGTATTCCCTTGCCATACCAGTTTCTACTAGCTCTTTGAAGAATCTAAGCGTGGCTTTGACACTCTGAGTGGCACCGTTAACTATAAATGAAGATGACGATGGGAAGAAGCAGTCCACTTCTTTCCAAGGTTGAGGAATTCCTCCATTGAACTGTATGGTGCGATAGGGTTTGTTTGCCAGCTCAATCATACATATATCCTTGGCGTTATATCGCTTCTCCAACCTACAGAGAGCCAAAACACGAGAGTTACCAAATAAATGTATGTCGAGGTTCCTTAACCTCGACCCTCTGTTGATAGAATCCCCTTGGATTGAACTACGAAAACGATACGAAAGCGAAGCGAAACGAAATGAAAGTGAGTGAGTGCTTGATACATGATAAATAATCTAGCATTAAAATAAGTTAGGGCACGTGTTTGTCGCGTAGGCTGAGTATCTAACCCGTGGCATAGTTGATAGTTGTTTGCTGATTTGTTGAGACCGGGTTGTGGTCAGCTACAAGCGCCATCATGGTCGCCTCCAGTTTGGCCGCCCATGATCAGCTAACTGGTGTTCCAACAAACAGTTTATTCCTCATTAGCTACTACGGTTACTCGCGTGGAAATTCCCTCAGAAACTGCAAATATTTCCGGGATAAAAAGTATCTCATCTCACTTTCTGGCCCTCCGACTAATATGCTAAAAATGACGTCGATTCGTTGCTCTATTGCTACGTGAAAGAAGCCGACAAATCAACAAACACATTTTCGCAATCATAATAATATAGTCTACCTACAACTAGTATGAGTATACCACGCGGTGCTTTATCTGCCGTCGTTTTCCATCGGCTGGTCTTTCCAAAAATCTCATGAATACAACATTGCGTGTTATTGCTCGATACCACATCTGGGTAATCTATTACCATATTGAAACCATTATTTATCCAGCCTAGATTTTGTTCAACTAAATAAAAGAAACGTCTTAGAGGTCTTATAAAAAGGGCAATAAGTCTAAATCGGTGCCTATCTCATTTGTGAGTCAATTTACGAAGTAATCATGGCACACATCATTCGAACGACAAAGGTCAATGTGTACGAGCCTTCTTATTTGTCTAGATTAAGCAAATAAATATACTAAATACGTTTACTAAATAGAATTCAGTTATAGCGACGGTTGAGAGACGGTATCTTTGCATTTTACGTTGTATAACAGGACAAAAATGCTATAATTAATGTGAGTATTATTAGGTAATTTCCATTAATGAGCACAGTTTATGTGTATAAAGTTTTTTCAATATATTTTGTTAGTAATTTGATAAGTTTTGTTATCGCATTATGATTTCCTGTTTGAGGATTACATTGCTTTAATAATGTATTTATAACATTATTGTTGCTAATGCAACAGATTACATGTTTCAGAGTCATCACTATCACAATTACCTTAGTCCAAGCTGGACATGCTGGGTACGCTGCCAACTGATAGTGGGTTTGAGCATTTGGATTGTCTTTAGATCTTCAACGGTCTATGGACAGTCTAACTGTTTATTTAGTGTTAGTTTTAGCTAGTATTTTGTTTATTTAATAAAGGCAGCTGGACATATAAGTATAATGTTTTACAATTTTCAGAGATGTTATCTTTTTTAATATTTTTTATCCCGAATAAGTCCGCGTTTTACTAAATAGAACACTGTTTTAAACTATCACGGTTGTTCACTACAGTTATATGACAACCTACACAACCTTACCACGGTAAATATCCCGTTAATATCATATAACTGTAGATAAGGTACGGAATATACGATCTTTTTTTTACAATGTGTTAGCGCTTGGCTCCACCTCGCCTGATGGTACAAACATGAAGCTGAAGATAGAAATCGCTTACACTGAAGAAAGCTATTTACTGAGGCATACTTATGACAATAAGACAATAAAATACGAAACGGTATTAGCCTGCCCAGTAAAAAACAATTTAAAAAAAACTTATTTTACGCACTCATACAACCTACTATTTATCCATAGTTCAGTAGATATAGATATGGCAAATATCATGATATATTATGGAAACAGGCCTGGTTTTCACACATTTTATTTATATAACATGGGAATTACTCACATATGATTAAGCCGGTTACTCCGATGAGCAATTCCCGTGTCATATAAATAAAATATCATGATTATAATAAATTAAAAAAACATGGCAAATTTAATAAAAATGTGAATCAAGGTGAAAATAATAACAGTAAATTTTCCTCTTTTCCTCGTGGATAAAATTTGTAGTAGTTTCAGTATGTCTAATTGAAATCAAAACCAGATTGAGCTACTTTCAAGCTCTTAAATAATATTATTTCCTTTTTCATGTCCTTACGATTGACAACTAAACCAGATGATACATAATATTTTCCTTAGATCTCAAATTCTTCTCAATATTCCACAAAAGCATCTGCTATTCCTCTCACGTACTAACTAATTTCTTCCGGCACGACCCACATAATATAAACTTGAAACGACTTAGCCGATGGAGTGTTCAAGTAATAAAGTGGGGGATGTTAGCGATGAGATCACAGAGCACTCGCTGACGTCACTGCGGGGCTTGGGAGTAGCCCCACTCTTCAGTGCATCACGTTCCGCTAAGATAAAAAGGCAGTGATAAAATCTGCAGCTCGAAATATATGCAGCACATTGATGCGCAAACAGCGAAGAGGATTCCGAATCATATTAATCATTACTATTTTAAAACTTGTTGGTTAATATGCGTCCAGGTACAGAATAATACTTAGATGATAAGACATTGATACTAGATGATAAGAGAATAATACTAGATGATTAGGTGCCGCCACAGCTCACTGGTCCGGATCCGGTGATGTAATGCCCCATGCTGCGAATAGTTTGGATCAAAGCAACATTTAAGAGTGGTGTGTGGTGATATGATAGCGAAATGAACATTAGATGATCTCAATAATTATTTCTGTCAGGAGGGTTTTTTATGGAACAGGGTGAGGAAACGACCAGGTTGCTCTCCTGATGGTAAGCTACACGCTTGTCCATAACAGTTCGGTGCCACTCAGAATTTAGAACTTCAACAGTTCAAAACTGTGCGTGGTGGCGCTCTGCGCTTCTCACTATGTTAAACCCCAGTAATTTCATTGGGAACATTGCCCTTTAACTCAAAACACAGCAATGTTTGCATTTTACTGCTTAGCGATTAAATAACTGGCAAAAGTGTGGTACTTCCCCAGACGGACTCAGCGAAAAAGCCCTGTAATAAATCACGAAAGAAAATACTCAACATCAAAGTTTACACTCAATATGGGTGTGCAAGTCCTTTGGTTTGGATTTATCGCAGTGTGCAGTATAAACAGCTGCTTTGGGTCCATCGATCGCAGTAACTATGATTGTATCTGCGGCCCTGTTTGTAAGTAATAGCTGAACCAGCAGTAATCAGGCCATCAGGAGGCTCATCAGGCACAGACGGTGCACGGTCACGGCAGCAGACCAGGTGGCGCATCGCGGTCGATACACACCACCCGCCTCACCGCACACATCTATGTCGCTGTTATTTGTTTCTAAGAGCTTCAGTTTTGGAAAAATACAGAATATACGGAACACGAAGTTACTATCGATGATGCTCACGTTATAAAACTACACGATATCATTCATATCTCCAAATACGAAGAACAAATATTTCATGCATTTCAGCAAGGTTTTGAATCATGACTTCAATTGCAACGAGTTGCTTGATATCCGTTACTTTAAGAATCTGGTATCGAAAGCATCGCATGTACATCTAGTTATTTTCGAAAAAGAAATAATACAAATACCTACAAAAATAGGAATACATTTTTTTTATTGTAAAATAGGCTTGCGATTGGCCGCCAACTCGCCTGATGTTAAGCGACGATGCGGCCTACGACGGATCACGCTTGCCTAGAAGAACATGTTTTAGGACAAATGTTCTAAAACATGTTCTCCTAAAAACTGCATAGATATAAGGACAAAACTTAAGATGACATGAATTAGCTAATATAAAACACGATTGAAATTCTGAACTTCTTGGATGGTTAATTTTCAGTGTTATGAAACTGTTCATGTCGGACATACTACAGTTTAATTTAATGTGTGTTTTCATGAAACTCACCGAACACCAGTCGCATATGTTTCCATTTCTTTCAGAAGCAGACAAATTGGCCCTTTAAATTGAACACCAGCCAGTCACGCTATCCAACTCGAAATTTTTAACATCCGGATGCATCGCAATAGAAACTCGAACTATGAAGAACTTTTTCACAATTTTAGAAGTTAATTACGGATTTTTACAACTTCGGTATAATTAGAAGACTGAAGGCGCAAATATGGACTGTGATACATTTTTTAAACCTTTAGACGGCGAAACCTTGGGGCCATGGAAAACGAGAGCCAAAGATTTGTCACTCTACAGTGGGACACAACGTTACCAAAATGCTGGCCTCAACTTTGCTCAAAAGGCTGAGAATTGTCATACACAGTGGTAAAGGGACCGGCAATTTGGCACCAATTTCCACTGGTAGCTGGTTTAATAGATAATTTTTTTGTTGTTGTTATTTTCGGTAGTATTAGGTTATTTGTATTTTTTTTTGTTATTGTACATGAATTATTATTATTTGTATACACGGCATCGATGCTAATTACACGGCAACGTTAAAATGCATACATATACATACATATTTACTATGTTAAAACGCTGTTACCAAAAATCCGAATATTAAACGTAGAGTCAAAACAGATGAGAACTTTATCGATTTGAGCGTTTGCAAGCCATTTCGTTTGCGACTAAAAAGTTGATCCAAATTAGGAAGGGTGAAATGAGAATCCGCATTCCAACATTGGCAGCTGTAACCGCGGTAACTTGTAACCATCCGCGTAATGGACCCGTTACAAACTTGTAACCAGCCGTGCGTAATGGGCACATTACCGAGTTGCAGCGGGCCAAGGTCAGGTCACCATCCCAAAACTGGGGAAACCTGTTAACTGATGGAAGCCATGTTGTTGAATATCAGGGCGGGAGATTCCTATTAATCTGCCTTCTGAAAATTCCATGTTTGAAAAAGTGTAACAGCATCAGTTGATTATATAGTTGATTTGTGTATACCGTGAGAAAGGTCGCTTAGAAATTTAAGTGATTCTTGAAGTCACGTTATTAGCCTATTCAACTTTTAAAAAAAAATGCTTTAAATTTGTATTGTTTATATGTAAAGCTATGTTTAAAAATGATAAACATAACAGTGATAGTTTTGACAATGAACATTTTACCATTTCAATCGATTTTATTTCAATGTCCTCGTGGAATATCTTTCTAGCTCATGCCACAGAATAAAATGATAGTACCACAAGACGTACACTTACATATAGGTAGGTAAATATACGCGACGAATCAAGAACATCTGTCTTTTGTTTTCAACAGACTAATAGTGGATTTCCTCAACTCGACTGTTTTTTAACACGCTTTTATTAGCTTGGTATGTATCTATGTAACGGAATCTATGAACGTGATTTGCACCCTTTTCAAAGCGTCGAATTGATTTGAAACATTTATCAAGGACCGATGACAATGCAATAATTTAAATAGTTTGTCATATTATTCTTACCAGGATCTTAATGTAATGTCCAATAATCCAGTAATGTTACTGATTGTAAACCAATTTTAATGATAATTTTAAACCGAATTCAAAAAGGAGGGGGGGGGGGTTCTCGATTCGTTTGTTTTTTTATGTTTGTTACCTAACGCCGTCATTCATAAACTGATATGGGAAATTATTTTATTTATTGACATGATATATTGTCAGATTGGTCCCATAGAAATTTCATCAAAGTCGGTTCAGTAGTTTGGATTTGAATACAAAATAACTGAAAAATTTGGTTATAAAAAATATTGTTTACTTTGATGACAATAAACAATATTATGTTATCCGAGGAACCGAAATCGCATATTTGACAAATTTTGTGAAGACGGTTTTTTTAATGTATAATTATTATATTGAAAAGACTAAATCTCGCGAATGGTCGTATTTAAATATGAAGATAATATTCCACCTCGAGGCGTTCATTATATTACGTAACATTCGAAAAATTTCATGACAAATCCAATTTATTTAATTTCTCTCACTTCTCGTGAAGTACTTTTTTTTTGTATAAAATATAATTATCACAGTTGTGTTAATAATGATGAACAATTTTTTTTTGTATATAGTATAGATCTACGCGTGGCCACCAATTCGCCTGATGGTATGCGACGGTATGGCCGAGGATGGAACACATTGATCTAGAAGAAATCTATTCACGCAAGCCTTGAAGATGCCTAGATTGTAGTTTTAATTTTTTATCGGACTAAGTCCGCCTTTGACCGCCAACTCGCCTGTTGGTAAGCGAGGACGTGATCAAAGATGAAGCTCGGAGACAGAAGATACTCTGACCATGAAAAGGCCCAGATTATATCAGATTGTAGTTCTCAGGAAACAAAGAGGATAGCAGGAAGTTCCATGCATGGGCAGTACCTACTGGTCATAAATGACGACCCAAAATCCCAAATCGTTGTATACGAATCACGAGGAAGGGGTGGTACTGGTACTGTACATAGTATGATGTATATACTCAACGTCACTAATATCTCATACTAATGTCGCTTTCTAGTTAATTGTATTAACAGACGGCATAAATTTAAAGTACGTATCTTGAAGGACAGTAAATCGCAGGAAACGGCACAAGCTTGTTAACGGGCATGGTTATTGCCGAATCTCAGGGGTGGGTCAAGGGCGGGTCACGCGGCCGCCACTCTACGATACATATGGCTAACGTCTAACAGTATGCCAGTCTCGGTACTAGAAATACACGGACTTACAATGCCACCAAACTCACTGCAAACGTACCACGGAGTATTACAGTCTTATACTCATGTTTTTATTGAGATAAGTGAGGAAGCAAGATTGAAATAAAAATCCTGTGTGAGGTGTCGCTGGGCCTCTTTATTATTGTCTACTGCGAACACATTTCTGTTCATGTGAACAAAATTTGAATCGCTAGCAACCCAGTCAATCGAACAGAAACCGTCGGCACGACAGTCCCAAGCAGGGAACTTACAAAGGACAGGAAAAACCAGAATAATAAATCGTGTTCACACTAAAAAAATTTTTTTTGTAAAATGCGAAATATTTTGTAAATATTTTTATCCATACACAACTCCATAACAGCTGAATGGTTTTAGATGAAATGTTGTACACGTTGTGAACTTGGATTAACACAGGCTACTGTTTACAAGCCTTTATTTAACTTGCTTTGTTAGTTAGTTAGTATGTATGTACGTTCGCGGTATGTGTGGGTCAAATCTAGCAACTGAATTTTAGACCAGTTATCTTCAACCGATTAATTTGAAATTTGGTATACTTATGTAAGTTCGGTGACAATGCAATGTTACGGTACCATCGAGCTGGTCTGATGATGGAGACAGAAGGTGGCCATAGGAACACCTAAACAAAACGACGTAACTCGTGGTTTGGGTTTGTTGGATTTGTCTTCCCAAGCACTTTGGTCCTAGATGATAAATTCAATAATATGGCGGACACCCCAAGATGGCGGTCAATATGTTCTTAACCACCATCATGTTATGAGTATCAAATGAAAGGGTTTGCTTAGAAGAATACTAAAAAACTTGTTTCAAAAAAGTTTTTTTTTTTTAAATAATAGAGCATGAAGGATAGCGGAAAAACCGCGGAGCGAAACTAGTTGTAAATAAAAATCAATGTAAAAATGAATCAAAACCAGTAAATCCAGTAATAATTAGTACCAGTTTCCACGTTCTTTCTTTGTTAAATCTGAACTGAGCCATCATAATTGTTGACGGCCATATTAACCTTCCAAGTGTTAAGTAAAGTGGCCCTATTAACCTTTCCTAGCCAAGAATCTTCTACCGAACTTCTTGGATTCCATCCCAACGACGACCCGTTCGTTCAGTGGAGTCATGACCTTTTGTTCCTTCGCTGAGAAGTTGATTTGGCTAGCTTCCATAGGATGAACTGGGTACTGGTATTTTCGCCAAATGCAGTAGCATCTGTACGTGAACACTTGAAGAATAGTCTCGGGTAATGTCCACACTTTCTATTTTGTTGTAAATATAGCTTTTGTTAAAAAATTCCATGTCTGGGAGTCTTAAATAGTTTTTTTACGGTTCCGTACCCAAAAAGTGTTAACTGGACAAATAATAAATACTGGCTAAGTGGGAGTTGGTGAAAAAACTCTATTCACTACCGGTTCTCGTTTGGTCACCGAAGTTAGGCAACGTCGGACGCGGTCGGTACTTAGGTCGGACCGCCTGAGCGTGTTGTCTTTTTGCACTACTTTTTTGTACTTTAGTAGTAAACAACTTATGTTGTGGTACCGAACCCTCACTGTGCGAGCCCGACTCGCACTTGTGCACTTTTTTTCTATAAAATAATTCTCAGCGTTTAAAAACTAAAAAATACGCTTTAAAATCGCTAATCCTGAAGATTCTGGTAACGCGGGACAAACTATTTAAATTATTGCATGTCATCGGTCATTGATAAGTTTACAAAATTTCAATTTATTTCGACGTTTTGAAGTTGTTGAAAATCAAATTCAAAGATTCCGTTACATACATACATACATATATACAACCCAAACTAATAAAATCGTCTTAAAAATATGTGAAAGAGTGTTTATAAAAGTGAGGAGTGAGCGTAGAGAAGATGGCTAATAGAGAGAAATACCCGACGACGCAAAACAGGAATGAGGGTATTGTGTTTATGTGGTATTATTGTGGTATGTGGTTTCCACCTAAATCCCAAACGCCTCAACCAATTTTGATAAATGAGGTTTCGACAGATTTCTATAGGTCCAGGAATGGTCACTGGGTAGGTGACGTCATCATAAATACAAAATGGCAACTAGTATATGAAAAAAAAGATTACTGTGGACTGTACTCTTCAAGTGATGTACCTATCATTCAAAAATGAAAGTTAGGTTTGGTACATCCACAGACTTATAAATTAAAAGTCTGTGGGTACATTACTGTTTTTTGCAAAATATGACCCGCAAAAAATGCCGTCGTCAGATTTTAATTATTTTTTATGAAAGAAACTTGTATTTATTCTAGCTTCAGAAGTAAAATGGTTATATTTTAAGAGTGAATACAAAGCAACAGGCTGTGTATCACTTAGTAGTTATAGTTACTAATGAGTTTCGAATAGTTTCGGCCACTCTAATGAACAACTCCGATTTTATCTGTACGAAGTTCGTTGCTCGTTTAATAGTTGCTTTATCGCAGAGATTGTTCGTAAATTAAATATATTTAGGTATCAATTCACGGCCAGTTGGTATATATATCACAAAAATAACTCCGTGTAATGTTTGTTTGTTCTCCCGACTCACTGAACTGATCATACCTAATTATCTAAATTTGTCATGGAAGTGTGCATCATTGAACGTAAATAATAAATATCAATATAAAAAACCAACGTCATGTCAGTGTGTTCACACAGGAAGCACAAACAAGCTTTTAAATTAAAATAGACTCAGTCGAAAGTTCTAAGGTAACAATTTTTTTTTTTAACAGTCGAATTGATAACCTCCTTCATTTTGGAAGTCGATTAAAAAGGATATTTTTATTTCAAAAATGTTAAATTTATTATTTGCTGGTAAGGCGAAGAGAAAGGGTTAGTCCGTGGGATTGTGCCAGTCACGTCAGTAAAATGTCGGATTAGCAGTGGGCAAGACCCACTGCCTAATGGCCCCCGCATGTCATACGACTTCTTGGAAAGCTCAGAAAAAGATGGCGGGACAAGCTTGACTCCCATACAAGAGACTGGAATAGAGAAGAATAAAAGAAATGTCGAGAGGCCTTGAAAGCCTGCAATGAGACGACCACAGCAGTGATAAAAAAGACCAAAATGCAGATTTAACTCATATAAATATTTTTATGTTTATAGTTATGACATCAGTGTGTATGTATTACACAGAGAAGGAAAAGTTCAAAATATATATACGGTGACATCAATAGCATCAATATAAATACTTACCTAGCTATATACGTCAGTAGCCTACCTACCTTGGTATACCTACCTACATAATTACGACATGTTTCGGTAAAATAAATAGTATAGACCGAATTAACTCGAAACAGGAAAATGCATGATGACCTCGTAACCAATTTAGATAATGTTCACATAATAACTATCGTTGATATTTTTAATTATTCAATAATGAGGTATACGTACACTATCAGCGACTATGTAGGTACGACTGATAAACATACACACAATACTGCATTAAAACATTGAATCACTAAAAATAGCCTAGCACTATTATTAATAAATAGTGCTATTGCCCGCGACTTCGTACGCGTAGATTGTCATATAAACTTGCAACCCATTTTTCCTCCGTTTCGCAAAATAACATAGCCTGTACTGCAATCTGGTCATAGCTAAGCATATTCTTGAAAACCACATTTAAATCCGTCCAGTAGTTTAGATATGCGTACAAACAAACAGACAACTACAGACTAAAATTCTAATAAGTCTTAACATGTTCAGCTGCTTATTTTAAGACACCCTGTTTTTTTTAATATAATATATCTCACAATTACAGTTTTTTTTATCTCGACGTTTTTATTATATACTAGCTGCGCCCCGCGGTTTCACCCACGTGGTGATGAAAATCGGTGAAGGGGTATGGAAAATAGATAGTAGCCAATTCTCAGACCTACTGAATACGCATATAAAATTTGGTAAAAATCGGTAAAGCCGTTTCGGAGGAGTACGGTAACTAACATTGTGACATGGAAATTATATATATATATATAGTGAGTGATGATGATGATTATGCATAGATGACTTGAACCCAACATATACCTAGTATCTCCACGTCACACAAGTGTAGACAAGCGACATCAAATATTCACCGACAACCTGTATCGAATCACCCTGAATCGGGGTGAATCCAACCCGTGACACAATCACCCCTATAAATCCACCCCACACCGCCATTAGCGCGTTGATTATTATATTTAGCGCGGCTTTGCTAGGGGTAATAGTACACTAACCCAGTTTTTAGAATGGCTGGTTCGGTTTTCAGTTATTACTGGCTAGAAAATTAATAGGCGTTGGTTCAGAAAATAGGGAAATGGTTCTACTAAGGTTAGTACTTAGGTTCTACTGTATTACACTATAAATATGCGTATTTTTTGGTAGAAACTCCTATTGACAGAATAGCAACATCATAAACGAACATGTCGGCTCGTTGTATTAATTTCCTAAACTTGTGTATTTTCGAGTGTTATAATATGTAATAATGGTGGATTATTATTTATTAAGGGCTCGTGAACGTGCTCGAGTGTAGGCAAGTGATATAATTAAGTGAACATCTATTTTCATGTTGTTTTCAAAACTCCATAGAAGCCTATTGTAAAGCCTCCACCACTTTACTGGGGCATGAGTTTGACTTGACCGTGACTTACTTTGCTTGACTCTGACTATGACTTGTTTGACGCTATTTAAGATTTTGTTAACTTAATTAATATTACGGTCGAACCACTTTGTATCCATGGTTATGAAAAAATTAACAACTAGAAATCACTAAAGATAACATTTATATTATAACAGTTTCTTTTTAATAAGCCATAACGAGTGTAAACTCGAAGGTAGAAAGAACAAACGTTCCTACCTGTTTCCATAGACCGTGCAGCGGACCTATGTGCACCTCGATGTTTAACCTCATTGGGATTCCAGCCTGCATGAAGGCGAGCAAATAGAGTTACCGTGTCGACGCCAGATCAGCAGCCAATGGGAGGCAGACAGGAGAAATAACCGAATCACTTACTGTGACAAGGGACTGAAAGCTGATCTTTGAGAAAATAGAATAGAGCATCGTGTTGAGAGTGGAAAAAGCGAGGTCGTGAACTTGGAACGTTGCAGGTACTAATCTACTAAAACAATACCGTTGATGGAAACCTTAGACACAAGTATCCCATCTAACGCCACTTACGTACCTAATAAAGAAGGAAATTTATTGCAAAATTCAATATAATAGTTACTATTCGCCAAAGACAGATCAGATAAAACATAATAAAATAAACATACCTAAGAAAATTCGGAATTTTTTGTTCACGTTAAGAACGTAGAAAGACACAGTAATTACATTATTTTAGAATTCCACATTTTTGTTATTATAACAAACACAAAACGTAAAAGACCATACTGGTACACGTTTATATCAAAGAAGAAAATTATGTTTGATCCTTTCGAATTCCTACGCAAAATTATCTTAGTAAAATTACATTATGAGCCCGCGGCCACGGGAACTCATAATTTTTATCTGAAGGACTCTTTAGTTTCACCGGGCGTGGTTACAAAGTGCCTTTTTGATATCAAGTCTCATTTTTTCAGCGTATTTTAACTCAAAGTCAAAAAGCCTCTGTAAAATATTAGCGGTAACACTCTCTTTTTGTTACTAATTACAGTATTTAAAAAGAAAAATTAGCCTTTTGTTTCAGTGAAACGAATTAAACGGCCGACGGCGTTTTCGAATTAAGCAGTATTCCTAATTTATGCGAATAGTAGACTGAAGTTCTTGAAAGGTGTATTTTCTTTATAATTAGCATAGCATTTCAAATGCTAAAACAAGAAATTAAAATTAACACATCGCTAAACTCGAAGTTTTTCTGTCATGGCACGTTTTGTGCATTCTGCCAAAAACCTCAAAAATTCAACAACATGTTTTCAGATCATATCTAAAACCCCAAAGGCATTGTCTCATCTCTATATTATATCCCACACCATCCTCAAGACAAGGCAAATCAGACACCACCCCTTCGCAATCCATTTGAACGCATCAAAAATTGCTTCGCGCCCCCGGGCACAGAACAGATTATGCTACCTAACATACTCGGGTTAGACAAGGAGAGAGAGAGGAGAAAAAGCTGGCTGTCTCGTTCCAGCTCATTTCGCGCGCTGTAATAATGTAGGTCGGTTTCTTGGGGTTACATTCGCGATTTCGCTGCTCAATTTGTATTAGATTCTTTTCTCGGATCGTGTAGACAGACGGATATTACGTCAATGTAATGTCATAGAATAATAAATAACAGTTCGTGCTTATACCTAGTATCGTAGCAAGAAATGACGAGGGTCAGCCTAAGTGGCGTGTGTTGAGAAAAGTGTGTATGTCTAAATGAGAACTGATGTAGTTTGATGATAATGGTGATGAGTGTAGATAGTCAGTAGTTTTTTATTCGTTTTGGCTCTGCACGACTTAATACATGTACTAACTTGAGTTAAATTAAGTAGATAAAATTCAGCAGAAAATTTAAAAATAGCGCGTTCCTTTTTGAAATTAAAGATTATCTTGAGAAGGTGTCTTAGCTGGTCTAATCTTGAAATCGATTTCTCTGTCAGAGGAGGTGAGGATCAGCTAAGTTAAATGATTAATTTTCGGTAATGAACCTGAATGATGCTTTAAGATTGAATGCTAGATGAACAGACAGTTTAGTAGGATAAGTATATATAGTATCTACAAGATGATGACTCATTCAATTATGTACACGAAGATTTATGTAATTCGGGTTAGCTGTACCGAAGTTAAATGAAATGATATCATATAACATCATATAACTTTAGTGAACAACCGTGTTAGTTTAAAACAGTGTTTAAATTAAATGATGAGTCAAAATAACGTGCTCTTATTCTCTTATTCAAAAGTTATAGTCTTGCATTCATACGGAACCAAGATTCAGAAAGAACCGTGTTAAAAAGTTTTTTCATAACTAAACGTTTTTTTTACTCTATGGCTCTAGGTCATAAACTAAATAGAAAGCATGTACAATAAGTCATTGTTATTATTTTTTACGTTATTTATACGTTATATTTATTTAGAGGTTCAAGAGTAAAATTGAGAGTTTCAAGAGCGAAATTGATGATTCAATTGTACATAATGTAATGGTTTAAGTACAGGATAGCCTATTCTGCGGATGTGAGCTCGTGTGATTGTGTAATCTCGCGAGTGAAACATCGAATGATACAACAATGGCTCATTTAATAAGCTTCTTTGTTCGACGATTTTGTCACAGTATCGCTTGTATTCTGCATTAGATATTAACTCAGCTGTCAGTGTCACCTGTCAGAACGGTTGTCCGCATTTTGAATCGATTGATGCATAGGAACTTATTTATACTAGTACCATTATATAAATACCTTGATTTCTGCTTATACTCGTAGCTAAGATTACTTGAAATGCTCTAGAACTACAACAGTGAGGGAGGAGATAATGAGATTGTTTAAAGAGGGGAGATAATCCTGATTGGTAATAATCAGTTTTCACAGAAGGCAAGAACTTCTCTGACGCTCGCACTAGATTCTAGTTAGGTGTTGGCTAAACAACTATCAACTGTAGCGACTAGATGTTTAGTCTACACGATAAACAAGGCAGTCTAGATTGTTTTTAGGAGAAATTTTAGTCTTTCTAGGCTAGAAAGACTTATAATTTAACCAAAACAGTTCTTTTAAAAAACGTTTTTAGTTTTTTCTCCGAATCTAGTAGTTCTTGACAATTATAGTTTTTTCATATTCTAATGGGCAGTTTTGTAATGTAAATTTAATTTATTTAAATTTAAAATAGGTTTTGAATAATCTGGACTTTTATTACTTGTCGCTAACTTTATTTACTTCAGAGGCGTGCGCCTACTCGTACGTAAGTAGGTATCTCTTTCTGCAGGCGTAGATCGTATCTATAGTATGTCTCTGATAAGCGCTTGGATTTGAGCTGAGAGTGTTCGACTCTTAAATTGTAGATAAATAAATAAATAAATATCTGGGACATTTTTGCACACACGGTCATCTGACCCGAAACTAAACAAAGCTTGAAATATGGAAGCCAGAGACTGATATACATACATATATATTTTAAATACATACTTAAATAGATATTAACACCCAGACATAGAACAAACACAAATGTTCATCACACAAATGTTTGTCCTACATGGGAATCTAACCCACGCCCCCAAGCGCAGAAAGTAGGTTCACTACCTACTGAGTCACCGGGGCAGTCATAGATACTTATTCAAATATATTCTAAGTCAGTCTAAGCGAACACAAAAGCATAATGCCCGTTAGTTAATCGAGATGAATAGCTATCTCACAATGCACAGCTGACCTTACAAAACAAACACAGTGTGAATACAAATCAATCATTATACAATCCCATTACATTTTATTACGAAAACAACGTCCTATGAGGGGCATTTTTATTAAAATTCTGATTTATCTACCATTTCTTATTGGATGCGCAAATGGTTGCGTAAATAAATATTTTTGTAACAAAAAAACGATATTGAACATACGAAGTGAGCCAAATTCTTTATAATCTGTGGCAGAATCAAATTTACATTTTGTTATATCAAAGAGAAAGTCTAACAACGGGCCTTGCGTCACAAAACATGCTAATTACCATGCAATGGCAGTTGCGATTTAGTTTGGGCACAAATGAAAATAATACCACAAGGATTGGGTGCGTAATGGCAGCAACCACAATAACGTAACGTCACTATTATATACCTACTAGCCTAGCACCCACCGTTCTAACTTCGTTTGTACGTAATTCACCAAGACGAGAGAAGTTGCGTCGTTCGGTCTGGTTTGTTTTTGGATAGATGATAGTAGGTACATATATCGTAATTCGGATAAAACTTTATTACAAACATGGATGTTGAGGCTTAAGTAGTTATTGGACTCAAATTTTTGTTTTCTTTGCATTTTTAATACGTGCTTACAATAATTCAACGTGCAAAGAGGTTTTCTGCGTATTTCCACTAAAAAGAGTCGAATGCACAAAGGTTTTATTAGAAATGACAGCCAAACAATAATTGACATCCTGATGGTGTCCTGTGATTGGCTGTTAGTTGGTGCAAGCCATGGTCATACGAAAATGTTATTTATGGAAGTTTGGGTGGGGCAATCGCACTTAATGAAATTACTTTATCTATAATATTATTTATCACGTTTATAATTTTTATTTTGATACTAGCTTTTTTGCCCGCGACTTCGTACGCGTAGATTTTCATATAAACCTTCAATTCTTTTTTCTTCCCTTAACCCGGCCTTGCGCAAAATAACATAGCATATACTTCAATCTGATCATAGCTAAGCATATTCGTGAAAACCGCATTTAAATCCGTCCGCATTTTCTTCCAGGGGTGTAGGAGATGTGCGTGAACAAACAAACAAAAATTCTAAAAACTGCCTTAACATGTTCAGCTGCTTATTTTAAGTCGCCCTGTATGAAGTATTGATAGAATCATAAAAGTAATAAATAACACCGTCAACAGTTTTCAAATCAAAAAGATAATGTGACCACAGTGCAGAGCATGTTTTGAAATTTTCTTTTTGTCTAAACCATTAAAAGTATATTTCCGGCCAGTTTCGCTGGCCACGGAACCCTGACATAATGCTTGTCTTAACACGCTTTTGGCTAGTTATTTCTTATTTCGCGTGCATTTGCATGTATACCTTGATTAAAAAGCCATGAAATGGAACTACTCTATTTATCTGTTAAAATATCACAGTAAAATAAAATTATTTCTATATTCTTATTCTTACTGCAAATAATATACACTGTATTCTTCTAAAAGCTAAGTTTATATACCTTGCATAAAGGGTGCAGCAATGACTTATGTAGTGGCTGTTCACAAAACCAGACCACAGACATAAACATATAAATTTAAGTATAGTTAAATCTATTACATAAATATTATATATACTATTCAAACTTAACCTAGGGTGAAGTAATTTTACAAAACAAAAAAAAACATACTTAGTGTGATAGGGTACTTAATTATATATGAGATGATACAAAACTTATGACGCTACTTTCTTAACTATTTATATATCTATATTTATTTTCTAATTATAATTTTCTAAAATTTATCATCGAATAAATCTTTTATCTCGTAATAACATTTTTGGGTTAGAAACTTACGAAGTTGGTTCTGGAAAAATGTTATTATTTCTTTCTTTCTTTATTGCGTCCGGAATTTTGTTGTATAGGTTTATTTTCATGTACAAAGGGCCTTTTTTGAATATTTCTATTCGCGGGACTGTATTAAAATAGGATGCGGTATATTTTGTGTTTTAAATGCTAACATAGAATAAAACCATGAGAATGTAATATGGAGCTTGGAGCTTCCCGGTGTGGTACTGGATGTAGATGCGACCCAGGGACAACGTCATGTATGCGGTCGGCTAGGTCTGCCAGCACATCGAGTGATGACGTCATCTGCTGCGAAGCAATGATGGTCTGCGTGCTGTTCGGTAGGCGGCTGGTCCAAATCATGCGTAAAAAGTCTTCTGGAACTCCGGGGCCTGCTAGGTGTCGTAGATGACGTAAGAATTGAGAAGGCTTACGATCACCTAGCTCCTCGTGTGTTAAAAGTTGCTGTACCTTTTTTCTCTTGATGCGGACAAACGTTTAATTAGCTCCAGCTTGAGTTTTTCGTACTTCTCGGTCACAGGCGGGTTGACGATGATGTCTTCGACTTCAGCTGCCTATTGCGGGTCAAGTTGTCCAATCACATAGTAGAACTTGGTGCTATCTGCAGTGATGTTGGAAATCGCGAATTGGCCTTCGATCTGGGCGAACCAAATCGCCGGCTTCTCGGGCCAAAACGGTGGAATTCGCACGCCAACTCGGAATACATTGTCATCATCTTTATTCTTCGTGTCAGCCGCAGTGCTATCAGTACGATCTAGCGGCATTCTGACCTTTGTCGGTGGTGTACGGTTCATTCAGTGGTCACCAATTATAGTGGATTTGGACTATTTATATAGAAGGAGAGGGTTAAGCTACCGACAATGGAAGAAAATAGCTGAGTCCGAAAGAAATTATAAATTTAATGCAAAGAAAAATCTTAGACAAATCTTAGAAAAAGCGAATGACTATTCTATTTGAAAATCGGTGTTCTTTTATTTTTTTCTTTTCGCGCCCCAGCGCCACACGTCGTGGAAAATTGGAATGAAATTCACGAAGGTTGGCGCAAGGAGTACGAGTACGCCACACTCCTACTCCATGCACTGGAATGAATCACCAAAGAGGTTTTAAGGCCTAAAACATGCTTGATCTACACGTTCATTCATCTAAGAAGGTTAAGGAACCTTCTTTAAATTTAAACTGATTAACCGAATGACCATGTTGACAGTTGACATAGTTGACAGTTTCAAAATTTTAATGGCTATGTCAATAACATTCTCTTTACTTTGGATCTCCTTGCTTGAGGCTATGTGACGATCCTCATATTACGTTTCGGGTAACGAAGAAATAAATCATTGATTTTTATTTTCGTTGATGTAAAAATAAAGAATTAAAATAAATGATATAAGATAGCCTATGTTTTAATCTGGTAATTTCTAAGCATATTCGTGAAAACCGCATTAAAATCCGTCCAGTGGTTTAGGAGATGTTCGCGGACAAACAAACAAACAAACAAACAAACAAACAAACAAACAGACAAAAATTCTAAAAACTGTCCTATCGTGTTCAGCTGCTTATTTTAAGACGACCTGTGTGATTTTTTTTTTGTTATCTCGCAATTACAGATTTTTTTTATCTCTACGTTTTTATTATATGTATAGATGCGAAAATTACCCTAAAATACATGTATATTTTTACGTAAATATCCATGTTTGATAAGAGTACTATCAAAGCTTTGGCGGCTACTGCCTACGTATGGCCCATATTTTCACGATCGTCCAACAATGCTTTTGTTGGCGGCCGCTGCTGTAATAAACAAATAGCCTTAAGAGCGGGCCTAATGGCAGGATAAATTCTGATTTCCCCCGCGCATCTCGCCACACCCAGCGCATGTACGGATAACAAACACGGGCGGCGCGACGACGCGCGGAACCAAGCTTGCGTACTCGACGTCTGAACTGACATGGACTACCCGTCTCAACAGAGCGATGGTAACTGATCGGTGCAACAAACCGATGCCTCAAGCTTGTGTCACGCGAGACGAAAGACAGCGTATTGCGCGGATTAAAAATGTTGTAAGCGCCAAGTGCTTTCTACTCTCATAGCTTATAGAATAGACAATATTTTTAAAAATTGCTAGGGTCAGCTCTAGGTTATACATGAGTGATAATATTTACATAATTTATTGTTCAATAATATGTACCAAAACAGAATGCAAACCAAAAATGTTGAAAATTAGAGGTAACTTTGTGATGGTTTTCTATCGAGAAAATTTTATCCTACCGTTGTTGTTGTTGTGTTTGTTTTCGTCAGGGTTGACCTTTACTTATATATTGAAGTTTCCTCACGTATTTATTTTTTTCGATTTTGGACATGATTTACTACTGTGAAAATCTAATCAAAGATTGAAGATTTTGCTTTAGGCCCAATCTTAAGCGTGTTAAGACTAGAAACCCGACAAATAAGCAACTATAAGTCCGGCCTATTGATAAGCCCAGACCAGACTCATTACCGCCAACCTAGCGTGATTTATTTCTCCACAGACCATTTCAAATGAGCAGGTCACCCGCTTCATCAAATCGAGCTCAATGTGAAGGCACGCATGACTCAGCGAGTGACGTCAAGGCGTTAATTCGTGACTGGGTAGCGCCGCGGTATCATATTAAATACCATTTCCGAATCACGTTAATTATAAAAGTTAATTGGACTTAATTAATAACGGTCTTCGTGATTTATTTCTGCAGCTTTGATTTCCAATTTTTAAGTTTTCCGTGTATGATAGTACGTACCTAGGTTATTTATTTTTCTCTACTGAATAAATCCCGTTTATATTCCTATTCAGTTTTAAATGACTTTAATGTAATATGCAAAAAACAGAACTTCAAAATCTAAACGTAGGTTTCCAAGTTTCCATTATGCCTTTACAAAAGCTTCTTTGAATTTGTTACCTGAACCTTCTGTAATCTAGCCGAAGAAATCTTAAATTTCAAGCGTTGGTAATCAAAAACAGATTTGTGTATGAATTTCAAATGGCTACACGAAGGAATACTTTTCAGTGGACCCTACGTACTCAGGTTAGTGCTATTAAAGTATTTCAGTTTTGTAGTTTCGTGATATCAGACCCCAAAAACGAGGCTTTAGTTTGGCACAACTCATCATTAGCTTATCGCATGTGAGTTATTACTGAGAGAACACTGAAATTTACGATATAAATAGCCAAGATTAAGTTAAACATGTAGAGCAATGAAATATATAAAACGAATCTTGAAACTTCTAAATAAACACATGTAAAAAGTAACAGCCCGTTTATCTTTGGCAGCTCCTAAAAACGCTAGTAAAATGACTTAAGATCCTACAGTGGCCCTAGTACGAGCACTTGCGAAAAAGTATTCGTTCCGTAAACCGTTCCGTTGCTATCGTTTACGGAATGAATATTTTTTCGCATGTTCTCGTACTAGCCCCACTGCTCTTGGTACCTACTTATTGCTCAATTTGTTCATTATGCATGAATAGATACGCCCAACTAACTCATACGAAACAAATGGCTGAAAACAAAAATATATTAGCTCTGACGAACATCAAGAATATCAAGATAGGCTTATCTCCATTTATACCTGCTTTACTCGTACTACCGTGAAATACTTACCTACCTACTACAATATGGAGCGCACAACTGGCATTGTTTTCTAAACGTTGTTTTGAATGAATTCGTTATACAAATACAAATCTATACTTTTTTCTTTTATCTTCTTCGATATCCTGGATACAAGGAAACCTCTGGAAAAGTCCCAAATCCACGTCAGAGTTCTGACTTCTAACAAGGTTTCCATCATTCTTTTGGCGTTATCATTTTAATCAAGAATTTTGTTTTCTTTGTTACTTAAAAAATACTGTCTCTTGAGAAGATATACTTAGTATTTTTGTAGAGATAAGCGAGTAGCTAAATGCCAGCATGCTGGGTATGCTGCCAACTGATTGAGCATTTGGATTGTCTTTAGACTTTCAACGGTCTGTGGGCAGTCTATTTTTGTAGTGTTAGTGTTAGCTTGTATTTTTTAAGTAATAAAAGACGTGCTCTATAAAAAAAAAATTGGGAGATACATAAAATAATAGAAAACTAAATTCAGAAAATGTTATATATTGTACAAACTTTCGCTATACATAAACTGAGACGAAGGTAAAAAAGGTTCTTCATGTATTATCTACTTGAAATTAAAATACAAACTTCCAATGCCCAGTTTGTTTTATTTCGATCTAATAGGAGAGTATAGATCGGTCTACGTAGTCTAGGTAAGTCTTAGACCTTCTCTAAGAATTAGGAACAGCTCACATTAACCTTTGAAACCTCTTTTTTCCACTCTTTGAATGGTTTACCGTGAAACTTATTCAACTCCATCTACTATATATAATCCATGTTGTTGATAGTGCGCTACAATAGATCTGTAACAAACTGCGGCAGTGCCACAACCAGATGCAGCAGTAACTCAGTTCGGATCCCCTGTAATCCACGCCACCGCCAGCAAAGCCCTACCGGGGCGCCAAGCACCCGACAGGCAGATTTATTTATTAGTCAACTGACTGACCCCAATCCTATCACCCTGTTCGCAAAACGTCAGCAATTATTTATTGTTACGATTGTAAAACGATTAGTGGAGAATAATAAATAGTTTTTTAATCCTGTGACAGTTGTCTCTGTTAGTTTATATTTTTTATTTTACTTATTGTGATATAAGTAAAATAAAACTAGATATGCCCAACCCCTAAAATATAACAGTATTCAATTAACTTATCATATATTTCAGCCAATAAACCGCAAGGTCGCTTTCCATCATTGCTTAAAATACTTATCGAATTCCATACAAATTTGATTCACAATTCAAAATTTGTATGAAATTCGATATGTGTTTTACGCAGCGAATAATCTTACTTCGCCCACTGGTGGGATCGCGGTCAAACGTTAGCTAATCCACTGAAGTGAGATTTTTTTCGTTTAGAGCTAATCCGATGTAAAACAGATTGATTATTCAGTTAGCGAAGAACTCCGAGCTTTTGCAGTCGACAAAGAATCAACCACCAAAACTTTAAACTTCGAACAGAAGCCTTTTTTTATTTTTTATTGTTACAGCTCTACGGAGTCCGGGATCCGTGACTTTTCACCGTGTTATAAAAGAAGCCTTTGCTCACTTCACTAGTGAAACTATCGGACTAGAAACAACTAAATCCTAAAAACCCAGAATATAAAAAATTAATATATTATTTTTCTGTCGCAAACAACACGTGTTAGCTATAGCGATATTAATTCGGTCGCCTTCTGCTGTGTTTGTTTAATTAAGTGAATCACCGCCGAGATAACAATGGACAAATCCAATTCTCGAGTAATTACTTATCTCGGAGAGAGCACGCGAAGATAAAGACAATGTTCATTCATACGAGTATTACGAACGCGATGCCACAGACGATACAAAGAATAACGTAAACATAGAGTAATTCATACTATTCATACATATACCATAACTAGCGACGCGCCCCGGCTTCGCACGGGTGTGAGCTTGGTCTTCGGCCTCGCTACTATGACCCGTTCCAGGAACACAAAATTTCATCAAAATCGGTCCAGCTGTTTACTCACAGTTTAAACCTTCCCTGAACTACAACAAACATTTCAAAACCAAAATCAGCTAAATCAGCCCAGCCGTTCTCGAGTGTTAGCGAGACTAACGAACAGCAATTGTTTTTTATATATTAGACTAGCCGTCCGCCCCGGCTTCGCACGAGTGTAAGCTCGGCCTTCGGCCTCGCTACAAAATATAATATAGCCTATGTCACCCGGGGATAGTGTAGCTTCCCAACAGTGAAAGAATTTTTCAAATCGGTTCAGTAGTTTCGGAGCCTATTCATTACAAACATACAAAAATAGGTACAAATCTTTCCTCTTTATAATATTAGTGTAGATGTAGATAGATGTATACAAATAGCGTACCTAGTATAAATAATTATCTATCTCTATTAGCATTATGATTCTAACATTAATTCTAGTTTAAAAAAATAAAATAACGCTTTAGTGACTCATTAATACAAACCAAAGAAGCCCAAAGATCTTTACACTTGATGACGAGGGTCTGATAATGGAGCTGGGTGGATAGTAGAATTATCGGCATGGGACTAAAATAAAGCAAATGAGCCCAAACCAGAGGAACTTAATAGTATACATTAAAGAGTTCCACTACCCCACCTCTCCTGGCTCCATCATCAGATGATTCTACTAAACCAATAGTTTTTAAATTTTTAATGAATTGCCTCATTTTTTTTTTCTTTTGACACTATCTATACCAAAAGTGTCAAAAGGGTAATTTTTGAGGCAATTCATTAACCATTTAAAAACAATTGGTTTTTCACTTTTGACACTTTATCTATACCAAAAGTGTCAAAAGGGCAATTTTTGAGGCAAATCATTAACAATTCAAAAACAATTGACATTGTAGAATCGGGGCCCAGTTCGATGGTACCAAAATTACTATATTGTCATCCGACTTACGTCATATAACTTGCAAAGTTTCATTAATTGATTCGACCAATATAAGTAGGTTTCAATTTAATTCCAACATTTGTGTAATTGTTAATTGGTTAGTTACAAGTAAAACTAATAAAAATCAGTTTAAAGTAATTGGGGCAGCATTTAGTGCATGCTACTTGCAAGTGATGGACTCGAACGGCATTATCGAAATGTGAAGTCTAAATTCTTCGTAAAAAGTGCTAAATCAGCGCTGCGAAAAGTGTTAAAAGCTTAACACTGGAATTAGTAGATAGTAATCCTAAAAGCAAAGCAATGGAATTCAGCTGAAGCTGCATTATGTTGCTTGCTACATAATACATTTAAATTTAAATGTAGGGTAAGCAGTAAACAGCCACAAAGTCACAAAATTTACTAGCACTCGCGGTAGCGCTTGCGAAAATGTTATTCAGCAAATTCGGGGGAAACGAGACCACAGAGCTGTTCTAAACGAAAATATTCTCACTTCAGTGGAGCTGTTATTACTTCTATAGCTGCAAATTATGCTAGATAATATTCATCTCTAAATTGTGCCAGCTTCCATCAAGGCTCTCACATTACGAGGACAGCTCTTATGACGTTTTATAGCCATTTCGTAGGCGGTGAAGTCATGCTGACATCATATCGTATTAAAATATAAATACGATGTACCGCCGTCTGACATTGTTTTCCTTTTATCGATGGTGCTAAACGCGAAACCACGATGTATGTCATGTTTTCAAAGCCCATATCGATCGCATATTTTGAACAATGTGTGGTGGAATTTACACACATTGTGTCATATTTGTCGTATTTATCATCGCTCACGTGTTTGCGTTATCAGGAGCCTATAGATTTAGTTATCTGTTTAAATCTCTTTCCCAAAATAATTTCGCTGAATTTGAGATCGGGTCTAGAAATATTCAATTACGACCAGCAGTCATTTTCATCATAAAATAACAATACGAAAAAATAAACGGTATCAAAAATAAGTCTAAATTGAAAGTTTCCAACTGATTCAAGTTTTGTTAGACACAATAAGTCTGAAGACAGAACCTTTGCCTTGGTCAGAGACAACAAATTGTTTTGTTGGATTCGGTCGAGAAATTAGGCCGCCCACCTTATTTGGCCAAACGAAGACTAAGAGAAAAGTTCTGAAAGCTTTCCCTTGTTCCAACTCAAAGTTTTAAATTCAATTTTGTATTTCATCAAAGAGCTTTACTTTTTGGCATCCACTCCTATCATATTGCAAGAATCCGGAGCTCCGGAGGCAGCTTCCGACGGCTCCCTAAAAGGTTTATCCATTTATCGGAATCCCAACTAAACGAAATTAATTAGGGGCGCGTCGGATTACCTACCCAACGAAAAATCGTGGACTTAAGGAGTCTCGAAAAAAAGAATACTGAAGTAAGAATACTGCAAGAGAGCGCGAAATAATGAAGACCATAAATTTACAAGATACCGTAAGACGATATCATGAGGAATTTCATTACGCGAGAATGGCTAATTTTGTCATTGGAGAATTTTATAAATTAACCTACGTCTCCCAAATACGCATTGTTCTTGACCAAACAAAATCATGAGTAGTTACGTCATGTTAAGTGTTGCAAAAGGTGGATTCGTAGAATTCTTTGCCCCAAGTTGGACGAAAGTATGCGTGTCTTGAAAGTTGCCTTGCAATCATTAAAAGTTCGCTTCGAGTTTTCCATCGAACATGCTAAAGCCCAGTTAGCCCTTGACTTAGTAGAGCCGATTGTTTGCTTTTACTTTCGGAGCAACTTTCCCGTTTCAAAAGAAAACCATTATTACGGCAGTCTTTTGTTTCCTTTAAAAATATACCTACGGCAGTTTGTCAGTGAAATGTTTTTTTTTTATGAATTGATTAGGTATAGGTTTGGCTTTTTCGATTTTAAGAAATGTTTCGTGAATTTGGGTCAAGAATTATATATTATTCACAAAATGTTAAAATTCCAAAGAATTTGATACGTGTGATTTTGGTACGGTACCTATTGAAGGCGTGATCAACACCAATGCTGTGACTAATCAAACAATTTTCGCGGCTTTCCGCAGAAAAATATCAACTAAGAGTTAGAAAGGTAAGGTAGGAAAGTATTATTAAGTGCAGCGTTTATCTTATCTGTTATCAAACCAATATTATGATCGGAACAGCGGCCTACGGGCAGGTGGCGAGTTATTGTATTGTTCTGCGAAAATATAATAAATGTTGGCGGCGGCAGACGCCACACCGCCCTCCGTCGGCGATAATGCAGAGAATTAGTTAATTGTGACCTCGTCGTGGACAGCAGCTGCAGATTACACACGGTGCTGGTACATGCTGATTAGATGGTCAAGGTTGTGCGCTAGCGTAAGCCCGTAACGGCACACAACGTTACGGTATGCGAAATACCTCCCATCACATCACTACGCATTTCCAATTGGCAATGTTTTGATGGCTTTGTTTTGGTGTTAGAGCCGTGTCAGTTCAGTCAGTTTACACAACATGCGAGCGCTCGGCAGGTGGGCCTAGCGGCCGCCCCACTCCTCGGTGCGGTGCTGGTTGGCGCGCCACTCGCCATTATCGTCGGGCCCTCACGCCGCAGCGGTCCTAGCGCTCACCTTTTTAATGTAGAAGTGATCGGGCCGCAGCGTCTCCTGGATCTCCTGCTCGTTGCCGCGCGGCGCCGCCTGCACGGAGCTGCGGAACCCGTCCAGCACGCCCTTGAACGTGAACTTCTTCATCGCGATGCGGAGTCGCGGGTCCTTTGTCCGAGCCGCTCGCGCCGGCCGCGGCTACATCACAGCCGTCCGCGGCGGACAGCGAGCCGGTTTTGGCGGAAGGAAGATAGGTCGCTCCCGCGTTTCGCGCGCCGCTACTGCGCAGGGCAGCCCGGGGCGACGCCGACGCCGACACGCGCCCGACGATCGACGAAAAGTAGGCGAGGCACCGCCTTCGGAATGTACGGCAATGCGGCGTCGCGGCCGATCGATACCGGAGCCCGGGCACAGGCGCACTGGAGTAGCGCTGTCAGCGAGGCCGTCGCACACTGCACGGGCCGGAAAGAGCGCGACGAGCCCGATCGATCTCCACCCGAGCTCACGAAAGAGATGAACGCATATTGCGCATGAAGACACGTCTTGCGGAAGGTAATTTCACAGCTGATAATGATTGTTGCCGCGTTCCGCCGGTAGAGCGGCGCTACTGGTACAACAACAACTTTGACGTTATCTTGACATTTCTGACGTAGGCTTGTAGTCAGTGTCAAATTGATAAGACGTGTGGACTGTCAAATGTCAGTTTGTCATTGTCAGCTGATTCGTTTGTGTCAATTCAAAAGTTGGGACTTGCATATCACTGTTTCCCAATAAATTATTTCAAATCAATTGAGTTTCAGTTAAAATTATAGCAAAATGTCGTTCAAAATAGTAGTGAGAAACTTCAGAACACTAAGCTATGTTGGTGGCTACAACAAAATTAGAGATAGGCCGTTCAAGTAAGTGTAAATTTTGTATTACATTTGCGAACCTACTTCTGCCTGTTCATTCCATGCATTTTGTTTGGTACTGTTATAGTCTGGTGTTCAATAAAATATGCACTTTCATCATGTTATTATCGCATAAATATACTATCTACCAACTACTACCATGTAACCTCAGTGTTAGTCTATGCCGAGGTAAAGCATCAAGTGCTTACTGATAAACAAACAGATTAGAAACTTGCGAGACCGGTTGAACAACCGGCAGTTGATAAACGTCAGCGTTATCAACATTACGCATTTAAAAAAATTAAAAAAAAAAACTATCATCTAGTATTTACCTAATGTGGCAGTTTTTTGCATCATAATATCATAAGCAAACCAGCAACAACTGTAGGGATAAATGAGTTCTAGATTTGACACTTTGTATAGGAAAACGAAAAGGGTGCGTTGCACAGTCTCACATGCCTTTCAGCAAATTGACACCAAACACAAGGAAAAGTCACAGAGGGTAGTGAGATCTGAGTCATGGTTCTCCACATGGGCCGATCGCAGACAGTAGGGGGCGAAAATAGTGAACTGAATTGTTTGATGTGGTCAACGATGAAGCATGCTTGCCTAGAAGAAACTGTTTCACTCGTGATTTGAAGACAACCAGATTGTAAATATCGGGGAACACCCATTCAGACAGCAAACTCCACGGACTGGCAGTTCGCACAATAAAAGTGGAATCAAAATTCCAAGCCAAGGAATGGAACAACCTGCTGGCTTCTTTGTTTTCCAAGAGATATAATCTGGGTAATTTCAAGGTCACAGTAAATAGGTATCTTCTAAATCTGTATGCTGCATCATCAACCACATCGCCGCTTCCTAACAAGCGAGTTAAGGATGGTCAAATGCGGACTTAAATGTTTTTTTTAAATTTAGGTACATATTTTCTAAGTCATTTTGATTAAAATGTTATGTACTTGTTCTATGGTTGTCATTACCGTCGTCCACAGCCTTTTGACTATTCATTTGCAGACTTTACTGCGCTGCCATCCTCGGTGCAGGTCTCACTGCCTACACACAGCTCAAACAGAGAGCCGAAATGAAAGAGATACTCCAAGCCAAGAACTACATGGCGGAACCCATCACACCCCTCACCAAACTCATGGAAAACCAGGACGACATGAAGTCACAGATGGAGATGCTGATCATGAGGATACAGGCAGAGTTCTGCCGGGCATTGGAAGCTGAAGAAGATGAGGTAACTCCATGGAGTAATTGAATTTGCAAGATAAATGTCCGAAGTCTAGTAAGTAAGTTCATAAAAGTCAACAATCCAAATTGAGATTCGGATTGTGCCATTGTCTGAGGACAATGGTGGTTTTCATAGTTTACATCAGGAGCCCTACGGCTACCTGTTTTAAGCGATTCTGTTTAGGTGATGTGAAAAGTTGTGCTACCGCAAACCATATCTCGGTGCATTAAGGTTCACATGTTTTTTTCCGCACTGTGCTGTTTCAGCGCTGTTTTGAGCCTGCATTAAGACATAGCCGTAAGGTCCCTGAGTCTTCTAGTGTATTCCAAAACACAAATTGTACCTAAATCGGTGTTATTTGTTTTCAAGGATATTTAACTATTCAATAAGATGTAATGGAAAGGTGTTCCAGTAATTTACTCAGTAATATTTTGTTGTAGGCGTGGAACGATGAGAAAACAGTGGATGATTTTGATTTTGACAATGACGTATTTATTAAATGGCCGGTATGTTTACATTTATTGCATTTATATTTTCCTAAACTACCCGAAACATTTGCTTTTTTCTCATTTTTATTGCTTGCCATGTCTACTTACCCATATTTAATGTGAGCCAATCTGAATGACCAAATCCTGTAGTAAAATCTAATTTAAAAATAAATAAATCAGAACCATAATCCACTAAATTGCTAATTGTATCACTATAATTTTTCCCACTAAACATCTTTTCTTTGTGTTTCTATTTCATTGATTACATGCCTTTAGAACTGAGATGAATTTTATTTGCTTGCCTACTGCACTGCATTATATAAGAAATATTTTAATTCAAAGCTCTATTCCAACCACAATATATCAAATTACCGTGACTCTGTTACAAAGTTTTGTAAATGATTCCAGGAAGCAAAATTCAAAGTGGACCGATGGATGCGCAAGGAAGGCGGGGGCGGCATCACATGCGTATTACAAGATGGACGCGTTTTTGAGAAGGCCGGAGTGAATATTTCCGTTGTATCGGGTACACTGCCCGCTGCCGCTGTACAGCAGATGAGGAGCAGGTAACTCCTCGTGATTGTAATGTACATATCTCTGAGGCAGATGCCAGACTAGTACTTTTCTTAGGCACACAATACGTGCTTCGTGCACATAGACCATAGTCTAGTCTCGCTCTACATCTGGCACTTGCAGTCTTTCTGGGGAAGTTCCATATCTTTTTTAGATATTTTACCGCAAAGCTATAGTTTGCAAAGATTACGAAAAATAATTATTATCGATTGGTGTTGATGAACAAGCGGTAGCGAGTGCACTTCACAATCTATTGGCACCCGTTTCAATACTTGACCTTGCACCAATGACTTATTTGGTACTTAAAGAAATTATGTGCAGTTTTCAATTCCATTGCTCAAAAACGGCGAAGGAAAACATCCTGAGCATGGTGCAATGCTACCTCCAATATTTGTAACAGAAGTAACCAGTGTTTATTCTTGACCAGGGGCAAGAACTTAGAGAACTCTTCCCTCCCGTTCTTTGCGGCGGGAGTGAGCGCCGTGATCCACCCGCGGAACCCTATGGTTCCCACCATACACTTCAACTACAGATACTTCGAGGTGCAAGATAAGGACGGTGAGTTTATTTCCTCCATATTTATTTGCTCCAGCTTCGAGATCATCCAGCCTCACCTTAAAGCCCAATCCAAGCTAAATGTCTCCTTGAACACATTGAGTATACAATTCAGAAACTTCATTGTTCATCGGATTTCTTAATGATTTGGAAACTACCTCCTTAAGGTTTTAAAACAATGTTTTTCTTATGAACAGTATTTTTTCTTACATTTATGCCTTATTGTATAAAGGAACTTGTTGCAGGTGTGAAGTGGTGGTTTGGCGGCGGTACGGACCTGACTCCATACTATCTGAACGAGGGCGACGCGGTGCACTTCCATCTCACTCTGAAACACGCCTGCGATTCTCATGACAAGTCTTACTACGCTAGGTAACATACGTAGTGTAGACATCTGCCACGCCACCGTACTATATATCCCTTGTTTGTCTGATCTGAGTATTTTGTGTAGGTTCAAGAAATGGTGCGATGACTACTTCCACATCCCGCACCGCGGCGAGCGGCGCGGGATCGGAGGCATTTTCTTCGATGACGTGGACGAGCCCAGCCAGGAGGCTGCGTTCGGTTTTGTGACGTCATGCGCAGAGGCGGTCATACCCAGTTATATACCACTAGGTAACAACTTAGAACAATACTAGTCCTTAGTGGTTTAACGCGATTCAATTAAGGTGACTGCAAAAAATTACCTGACCGCAGACTGTTCTTGACGTAGTGGTGGCGCAGGTGTTTACTGAATCGCGGTCGCGACAGGTACAGGTATCTCTGCGCGTTAAAGGTTCACGTTCACGTAATTTCCCGTAGTCCCCATAACTGAATCGCGTTTCAGAACTCACGGTACGGCCCCTGGATTTGCCATAGATGTGAGTGAGAGCTGTCATTTGAGTAATAATTCCAACAACATAGTCACCGATGTTCTTCAGTGAATAGCTTATTATGTGAATGAAGCAACAACTAGCGTAAAAATAAAACAAGTCAGTCACTCGAGAATACACAAGTTACACAAGCACGTTTTTCTTTCACATTTGTGCCAAAACTCTGCTCTCTGTGTTTCAGTACAGAGGTTTTGAAATAATGTTATTCTATACTCCTCAGTAAAAAAACACAAAGACGACGCGTACGGTTACCACGAGCGCCAGTGGCAGCTGGTCCGACGCGGCCGCTACGTGGAGTTCAACCTGATGTACGACCGAGGAACCAAGTTCGGCCTCGCCACACCTGAAGCTAGATTTGAGTCTATACTCATGTCACTACCTCTCAATGCTGTGAGTACTGTACCCTCTACCACTGCCTCAAAACACAAGACGCGCGGAGACAAATTCAACGTTCTGACTGTTTTCCTTCACAGTATTGGTGCGATGGCATCGAAATAAGTAATTGGTGCAGGGCCGAGGATTGAATCGGGTCCCGTCAGATTGTAAAGCGCCCATGATAACGCGCGGCCACCATCGCTCAAGCCCATAGATACTCGTTGATAATTTAGAGCAAAGAAACAGTTGATAGTTACTGGAACATCAAAAGGAGGTCATCAGGTGCATACAACTTGGATGGGGTAGCATTAAAAAGCTAGACGTCTTCAAGTCACGCCATATCTCACAATGTTTGAACACTTACCTCTTCAACCAATGTGTCCTGCCCACCATCATACTGGCCTATACCCAGCAGTGGGATGACGATGATGATGGCACATCAATATATCAAGTGTTAAGGTGATACGTTTCATGTTTGGCGGGAAATTCAAATTTCAAACAGTTTTTTTGTCCTTGTAGCTAGGCCGGGTAATTATTGTGAAATGGCACAGTTTTTGCGAAAATTGTTGGTCGTTCTTCACATTATCATGTACAGCTATTAATCAGTTACTCACCATATTACTTACATTTGGCAATAAACCGTTTGAAACAGCAAAAATTTGTTTATCGACAAATGTATGTAATAATGTGCATTGGAGATAAAAAACTTTACGCGAGTTTGTAAAGAATAATAATCAATTTTCGCAAACATCATTATTGTTTACAATAATTACTCGGCCTAGCTACAAGAACAAAAATACTGTTTGAAATTTGAATTTCCCGCCAAAGTGAAACATTTCACCTTAGTATTAAAATCGAGTCCATATGAAAGTAGAGTAGATACTTGATAATGATATAATGAATAAACTTCATTTTCAAAGTTCAAAATTTGTATGGAATTCTATCCATTATTTTCCGCACGAGAATATTTTGTGCTTAGCCCATTGCTCTAGTAAACTACTAATGGATCCAGGTGGAATGATCTCTGGTGAAGAGTTTACTTGCAGAGAACAAGAAAAACAACTTTTATTGAATTAATAATCTTTTATAATGTCTGTTGTTTCAGAAATGGGAATACATGAATACCCCCAAAGAAAATTCCGAAGAACTGAAGTTGATGAGGGTCTTGAGAGAGCCCAGAGATTGGCTGCAAATTGAAACGTCGGCGCGCTCTGCCGCCTAGCCGGTGCTGCCATATACACACCACTTATCCGATTCTGGTGGAGCATTTATTGTAGAAAGATCATAATATAATTTTAATCAATCTTATTTTTATATATGTGTACTTGTTAATAAAATTCTTTATGTTTTTCTTTTGTTTATTTTTGTTTGAAGTAAACCACTAGCAAGTTTAATCAAGAGATATTGAGCAATCATATTGTAGTAGATATTTTTTCAGGTTATTTAGTATTTAAGTGACATAATCCTTAAATTATTTTTTCTCAGACACCACATGTTATGGAAATATTACACTATTTGCTTAGATCATTTACCTATAATAATTAAGTATTATGATCAAGTAATTTTACTCGTATGATGAAATAAGCGTATTTTTTGGTAGAAACTGCTATTGACAGAATAGCAACACCATAAACGAACTGTCAATTGTATGCGGTTTGGCGCCAACGTGAAAAAAAAAACTCATTGTATATTTTTTCTAAAATTGTGTATTTTCAAGAGTTAATGTGTAATAAAGGTGGTTTATTACGTGTTCATGGACGTACTCGAGTGTGGGAAAGAGATATAACGCGGTGAAACTAGTAATTTCATGATGTTTCCAAAACACAATGGAAGCCTATTGTAAAGCCTCTATAACTTTACTAGTTACTAGGTATGAACCTACAAGTAGTCTTGTCGGAATTGCCGTGCCCGCTGCGCTGCCGCGCGATAGACAGAGATAATGCGAGTAGCGATTGACAGAGGCAACTTCTAAGTTAATATAGCTGTAGGTAGTTAGCACTCGCACGTCCCGAATTGCACTTTATTGCGTAGTAGCAAGAGTCCCTACTTATTTAAATGATTTTGCGGAGTGAATCTTCTGTACATATACTTAACTGTGGCTATATAGTCAAATGTCTGTAGGCAAAACTTTAAAAATCAGTCAGAACAGGACTCAACTGTCACTTTCAGTTGTCATAGTTGTCATTTCGTTTCGGTTGACGGTGGTTGATGGTTGCAATGTTGTGAATTTCGTGAACGTGAATTTCTTTAATTTTATGTTACACATAGCTATCTGTTTACATGACGAACTTTATTGCTTTCTACTAAAACTCGCGCGTCACCGCCCTCGTAACATATTATCCACTGACCGTTCATAGTGTTTTATTCGCTAGGTAGTGCAATAAATATGTGGCCCGCGTAACGGAGGCTTCGTTTCCTACATTCCTTCGCCATAAACGTAACGTATCGTTGTTTCCTGTGTGATGTTATTGAGATTAGGGTCTGAAGATGCCTTTCAAGTTGAAGTTGAAAAAGACGCGGCAATATAACGTCGCGTCCAAGAGTCTTTTCGTAATTAGCGTGGAACTGCTTGACGGTGGAGGTGCTGATTGCACGTTATCAGTAGACAGCTCTGGACAGGAATGTCTGGATAACGTGTGTCAACGGCAGGCGATCAACCAGCCAGAGTTTTTCGGACTGCGATATATTAACCGAAGCCAACAACCACGATGGGTACAGCTCGACCGACCTCTCAAGCGACAGCTAGACAAGCACGCCTCTTCACATCAGCTCTACCTCCGCGTCATGTACTACATCATCTCAGGGACGAGTTTAATCACAGATGAAGTGACCCGATATCATTACTTTCTCCAGCTGAAGAATGATTTGATTGAAGGTCGCATAATATGTGATTTCCAGCAAGCAGTCGTGCTAGCATCTTACAGCCGGCAGGCGGAGTATGGTAACCATGATCGGGAGAGGCACACTGTGGAATATTTGAAGAATTTACTGACCTTTCCAAAGCAGATGCTTGATGGAGGACAAATCATTGATGGGAGTACCTTAGCATTAGCAGAGACAGGAAGGCTGGAATGGTTGACTGAAAATGTAATTCAGCATCACATGGCCTTGCACAATATGTCTCAGGTATGTTCTTACGAGGTATACTTAATAATACTTTCTTGTATAATTTACTTACCTGCTATTCTAAATGAACCATACATTTTTGTGAAGTAAAAAGTAGTCTGGGGTATTGAGCTATTCCTCCACCAAATTTCATCTAAGTCCAATCAGCTGTTATAGATTTAACTGGGAACAAAACAACAAACCAATCAACCAGATTTTATGGAGACCAGACCCTCATCCGTGGGAAGGCATCTGTTAATTCCGAAACCTGACACATGGTCCACAGGTCGTGCTTATCAAGTGACAATATACTAGTTGTAGTGTTGGGCCAGGGCTAGTGACCATCCACCGGACAAAGCCTAGCCATGTCCCGGCATGTTGTGCGGTGATGCCATTAGGGAAAAAGGTCGGAACAGTTACTTCACTGCTGCAGGTCAGTCCTGCCATGCTCTGTGACGTTGCATCGGGTAACTAGTCCCTGCAGTCTGCAGACTTTTACTACTGGTCTAATGTCTCTGATCAGCAGCGTGGAGTCTTGTTACACTACTGTTTTCCCACTGATTCACTCTCACAGGCCAGTTGGTGGTCAAACGCAAGCCTATTAAAAAAAAACATAGGTGGCAAACTAGCTAATGGGCCACTTGATGGTAAGCATTTTAAAACTGTACACTTTTTATAACAAAATACCAACATCTGTTGTTAAGTTCCCAGATGTAAAAATTCTCAGAATTTAGTCTATTTGTGATAAATAATGTTTATACAAGTTCTAAAGTTTGTTATCCGAGATCAATATCTTATCTTTTTGTTTGTTTATTTCAGTGTTTTTAATTTCTCTAATATCTACAGTAAGTCATAGATATTTTTAGAATAATAACAAAGGCCTATCTTGAAAATAATTTATATACTATAAAAAATTACCCATTTGATGTTTATGGACAAACACATTAGATTTTCCTGAAACAACTTGCCGGCTTCTTTGTATCCTGAGAGATATAATCTGGATCTTTTCGAGGTCAGAGTAAATAGGAATCTTCTAACTTTGTATGCTCCATCTTCAACCACACATTGTAACTTACCAACAGCTGAGTTGGTGGTCAAAAACAGATTTATGAATAATAGAAAAAAAACGATTCCTTTATCTTTAAAATTATACAAATCTATGATCCTAGGTCTATCAAAATAAACAATAAAACGAAACTAGAGTCACACATAACTGTACTCTATTTTCATGACTAGATTTTACCAAGGAAATAAATACCTATTTAATGGAATATGGCTAAAATCTAAGAAAAATTCTAATTAGAAAAGGTCTAAATGTTTGCTAGCGAATGGTTTCTAGGTGGTATAGTTTTCGAGATCTAAGGTGCTGAGCTCAACTTAGTCGAAGCCCAGCTCAGTACTTTCATTTTGTAAAAGCATGAACTAAGCTGAAGTCAGCCTGACTTCTCAGGCTGGTCTCCGCTGAAGGCTGATGAAATTCTAACTCACTCATGTACAAATTGGGTCAATATAAGGTATAAAATTATTGGTACAAACATATTTTTAAACATGTGATTAGTGCTGAGAAGAGTCATATGAAAAACCAGGAAAACATTTCACTTTTTGAAGTTATTCCAATTTCCAACACTAAGACTTATATAAAGGTGTTGTTTATAAAATACAGTAATGAAGTTACCAAGTTCCTAGCTCTAATATCACACAATATTTTCAACTTAACCCTGACATTGTTTATTAACTTACAATAAGTCTTTTAAACGTCTATTGTTACTTGACAATTAAGTTTCACCAACTAATGAGAGTAGAGCATGCAATATGTCTCAATCATAATAAACAATTAAAAACTTGTTTGGTATTAAACTGTTTGAATAACATTATAATCTAATTATAATCACACATCACTTGCATGTTTTTTTGTGTGCGATTGTTATTGGTCTTTTTAATCTTATTCATGTTCTATTTAGGGAACTGTTTGTTTCATTACTAAATTGTTAAAATAACTTTAATTTAAATAAACTAAAAAATATGTTTCAATGGGAAAAACTATTTAAATTATTGCATTGTCATCGGTCATTGTTAAGTGTGCATAATTTGATTTCTTGAAGTAGTTGAAAATCAAGTTCAAAGATCCCTTTACATACATACATACCAAGCTAATAAAAGCGTGTTTAAAATACAATTTGGCAAAGAAATTAAGCCATCAAAAGAAGGGCTTTTTAGGGTAATTGTAATAGGTACTTTCTGGTAGACTTTTTTTTTAATGCCATATATGGCAAAGAACCTAATGGGCTGCCTGATGGTTATCTGTAACCCAGGGACATCACAGATACGTTTTCGACCTAAAGACTCTAACATTAACAACCTTTTTGAGAACCCCATATGCACTGGAATTGAAGCCTGTTACCACTTTCGTTTTTTTAAATTAGAAAAATACAATAAAAGCCAAAGTGTTTGCGATAATTTTGTCTAAATTTTGAAGGAAAATCCGAATGTTACGAGAGCTGGCTACACCAGACAAGATATGTAAATTTGGGTACAAATAAGTTAATTTTGAATTAGAACACTGCCATAGAACACTAGAAATTTGGGATTTTTTCCAGGTTTTTTTTTGTTAGAGAAATATGATTCATCAAAACTACTATGGTTAGGTTTATAATTCTTAAAAAAAAGAAGCTTGTTAATCACAAAGATATGTACGCTCTAGGTTAGTATTTAAAATAAAACGGAGAGTCATACATAGTTGTAATACATATATGTAAATGTGAGTCCGGAACTAAACATTGCTAGAATGTGGCATGCATGTTAATTATGTAACTGATTTGCTTACTGTATTTTTATCAAGGCACTTCATGCATGGAAGCTTTGGTATTGTGCAAAATATAGTAACATAATTAGATTATAAAACAGGAGGAATTAGGTAAACAAATTTAGCGGAACACTCAACTATACAGGGTCGTGCGGAATGGTGATACTTAGCTGAAAGGAGGTCATCGCACTCTTATACATTATGAACAACTTTTACTATTTAATAGACCTAAAATCACATAAAATGCTGTTTCATAGAAAAATGACAATCACACACGAAAAGTATGAAACTGCTGGGTTTTTTTTACAGCCTTATATTCTGAAATATTTTTCTAAAAGTCATGCAACAACATGTCTATGTCTCATTTTGGTGAATTTTTTAAATAACCTGACCAGTTTTTCATGTCTCTTTCGATCCAGCTAACTTTCAAACAAAAAAAAAACTAATTCAAAATCAGTTCAGCTGTTTGGGTGCATTGATGCTACAGACAGACACACAGATACACGTTAAACATATAACAACCCTCTTTTTGCGTCGGGGGTTAAGAAAGAACAGTAACTGAAGTGTAGCATGCCCTAGGAAGGTGTAATTACTCAATATTTACATGTTATCAGTTACCTAATCATTAGTATACCAGATAAGGATGCTAGTTAACATTCAACACACCCTCAGATGCCGCGCTATTATCTTGGTAAATATGCTGCACCTTGAAACAGCATACATATTTTTTTATCAACGGAATGTAGAAAGACCACACCTTTTGACTGTATATAGTTTTACAGGAATTTATAATTCTCTTATGTTTTTTTTTACAAAGCTCATGAAAATAATATGTACCTAATTTAAAACAAGATTTTGCAGAAGGACTAGGTAGAATATGACCTATTGGTAACATACCTTGGTAGCCGATGGTGCTCCTCGTGTTTGGTTCCGGGTGTTTTAAAGCATTTAATCAAACTTAGAATAGCATATTATTTATTATGATATAGTTAACAACATAACTTAACACTAAATTTTACAATTATAAAATACTAGCCGCCCGCCCCGGCTTTGCACGGGTGTAAGCTCGGCCTTCGGCCTCGCTACAAAATATATTATAGCCTATTTCACCCGGGGATAGTGTAGCTTCCCAACAGTGAAAGAATTTTTATAATCGGTTCAGTAGTTTTTGAGTTATTTCGTTACAAACATACAAAAATAGGTACAAATCTTTCCTCTTTATAATATTAGTGTAGATTATTAATGTACTCATGTACATGGAGTTTTCATAAAAAAATACATCATTTCCACATTTGTAAATGTGTAGATAGCTATTATAATTTTTTTTTCTTAACACGTAACAACAGCATTTATAATCTTATGTTGCGCCACAACAAAACCACGGTTGGTTTGAGATGGCGCTCACATCCACCGCGCGCTTACAAATATATGTATATGTATTATCTACACCACCGAACCTTACTCTTCAGTAATGTCCATCCAAAGCTTGCCTGGAATAAATCGCTTAATGCCGCCTATTATACTGCCGGTTTTTGTATAAATTTTAAGTTTGTATTTTGTTGGGGGTATAATAAAATGATATAGTATTGTATTAATTTGTGTCTCCATCAAAAAACGACCAAAAGAATAGCATGAAGAGTTTAATAAGAAGAAAAAATTCAAATAAATTAATGGCCTACATAATTAATTTAGCAAACCAAATGTCAGTGTGTTACCAACCTAAGTGAATGCCAGGTTCCTATAATAAGACATGGTTTATTCCAGGCGCAAGCAGAGGAAGGTTTCATCACGACGTGTCAGCAGCTCCGCGGCTACGGGCAGGAGATGTTCTCGGCGCGGGACCAGGCCAACCAGAGCGACGTCACCATCGCCATCTCACTCACTGGCATCCGAGTGCTCACGGAGACTAGTGATACTCCACATTTTTATAGGTAACACGAGTTTTTTTTTTGCGTCAGTATGGCGAATAGATTAAACAACCGTTGCTTCCTTACATTATGATTTTCAGAAGTTAGGAGGGTTTCAGAAGTTGGGGGTTAGGTTCAGGAGTTAATATGTTCGTATATTAAATGTCATTCCAAATTATTCATAATAACAGTAGATATTTTCCAAGCTAAAATTGTGCACTCCAATAAACATGCAATGATTAGATTATGCTTGAAAGATCTCTATTTCAATAGGTAAATTGTAATAAATATCCCCCCCCCCCCCTTAATCACAAACACTCTCAGAGAGGAGTGCATGTAACGCAGATTTCCAAACTGAAAAATAACTCGTATAATTTATTCTACATCCCCGGCAGGTGGATGGACATCACAAACGTGATAAACCACAAGCGCACGTTCAGCATCGAATGCCACTCGCGCGCCGAGTCGTGCATGTTCACACTAGCGAGTCCTGAAGACGGGAAGTACGTGTGGCGGATGTGTGTGCTGCAGCACACATTCTACATGGGGCACCAACACGTGCTCAGCACCACACATGTGGCGCAGACGCACGTCACCGCCTTCAAGGTGAGAACTCATGATATTCTCACTCTCTAGAGGACAAGCAACGGCTTCTCACCTCCTCTCCAACAAGTAAGTATAAACAGCTCGTGGAGGGTGAACAATTTCAGTTCACACATAAGCGAGAAAGCGTCTGGTGTCTAGTCGTTTTTAACCGGCGCAAACAAGACGAGGTTCTATATTTAACGAACCGTAAAATAGGAAAAGATTGATTTTTCACATGTGAACCGACTCGATTGAAACTTGGTTCACATAATTATGTAGTTCTGATGCCATTACAACATTTATATTTTTCACTTTCAAGCATCCTTATTCGTTGGTAAATTTTTATGCTAAAAAAAGTTTTTACATACGTTTTACAAAACCGCAAAACCTTCACAAGACAATAAAATAGTGAAAAACACAGTTAATGAAACACTAGCAGTGCCCTGCACTACAGTGATACCCGCTAACTTACAGGAACCTTATTCCAGGATAAAAATAACGGTATTCATGGTATAAGCTTCCTCCAAATATCTCCACTCCATACCAAATTTCATCCAAATCTGTTGAGCCGTTACGGAGTTGAGTGCGGACAAACATAAACACTCAACCTGTTAAGTACACACAAACTGTCGCCTTTATAATATTACTGTGATTTTAGAACATAAAAAATCATTCTCATAATTTGTAATTACCTAACAAAACATCCACAACAATCTTTTATTTCTCACATCGTGTAAATGATATCGTGCAGTTAAACTGCATGCTAAGCGACGATTAGCGAGACATTCCGTGGAAAGTAGTCACACCACATCACACTCTCTTGGACTAATTCTTCTTATTCAACATACATTCAAGTAATCACGAGACTGACAACTAAACTCATTAATTCGTTGAATAAATTAAATCGCGGTACTTACTACTAAACTGATTAATTAGTTGAATTAATTCATCGCCAGACTGACAACTAAACTGATTAATTAGTTGAATTAATTCATCGCTAGACTGACAACTAAACTGATTAATTCGTTGAATTAATGCATCGCGGGACTGACTACTAAACTGATTAATTAGTTAAATTAATTCATCGCGAGACTGACAACTAAATTGGTTAATTAGTTGAATTAATTAATCGGGAGAATGACAATTAAACTGATCAATTAGTTGAATTAATAAATAGCGAGACTGACAACTAAACTGATTAATTAGATGAATAAATTAATCGCGAGACTGACAACTAAACTAATTAATTAGTTGTTATGCTAGACTGGGCACATGATTCACTAATTTATATGAAACGTGAGTGTTACTACATTTCTGGAAGTTAGACATAGATATTTACTTTTGGCAAAAAAACAATCCCTACCATATTATAAATGTGTAAATCAAATACCTTCACACATGACTTCTAACTAAGTAGAAGCAATACCGGATATCGGTTTAACTTGCAAAAAAAATCCCGTTTGCGTGATTCACGTAAAGTGTCGTATTTACCTATAATAGACGCACTTTTCATATTTGTGAAACTACGATCCATTTACACTCATTATTTTAGGAATTATTGAATACCTTATTACGTTTTTAATAATATTATTCGTAAAGTTTAAGCAAATTTACAATTTATTTCGCAAAACATCGTTTTAGTACGCAATCTATTTTCAAACTATGGAACTATAAATCTGACGGCTGTCAGTTTGTTTGTTTGTCCGCGCACATCTTTTAAACTACTAGAAGAATTTCAAAGCAGTTTCCATGAATATGCTTATAAAATACCTGATTGAAACATAGGCTATATTAATTTATGATAATAAATAGTAAAAAATTTTTTTTTAATAATTATTTATAACGCCATCTAGCTTATTTTATAGTAATGTTGTCGTAATGACAGACTTCTACTCGCAGACATGGTAGGTAGGAAGACTGAAGCGGCTGTTGACATATAATCTATATGTAAATAAAAATATAGATATTCGCCAAAGAACCAGAGTCACCGACATAGCTATTAAAATTTGCAAGTTGAAGTGGCAATGGGCAGGCCACATCGCTCGAAGAACTGTTAACCGATGGGGAAGTAGGTAAGGTTCTTGAGTGGAGACCGCGAACCGGAAGACGCAGCGTAGGTAGGCCTCCCACTAGATGGACCGACGACATTGTGAGAGTCGCGGGCATCCAGTGGATGCAGATGGCAGGATGTCGTTCAGTGTGGAGGTTAAAGGGGGAGGCCTATGTTCAGCAGTGGACGTCTTCTGGCTGATGATGATGATGAAATAAAAACGAATCGCCGAAATGTATGTACCCGCATAACTTCCGATAGACTGCACCAAATAGTTTTATTTGTGTTTGTTATTTTCAGGACAGCCAACTGCTTTTGAAGAGGTTTTACAGTTTATTATGGCGTATTTTAAAGTACGTTTATTTTTGTATTGACTTCTGACGTGCTAATATACCAAGTCGACGGAGATTAAAATGAATACATTTTTTTGCCAGGATCAAACTTAAGACCAATAACAGACACGCAAAGTAGGTGAACTCGCGGCATCTAATCTGTTACTGATCTATGATTAGCAGCTATTTTGGATGTCATGGTGGTGAACGAAAGCGGTTTAGTTGTTGGAAGGGTCGAGGCGCAGAAGGCGGGCAAAAATTATTTAGACATCATTGATTGGCAGTCTTTACGTGGAGTAATGTTAAATAACAGCGATTAATTATAGATACCGCTCCATGCTTCCTACTTACTATTTACTAATAATTCAATAATAACGTTTGTCATGCATGACATTTCGTTTGACTTATACCAATTTTTTTTTCCTTATTGGCTCCATGGCTCCACACTTCCAACGTATTTAACCAGTGAAAGTAATATATTATTTGCTTGAAATATATTTAAAACTATGGACATGTCGGGATACCTGTATCGAGTCAGATTAAAACTAGACTAAAATCATACTATGACGATAGTATGACAATCCGCATTAAAATGGAGAGCAATAAATCTACAATCATGTCATATGTGTAGGTATTATCTATAAAATATTCAGTATAAATAATCCGATGGATTTGTGCCTATTTAAAGTTCCGTTCGTGTTCGTTAGTGTAACATTTATATTTGGATATGTCAGTCTAATCGTCCACCCACTAATTACTTTGCGCTACGCGTACGAAGTCGCGGGCATTAGCTAGTATACAATAAAAATAAAAATTACGTTAAAATATATTAAAGTCCTTTAATATATTTTTACTTGAATGTGTAATATGTATGTAGTTCTATAAAATATTAGTATGCAAACTTTAATCAAAGTGGGAAGTTTCCCACACAAAACTTAACTTATACACTTATATTCCTAAGATCTCCAAATGTATGGTGTGCATTATATTCCGAGGCTGTAAGTCTACGATTGACCACTTGAGGGTTTTTTCTTTTTTCTTACAAAGTGGTAGTCTAATGGTATTTTGAATTTTCCTAATAAATCAATATTTATAAGGACAATTCAAAATACAAACACTAGAAAAATGAGTTGTATGTGTTATTTCACCGTATTTCACTTCCTAAACGGTCTAGCAGCCGAGCGATCCAACCTACACAAGACGTCACGCTACATCACTAACGCCAGGGCCACACCACAGGTGGCTGTATTATCAAGACATTGAGCCTTCCACCAAGCGAGCGGTCTGACCACGTCTATATACAACTTGCTTTTGCTCTCAGCTTCGCCCACGCTGTGACTAAAGCATAGTCACTCAGATATGTTTTATCTTTCTATAAGTGAAATTATTATTAGTATCGGTTTTGTTTTTCCAGTGATTTCCTCTTGCTTTTTTTCACTAATAGGCGTGCGTTGACCACCAACTCGCCTGATGTTAAGAGATGATGCGGTACCTCTTGTCGTTACGCGGCGGTAAAGCCCTGGCCTTATAAATATATAAGTGAGTAAAATAGTAATTTAGTCGTATCTTGAATGGTGCGCGTGCGCTGAATTACTATTGCTTATTCTGTGGAACCTTTATCAATCGATCAAGGAAGTTGCGATTCACTACACTCTTTAAGATCCGGTTAATTTAATACATATTATCTATGAATAAAATGTGGATCTGCTCGTGTTTTCGTAGGCAAGGTAAATAAAGTTTCTAGGTAGCGTCTCAAGCCCTAACTACACATTAACTTTATTGAAATGCGCTCGAACTCTTTTTGCCTTTCTTTGACCATGTAGATCCGTACTTTGTTACTCTCTGAAATGAAGTTACAACTATGTGTACTGTTTACAACACCTTATAAACAGGGTATGATGTGCATGTAGTCCATTTTTCTCAAAGTGCTACTTAACGCATGTAAATTTATAAATAAACTAGTGCTGTTGCTCGCGACTTCGTACGCGTAGATTTTCATATAAACTTTCAACACTTTTTTCCTCCCTTAATCCGGCCTTTCGCAAAATAACATAGCCTATACTTCAATCTGGTCATAGCTAAGCATATTCGTGAAATCCACATTTAAATCCGGCCAGTGGTTTAGGAGAGGTGCGTGGACAAACAAAAATTCTAAAAACTGTCTTATTTTAAGATGCCCTGTGTGTTTTTTTTATATCTCGCAATTACAGATTTATATCTCTACGTTTTTATTGTATGTATCGATATAGATAACACTTTCATTTATTTTTCCTGAGGTTAGAGAATCGAGAGATTGAGAGCTTGAACCAAGTTCAGCTTGTATAAACTTCCGTGCACTGAAACGTGGTCTCTTACTGTGAGCCTCATAAGAAAGCTCAAAGTCACACTACGAGTTATGGAGAGGGTTATGCTCGAGGTTTCTCTACGAGATCGAATCAGAAATGAGGAGATCCATAGACGAACGAAAGTTACCGAGATAGCCCACCGGATTAGCAAGTTAAAGTGGCAGTGGGCAGGGCACATGGCCGATGGGGCCGAAAGGTTCTCGGATGGGGACCACGGACCGATAGGCGCAGCGTAGGACGTCCACTCACAAGATGGACAGACGACCTAAATGAGACAGCTGGGAACACTGGATGCAGGCGGCTTCCAACTGGCTCTTTTGGAGATTGATGGAGGAGGCCTAGGTCCAGCATGGTTAGCTGTACTAAAATCATGATGATTATGAAACTTCCATGGATCTCCGTCAGTGACGTCAGTCTAGAGCTCGTACAATGTGACGTCATGCTCATTCGGACAGTACATGAATGCAAGTGTTAGTGCCAGTTTTTATTGTGTTGTTGCCTTCAGGAGCATGGTCTATCGGAGAGCCGTGAAGAGCTGGACAGCCAGACAGCCAGCACCATTGACCGCAGTCAGCCGCTCTCTGCCGCCCACCGCGCGCATTCCACCTCCTGCCTCGAGCTGCACCACGACACACCTAGGTTGATACTCCATATTAGTACCAGTTGTTACCGACAACAGATTAAGCTTCTTAGTCTTGAGCATCGGCGCAAAGTTGCTAGTCTATCGGTTTTTTACCGGATACATTTTGGAGAGTGTGCATCACATCTGCATGATTTAATTCCCTCTTGCCCTTTTTTCTATCGGACTGCCAGAGCGGGCACGAAAAATCGACACGGCTTTATGGTTGACATTCCGAAAACCCGTACGAAGCGCTTTGATTCCACTTTTATTGTTCAAACTGCTATTCTGTGGAATACGCTGCCTGAATAGGATTTCCCCGATAGTTACAATCTGGGTGTCTTCAATTCGAGAGTGAATCGGTTTCTTCGTGATCCGTCGTAGGCCAAGTCATCGCTTAACATTAGGCGAGTTGGCGGCCAAGCGCAAGCCTATTTCAGAATAAAAAATAATAATAAATGTCTTGTCTTATTAATACATTACCTGCGTAGACTTTCCTTAAGGAACATTTTCTAGGATAAAAAATATCCTATCTCACTTACCGGCTGTGCAACTATTTATTAGAAAAAAATCACGTGGATCCGTTGCTGCGTGAAAGAATGACAGACAAACCAACGAGAATACACAAATTCTCATTTGTAATATTAGGAAGTATGATTTCATGTTATGGGTGGGCCAACGACGAGCCCAGTTGTGAAATATCGAAAATCAATCATATATAAAATATCTTTATTTCCAATTTGATTGTAAAAAAAACTACAACATCATACAAGTAACTAAGACAAAAACAACAAAGGGCTAGAGCCTTGTACAGTACGCGCAACCTAACTTGACCAGAGTGACGTAGGCGTAGATGGCGCTGATGGCTGAGCAGTTGGCTACTTTTGCAGCTTAGCGCGGTTTGTTTGCCTATGTTCATTCTTACCAAGTTAGCTTGCGCGTACTGTAAGCCAGGTGTCGGTCGTATTAGATCAGCGTAGGGACTATAGTCCCTTTTGATTGTTTAAGTTGCTTTGTAAAACGAGGCTGGCATAATTAGAGCTCCAAACGAAAATTAGATTTTAAAAAAAGTATCAAGTCTATGTTTCGGTAAATATTGTCACACAATTTATAGTCATAGTCAACTTAAAAAGTAAGTCACGTTCTAGTAAAGTGATAGTGACTTTTTAATATTTTATTTTTATTGTAAATAGGCTTGTGTTTGACCGCCAGCTCGCCTGATGTTAAGCGATGATGCGGTCTACGATGGAGCACGCTTGCCTAGAACAAACCGATTCATTCGTGATTTGAAGACACCCATAGACTATACCCATGGATTATAGAGTTCAAAAACGTTATTCCAGTGCATCTCGAGTACTTCTGCCTCAGTACCGGCCTGCGCCTGACTATGAGACCGCCGTCCAACAGAAATACCAGCAACAGCGGGCAGAAGCGCAGCTCCGGTACCAGAACCACGCCGTGCTCCCCACAACCGCTAAGCCATTGGTGTATGGTTCTCATCCGGACATACACAGGGTCCACTACCCAGGTCACTGATACACTTCTGACTTTTTAACCGACTTCCAAAAAAGATGAGGTTATCAATTCGAATATTTTTATTTTATTTTTTATGTTTGTTACCTCGGAACTTTCGACTGGATGAACTGATTTTCCGGTCCCATTTCAATTTAGTCCAGTTTTAACATTTTTGTGAAGTCGGTTTTTTATATTGATAATTATTTAATCCCCGACGCAAACAGAAGGGTTTCATAAGTTTAACGTGTGTGTCTGTTTGTGGCATCGTAGCTCTCAAACGGCTAAACCGATTTTGATTTAGTTTGTTTTTGTTAGAAAGGTGACTTGATCAAGAGTGTTCTTAGCTATGTAAATCTATTCAGTATCGGTTTTATTATTTATTTATACTTGTTATGTGCTTTTTATTCTACTTTTGTTATATACTATGTAAAAAATCTTGCAAGTCGATTTAGCATACTTCTTCACGCACTATTTCGTTGAGAAATTGAATCCAGATCGGTTTAGTTATTTAGTTGTTTTTGTATGTAACTGTAGACAAACAAGCGACGGGCTACCTATACTCGGATACTCGGAGCATTGGCAGTGCATGGTAACAAACAGGCGGAGATGCAGCGCTACTTTTACAGTTCAAATAAAGCTAATGTTAATTTCAGATGTAACGAGACACACGCTGCAAGGTGTCGCCGCCACTGACGACTATACCTACGGACTCAAATACATGTCGAACAACTACCCCTTCGCTGTGAACCCCACCGTACAGACCGACATGAATCAGATGCAATACATAAACGTGTACAAACCACCTCCGCCGTACCCCTCCAACGGGCTAGCCTCCAACTCTACCCCAGACCTAGCCGTTGCCAGTCAAGCCTTGAATTACCACAGAGGGTACATCAACTCGCACGTATCGGGATCTAGTCCGGATTTAGTTTCGACGCGAACTGCCTTGAACAGGCAATATTTAGGTTATCTAAACAACCATGTGAACTATCCTAGGAATATAATGCCGGGAACTCACGGCACGTACAACAATTTGCCTTCAGTACTGGATCCGAAACCGCACATAATCATCGACTCTCATCACATATCTGACAACATTCAGAAGGTGTACGATGAGAGAGGGAACATAATGTATTCCATGCCGATGCATAGAATGCCTTATCAACGACATTTGGTGTTGCCCCAACACAAAATAAACGACACGCAGGAACCTATATACGAGAATGTGCCATTACCGTGGCAAAACGACGGGAAAATCACTATGAGGAACCGAGCTCAAAGCTTAACTACTACCGATGAAATCGCAAGATTAAACGAACGAAACAGCAGTCACCCGACGATGACCAATAACTACGGTAATTTAAATCAACTAAACGTACCGAATTTCCATCCTAAAATTGAAAGTCACAGCCCGGACGGACACTATGTTAACGCTCAAATTATAAAAGGTGTACGCGAATCATCCGTACCGAAAGAACTGAACATTTCTAATCGATCCATCAACAAACCAGATGAATTCGAGAACATAGCGTTAACAGTCGATAGATTATCTCTACACGATGACAAGGACTACGATGAGACTCCATACCAGAGTCTATCCACCCACAAAGTATCGAATAACAACACGATAAGCAAATCGAGTGACAACATTACATCGATAAGCGTACCAGACATTCGATCGAACACTTTAGATCACTCGAACATGTCTCAGAGCACAGTGGACAGCGCTATCTCGAGCTGTGTCATCAACTCTACATACAGCAGTACAGAAGAATCTAAAACTATAAGCAGTAAAGAGAAGAAGCGCAGAAGATGGGGCATGTTTATGGGGAGAGGGGCGAAAACTACAGAAGTGAAAAGTGCTACCCTGGGGCGGGATAAGGGTAAAGTGGCCGCCCAACCCGCGAACAAGCACAGGTGGTCCACGGGCCTGCCCAAGTTTCAACCGTTACCACCCAGTATTACCAAAGAGACTATGGTGAGTTTCTCAACTATTTTTAACGTATTAAATTATCTATAATCCTAATTAATATTATAAAAGCGGAAGTAATTCTGTCTCTCTGTTTGTTTGTTTGCTTTTCACGACTAAACAGCTAATTTTAATGAAATTTAGCAAGATGATAGTGTACATCATAAGGCCGGACATAGGGTGATTTTCACCCCATAAAATGCGGAAAACTGGAAAATCACGGGTAAGTTTGTGAGATTCAACTAGTTTTAGTATGACTCATACATTTTTCAATTCCCTAGTGCCAAATCCTGGAACGCAAGATGTCCGACGAAGCTCTTGCGTTCGCATTCGAGCAAATCCCAAAAGGGCGTGAGGGGAGCACCGGGGAGATCCGCACCGCGCTCTTACCTCAGTATTCAGCTGCTAACGGACACAGCACGGAGCATTTACCCTATGAGGACAATAGGGTAAAGCTACAGCCCACGCCGACCAACTCGCACGGGTATATCAACGCCTCAAATATCACTGTAAGTTAGGAAACCCATCCATCCAATCCTTCTTTTCCATAAAGTCGGTAAACGTGATGGCAAAGCTACCAATTTTCAGGGTAAATTAACCAAATGTGAGAGTAAACTTGGCAATGTGAAGGTAAAGTTACCAAATGTGGGGGATAAAGTTGGCAATGTGAGGGTAAAGTTACCAAATGTGAGGGTAAAGTTCACAATATAATTGCGAGTGTGAATTAACAAACCGCCCATGTGCGAGTCGGGCTCGCACACTGACGGTTCCACCACGTAAAATACAATAAAGCTCAATATATAAACCAAAATTAATAATGGACAAAATTTAAATTAGATGTTGCTATTTGCTATTGACTTTGTACAAACAGTCAAAAACGTGACACTGTACCCAAGACATTGAATATTATGAACAGATGACTGTGGGCAGCACGCAGCGGTTCTACGTAGTGTGCGCGACGGGCACCAGCGCCGGCGCAGGCGCTAAGGAACAGGCCGCGCGCCTGTGGGAGTGTGCCTGGCTGGCGGGCGCGCGCGTGCTGGCCGCTGTGGGGGGGCCGCAGGGGCCAGCATACTTGCCGCAAGTGCACACTACGCACCACTATGGAGATGTGAGTGTACCCGGTGTAAAAGGCTGTTAATATAGTATTATAGTAGACAGCCCCGTTAGCTCAGTTGGTAGTGGTACCTGCCTTCTGCGCTTGGGGGCGTGGGTTCAATTCCCACCTAGGACAAACATTTATGTGATAAACATTTGTGTTTGTTCTATGTCTGGGTGTTAATATCTATTTAAGTATGTATTTAAAATATATGTGTATGTATATCAGTCTCTGGCAGCCATATTACAAGCTTTGCTTAGTTTGGGGTCAGATGACCATGTGTGCAATAATAAATAATGTCCCAAATATTTATATATTTAAGGCTTGGCAACGTATTTGTGATGCCCCGGGGGGTTCCAGGTATCCGTAGGCGACGGTGGTCGCTTACCATCAGGCGGCCTGTTAGCTTGTTTGTCACCTATGGCATTAAAAAATGGAAACGCTCCCGATCCGAAACACAAACACTATAAACACTATTATTATGCAAATTATACTATCTAAACACAGATGTAGGTAATATGTATTTATTTACCTGTTGTTTTAGTGGTTTAGTATTTTGCAAACCAGCAATGGAAAGCATACAAAACTCGGGGTCAATGCACCGCGTACGTACAAAAGCGTGCGAGTGTGCGCGCGGCGCCGACTGTATGTGCGGAGATCGTTCGTTGACCTCTAGCGACAGCTGGACGTTCCATTCGCATTACATTGCGAACTTTAAAAAAATAAAAGTATTTTTTTCTGTCATAGCAGTTGAATTTTAATTGCCCCGAAACTGGCGTTGCATAAAAAATGCAAATAAAGTTAGAAAGTAAAAGATCACCTCGCGTGTGTAAATAATCTACTTTTCATCACTAGTGTACAGTAAGGTATGACAAAAAACTAAGAAATATCAGTTTCATTTTGATAATCACGCCACAGAAGTTTTAACATAGTGGTTAACCTTATTTCACAGAGTAAAAAGTTTGTGACATGGTACGGACCTACATGGTCTGAGAAAAGAAAAAAGTAATCTAAATGGTATATTTACACATGGGACAAGTTCAATTTATAAATTACTCCTTATCTATTACCTCTTTAGGGAGGTAAAGTGATATTTACCACCCACATTTTGAGTAATTAATGACTCACTTACCGAGCACTAGTGATGAAAAAAATAATTTTGATCAAATTGATTATGAAGTGGAATCTATATATGTAATAAAAACGTAGAGATAAAAAAACTGTAATTGTGATATATTGAAAAATAACACACAGGGCTTAAAATAAGCAGCTAAGACTTAACACGTTAAGACAGAATTAGAATTTTTGTTTGTTTGTCCACGCACCTCTCCTAAACCACTGGCCGGATTTAAATGCGGTTTTCACGAATATGACCTTTGCATAAGGGCCGGATTAAGGGAGGAAAAAAAGGGTTGAAAGTTTATATGAAAATCTACGCGTATGAAGACGCTTGACTCAAATATAGATGTGAACGAGTGACAGTGTTGCTGTGTTGTCAGTTCGAGGTGAGCGCGTCGCACTCGGTGCGCACCGCGTGGGGCTCGTGCGTGCGCGTGACGGTGCGGCGCGGGCGCAGCGCCGGCCGCCCGCTCTGCCATCTGCACTACACCAGGTGGCCCAACGACCAGACGCTGCCCGACGACGTCGATAGCTTCTTAGGTGAGAACTGACTGTTACAACTTGTAGGCAAGCGTGCTCCATCGTACACCGCATCGACGCAACAACAGGGAAGGTGGCAGTCATGCGCATGCCTATTTTATAATAAAAAATAACTTTAAAAAGACGAGGTGCTCACTCACTCTGCTTAAGAGCCATATTACATAACGCAGTCGTAAAATTTTTAGATACCTCGGTTTTCGGCTATAAAAAGTATTTTCATAAATCTCAGTCATCTAACGAAATCCAATCTAACTTTTTTTTTTAAATAAAATAGTTCTACGATTGGCACCAACTCACCTGATGGTAAGCTACGGTGTGGCCGAGGATGGAACACGTTGATCTAGAAGAAATCTATTCAATCTAGTCTTGAAGATGCATTGGCTTTTTTCTAAGAGTTTTACGAAAAACTACTTTTGTACATTGGTGTTTATTGAAAACAAGCCCATCCGAGTGTACTTTTCCTCAAAAACTGTACATTTTTCTGGAATTTGTGGACCTCTATATAATTTTAATATTTATTGCGTGTTTCCGTCCAGTGTATTTGTGCCCAATAACAGCATATATGTCCTGGTGTAGGTTTCTTGTCGGAGCTGAACAGCCTGCGGATGGCGTGGTCCGGCGAGGCGGGCGCGGAGACCCCGCTCGGCACGAACGCTCCGCTCGTGCTGCTGTGCGCACGCGGCGCCGGCCGCTCGGGGACGGCCCTCGCGGCGCACCTGCTGCTCGACATACTGGACAACAACCAGGCAAGTCTCACCCGATCAGCGACCCGCAGCCTAACACACCAAGTACCCAAATTGCCTTTTCCGCCGTATTTATCCCTCTAGAAAAGGACAAACGTATCTGATGACGATGTTGATGAACCATATTTTAGCTTTGTCGTGTCTACGCTTGGATAAAAACGGTGGAAAGAGAATTTATCCACGGCCCGTGTATAGGGCAAACAAGAATAGCCGGCCCTGTCTCCAGACAACCAGACATGCAATGGCTATAATATTCCTGCACATGTGATATTGTCTCTATCCCCCTCGCACTCATGTGAATCCAAATGAGAGTGACTGAGACAAAACTAATATCGAAATTTGTGGAATAACCACCGGGCTATATAACAAGTTGGTAATTGTATTGTGTGTTACACGTTACAGGAGCTGGACATCCCGCGGACAGCGAGCTTGCTGCACCAGCAGCGAGCCAACCTCATACAGAACGTATACCAGTACCGATTCCTGCACCAACTGCTCTTACACTACCTCAAGCACAACCGGCTCATATAACATGTATGTACGCTGTGGATACACACCCAACTCCAAGCCTGGAAAAAACTCATTCATTCCCCTTTCCGGGGGGTGAGAAACTGATTTTAGACTGAGCTGCGCTGCGAGCTCAGGACTTATCTGCCGTCTGCAGCCATGGTCGTGCCTGCTCAAAGGTGGCTGAGTATATTTTATAAAGGACAATGCTCATAGCATAAGGGATCCGAAAACTATTTAAATCCACCCAGTCCACCATGTGTGTGTCCCTTTGACTTTAAAACCACTTTGAAGGATCAGGTAGGTGTTAGATTTGTCAATAATAACAGGCTCAGTGAAAAATATAATTAAATTTAATACACATACTGAAGAAATTATTTTAATCGGCTAAGTTCTGAGATATAAGCATTAACCCCCTTATTAATAAATGTGGAGTAGTCTTGGTATGGTTGCGCAGTGTTTTGTCTTTTTCAATTTTGAACTCAAATCAAAAAAGACAAAAGATGGAGTAACTATTCCAAGACTACTCTACGTTTATTAATAGGGGTATATAAGTTTTTGTTCGGATTAGGAAGGGATGCTCTGTCCCTTTGCAAGATGAGTGTTAGTATGGAGTTTGTATGTCGTACTTACATGTGACATCATACATAAGTAGTGTCTAGCAAGGCATTAAAATGCCTATATCTTCCTCAATTTTGAACATATTTCAATCCGACTTCATACAAGGAGGAGGTTCTCAATTCTACTGTTTTTTTTAAAATGTCAGTTACATCAGAACTTTCAACTGAGTGAACCGATTTTGATCATTATTTTTTATTTGAAAGCTGGTGCTACCCGTGTGGTCCCATTTCAATTTGGTCCAGTTCTGTCATTTTCATAAAGTCGGTTTTTTACATTGATAATTATGTTTTCGGTGTTCAACTATTGATGGTAAGCTTTTTTATAAGACAATAATTCTCAATATAAAAAACCGACTTCATCAGAACTGGATCAAATAGGAAGCACCAACCTTCAAATAAAAAAAAAATCACCAAATTCGGTTCACCCAGTCAAAAGTTATGCGGTAACAAACATTAAAAACAAAAAAACCAGTCGAATTGATTACCTCCTCCTTTTTGGAAGTCGGTTAATATAAAATAAATCAGTCCGGTAGCCTATTTGATAATTTATTTTAATGTAACCTGGTAAGGTCTGAACCATGGTCTTACGCTAACCTTAACTGTGTTCAGAACACTAATATTTGTCTCTAACCTTCTCACTCACTATAAGATTATACTTTGGCTTTGATCTCGTGATGTTTAGCCCTATATTTGAAGCCCCATGTTTTTGCTCACTTTTAGCTCAATAAATTAGAATGAGTACAATTTGCACAAAAATTATAGGTTTGTATGACCGCCATATGATCTTCTTTTCAAGTATTGGTACAAGTGCCGTACGAGGCCGTATAACTGAGCTACTCTACTTGGGGACGCCGAAAGCCAAACCTTATACTTTCGAGGTCGAATGCTGAGCTTAATGCCCGCGAGACTCTCCGATATGTGAAGCTTGGCCAAAGAACAAGCCTTATGTAATGCAAGGCCGAAGCCAATCTCTGCATATCAAATGAGTCTATAAATAAAAATAATATACTGATCTTCTCTACATAGTATAAAATAAAATCGCTTTCCGTGTCTGTCTGTATGTATATCCGCTAACAGTTAAGAGGATGTACAGACGGCAGGAGTTATCGGCTAACTCCTCCTAAACCACGCAACGGATTTTGAGCGGTTTTCACCATCAGTTAGATAATTTTTCACGGAAGGTTTATGTAATGTAATAAAACTTGCGAAAACGGGGCGGGTCGCGCGGTATATTATATAACTGTAAGGTGTTAAGGCGACTGAATAAAACCTTTTTGTTCACAAAAATGTTCACTGAGTTTTGAAAGTAATTTTCATCCACCACGCCACAGCCCTATTCCAACGCAAAGTACTAGTATGTAGAGAAGGCATTATGCCTGGAAGAGTCGCTCGTCCAACTGTTTCGTGGAAGAGCCGTGAAGACTTGTAGAATAGTTTCAGCGTGGGGCCTGAATCTATTGAGATTGTAAGATGACTCGACTGTATAAGATCTAAGAATAAGTTTATGAGATGTTCGTACGACTGAGAGAAATCTACATACTTCTAGTGATTGTATATTATGTATTTTTTATATCAATGTATTATAATTCAATGTTTGAATATTTTGATTGTATTTTTTGCAATTGTTGAATGAATTTCTTTTATTTTTAATGCATGAAGTATTATTTAGAGATGAGACGAGTCTCAAAACTTGTGCCTTTGTAATCATGTGTATTATAATTGTTTTTTGTTTTTATGAACTTTTTAGTAATTAAGTGATAATGATGTGCCTTATTTCGGAGATTACCCGCGATCTGATATAACTTGACATATCGTGTGCCTTTCTAGATTAGTTATTTTATACAATATCTAAAGCTCATGTTTAACTTATAAAGTTAGCTTCGTCAGTGTCATGAAAATGTTTTAAAAATCTATTGAAATTCTCAACCTAAAGCCGCTATCAATTCGACACCAAACTGTCTAAAAGTGAACCATTGAAATGTAAGCCATATGTTAAAAATAACGAATTCAATAATTAACCTTTATCATGTACTGTACAATAACAAATGTTCCACATATGAAATTCTGCTGTCAATGATCCTCAAATATACAGTTATATGGATTAAATAGATAAAAATTATACATAGAAGTCACAACGCATAGAAAATTATAGTCAATGAACGTCCGCACTTTCATATATAACATAGTTGTAAACAATTTATATCGAAAAAAAACAAACTATTTTACCAATCGTATATTTATGCATTTACGGCTCAATTCTCTAATGTCTGTCTAAAATTGGTTTTATGCACAAGTTATACATTCTATTTTACGTTCTACGTTTACGTTCTTTCATTCTACGTTCTATTTTAGTTGAACAAAAATATTTTTAAAAGGCCCGGGCAAATTTTCCAACTTCCCAGAATTCGACCCTTATTAGTGACACTATCGAATTGTATAATAAATTAATAATAGTGTTTTATTTTTTCAATATCAATGGGTTCAATTCCTGGCTAAGAATATTGACTTTTTAATAATCCAATGATGCACTCTTAATTTTCATCAAAATCGGGCCCGAGACTCCTATGAGGAGTCTCGGGCCCTCCTCCTCCTCCTCCTCCTGTACTTTTTGCTATTTCTCATAATTTCGTATTGAGTGATCCACAGCCACACCCATTTGAAAAATTCACCTGTATAACAGATTTTTATTCAGTAGTGCATAAAAGCAGTCTTAGACCCGCTTACACCAGGCAAAAACATGAGAAATGAAAATTATATTGTGCCAATATTATGTGTACAATTTGTGCCATATAGTGTGCAGATACCTTAAAAATGACTCATTATAAAAACTGTGTGCTAAGGATTGCATTTCAAGGCTTTGCTTTACCATGGTCAGTGTTGAGGTGGTCTAATGGGCGACTGCTTTGGTTAAGGTCCAGTGTCGAGTTGATGCAGTGAGTGATGCCCACAAATCGGGTGCGTTGTGTTCATTGTTACGTATCTCGTACCTATCTAGTCTTATGGCAGCTCCAATTGAAGTATTTTTAAGCCATGTAAATTCGTTTTAATTCGAAAATATTAAAGCATGTGTATTTTTAATTTAACTAAGTTTTATGTGTAACTTATATTTCATACTAAAAGTTTTTGATGCATTATTTTTTAACTTAATTTTCAGTATTTTTTTGTTGTGGAATTTAAAGATGTTTTGTGTTTTAATGAAGGTTTACAAGTTTGTGTTTGTGTGAAATGAGTTATACTGTCTGCGATGTACTGACAATAAAATCTAATACAATTATATTGTATTTTATTGCTAACTTCCTAATGATGATAAATTACTTTTGTTTTGATTTATATTGGCGTGAATAATATATTCTAAGGCGTGTGTCAATTGCAATCCTTACAGTAAATGTATAGATTGCAATTTACTAAAGATAGTCAGTCAAATAGCAGCGCGCAACTAGTAGTTTTGATTAAACAGGAATCTAACATGAAAATAAAACAATAAATGTTACATTCTATCAATTATATTCAGTAAAAAAATTACACATTAACCTAACTAAGTTTATTCACTAGGGTGGCGGATAATACGGTCTCGGAGGCGGCGGGGGGCCTCTGCCAGGCAACGGGGGGAAGGGGTAATTTGGAGGGGGCACATTCACAGGGGGGAATCTAGAAGGAGGCGCGGGGGGAGGCTCAGAATACACTAAAGGTGGTGGAGGCCCTGTCATAGGCAACCTCGGGGGAGGGGGGATATTCGGAGGCGGTGCTGAATACACAGGCGGATATGGCAACCCAGGGTAAGGGGGGTAACTATACCTCATCGGCTCCAACTTGGGAGGCTCAATCTTTATATCCGCGCCATTTTTGATGGGAGTTAGGAGAGGTTTAGTGAGGACAGGGGCGACAGGCGATACGGAAGCGGGCGGTGTAACTGACAGAGGCTTCTTCTCGTTTTTTGAAGCCTTCGGTGTTGAGGGGATCGGGGGAGAGTCGGCGCCTGATGCTTGCGTCTGCGGCGAGTACAGATCTAGCACCTGGCAACAAAATTAATTTGCATCACTGAATGTACAGAATTCTGGCATGCATCTGGTTTAAAAGTATTTTCTTTTCTAAATCAAACTCATTTATGATGATGATGAAAAGTTTAAAATAAAAAAAATATTAGTATGCCTGATGATTGCCCTTAAACAAAAAAAGTTAATTTACCACTCAACATTTTCAAGTTTCAAATGATCAGGCACGAAAGGCACACCGTATCATAGTAGATATTCCAAAAACCTGTACCAAACGCTTTGATTCCACTTTTATTGTGCGAACTGCTAAACTATTGAATGCGCAATCTGGGTGTCTTCAAGTCACAACTGAATAGCCTCTTCTAAGCAAGCATGCTCCATCGTAGATCGCATTTTCGTTTAATGTCAGGTGAAATGGCGGTGAAAGGCAAACCTATATAAAAAAGTTAAATAAAAAAAAACTTAAATAAGATCCTACCTGATGACAAATATCCTCAAGCAACTCCATGGTGATGTCTTCAACGAACATGTCCCACCAGGCCGTGTGTTTTGGCATCCGTCCATTCCAGTCCACCACCTCGAACTTGCTGAGCTTGCCGGCGAGGAACATCAGCGCTACTGCTATCACTTCCGGCTCCCATTGCAGGCACAGTGTTGTGCATAAACTGTTGAACAAATGCATTAAGCCTCCAAATTCACGGATGCAAGTAACATTGAATCAATTGTAAGTTTGCATCAACTGAACTGTGTTTACCAAGCTTTTATTTAACTTGCCCTGTTAGTATATTGTATGTATGTGTGACAAATCTTGCAACTGAATTTTACACCAAATATCCTCAACCGATTGAGCTGAAATTTTTAGTTTGGATAACAATGCATGGTTAGCTTAGTGGCGTCATATTAAATCCAATATGGCGGACCAGTCATTTCTTATGCACTCCTATAATATGGGTGTATCAAATGAAAAGTTTACTGAGAAGAATACGAAAAATAAAATGACGTCACCTAAATTCAATATGGCCGACGCCTACAAACTTGTTTTTAAAAAGTATACCCAGTTTACAATGTATTAATATTATTTCCTTAATGTTGTTTAACTCTTAAGCGCAATTCAGCTCGATCAGACAGACTAATCAACCTACACAAACTAAACCATGCATAATGAAATTTGCAGTTTGGTACACACGGATCAACAGTAGAATCGACATGAACAGTAGTTGTACACTGAACTCTTTAAACGAAGTTCAGTTACACTTACACATAACAAGAAACTTGGTTTATCATTTTTATTCTCTTTTGTAATACGGTTGCCCTGGTCTCGATGGAATTTAACAATCATGAGGAATATAAATAAATAAATATCTGGGACATTATTGCACACATGGTCATCTGACCCCAAACTAAGCAAAGCTTGTAATATGGCAGCCAGAGACTGATATACATACATATATATTTTTAAATACATACTTAAATAGATATTAACACCCAGACATAGAACAAACACAAATGTTCATCACACAAATGTTTGTCCTAGGTGGGAATCGAACCCATGCCCCCAAGCGCAGAAGGCGGGTACACTACCAACTGAGCTAACGGGGCTGTCTAAATGAGGATACTATTCACAGAAAATATTATAAAAGTAAAAAAATCCTGGGTCAAACTGTGGTACAGCTTAAATGTTGATTTTCCTTTTGTCATTTTTATGCGACTTGTGTTTTCATGAATCCTAAAATTATATCTTCATGACAACACTTTTTGTTAAACAAATAGCATCAAAATCGGTCTTTAGCCTTTTATCAGCTTAGTATTGAAAAGGTTTGAAATAGCAGCAAGAAAAGATTCAGATTCTATCATATTTATAACAGTTATTTGATGCAATGCAATGAAAGTTGTTTCCTGATGGTAAGAACTACATGTGTGTAACACTGGAATTTAATGTACTGAACTTTGATAATATATTTGACAAATTATGACTTAACACATAACAAAATCGCAGTGGCATCCAGACAACAGGCCTAGGGCATCGAAACCTGTTGCATCTTTCATGTCATGAATAAAACAGCACAATCATTATTATTTTACAACACTGGGGACTGATAAGGCACATGCTCTTTATTAGTAAGCCTATATCATTAATATGTAACAATTACTGACCTGTCGTTAACAAATGTCCACGCCATCTGCACCATTTTTTGAAGCTTAGCCTTGTCTCCCTTCAAGCATTTGGCATACTTTAACAAGTATCCGTACGGATGCTCCACTTGCAGGTCAAACTTAATCGTCTGGAGCAAGATGCGCTCCAGAGTCATGACTTCTTCTTTTGGGTCCTCGCCGAAAGACGCGAACTTATGCTCCGTGAGCAGCCCCTTTGCCACTTTTATTATATCTTTACACTTCTTTGGCGTCTCTTCCACTTTGCCCGCCAGAAACAGGCAGCAGCATGCAGTTATATACCTCGGGAATGTTCTGAATGTGTGGAACATGTAGAAACGATGGAAATAAACAACTCCAGTGGCAACAGTATTATAACCTAAATCCATCTTCGAGCCAGTATCGATGATGAATCTCGCACCCTCCTTCCTGTAGCGGTTCTCTGTTTCATTGGGGATTCCATCGCGGAACGAGGGAGTGTTCTGCAAGTCCTTCTTGTCGTAGTACCAATAAGGCATTTTTGAAGAAAGTTATAACGAAAATATTGTCAATAGACCGTCACAAACCACCACCATTGAACCCTCACTGACAACTGAGAACTATACTGCTGATTTCAAAACAACTCAAGGTGAAATGGACCATTAGGCACAATTAGACCACTCTATTTATCAGGATATTAGAAGCTAGTTTGACGGTGATTGTCGTGAAAGACATTAATTTTACAGTTGCCAAACCTAAAAATAAATTGACTTTGTTGTTGTTAATTTTTCATGACCATGGATGGATCTTTCCACTGAAGTGAGTTTTTTTTTCGTTTAGATCTTTTCTGTGGATCTTTCGGTCGTAATATTAAACAAGTTTACATAGTCATAGATAGCGTCAAACAAGTCATAGTCAGGGTCAAGCAAAATAAGTTACGGGCAAGTCAAACTCATGTCCCAGTAAAGTGGTGGAGGCTTTACAATACTTGACTAGACTTCTAGGAAGCTTTGGAAACAACATGAAAATACATGTTTCACCTCGTTATATCACTTGGCCATACTCGAGCACGTTCACGAGCACTTAATAAATAAAAATCCACCATCATAGTTTTTTCCAAGTTGGCGCCAAAAACCTCCAATATCATTTAGATGTGTCCAGAACTAAAAATAATTCTTTCGTACAAAGGCGTCATCTAGTGTCGAATAGCAAAAGCACTTAATAAAAGTATTTTCAATGAATAATTTTTGTAGGTAAATAGCAACATGCAAACAATGTCACATAATCATAAAATGCAAATGATTCTAGGTAGTACAATACAATACAATAACGATTAAAAACCACAAAAACAAGGATAACATTATATATTACAGTAATTATCTAGGCCTTTAACAGGCGGCCTTATCGCTTAAAGCGATCTCTTCCAAGCAAACGTGTATATAACAAATAAGATATTATCCATTCTGTAACAACTTTATCCTTATCATCTAAATGGCAATTATTTTAATTGTTTTAAAACTTGATTCCAAGGAAAATATTATAGGTATAATTAACTAAACAAAAATCACAACATTCACACCCGCAAGGTTTTATTAGTATGTAAAAATGTATCCATAATCACACTAATAATATAAATGCGAAAGTTACTCTGTCCTTCTGTCTGTTTGCTACACAATCACGGCTTAACCGACCTCGATAAAATTTTGCGAGGTAATAGTATGTTTTTTTTATATTTTTTTGTAGAATGGGCTTGCGCTTGGCCGCCAACTCGCCTGATGTTAAGCGATGATGCGGCCTACGATGGATCACGCTTGCCTAGAAGAAACCAATTCACTCTTGACTTGAAGACATAGATTGTAACTATCGGGGAACACCCATTCAGGCAGTGCATTCCACAAACTAGCAGTTCGCACAATAAAAGTGGAATCAAAGCGCTTCGTACGGGTTTTCGGAATGTCAACCATAAAGCGGTGTCGATTTTTCGTGCCCGCTCTGGCAGTCCGATAGAAAAAAGGGCAGGAGGGAATTAAATCATGCAGACCTGATGCACACTCTCCAAAATGTATCCGATAAAAAACCGATAGACTAGCAACTTTGCGCCGATGCTCAAGACTAAGAAGCTTAGTCTGAACTAGGGCTTCGTTGCTGATGAGGCTCTTTTGGCACGCTTCTCAATTGACTCCAAAGCCCCGAGCTGATATTTAGCTGATCCATCCCAAAGGTGAGAGCAGTACTCCATGCACGACCGAACTTGTGCTTGGTACAGTGTAAGCAACTGTTCCGACGTGAAGTACCGACGCACCTTCGATAGAATACCTAGCTTTTTGGCAGCCTATTGAGCCTTGTTTTCAATATAGGAGCCAAAGTTGAGTGTAGGAGACAGAGAAACGCCCAAAAGCTCAAGCTGGTCAGATATCGGAACGGACACATCCCGGAAAGTAGGAGCCAGATGGAATGACAAGCTGACAAGAACAGACAAGCCTTAGCGGCATTGAACTTGACCAAGTTGGCATCGCCCCAATCGGAGACTACCTTAAGTGACAAGTTCATGCGCTCAACCATGGCCTCTCTGAGAGACTGTACCTATTTCAGGTCCACTGTTTCGTGCATTGGATGTATAGCTCTCTACTACTGTGCTGTCGTCTGCGTACCCAAAGATACCGGGCTTTAACAGATCGTTAATATGCAGCAGGAAGAGCGTTGCAGGGAGCACCGACCCCTGGGGAACACCGGCATTAATTGCCATTTGATCGGACGAGCAGCCATCAATGAGAACTCGAATCGATCTATCCCTCAGGAAGTCCGATATCCACGCAACAAAACCCTTGGACAAGCCGAAGGAGGAAAGCTTGCTAATAAGGCCGTCATGCCAAACCATGTCGAAAGCCTTCGAGATGTCGAGGGAAACGGCTAGCGTCTCCCCGTATTTCTCGATGGCCTCACTCCAGACGTGTGTGGCGTAAGCTAGAAGATCCCCAGTGGACCGGTTTCGACGGAATCCGTATTGCCGGTCACTGAGGAGATCATTCGCTTCTAGATACGACAGGAGCCTGTTGTTGAAGACACGTTCCATAGTCTTGCAGAGTATGGACGTGACCGAAATTGGCCTGTAGTTGGCAGGGTCGGCACGACTACCTTTCTTGGGCACAGGTTGCACGTTTGCAAGCTTCCACGACTTCGGCACTTGACCAGTCTCAAGCGAGAGACGATATAGGCGTGTCAATATAGGAGAGAATTCAGGCGCACATGTCTTCAGTACCATGGCTGGAATACCATCCGGGCCACTGGCTTTGTTCACTTCGAGATTGCGTAGCGTTTTACGAACCTCCTTTTGGCGAATGCGAATATCTGACATAAAAGTCGTGGAGCCAGGTATGGTTGGAGGAATCGCGCTACCAGAATCAAGACGCGAAGACTCCGCAAACTGAGTAGCAAACAAGTTTGATTGAATCAGGCGTTACTTTGCGGAAGTCCATTTTCAAAACTGTTTTAATGATGAATTTTTTTTATGCGTCTTAGAAGCGGAATTACACTAGAAATTCATCATTAAAACAGTTTTGCAAACAAGTTTGCTTTCTCTTCAGCGGTGTGAGCCAGAGTCCCATCAGGTTTCAGCAGTGGAGGTAGTGAGGGGTGGCAGAAGTTCGCTTCGACTGATTTAGCTAGAGACCAAAGCACTTTGCTACCAGCAGGGTATGAAGCAAGTTTGTTCCCAATTCTGCTAATGTGATCAAAGCGAGCCCTCTGTAGAACCTTTTTGCAGGACTTTGCAGCCGTGTTATATGCTTTCTTCTTCTGACGTAACTCTTTCGCTTTGCGGTGTCGAGCATCAACCCATGCTAGGTATGCTTCATGTTTGCGTGTTTCCGCGCGAATGCACTGAGGTCCAAACCATGGGCGAGTTTTGCCGGACAGTGGTATTGTATCATGAGGACGGACATAGGCTTTTTTTTGTGAAGAAATCGTGGACGAAGTCGCGGGTACAGCTAGTATTTATATAAAAAAATGGGTATTTTTACTTCCGAGCGATCCGAGATGGTATGATGGCCTCGGCAACGCTTCAGCTCACATTTTTACGTTCGTTTATGTATAAATACATAAATGTTTCTGTGGCCTGCACCTACAGTACCTATTTCGTAACATGTTTGAACGTAAAAGGAAAAAATAAATTGAGTGAGCACTATCGATTAGACTATAACGAGCTAACGTATTAGATAAATAAAACAATGAAAAGCAATAGGACACTTTCTTTCGTTATAACACGTAGATGTAACCTTTTTCTATTCATATCGCCAAAGGCCGATCCTTATCTCACTTGCTAATGTTTTGTTAAGCAAGATACCTACCTAAATACAGCGATTGGTTGTATTTAATTAACATACGTCAGTCAGTAACAAAATGGCGCTTAAGACGAGTGCATGCTTTGTGCGTCTCAACAATTTACGGCGCGCTGTTAGGGTAAGTTATTTCTAAGATTAATGATAAAGTAATTAAAATATTATTATGTATGTTTCACAACAAAATTAGAAGAGTAACTTTTCGCAGTAATGTTAAATTTACCTACATGATTTGAAATACGCAATCAATGCTATTTGTTTTTAAATGATGTGACATGTTTTGTAAGTTATCGAGCAAAGAAAAGTCATACTTAAGCACTTGGAAATAGGTTTTAAAATCAATGTATACTTTGAAATATAGATAACATGCGCGATTTACATGGGGTTGATTGTTTTTAATGATAATATGATAAGGTAGAAAAGTTTTTGTACACACAAAAATAATTTGCAGCTTGTCTTTAATTCCATCAAATTGGTAAGTTTAAGGGGAAATTGGCTTCTCTGTCTGACCTTTCATTTTGAATTACCCGTCTGTTTTTTTATTTTATTTTTATTCAAAAAACATATATTTTTCAGCTTTTATCGACTCACACAAATCCAGAAGCAACAACAACTGGGAAACCAGCAGATTTTCCAGGAGCTAAAGCCCCCTACGTGACTAAAATAAAATTCCTGAACGAGAACAGCTATGACCCCATCCCTATCTACAGAGTCTTGGATAATAATGGCGAAGTTATCGATAAAAGGGAGGAGCCAATCATCGATAAGAATACGTTGGTCCATATGTACAAAACCATGGTGCAGCTGAGTCAAATGGATAAGATTTTGTATGAGTCGCAGAGGTAAGACCATTTAAAATTAAAACATTTCAAAAATATTGTGAAAACCTGTTGACATAAAACCACAGGATCCAAGCCAATTATATAACGTACGAAATAATAATTATTATGTTAACAAGTAGGTTAGGTATCATGGAAATATCGTAGGAATCTTTAAAGCCTTATCAAACACGTCAAATTGGCTGACGAATCGCCATCTGACCCACTGAAGTGAGAATTTTTTCGTTTAGGTCTGACCAACGGCAGAGAAAGAGGAAACTTTCTCATTCTCTTCCGCCGTCTGACCAACGGGAGAGAGAAAAATTTCTCATTCTCTCCCATTTGTCAGACGGCGGTTCGTCAGCCAAGTTGACGTGTCTGTTACGGCTCTTAAAATTACCTACCCTGCCAACCTTCTTATATTATTCAAAGCGAATATACGACTTTGATTACAAACAATAACTACAGTAGAAGATAACATTTTAACTGTGGTTTTAGGCACTGGATATAACGTCATCTTCTAGTTACAACCTTTGAGTCATCTTGTTTTAATTATAAAGGGGTACATGGGTTGGGTACAATATTATTGTACATACATATGAGCTACATATGTACCCATAGACTAAAAAAAACAAAAAAATATGTTACTTTCAGGCAAGGACGCATATCGTTCTACATGACCAACTACGGTGAAGAGGGCATCCACGTAGGCAGTGCAGCAGCTCTGTCCCCTGCTGACCTTGTGTTCACACAGTATCGGGAAGTAGGCGTATTCCTGTTCCGGGGAGTGACGGTCACGGAGCTCGTGAACCAGTGCTACGGGAACCACGAGGACCCGGGCAAGGGACGCCAGATGCCGGTGCACTACGGGAGCAAGCAGAGGAATCTCGTCACTATTTCCAGTCCATTGTGTAAGATAAGGACATTCAACAATCAATATTTTTTCTTTTCACTTTCACTATAAAATCTACCTACTTCACAATAATGCTTTATAGCACCATTCCCTGAATTTGGTGCAATTAAATACGCGTATCTTAGATATTTGGCCTTCCCGTCAAGATATTAAATATTTTAAAGTATTTATTGACAACAACATCGCTAAAAGCAAAGCATTGATAGGTGAACCTTATGTAACTTCCAAATTTCAAGTTAGCTACAAAGACATGATCAAAGACATGATCAATGCAAAATATGACAAGTCAATTACCTATAACTTTTGCGATACAAATAAAACCCATATACCTAACTCAAATTCAAGACATTTCCTTTAATATTTTTTCCGTAATGATTATATTGTATATTCCCCAGCGACTCAAATGCCGCAGGCGGTAGGTGCGGCATACGCGTTCAAACGGGTCCCCAACAACGATCGCTGCGTCATCTGCTACTTCGGCGATGGTGCGGCGTCGGAGGGCGACGCACATGCAGCATTCAACTTTGCTGCCACCCTCGACTGCCCAGTCATTATGTTCTGGTAATAAGTTTCATTATGACTGACGTCCACTGCTGAACATAGGCCTCCCCCTTTAACCTCCACACTGAACGACAACCTGCCATCTGCATCCACTGGATGCCCGCGACTCTCACAATGTTGTCGGTCCAACTAGTGGGAGGCCTACCTACGCTACGTCATTAATTTGTACCTAATTAAGATATATTGTAATTTGTTTATGATTTATTAGATATCATAGAAGTAAATGCAGAAGTTTTTGTCACAAGCGAGAGGCGAAAGTATTTCCCCAGTTTGAATTTCATCAGTTTAAAATCAATAAAAAAAAAAAGGATTTTAAATTACATTTTTAATTTTTTTATTTTCAGTCGCAACAACGGCTATGCTATCTCAACCCCCACATCGGACCAGTATCGCGGGGACGGCATCGCAGCCCGAGGGCCATCGCTAGGGCTCCACACGGTGCGAGTAGACGGCACCGATGCCTTAGCTGTGTATAACGCTGTAGCAAGAGCGAGGGAGTTAGCTGTGGGGAGTAATAAGCCGGTGCTAATTGAGGCTATGTCTTATAGGTAAGGAAAAAATATTCAATAGTATACCTACCTACTTAAATACTATAAGAACGGCACTACATCATAGACTAGGGTGTTCCCCGATAGTTACAATCTAAATGTCTTCAAAACACAACTCAATAGGTTTCTTCTATTCAAGCGTGCTCCATTGTAGACCGCATCAACGCTTAACATCAGGAGAGTTGGCGGTTCACCGCCTACTCAAGCCTATTAAATACTGCGAAGACTGCATCGTATCGTAACCCAGAGCAATACGCCATCGGAGCACGAGGGCCATTACTTTATAGGCACCAAACAACGCGTTAGAAGATCCAGGCTTTAGATAGTAGCAAGCTAAGAGATTTGATGGTATTAGAAACTTTCAGACCCATAGTTTGACCAGTGTGTGTTGCCAGTGATGACATATGGTACCGAGACGTGGTCCTTAACTGTTGGTCTTTTGGAAAAACTCAGAGTCACACAACGGGCAATGGAGAGAGCTATGCTCGGAGTTTCTTTACGCGATAAAATTCGGAACATAGTTATTCGCCAAAGAACCAGGGCCATCGACATAGCTATTAAAATCTGCAAGTTGAAGTGGCAATGGGCAAGCCACATCGCTCGAAGAACTGATAACGGATGGGGAAGAAAGGTTCTTGGGTGGAGACCGCGAACCGGAAGACGCAGCGTAGGTAGGCCTCCCACTAGATGGACCGACGACATTGTGAGAGTCGCGGGCATCCAGTGGATGCAGATGGCAGGATGTCGTTCAGTGTGGAGGTTAAAGGGGGAGGCCTATGTTCAGCAGTGGACGTCTTCTGGCTGATGATGATGATGATGAGACCCATAGTTTATTTTCTGGTGCGTAAGACCACCGCGCACATAATGGTTAATGAAACAAAAATTCGAAAAACGTTTTAATCGAAGATACAAAATAACAAGTAGATCAAGGTCTTGGCTCTAATACTGAGCGCCATGCACTTACTCATACCTACCAGCAGTAGTAACATCCAAATCCCAAATATTTCAACTCTAAGTCCTGTTAATGCACTGCACTCATCTGCAGTCTAAATACATACAAGTATTTTTTTTTAAACACCCGATATTTTAACATGATTTTTACTAGGGTTGGCCACCACTCCACATCAGACGATAGCAGCGCCTACAGAGCTGTAGAGGAAATACAGAAATGGACCAAAGATGAGAGCCCCTTACAGAAATTTAAGCTGTATCTGGAGCAAAAAGGTTAACAATCTCACAGTTTCTTTAAATTTTATTATTTTCGTTACGCAACAAGTTGGTATATTAAAAAAAAACTGTTATTTTTATATAAATATCACTACAGTGTAAAAATAAACAGTAGCTATGGTTTAAAACGGATTTTACTTAATATAGGAACTAAGTAGTTGCTGTGATTTACTCAATTATGCCACTTGTACCTATTATAAAACTAAAATATCTTTGGAACCTACTAATTGTGATGGTGACAAACGTCATTCATAGAAGAAAAAAAAATGGGGTTCTGTGCACAGGTACTGTGCACCGGTACTGTGCAAGCGTGCACAGGTACTGTAAGACGTCAAAATGTCATTGCGGTGCATGTCACTGCGATGTAAGACAATGATTAACACACTTCAAATTTTCAGGGTTCTGGAATGAAGAAGCTGATAAGGCATTGGTAAAGGAATCGAGAGACATCGTTGTTAAGACAATGCAAGAAGCAGAAAAGAAGAAGCGGCCACATTGGAAGGAGATGTTGGAAGACGTTTATTATGATATGCCTCCTAGGATTCAGTGAGTACCAGACCATATATAAAATTTTATTTAAAAATAGTTTTTATTTACGAAAATATAGTGCTCGTCGTCCCGCCACGCACAAACACAAAATTGATTTGGTATAAATTTTCAAAGATTTCTTGTAGAATTAATTAATAATTTCAGTATTTGAACTCTTTCTTTTTTTTTTCAGAAAACAAATGCAACAAATGGAAGAGCATTTGAACAAATACCCGGAGCACTATCCGCTTGAACAACATAAAAGTGATTGAAGTAATAGTTTGTTGAATAAATTTAAATATTGTTTGAAAATACCTCAGTGAATTTTATAATAAATCGTTGTTTATTAATATAAAACATTGCATTTTATTTTGCCTAAACTTTTTTTTTTTTTTCGACTGTTAATGTCGGACTAAAGCCGGGTCTCCTGCGCCAAAATCTAACAAAAAATGTTTAGTATCATCATCAATATGCATCCTATGAAATTTACTTACACCACACGCGTGATCGAGATGGCAGTTGGCACGCAATCCTGATACGGACATCCAAAATAATCCCAATGTTAGATAAACATATTTTGTTAGATTTTTTTGGCTAGAAACCCGGCTTACCTTACCCTATATCTTATTTAACTTTAATCACAGCTTTAGTTCACTGAACACTGGCAAACGCACAAGACGTAAGACGCCAAAATCTTCACTGGATATAATACGTGGATGTTGTCAGTGTCACATTCATCATTATGTCATGAGTTACAGTGGCCTTACCTTAGTACGAGCACTTTCGAAAAAGTTATCGTTACGTAAACGATAGCAAAATGTATGAAAAATTGAACAGCGCCTCTATCGGACGTAAAAGGAAACTAAATTTTTCATACATTTGCTATCGTTTACGTAACGATAACTTTTTCGCTAGTTTTCGTACTAGCCCCACAGTTCATTTTGTTTGCTAAATGTGAATAATATAGTGCAGTGTTTAATTACCAAAATAAATAAAGTAGATTTAAGGATTTTGTTGTAAATATACGATCTACGCACAACAACTATCGGCAAAGAGGCTGAGCACCATAGATGAAATAATTATCTTCTACTTCTTTGTCTTTTAATCGCTATGTAAAATATAACTTCACAGATTTAAATAAAAAGTTATCGATAAGTAATAAATAAAATGTCTCTTATCCTAAAAACGGACGTCACTGCTGTGAAAATACACATGAAGCACGTATTGGCCGGTATGTAATTGAGGTTATGTGCGACCTAAGAAGTATCGTAGTAAGTCATAATAATTAGACTCTTTTGCTTTCAAGGCATCGGCAGCTCAGTTAACATCTTTGAGAAGTTTTCCACCAAGTTATCTCAGAGATTACTTTGTTTGGATGGTCAAAAGATCTATGGATTTGTTGTTTATGAAAGTGGTTTGAAAATCCTTGTATTTGGAGGCAAGCAATTTACAGTAGTATGTTCTGAGCGACTAGAGAGTGATGCTGCAGTATATTCAAGGCTATTTGAACCGGTGGTGTGTGATGATTGGCTACATTCAGCTGTCTGGATAGATGCAGAAAATGTAGCTCTATTGACTGCTCATAACATTGTTCAGGTAAGTTAAAGTTATCTAAATAATTATGTAGTCATATAGTTTACTCAGACATATCTAGGGTAAGAAAACAATCATCTTTATTCTATATTGTCACCTTTTTTTATTGGTTAATTGGCTTGCTTGCTTGGCTGGCCGTAATCCACGATGCTGCCCTAGTCCATGCTGGTGAATGTCATGTCTTTGAACTTTTTTGAAGCTCTTGGATATATCTGTTTCCTCACGATGTTAAACTTTACCATCTTTGAATGATGGCATCGAAACAGCACATATCGATTCACTGCAATCTGCAACCCGCACAAGCCGAAGCGCTGTGCGGCCGCTCACAAGGTTCCTTCAGTTTGCTGGAAGTTTCAACCCGTTGCCATTATTCTTTATCATCTTAGAAAGGGCTGATTGGGAGCGGCCTATATCATAGTTCTCTGGTTTCGGTCCATTGCTACATCCTACATCCATTGCTTTTTTGTGTTTTAAACTATATTAAAAAATATATATATAGGTAAGCTTGTTATAATCCCCACAGATCTGGAACACCTCAAATCGGAGTCTCTTATCCCAGCACTGCAGTAAAGACAACTCCATTCTATATAGTGGTCTACTGATGTCTCTGAGTGGGGAAATCCTGGTGATGGCTGGAACCGTCTTCTCGGAGGTGATCCTCCATATCAGTGGCGAAGAGAAGCCCTTGTATCGATTGGTAGGACACAAGGTATCATAATAGTATAAATATGTCTAAACCTAGATTAAATCAATCATTATAGCACACATTAGATATCTTATTGACTCAAGAATCCAAGCTGTTGAAGAAAGCTCATGAATCCAAGCATTATCTGTGTCTTTATGTGTGTTCTATGGCATCTCACAGGGAATAGTATTGTAGAGCGTGAAATGTTATTTATTTGATTTTTATATTCCAGGGTGTAATATTCTCAATATCATGCGACCAGTATAAAGGCATAATCGTGACCACCTCTGATGACAGATCTATCAGAATTTGGGGACCAAATAACACATCAGAATATCCTTCAAAGACTATGCAATACTGGAGAGAAGCCAACATGGTCTGTAAGCACGAGTTGTACGGACACACAGCTAGAGTTATGCGAAGCTGTATAGTCGTAGATAAGATTATCTCAGTAGGTGAAGACTCGGCGATATGCTTTTGGAATTTCGATGGCAGTTTAGCGAAGAAGATTGTAAGTCATCAGAATGGATGTATATGGTCAGTCGATGCAGACAACAGCTGTATAGTCACTGGTGGCGGGGATGGTGCAGTCGAGTCCCACCCGACCACGGTTGCAACACACTACTGTGAGTTTGACACTTTAGATCTTACAATTGGTACTCCTAAGAAAATAGTCTTCACAGCGAGAAGAAACTTAGTCATCTTAAATGAAGTTGATGAACTAATCTATTACAATGTTGAAGAAAAAACAAAATCAGTTCAAAAGCTCAATCATAAGTCCACATACAATTTGATGAGCATTTCGTCTTGTAAGCAAATGGTAGCTGTAGCAGATATGAACGGAAAACTAGATGTTTTCATTGAAAATTGTAAAGATACAGCTTGCCTTGTAAATATCATTGATACAAAACTACCTGTAAGCAAAATTTTATCTTTACAATGGGCTGGGAATAGACATTTGGTATTATGTTTAGAAAATGGTGCTATTACTGTGTTGGCATCAAAAAAATCAAAATCTGAAACATATGCTGAATTTTTGCTGCCAAATTGTAAAGAGAGATGGCTGACAGCGTCTGCTGTGGATACCTCGAATGATATCTTCGTGCTAGGCGATAGATGTGGAAACATCCATATATATGTCAAAGGACAAAAGAACCCTGTTAAATCTTTCAGCAAAGTACATGGTAGATATGGACCCACCTCAATAACCGTCAAAAATGCTGAAATTATCACGACAGGCAGAGATGGTACCATAAAATACTTTCACATAGACAATAATAAGACAAAGCTCATGTGCAGTAAAGATCTTGACTTCAAATGGATCGAAAAGTTTTTAGATAAAGACGAAAACAACGTTTGTGGATTTCAAGAGAGGATTTTCGTTGTTGCCAACATTAAATCTAACACTAAACTACTAGAAGTGCCTTGTGGTGGAGGTCATAGATCCTGGGATGCTGTTCGATATTTTGAAAAAGTTGATAATAAGTATGAAGAGTGTATCAGATTGGTTTATTTAAAAAACTCTGACATCAATATTGTTAAGTTTCAATTGAGCAACATTAAATCTAAGAATATAGTCAACGGTTCTCACTCAAAAGAAATCAATTGTTTGAAAACCCAACGAAGTAAAGAAAAATCTGTGACTTTTGTCATTTCTGGTGGTGAAGACACAACTTTAAGAGTATCATCTGTAAATACGGCATTAGAATTTGAAGAGCTAGCTATATATAAGCATCTCTCTAGCATAAGAACAATAAAAACAAGCTGTTTAGGCAATGACAGTGTATTAGTTATATCAGCTGGAGGCAGAGCTCAATTGTGCATCAAAATAGTTTCATTTGTTCCAATAAATAAAGAAATTAAAGTTAAAACTGAAGAAATAATGGATTATATGATAAAAGGAACAGATAAAGACAGGAAAGGTAATCAGAATTGGAGAAATTGTTCCATTGATTTTGATCCAGAAACAAGAATCATGGATGTAGACTATTACAGAGTACAAGATGATGTATTAAGAATATTCGCCGGTTGTTCAGACTCCACACTGAGAGTGTTCACTCTTGTATCTGATGAAGGCAAAATATCGATTGATTTGACGAAAGAATTAAAATATCACAAGACATGCATCCTAAAAACTATTTGTATAAACTTTCTGAATAGAAATATTCTTGTAACATGTTCCACTCGAAGTGAAGTTGCTTTCTGGGACATAACTGACATTACAGATAGTTTAGAACCGTTTTTTGCAACAAAAACCAACAAATCAGGGATCAACAGTTTCGCCTATAAAGTTATTTCAAATGACAGGTTGCTGATAGCAACTGGGGGTGATGACAATGCCGTGCACTTAGTCTTACTTGAAGGTACCCAGACCAACTTGATCTCCTTAAAAGTACTAGATTCGAAGATCTTTGATAAATATCACAGTTCTGAAATAACTGGTCTTTGTTTTGTGGATAACTTTATCTTATCAACGTCGATAGACCAGAGAGTGACTCTGTTCGAGTGGGCTGTGATGAATGATGTAATTGAATGCGTATTTTTATCACAATGCTGTAGTGATGTAGCTGATATACAGGGGATGGACCTTATCGGCCAGTCCAGGTGAGATTGTACATTATTACCTAGCAGAAATACTTTTTTCTTATTCAAAGTCGGGGTGATAAGACCTGCACAGACATCCCACTTGAGGTGTTATTAGCCCCTGCCTACAGAAACCATCACCCGGTACCCGGGTATGTCCTAAAAGGACCCGGGTATGTCCTAAAACTGCGACCAGAACCACCAGAGGATGAGCAGCAGCGTCCTATTAGTACACGGTGAAAGTACTGCGATCCACAAGCCGCCTGCCAAGCGTGGGGATTATAGCTATAACCCTCTCTAGAGGGAGGCCTTTGTTCAGCAGTGGACGTTTACTGGCTGATGATGATGACACAAACCAGCCGAGCTCCTTAAAATAACGGAGCATGGCTTTGGGTCACTGACTAAACTGTTCTACCCTTATTTCGTCAGGTTTTGTGATATTGGAGACTTGTTGAGTTTCTTCAAGGAGTCCCGACTTTTTATTTCAAGCTAGTAGTCTCCCGCGGTTTCGCCAGAAATCATACTTTTTCCCGGGATAAAAATTACCCTGTATTAATCTAGGCAAAAGTTAACTTCATATAAAATGTCACTTTCTTTCAGCTCGTCAATAACGGTGTGCGTGTTTGGCAAAGGAATGGAGGTGATGGAAATACAAACTCGCAAGTAACCCAGACATTCCTGCGGTGATACTCTGTATGCAGAACTCTACTCAGTTATTGGTAAGACATATTTAGAACCGACTATAAAAAAAATCAGATCCATATTATAAAAGTTTGTTCAAGTATTACGAATGAGGACCAAACAAACTTTCATATTCGTGATATTAGTGTTATACATCATCATTTGCAGCATCACTTGTCCTACTGGATATAGGGCTCTCTCATGCTAGGTGCCTCTTGTCATCTACTTCAATCCTGTGCTAATGAGTTCAGCCATGTTCCACCCGCCTTGGTGACGATAATGATAATTTTATTCATAATTATAATTACATGTCAAAAATTAATAAGAATCTTAAAAATAATCATATTTAAAACAGTATTCTGATTATAAAATTAGTCATTAGTCATTTACTCCAGTTTTGGAATGGATTCCTCTATGATATACGGCGCCATATTGGTCACAGAGACCTTAAGTTTGTTTTTTAATAAATAAAGCTATTTTGTATCCCTTATGGATTTGGGCGAAGCGTTAAATACTTTTGTACCAAATATTCGGGTACATTAACCCTTTGACCGCCACGGGTCGCGCATCAAAAGTGCGCCAAGCCATTTTTTACGTGTTTACAGTTCGTCTCAAACAAATACCGAAATTATACGCTAAAGAACAAACTTTTATATTATTCACCTCCTAACCTATTATTAGATGAACAATTTTATATAATAAAAAAATACTGTTAAAATAATCCGTCACAATACGTTATACCGTGTCAATAGTGATTTATTTATTTATTTATTGAGATACAAACGATATAATCACTTACATTTACCTCACACAATAATACAGGTTTTTTTTTAAATTATAAATTCATAAACTACAATTGCATGCAAATAATGTCGGGTTATAATCTAAATGTCAACTAAAACAATAATCAATACAGTTTCCTAAATGTCAAAATAATAGTATAAAACAATTTTCTATATGTCAAACAAAAATTAAATTAAGTCAAACAGTCCAAATCATTATCGGCTTTTTTGCCCCTATCCCATTGGTCGATTTGATTCTCGGAATATGTCAAAAAAGGTGTCATTACAATATTCAATTTGTCACAAAAAATGACAAAATCAGAGTTGGTGGCAAGGAGTGCATTGAAGTGGCGGCGGGCGCGAATAAGAGGTGACATTGAGCGCGCCACTGTGCGATTGTTATCTACGTGGAACAAGTTATTCCGCCGACCACGTCTGCTGGTAGGAACCCCGTGTCCGTCAGGGACGAATAGCGTGCACAGTAAGTCGTGCAGATTGACTGAGTCAACTGCACCTCTAATTACCTTGCAGCAAATATTGAGTTGGTCTATCATTCTTCGCACTTCTAATGAATTGTACCTGAGCTGACCGAGCAGGAATTTGGTCGGGTACAAGAATGGGTAATACCCGTAAAGCTTCTTGTACAACATCCTCAAAAAATCTTTTTGCACCTTCTCCAGCATTTGCGTGTAGGTCACGTGATACGGGTTCCATACAAAAGCACTCGCTTCAAGCTTACTTCTGACAAGAGAGTTGTATAACGTGCTAACTACTTGCGGATTTTCGAAATCCCTGGCATTTCGTAAAACGAATCTTAAGCGACGGTAGGCCTCTTTAGCAAGATCTGATATATGATCATGAAAAGTGAGGCTACGATCAAAAGTAACCCCAAGATCTTTGATACGACTAACTCGATTTATTGGTAAATTGTTTAAATGGTATTGAAATATAATTGGATGTTTTTTCCGGTCAAAAGTCATAATATTGAATTTATTCATGTTAAATGTAATTTTATTTCTAACGCTCCAGTCATAAATTTGATTAATGTCATTTTGTAAGCTTTCGCAGTCATCGGTAGACTTAATTTCAAGAAAAAGTTTGAGGTCATCAGCGTACAATAAACATTTAGTGGCATCCAACACTTTTGGGATGTCATGAATCATAATCTGGAAAAGTAAAGGGCCAGTAATCGAGCCCTGGCTTATACCAGATCTAGTATGATAGATGAATCCCATGTTTTACAAACTGGCGCCGGTCCTTCATGAAATCCGCGAAAAAATTTAAGAGTCCAGGAGAGAAACCAATCGTGTCTAGCTTCCCCAACAAGATGTCATTGCAAACTTTATCGAATGCCTTTTGAAAATCGAAATAAACGACATCAACCTGCGATCCACGAACCAAGGCGCTGGAAATGTAGTCGACTAAGCCCAGCAGATTCGTGTTCACGGAGCGGCCCGGTCTAAAGCCATGTTGCTCTTCGCCTATCTAGTGTCTGACCTGTTTATATATTTCATTGTGCAGAATATACTCAAAAACCTTGGCAGGCGCACAAAGGATGGCTATTGGACGATATTCCTCTACCAAGGTCTTGTTACTACTCTTCGGTATTGGGGTCACCCTGGACAACTTCAACTTTTCGGGGTACTGCCCATTTTTGAGCGAAAGATTTAGAATATGATAAAGTGGGAGAATTAAGTGCTTTTTACCAGTCTTAAGGACGAAGCTCGGCAAGTTATCGGGGCCCGGTGAGCTACCTGACTTTAGCTTATTAAGCCCGCGCTCGATATCTTCGGGTAGCAAAGTAGGTATACTAACATAGGCACCGTACCCGTCCCGCTCTCGACATGCGCTTGCGTTCAATTCCGGTAATTCATTCAGGAAGACACTCGAAAAGTAGTCTGCAAAAGCTTCAGCGGCTTCTACACCACTAAACGAATTACCCTTGTAAGATACACAGGGCTCGAAACCGCCCTTAGCCTGAGGCTATGCACGTGATTCCAAAATTGCTGGGGGCGCAAAAGTAAATTCTCTTCAATTCTGGTAATATGAGTTTTGTATGCTAAGGAAATGCGAATTTTTAAGTCTGCCCGTAAATCAGAAAACAATCTGTAGGTTCAATCTGTATTTTGAAGTCAACCAGCACTTGTGCAGTTTAGTTTTCAGCCGAATGTCTTTAATAATATGAGCGTCAAACCAAACGGGATACCTATTGGTATTGGCCATCTGCCTTTTCTTTTAAGGTACCGATAAATCGAACAATCGATACATAATATTATAAAAAGTATCAGTAGCTACTGTTACATTCAATTCAATTCAATACAAGTACGGGCGCCCACAAGATATCAGCAAGCAACGAGTTAAACAATGGAGTGTCCATCTTTTTGAAATACCAGTCTCGCGACGTGTCGATATTACTCGGATGAAGTCGAGCACAGGTATTGTGCAGTCGGAGAGTCACCGTGATCTCGAGCGCGGCGCTGTGGCGTCCAGCCGTCAGGCACCACCTCTGCATCTTCCACCGAGCCGTCGAGGAACATTTCCGTTGCGGAGACAAGCAAATGGTCAGAGACGAACATGCTGGCCCGCCAAGTAGGAAGCTTCGTCTTCAAGCCTCTAACATTTTGGTAGAAGATGTTTATCTACGAAGGTGAAGCGGTACGCGGCTCACTGCGCACCGACTTCGCGTCGAAATGTCAGGTCGTCGGTAATTGCAGACTTGCGCTTATTGTAGTTTATCCACTGCTTGACCCGTGCATTTTCTGGCCAAACTTCGACTGAAAAACACTTCTCATAACAGTCTTCTGGGACTCCTATTTTAAACGATTTGTAGTGATTTGCGGTCTTCAGTTGTTCTACGGTAACTATTCGCTGCGGCAAAAGTTCGCTAAGATACTTTTTGACGTCTTTCTCTCCGGATAACAAATTCCATAAATGGAAGTGTTTTCGTGACTCAGCCGCTTTAAGTGACGTCACGGCCGGTCCAGCGACACAGCGAAGCGAGAGGGACTGGCGCGGTTTCCTATGTCCTACCCCTGTCCAATTTTCGTTGACTGGTTGGCTCGGGATTGTACCTGCTGCCGCCGATGGCTGCTCGGCTGAAAAGGCTGGTTGAAATTTAGGGTCACTACGATGAACCGTTAGAGCTGGTTGTGTAGGAGCCGGAGGATTGTACGTTGGTCTCTCTTGCTTTTTCTTAAGAGTGTCAGAGTACGAGATGTTCGGGATAATTGCCTCCTGTATGGGTGGACTCGGTTGAGGTTGAATTCCAGGTGCAGTTAAAGGGTTGCCGCTCTCAAATTTCTCCAGCTTATCCAGCAGTTGATTCAGTTGAACAGCATACTTCTCCATCTTTGTCTCGTAGCCCGCTATGATACGAACAGAATGAGAAAGCTTTTTACTGTAGTCGCCAATAGTGGAGACAGCTTCATCTAGTTTGTATTCATAATTTGATATTAATGTATTAGAATTAGCAAGCTGTTCTCTCATAAATTTCATTTCGCAACGCAACTCACGCACCTCGCGCATTATATCTTGAGTATCAACTGAATTTTCATCCTCTTTCGACTGAACGTGGACTACTTTTTGCCGGACAGTTACATTGCAATCTCTATGGTTTTTGGTCACACCTACAGGGCCTTTATTCTGCACGGGCCAAACGCGCTCTATCGTGGCGCGATAAGTTAACTTCCAAAAGTTGAACTTTATTTCCTAAGCAATAGAGGCCAATTTTTTGAGGGAAACTTACCGTGGCCACGATAGCGCGCGTTTGCCCGTGCGGAATAAGGGCCCTGGTGTTAGGCTATTGTCTCCACCCCTCTTAGTGACTGAGAAGCATTCGGGGCAGGCCCAGGATTTTTTAGCTGCTTTAGTGGTGTTCTTCTCGCCTGTACACAAGTGGTGATAGCATTTTCCACAGCCCAGTACTGTGCAGCGCACGTACTCCTCTTGTTCAACATCTATTTTATTAAGGCATGCTGCGCAATTCATATTTGCTACAATATAATCTTCAACGTAGCGGTTTAATAAGCATAAAGTGTGTTTGTGCAAAAAGTAAACAAATACGAACAGCTGATGCTGAAAAGAAAGGCGTAGTAGCAATGCAGTAGCAACACGGCGCGCGATAACTCGGAGCTCGGTCGCCAGCGGCGCACCGTCCGTTCGGAGCTAAGAGCTAAGGGATGCGATGACGCAGCGCCGCAACAGGCCGCGGTGAACGAAATCAAAATGGTCAGTTATTTAAAATTTAAAATTTTGAACAGAGTTTCACCTATAATTCCAGAACCACTGATCCGTTTTTACAAAATAAATGACACATCTGGGTTGTTAGTCGTAGATGCGAAAAATAAGGTGCTATGTGTGTGACTCGATCTTAGTCTGGCTTTGAGCGCAGTCGTTATATTCTGTCGTGATGTCGCCTAAAGGCGTCGTTGGCGGTCTGAGTACAAAATATTTACTTATTACGCTTGTAGGCGACGATGGCGGTTGGGTTGATGAGACTTGGTTAGCCATAGGTTGGCTTGATATTGACAATCTCTCACTGGTCGATGATAAATATTAGTTTAAAAATGTACCGTAAGGTTATTTTTTTAAAAAGCTCATAAAAATATTCATAATCAAAATTCTACATAATTCTTATCAAGTTTAGTTTTGCCACATTATATAACTCGAGTTAGACAGGTGTCATCGATTTGTATATCTTAGATTCTAGAAGTGAGAAGCCTTATCTTACCAGTAGCTGTTAATATTATCTCAGATTTCAGATATAATCGAGAGTTTTACATCTTATGATTAGACTATTAGAGCATAAGTGTACCTACTATTCCTATAATATTCATATATATATATATATATATATGAATGACCTACTATTATCTTAACTAGAGGTGTAAATCTAAGATAAAACCGTATTGGATTCCCGCGATACAGGCCTAAACTAGTGCGGGAATCGCTGCTATCATCTATACTTACCCAACTTACTCTTTAGCATAAGCCTGACTTAATCACTAATCAAATTAAGGTCAGAGTCATATCGGAATCCTTAAGAGGCAGTTAAAAGCGTTTACAGGCTATCTCAACTAGTTTAAAGTTTTTAACATTTTTTAAGATGAAAAATAAGTGTTAATTTTGAAAGCGATTGGATATTACTTTTATAA